>OU466858.1:48297879-48897879 GCA_911865555.2 Thlaspi arvense
ATTAAAATATAAGAATAAGATTGTCTAAAACAGAATACCTAAAGCCTCTTATACAGAGAGAGCTTAAAACATAAAATAGGAAATTCTAGTAAAACCCTATAGAAAAAAGAAAACACCAAATAAAAGGAAAACTTCTAGAAAACAATAGATTAGGTTATGTAAGTCTAAGATTCTCCTACATCAGTCTCCCCCACCTCCAAAGAACTCGACCCCGAGTTCCCTTCTGGATAAAGAATACTATCAGCATGGTACTCATAGATGTCAGCCACATTGAATGTATTAGAAATGTTCATGTCTTCTGGAAGTGCCACCACATAAGCGTTATCATTTATCTTCCGCAAAATCTTGAAAGGACCATATTTACAAGGCTGAAGCTTGCGGTATGTACCAACTGGAAATCTTTCATTTCGTAGAAACACCATCACTTCATCTCCTTCTTTGAAAACCTTGAGTCTTCTATGCTTGTCTGATGCATCCTTATTCTTTTGACCAGTTGCTTCTAATTTAGCTCAGACAGCTGCTTTAGTTGCTAAAATCTCTTCTTCCGTAGCCTCAGCAGAGACAATAACTCTAGGAGCTTTAGGGAATTTAACCAAATCGACCACATGCTTCGGAATAGAAGTAAAGACCAAAGACAAAGGCGACCTCCCCGTAGCGGAATGCATGGCACTGTTGTAAGCAAACTTCACTTGTGGTAAAGCTAGATCCCATTGTTTCGGTTTTTCTCCACAAACACATCGAATCATATTCCCCAAAGTTGTGTTTGTTACCTCGGTTTGCCCATCAGTCTGCAGGTGAGCTGTAGAACTTCGTTTCAAGCTGGTTCCAAACATTCTCCAAAGTGTATCTCTGTCTGAAATTATTGTCTTAGGAACCCCATGAAGGCGTACTACTTCCCGAAAAAATAACTTGGCGATGTTCGAGGCATATGTGGTCTTCTTGCAGGCGATAAAATGCGACATCTTAGAGAATCTGTCAACAACCACAAAAACAGAATCGACTCCTCGCTGTGTACGAGGCAAGCCTAGCACAAAATCCATAGACAAGTCTTGCCAGATATCCTCTCGGATCGGTAATGGCATATAAAGACCAGTGTTCTGAGATTGTCCTTTAGAAACCTGACAGACATAACACCTTTTAACTATAGCACCCGCATCTCTCCTTAAATGCGGCCAATAAAATCTTGCCTCCAAGCTAGCAATGGTCTTGTCTCTTAACAAATGACCACTAAGACCGCCACCATGCAAATCTCGAATCAACTTTTCTCGTAATGACGAGCAAGAAATGCACAGCCAGTCTCCTTTAAAAAGATAACCATCTCGTATATGGAAATCTGCTGAAGGGTGCTTCCCATTACATTTGTCCCATTATTCCTAGAATTCAGCATCATGTTCATACAACTCTTTCAAAAACTCGAAGCCCACAACCTCTTGTGCTAAGATAGTGAGTAAGGAAGCTCTTCTACTCAAGGCGTCTGCCACCTTGTTAAGTGTCCCGGACTTATACTGAATAATGAAAGGAAACTTTTGTAGAAAACTTACCCAACGAGCATGCATATTATTTATCACTTTCTCTGTGAAGATAGTTTAGAGCTTGGTGGTCCGTAATTAGAACAAACTCTCTCTGAATTAAGTAATGTTCCCATTGTCGTAGAGCTCGAAAGACCGCATAGAACTCTTGATCATACATACTCCACTTTTGGCGAGCTTTGCTTAACTTTTCACTAAAGAAAGCTATCGGTCGTTTCTCTTGCGATAAGACGGCTCCTATGCCGGCACCACTAGCGTCACATTCCACTTGAAACACTTTGTCAAAATCGGGTAATGCTAATACTGGTGCAGTACAAAGCTTCTTTTTGATTAAAGCAAAGCTCTCTTCTTGTTTGGATCCCAAATGAAACTTCCCTTTCTTCAAACACTCAGTAATAGGTGCAGTAATGGTACTTAAATCTCTAACAAATCTCCTGTAGAAAGTAGCTAGACCATGAACGCTGCATACCTCGGTTACCGACTTAGGAGCAGGCCAATCCCTTAAGGCCCTTACTTTGTCCTCGTCAACCTGAATCCCTTCTTCACCAAAAACGAATCCGAGAAATAACAGCTTGTTGGTGCTGAACGTACATTTTTTTAGATTGATGTACAATTGGTTTTCTTGTAAAACCTGCAGAACCTGCTTCAGATGTTCCAAATGCTCGTCTCTTTTACTGTATATCAAAATATCATCAAAGTAAACCACCACAAAAGAACCAATGAAAGGGCGGAGAATCTGGTTCATTAATCTCATGAAAGTGCTAGGAGCATTTGACAACCCGAAAGGCATCACCATCCTTTCGTATAATCCATCTTTACTCTTAAAAGCAGTCTTCCACTCATCTCCAGGCCTGATTCGAATTTGATGATAACCACTCTGAAGATCTATCTTTGAAAACACCTTAGAACCCGACAACTCATCAAGCATATCTTCCAACCGAGGGATAGGGAATCGATACTTAATGGTTATCTTGTTAATGGCTCGACTATCAACACACATCCGCCACTGGTTACCTTTCTTAGGATCTAGAAGGACCGGTACGGCACATGGACTCATGCTCTCACAAAGAAATCCTTTTCTCAGCAAATCTTTAATCTGTTCCCTTAAAATCTCATTCTCCTTAGGGCTCATACGGTAATGGGGAAGATTCGGTAGACTAGATCCTGGAATCAAGTCAATATGGTGCTGAATATCTATCATGGGAGTAGATCATTAGGTAGTTCTTCCGCAATCAGCTCTTTTAAATTGTCCAAAATTTCTAACAGTTCACGTGGAGTTGACGTTTCCTCCGTTACAGCGCTCAGCAACCCTTTAACCACCAAAGGATAGAAACACTTTGCTTCTTTAACATCCCCATCAAGCTCTTTTTCGTCCTGCATCATAACCAAGAAGCTTGACTTCTTTTCCTTCGCACTGTTACAAAAATCCTTAACAGGCGCCATGGCAATTTTATGACTGCCCCACGTAAACATTATCACATTGTCTCGACTTCGATATGTGATATCGTTATCATACTGCCAAGGTCGTCCAAGAAGAATGAGACAAACATCCATGTCAAGAACGTCACAAGTGATCTCTTCCTTGTAGTGTCTACCTATAGATATGAGAACCTTGCAAGTCATGCTAACTCGAACTTGTGATCCTCTCTTTACCCAAGCAAGGCCATACGGTTTCTCATGACGAGTCGTGGGTAACTTCAGATACTCCACCAGCTTTTTAGAAACTAAATTCTCCGAGCTTCCATTATCCACAATCACATTACACACCTTGTTTTGAATAGAACAGTGTGTTCTAAACAAATTATTACGCTGGCCTTCTTCTTTAGATGACAACAAGACTCGTTGCAGCACAAGGTTTATCATCTCTTCAGATTCTTCTTCAGCGAATTCAGCTCCTTCATATTCTTCAGTCCCAGTATAATCCCTTTCATCATCTTCACCTTCTTCTTTTATTATAGCAACTGTTCTCCGACTTGGACATACATTTGATTTATGACCATGTCCTTGGCAACGGAAACACTTGTCAAGGGAAGGCTTAGCATAAGGATGGTTCTGTTTCTGAGCTGGTGTTTCGTTTTGTTGTGTAGTATTAGAGCTACTAGCTCCTTTGTTTCCTGGATTGGAGTCTCTATTGGCTACACTCTTTTCTTTCTCACTCGTTGGTTCAAAACTGGTCTGAGTCGTATTTCTCTTGAATGTTGAGAACCCTCGCGATGACTTCTCCATTAACTCGGCTTTCAACGCTAGACTGGAAGCTTCCTGCATGGTCGATACGGTTTGCAAACCCATCTTTCCCTGAAGAGAACCCTTTAAACCGCTGATGTACCTAGCCACCTTATGATTCTCTGTCTCCCCTAACTCATTGCGTTCAGAGAAACGCTAGAATTTTTAGCTGTCTATTCAGTCACAATTCTGTTTCCTTGAATACAATCGAGGTACAACTTCTAGAGAATCTGTTCGTAGTCTTCTGGTAAGAATCGCCCCAACATTAATTGCTTCATTCGGCGCCAAGTCTTAGCAGGTTCTTTCCTTTGGACGACCAGCTTATCCGACCACACAGCAGCAGTCTTCTTCAGTTTGATTGCTACCATCTTCACTTGTTTATTCTCCGGGATTCCCATGACGTTGAAGAATCGATCAACATTGATTTTCCAATCAAGAAATTCCTCCACTCCCATAGTTCCATAGAACAATGGAATATCAGCCCTTACTCGATAATCATGATTGTTTTGTTGGTTTCCTTCAGCTATTTCTTCTTCAGATTCCTCTTCTGACCTGGAAATATCAACAATAGCCTCACGATTATTCCTGCCTTGAAGAACCCTATTTCCGGCAACAACATCCCGATTATTTCTTCCTTGTTGAACCCGAACTGGTTCCCTTCCCCTATCTCTTTGCCCAGCATTATTAATCTGGTTGGGTAATGCCATAACCTGATTAGTTAACGTGGTCAGCAAATTTGTTAGGTTTTCGATAGCTGCCGTTAAACCCTCTAAATCTGCTCTGGTCACCGGTTGATCACCCATCGCTAATCAAGTTTCAAGAAGAGAAGGAGAAAGCCTTGCTCTAATACCACTTGACGCAATCAGGAATCACTAACGTCAGCAAACACTAAACCTTAGAACTAATTCAAGTTCTCAAACAAGAACTTGACGAGAAAACTCTGGATTCCACCAGAAATGATAAAAGCTTCGAAACCTTTATTAAAATATAAGAATAAGATTGTCTAAAACAGAATAAATAAAGCCTCTTATATAGAGAGAGCTTAAAACATAAAATAGGAAATTCTAGTAAAACCCTATAGAAAAAGGAAAACACCAAATAAAAGGAAAACTTCTAGAAAACAATAGATTAGGTTCCGTATGTATAAGATTCTCTTACATCACTAAGTCTACCCTTCTCCTAAACTATACCCTTTCTCCTTCTTGATGGTTGGGAAAACTTCTTATTTTTGCTTCTGTGGCTGCTTCTTTTGGTTGGACCTTGCTCCATTTTGTTGAATTGGCGCCATTCTTTACCTTTGGTGGATTGCCTTGGGTCTGATTTTCTTCTTTTGATTGACCCTTTCAAAGCTTTGTTGTTGGCGTCTTTCTTTATTGAACACTTAGAGTCTTTTCTTCCCTTTACTTAACCACATCTTAACCTTATTTCCCCACACTACCATACCATACTTTTCTCTCTTCTTTCAAAGCATATAAACATGAAGTTTAAACCACTTAACTCTACCTTTTTATCCCAAAACTCCTTACCTAGAATCAAGCTCCAGATGCAAGCTGATATCTACAAGAGAGCTTATCATTGCCAGCCTTATTCCTAACACTTTTTGTCAAGACAAAATTTGAAAATGATATGGAAAGGCCTCATAACTCTCAAGATAGTGTTTCAGCTCAGAAGGATGTTTGGTTAAGGGAGTGGATTAACTGTCCCATAAGTATGAGGATCAGCTATTTGGATCAACAAGAGTGGTAAGAAGAGAAAAGATGATCCAAATATGTATATGATAGCCATGAATTCACTTTTCAATGCACAAACATGATAATTAAAGATTCAAATTAAGGTTCAAGTTGATAGAGTTGGTTTTCAAAGAGCAAATGCTTTCAGCATGAGATGAGAGGATCAAATTTAGCAATTCAAGCATGGTTCAGTCTTAACTTTTAGATTTCTTATGATGCATTAAACAACTAACCACTTAAACACTGAAACCATCTCTAAACACTAAGCACTTTACAAGGAAGATTCATCATTATGCCCTATTAAAGTGCAATGCAACCTATATAAAAAATACTTGACTCAATCCTAAACAAATGAATGCAACTACATGCTCTTCTTTTTGGTTTGCAAAAGATGCAAATTTTTCAGGTTTTTCGATTTTTTGTGTTTTTCTATGCATTAGATGAATACATGAGACTCAAAGATGGATGAAAATGAAAGACTAAGAAAACAACAAACAAAGTCAAACCGCAAATCCCTCCCCCACACTTCAATTACACAATCCCTTGTGTAATAAAGAGTAGAAGAGAGAAGCAACAAAAATATATTACAAGAACTTAAAAAAAATACAATGGTATATACAATGGAGGAGTTTGTGGTATCACAGAAGGTTGTGTGGGAGGTGTATAAGGCGCCTGAAAGGTCCTCCAGGCCAATGTTGTGGCTCCTCATTGGCCTCGATCTCCTTGGGTGTCTCCTCCTCCTTGGCGCTTCTTCACAAGATGCTCTGGGTAGCACCTAAGCTCTCACTTCCTCATAACCAGCAAAGAAACGCTTTCTACTAGGAGCTCTAGCCACTCCTTGGCTTTCAGCTTGTTGTTCTTCTTAAGGAGCTGAAGTAGAAGCGCTACTAGACTTCCTCTTTAAGTCCTTGATTTGAGCTTTCATGCTCTTCATGCCCTTCACCAACTTCTTGATGGTTTTGTCTTGCCATTTGTTCCATCTATGCAAGAGGTTGATGTGCTCATGAACTTTCTTCAGAGGTCCTCCTTGGTGTGAGACATCATGGGGCTGGAAGTGGTACTCCTCACTGCTGTAGCTTGGAGCATCTGAATCTTCTTCTTCCTGAATTTCTTCCTGCATTTTCCCTCCTTCAAAGAGCACAAGGGGATAGTTTCTTGGAGGAAGAGTGATGTTAGCGCCTTGGTAGATGTGAGATGATGAAGCGCCAGCTTGGTGGAGAAGGTGCTGTGGAATTTGAAAGGTGAAGCTGTTGGGGTTGGAGAAGGATGTGAGATGCACATCAGGGAGTAGAAGCTTTGCAGTAGATCCATCTTCTTGGATGAAGTTGTAGATGTACTTGTCACCAACTTGTTCACCAAGGAACCTTTCTTTCTTCAAGTATGGCAGGTCCAAGTATGTGATCTTAACTGTTGCTGGTCCACTCTTAACGCCAGCAGCTTCCATTAGTTGAGTAATAAATCCAGCACAATACAACTTGGGCGCTTTGTCGTCATTGGTTGTTAACCAATGCTTGATAACCAAAAGCTGCTGCACGAAGATGGTGACAATTCCAGTTGTACCATCTGCTCCTCTAAGCGCCAGACCTTGGTTGGTGCTGTGCAAAACACTCATAAGACCATTAGCAATCAGCTCCCATTCTCCTCCTTCAACAGCTCTAATTTCCTTTCTAGCAAAGAGTGTATGCGCCAGCGCCTTGCGCACATATCTGATTGTTGGATTTCTGATCAGAGAAGCATTACTTCTTCCTGGCTTGAAAGCGCTCTTGGCTACATGCTCCCAAAGGCTGCTCATCTCTTCTTTGCTAACTCCCAGATTCTGTCCTCTAGCGCTCCCACAAGAGAATCGAAAGGCATCTTCAATGGCTGAGAAAGAGATCCTATAATCCCTCTTTGAACTCTGAAAGTGATGAAGCCATCACCATCTTCTTCAGGAGTCTCTTCTCCTGGCTCATAGAATGTCACTTCAAAGCTTGCAAAAAATTGAAGGACTTGGTCTTTATTGGCTGAATATGGTGTTCCCACCAGCTTTGTGAGCTCTATTGTCTCAAACAAAGAAGAGCAGTCTTCAAAGAGTCCCAAAGCCTTTAGAGATGGCACATGGGGGTATCTAATTGGCCTCACATCCACCTTTTCCAGCTTGTCATACAGCTGCCTTTGAGCTGGTGTGGTTCCTTTCTTCTTTTGAGGGACCTGCTTACTAGCGCCAACATCAACTCTCTTCTTGCCTTTGGATTTGGCGCTTAGACTCCCAACTTCTTTGGCTTTCCCCTTGCCTTTCTCTTGCTTCTCAGCCTCTTTGTTAGCTCCACTTCTTGTTGTTCTTCCCATGGTACCTAAAACATATTCTCAAAAGAAAAATGAGAACCATGGAAGCAACAAAAAACAATGCCTAATGATGCTAGGAATCACAAAAGGAGGAGTTTATTTACTAAAAAGTAAACCTCTAATAGTTGTGAAGCAATTAAATAGGAAATGCATGCAAAGGATTCATTAAACATATTTTATGAAATAATCGAAAATAATGAATCCTAGCATGGGGAATCTAAACAAATGCACTTAGATGAAATGCAAAGATAAATAGATGAATTTGACAAGCAAATATTCAAGAATTGAAATGCTTCAAGAATCAAAGACAGCCTATTCACCATGCAAAAGAAATAAAAATAAACAAGAGGCAATGAATCATTACTAGAAATCAATCACTAAACAAGAACAAGTACTTAAGTGCATGAAACAAAATATTTAAACATTTAGAAGCTAAGAGACAATACTTGAAGTGGTTTGATCCTCTAAAGCACTTTGAAAACACAAAAATTCGAAATTTAGTGGTTGAAAAACAAGGAAAATGAAAGTTAGAAAGAGAGATGGGTGGGATTAGTTTATATAGAGGGTTTGGGAATCTTTTTGTGGGGAGCAAGGGGACAAAGAGTGTTAGAGAGAGGTCCCACTTGTGCTTGGGAAGGGGAAGGATTCAAATTTGAATTCCTTGATCTAGTTTGACCAAGGAGGGAAAATTTTGAACTGAAGAATGCTTACCTCGTGCGCAATATCGACCATCCAAGTCGATATTGTGATCGATATTGATTATATCGACTTGGTCTGGCCGATATGCGTGCCAATATCGGTGGTCTGGGTCTTGATATCGACCTGTATGCATGTCATCGATACCGATTGACATCTTTTGTATCGACATCTCTTATGTCGATATGTAGTCCGATAATCATACATAGCTGTCCAATATAGAGCTAGTAGCTTGATATGTAGCTCGGTATGATTTGGAAAAATTCCATATCGGACTAACATATCGATATGCACATCGATACACCTTCACATATGCTGAATTGCATGTCTTCATTCGTCACTTTAGGTGTATCGACGTGGGATGTCGATATTCACTCCTATATGCCTTAATAAAGGGCGATTAATCGCCTTTCGTCCTCCCGGTTAAGGCACATCGGTGTGTTACGTTGATATTATGCTCGGTACGCACTTCTTGGTGCCATATCGACCTGGTACGTCGATACATGTGATCAATACGAATACTAGTTGAGGCATCTCAAACAATTTGAACCCCGATACATTACTTGTTAAAGCGTATCAGGTTGCCTTATATCGATACTCTGATCAATACAGCAATCCTCACAGATGTATCGATCAGGATCACCCCGATACGCACGTCGATACATGTCCAACATAGTTTTATCGAGCAAGACATGTTCGTTATGATTTGTACTGACGTGCCTGGCCGATATGCTGGTCAATATTGACTTTTCTTCGACCTCTTACTTCTTCCAAGCTTGGTTCCTTCACCCTTAGTTCAAACCTGGTTACTAGAGACCCTCAAAAATTCCCACACAAACATAAAAAACATAAAAAAAATGCAAAGCTATATACAAGGATACCATGGGATTGCCTCCCAAGTGCGCTTGTTTAGAGTCACTTAGCTTGACTTTCCTCAGCTCCTTAGTTGAGGTATGGAGAAGGAGTCTTGGAACTCCTTGGTGTTGCTATGCCTCGTTTGACCTTTCTGGTGACCCCATCAATCTTCAACACAGCAAAGGGTTTTGGCTTGCTTCCCGCCTTTAGCTTGTAGTGGATCTCACCATACTTAAAACAAAAGGGCTTCAAGACAACTCCATCTTCTTTATTACCCAGCAGAATTTCATTCACACAATTAGAAACAGCCACTTCGAGGACCTCCTCTTCAGTGGTATCAGCAAACATCCTTGGCAGACAGCAACCATCAAAACTTGCACCAACATAGCCTTCAAACTCTGGCCAATGCTCTCCAACTTTCTTCAATTTCTTGACCTCCATTGAGAAGGCTTTCTCATCTTCCATATTGTTCCTTTTAGAGTCAAACTTCAGAACCTTCTCTTTGGTCAACCTTAGATCTATTGTGCACTCCTTTGCATCAAACACCGCGCCAGCTGAAGCTAAAAATTGTCTCCTTAGAATGATGGCGTTCTTGTTCTTTCCTTCAACATCTAGGCGCAAGAAATTTGTTGGTATGATTACTCCTTCAATCATCATCTGCACATCTTTGAGAGCTCCAAGTGGTGCCTTTACTGACCCATCAGCTATGGTAAGAGACACATTACTCTCTTGAAGTTGAGTGTAGCCAAGCGCCTTAATTAGCAGTAGAGGATGGGAGAAGGTTGATACTTGCTCCCAGATCACAAAGACAGCTCTTGAAAGTTTGCCATTTGAGTTCACAAGGCAAAGTGAAGCATCCAGGATCTCCAAGCTTCTTGATGTTCAGGACCTCAGTCTTGGCAATGGCTTCCTTCAGCTCTGTCCCAATATCAAGACCTCTAAGCTTCATTTGGTTGGCATAGAGAGTGGTGTACTTATCCATTAGCTATTTCTTAAACCTTCTAGGAAAGGGGAGAGCTGGCTTGTAAGGAGAATGATCATAGATCCCTGTTTGACTCTCCTCAAGTGGCCCCTTCTTCTCCTCTTCCTTAGTTGTTGTTGCTCCAAGAGACTCTTCCTTTGCAACTCCATGGTTGGCGTCAACTTCCAAAAACCCTTCCCCCCACTCTGAATTTCAGTGTCCTCACTGAACAGAGAATGGAACTCCTCAATGACAGCTTCCTCTTCATCTGAGAAGGACTCTTCTTCAGTGACTATGGCGTTGCAGAACTCCTTAGGGATAGCTTCTGGTTTTCCAGGAAGGGTTCCTTGAGGTATTGAACCAGCTATGCCCTTTACTCTTGAAGGCAACCCATCAACCTTGTTTGAGAGCTCCATATGAAGAGTATCCATTCTATTCTCAACGAAATTCGTCGTGATCTCCACATTTGTAGCTTGTTGGTCTTGAAGGAGTTGTTGCAGCAGTCCTTTCACTTCAGCATCATTGGTGTTGTGCTTTACCTTGAGAGAATCCAGGAGGAGCAAACTGCTTTTGCTGGAAGTTGCTTTAAAAGTTGTTCCTTGGTGCATAACCTTGGTTGAATGGCACAAAAGGTCTTGGCTGATTCCCTTGAGGTTGTTGTTGAGGGTAAACTTGATCTTGGGGGTTGGCAACATTGTTGCTTCTGTATGACAGGTTTGGGTTAGGTCTGAAGTTCCCATACCCATTGTATCCACCTTGATTACCCAAGTAGTTCATCTCCTCTACTTGTAGCTCCTCTTCATTAGGCATCTCCACCATTTCACCAACATAGTTGATCTCTTTGTGTTGCAGTTGGAGCAGTTTGTCAAGCCTAGTGCGCCATGTGCGGGTCCTCTCTCACCTTGTTCACCTTGGACTCCTTTCTGTCCCTGAATACCAGCAACTCCTTGAGGACCTTGTGCTCCTGGTGGTCCATGACATCGCTGATTATTTATACCATGCTCCATGTTGAGTTTATGAAACATTTGCAGTCTATCTCTTTTCCTTTGTTGCCCTTAGTGCTCTTTCCACTTGCAGAATGTTGTGTTGATAGTCTAGAAGGTTTTGAATGCCTTTAGAGCTCAAGTTCTTACACCTATAAGCAGAAGAGCAGCTAGCAAATCAATAACAAACAGAAATAATAACAGCTTGATATCTCTTTTTGGGAATGAGATTCAAGTACTATAGGCTTCTCATGGTACTATTATGAGTCACGGATGATTGTTTCATGTATCTTGTGGTTAAGTGAAAAAAAAGAAAGCTCTAAGTTACAAAGAAGAAAAGGGCGCTGGCAACAACAAGCCTACAAAGGTCATCCAAAAGGAGAAAAACTTGATTTCGACAAACTTGATTGATTAGTTACTTGCTAATTGAATGTTAAAAAGGTCAAGTGATTTGAGGGCTTGTGTAGATTGATAACTAGAGAATTATTTTCATTTTGTGATGAGTGTGGCTAAATTTTAGAGTACAGTTCCATCATTTGCATTATAGCACGAGGAACATGGACATCATTTTGATTTATTGTTAGCATTTTATTGATATGAGTTCCCATTTTAAAACCTCATCACCATGTTTAATCTGTTATTTGCTTGAGGGCAAGCAAAGACTAAGTGTGGGGGTGTTGATAGCTTGCTATATTAGAGCATTTTACACATGGTCGAAAATAGGGTCCAGAAGAAGATAAGTGCTACAAAAATAAGGTTTAGCTTAAATAAGCCAAAAAGATAAGGTTTGACAAAAAGTAGAAAAGTATTGGTCAACTCTTAGCGTTGACGCATCGGGGTGGAAGGGAAGGTGACCTGCTCGATGTGGTCAGCTCGATATCGAGGTGGGTTCTCGGTGTTCTCCTCGACGCTGCACCTCGATATGCCCTGTACATCCGTATCGGTCTGTTCGGCATGCCTAGCTCAGTGCACTACCCCGGTGCAGTCTCGGAGACCTTGGTCAAATCCTTCTTCCTTGTCCCATGTTTCACATTGAGCATGCTTCACGGATGTTCTCCTCAATGCTGGATCTCGATATGGATACAGCGTTTGCAAAGCTGCTTCTTCGGCATCTCCTTCGAACATGAGTTGCTTCCATTTTCTTTCCAACTCCAAAACTCTCCCAACAACACCTGAAAATCACCTTAAACATGCAAATGTATGCATTCCTAATCTAAATGCATGCATGGCTACCTCTATATGTAAATAGGACTAATATGATTAGAAATAGTGCAAGAACAAGAGAAAACATGCATGAAATGCAGTAGAGATCTCTTCTAGGGAATGAGATACAAGTAATAGAAGCTTCTCAATGTAGTATTATGAATCCCAGATGACTATTTCAAGCCTATTTACTCCATTTTCTTTGTATGATTCATCAGAAGTCCATTTTCCCCATTTTCGGCCAGTACACCAGTTTCAGATCTTCATTTAGGATCTCTTCTAGGGAATGAGATACAAGTAATAGAGGCTTCTCAGTGTAGTATTATGAGTCCCAGATGACTATTTCAAGCCTATTTACTCCATTTTCTTTGTATGATTCATCAAAAGTCCGTTTTCCCCATTTTTGACCAGTAGACGAGTTTCAGATCTTCATTTGGGATCTCTTCTAGGGAACGAGAACCAAGTAATATAGGCATGTCATTGTAGAGTTATGAGTCCCAGCTGAATATTTCAAGCCTATTTACTCCATTTTCTTTGTATGATTCATCAGAACTGGTTCCCATCAATGATACTTTATCGGAAGAGTAGCTTATGATGATGGTAACTCTTGACCATATGTACCACTAGAGTAAAGACATAGAAGCCGTGGAGAGCATAGAGGATAAGGGCATTCCTTGGTACGCAGACTATTTTAACTACTTGGTGAGTGGAGACATACCGAATGACCTATATACCTACCGTATGAAGAAATTCTTCGAAGGCATTGCCCACTACTACTACGATGAGTCATATCTCTTCAAAAGAGGTTCGAAAGACATTTATAGAAGATGTGTGTCTGAGGAGGAAGTGGAAGGGATCTTGTTTCATTGTCACAATTTATCCTATGGTGGTCATTTTACTACATTTAAGACCACGACAAAGATACTACAAGCTGGATTTTGGTGGTCGAGAATGTTCAAAGACACACACGAGTATATTTCCTCTGGTAAGGTATGCCAACGAAAGGTAAACATTGGCAAGCGAGACGAGATGCCATATAATCTGATATTAGAAGTCGATGTTTTCGACGTGTAGGGCATAGACTTCATGAGACCATTCCCATCTTCCTACGGTAACAAATACATCCTAGTTGTCGTAGATTACGTCTCTAAGTGGGTAAAAGCTGTGGACAGCCTACTAATGACTGATAACCTCATATTTTAGCATGTTTTCCCTTTCATGCATTCATCCATTATATTTTGTCTTATTTGCATTCATATTAGACATGTTAAATTTTGGATTAGACATTGCATGTTTTGCATTGGTTGAAATGTTTTTCAGGTCTATACGGAGCTATAGAGGACACTTGGAGAGTGGTGAATGGCGTGTGCAAGAAGAACCGAGCTGAAAGCATTGGACAAACTTGTCCAAGACTCATACCGTGGAGGGCCACCATCTGGTCTGCTCGGTACACATTGCACCGTGTCGGGAGGTCCGTACGCCAAGGGACCTACTTGGAGGCGATTGCACCGTGGAGGGACCGCCGTACACCAAGGGACCTGCACGATATGGAGAGCCACAGAGAGTTGTAGAGCAGAACCAGGCTTCCCTCTTTGAGCTCCTTAAGCACCAGCTTCTTTTCATGAACGGCTTTGGTCCTCTCTTTGTAGATCTTGGCGCTTTCATAAGTATCCAACCTCGATTCATCAAGCTTATGAAGTTGCACTAGTCTTCTCTCTTGTGCCGTCTTGAGAGCGTAATTCACTTGCTTCACAGCCCAAAGAGCTTTGTGCTCTAAATCCACAGGGAGGTGACAAGATTTACCATAGAGGAGGTTGAAAGGCGTAGTACCAATGGGAGTCTTAAAAGCCGTCGTATAAGCCCAAAGAGCGTCATCAAGGTTGTTTGCCAAATCTTTCCTAGTCACTCCCGCGGTTCTCTCTAGGATGGCCTTGATTTGCCTATTTGAAACCTCCGTTTGGCCACTGGTTTGAGGGTGATAAGGCGTGGCCACCTTGTGTTTAACTCCATACTTTCTCAAAAGACCCACAAAAATCTTGTTGATGAAGTGGCTGCCTCCATCACTACTCACCACATTAGGAACTCCAAACCTTGGAAAACTGATTGTCTTGAAAAGCTTGACTACCACCTTTGAATCATTAGTTGGTGAGGTTATGGCTTCCACCCACTTAGACACATAGTCTACTGCCACTAGGATGTACTTGTTGCCATATGATGATGGAAATGGACCCATAAAATCAATTCCCCAAGCGTCAAAGATTTCCACCTCAAAGATAGGTACTTGCGGCATCTCATTCCTCTTGGTTATGTTCCCGGCCCTTTGGCAAGATTCACATTATTTTATAAACTCATGTGCATCCTTGAAGAGTGTAGGCAACCAAAACCCAGCTTGGAGAACCTTTGTAGCTGTCTTGAATGATGCGAAGTGGCCACCATAAGTCATACCGTGGCAATGGAGAAGAATGTCTCTTGCTTCTTCTCATGTGACACATCTTCGGTATAGGCTTTCCACACACCTCTTGTATAGATAAGGATCATCCCAAAAGTAGTGAGAGATGTCCCTCATGAATTTCTTCCTATGGTAATGGTCCAAGTGAGTAGGCTTTTCTCCACAAGCCAAATAGTTAACATTATCCGTGTACCATGGTAGATCTTCTTCCTTTATGCTCAAGACTTCTTCAAACCTCTCCTCTAGCTTTGCACATACGTGGTGTTAACCATCAAAAGCTGCTCTTCAGGGAGTGAGTCATCCAAAGGCAAGACATCATCCACCCTCATCCTTGAAAGATGATCCGCTACACCATTCTCTATACCCTTCTTGTCTTTGATCTCCATGTCAAACTCTTGCAAGAGAAGGATCCATCTTAAGAGTCTTGGTTTGGTGTCTTTCTTGGAATATATGTATCTCAAGGCAGCATGTTCAGTATACACAATGACCTTATAACCCACCAAGTAAGACCTAAACTTCTCAAAAGCGAATACCACGGCTAGAAGCTCTTTCTCGGTGGTTGCATACTTCATTTGTGTATCATCCAAGGTACGGCTTGCATAGTAAATCACATGCAACTTCTTGTCCTTCCTCTGACCCAAGACAACACCCACAGCATATTCACTTGCATCACACATAATCTGAAAGGGCAAATCCCAATCTGGAGCTTAAACTATAGGCGCGGTGACCAAGGCTTCTTTGATGGTCTTAGAGGCTTGTAGGCATTCTTCATCAAAGATGAACTCAGTTTCCTTGCACAGTAGCCTTGTAAAAGGACGTGCTATCTTGGAGAAATCCTTGTTAAACCTCTTATAGAAGCCCGCATGACCCAAGAAACTCCTAATCCCTTTCACGTTAACTGGAGGCTCTAAACTCATCATAACCTCTATCTTGGCCTTATCAACCTCAATCCAACGCTCAGAAATTTTGTGCCCAAGCACAATGCCTTCTCTCACCATAAAATGACACTTTTCCCAATTTAGCACCAAGTTTGTCTCCTCACATCTCTTGAGAACCCTGCAAAGATTTGACAAACAACCACCAAAGGAAGCACCATACACAGAAAAATCATCCATAAAAACCTCTACCATTTCCTCTATGTGGTCAAAGAAAATAGACATCATACACCTTTGGAAGGTTACTGGTGCATTACATAACCCAAATGGCATCCTTCGATATACAAAGGTACCATAAGGACATGTGAATGTGGTTTTCTTTTGGTCATTAGGGTGAATAGGGATTTGAAAGAAACCGCTATAGCCATTTAGATAACAGTACTATGGATGATTGGGTAATCTCTCTAGCATTTGGCCAATGAAGGAAAGAGGGAAATGATCTTTCCTAGTTGCTGATATTGCTGCATATTTCATGTGTTTTGCATACATATAAGATAGTTTCTCATGCATTTACCTTGCACTTTAGGCTAGTTTGCTTCACTTTAGGTCCTAGAGTACTTTTGCACCAGCATTTGCATGTTTCTTGCATTTTGCATCACAATCACGTTGTTTTCGGTTACTTTGGAGCTTTGGAGGATTCGTGGACGTGCTAAGGCTCGGGAGGAAGTCCGTGGATACTTGGAGAAATCAGGATTGCACGCTAAGGACCTGAGATCGAGTAGCAGATCCAGCAAGGTAGGTCGATCTAGACGAGATCGACCAGAAGATCGAGTGTGGAGAACGATCTGAAGTACGGACGTAAATGACGCCATGCAGATCGAGGACCGGATCGAGCTTTCAACCCGATCAGCACAAGATCGACTCAGAGATCAACCAAGAGCCATCTGATCCAAGACGAGATCGAGTGCCAGATCGAGCTTCGTGATCGATCCCAGACCAACCTTATCCGTCCAGCCTGTTTTTGGACCGTAGCGAAGGAGGGGACCATTTGCGGTTTGGCCATTTTTTGCAAAGAGCAACGATCCCTTTCATTATTCCACACTGTCGACTACTTTTTATCATCTCTCTCGTTTTAGGCGAATCGCCATTGTAGACTTACGAACTTTTTCTTACTATTATGTTTTGAATATTGGATCTTTGCTTTTAATCAATCGTTTTTCATGTTTAGTTCATCATCTATTGCATTTTGTTCGGTTTACTTTATGAGTCGTGAGTAGTTTCATCGGGTTTTCGGGGTTGAGAGGATTCAAAGGGGTTGAAAAGGTTTAAAGTTTGGTGTTTTCTTATTCTTCATCGTCTTCTCTTCTAGGATTTGAGCGCTTAAGGCTTAAAGACTCTCACGCTAAGATCTTTATGATAAGAGGGATATCTTACCTTGACGGGATTCAGAAGTCCTGGAGAAGTCAAATCCTAGAGGCTAATCCTTCCTTTCCCACACGCCATGGTCGTTTAGGGGATTAGTTAGGCCGTGTGTTTGAAATCTGTGTTTTATGCCTTTCAATCTCTTTTTCCGCCAAAAGCCATGGGTTTGGAGAAGAGAATAAAAGAGTGATCCATACCACACGCCATGGATGGATCTTGTTTTGTTTTCAAGGCCTAGAGAGTCTCACAAAGTGAGTAGATCTAAAAGATTTCAAACCAAGCTTGAATCTTTGAAACCCTTGAACATGATTCTCAACCCTGGACCCTCTTTCTTAGTATTTTAACATCTCTGTTAATCATTCGCTTGCTATTTGTTTGCATCCTGGTCATTAGATTCATTTCTGTTTGAACTGTTAGACGAGATCGATCGTTGTTGCTCGATCTAGTGGTCGATCCCGTGGTCGATCCACTAGTCGATTTTTAGTAATTAGTTGCTTTGCATTTTAAATATTCCGCTTGTTCCTCGTAGTAGTTAACCTCCTTCCAGGTATTTTAAAATTGTTTTGCTTTGCATTTGACACTTGCATTTAGTTTTTAGGGATTTTACCAAACAATTATCAGTTTAGCTTAGCTTTGCTCATCCCTTGCATTCTTAGTGAACTTGCTACCCCTAGGTGTGGATTAATTCCTCTCTTGCTCACTATACTACATCTCTGTGTGCATTAGAGCTTTGATAACCTCTCTGTTGCATCTTGACATATCATTGCACTAAGAAATCGATTATCAGTTGCCGCGTTGAGTTTCCTATAGTCAATACACATTCTATGTCCGGTTATTGTTCTAGTAGGAATTAACTCATCTTTTTCATTTCTTATAACCGTGATACCCCCTTTCTTTGGCACCACATGGACTGGAGAGACCCATGTGCTATCACTGATAGGGTATATCACGTCAGCCTCTAAGAGTTTTAAGATTTCTTTCTTAACTACTTCTTTCAAATTCGGGTTCAAACGTCTTTGATGCTCTATGGAAGATGTGTTTTCATTGTCGAAATGAATCATATGAGTACAAAGCATTGGTGAAAGGCCCTTGATATCACTGAGATAGTACCCAATGGCCTTTCTATACTTCCTCAGCTCTCTAAGGAGTGAGTCTAACTCATCATCATTTAGATCTTCATTCACGATTACCGGATATGTATCATTTGGTCCTAAGAAAGGGTACCTTAGCCCATTTGGAAGCTGCTTTAGGTCCACCTTTGGGGCTTGCAGCTCACTCCAGTCCTCCTCTTGGCTTGTGTTGAGGTTGCTGTCCTCATTCGTCCCTTTTGAACCCGAGTCATGAGCTCTTAAGCTACCATCTTGGACCGTTCCTACCTCAGAGATCGCGCCAGTCAGTCGATCGCTCCCTCGATCTAGGCTGGATCGAGTGTACTCCCTCGATTCACTTGCTCGATTGGATATGGATCGAGCAGGAGATCGATTCACAAGGTCATTCTCTGAACAGATCGAGTTGTCTCGATCGATTGTCTCATCGATCTCTTTCCTGGATCGAGAAATCTTATCGATCTCCAGGTCGATCTCTAGGCACTGGCCTTCATCTTCTTTCACAACCTTGCAAGAATCAAGGATGCGTACATATTCCTGGGTTTGTTCACTCAAGAAACCATACTCTCCACACTCCTTTGTCAAGGCCAGCTGTAGATGATCCTCTTCTCCTAATTTCTCAAGCAACTCATCAGCCAATGCATCCAAAGCTTCTTTGTAGAACACTTGTCCATCAATCGTTGGCTTCTTCAAGACTTCGTTGATGTCAAAGTTCAGCTTGATGTCTTTGCCCAGGTGCAGAGAAATATTGCCATTCTTCACGTCTATGATGGCCCCAGCAGTTGCTAGAAAGGGTCTACTAAGGATTAGAGGGTCTCTTGGTTCCTCATCGATTTCTAGAACTACAAAATCTGTTGGCACATTCACGTTGCTAAACCTCACGGGTAGGTTTTCAAGCATGCCTACAAGGAGCCTTATACTTCGATCAGCCAGAATGAGTAAGATTCCGCACTCCTTAAACTTGGAAAAGCCTAGCTTTTTGGCAATAGAGTGAGGCATAAGGTTAATGCTTGCCCTAAAATCACACAAGCAATTTTCAAACTTCAAAGGGCCTAGTGCACAAGGGATAGTGAATGACCCCGGATCTCCTAGCTTCTTTGGAGCTATCTCCTTGTGGATGATCGCACTGCATTCTTGACTCAATACCAAGACAACTTCATTCTCTTTCACCCTCTTAGCAAGAGTGTCCTTCAAAAACTTGGCGTATTTTGGCACCATAGCCAAACAATCAAGCAACAGCAGTTTTATCACAACGCCCCTCAAGTGCTTCTCAAACAGGGCTCTATGCTTCTCAACCAACTGCTTCTTGAAACGTCCAGGTAATGGGAGCTTTGGTTTGTAAGGTGGAGGCACGAAAACTTCTTTCTCTTTGCTAACTTCCTCCACTTTTTTCTCTAAAACCGCTTCCTTGCCTTTCTTTCTCCTTGCAGTGTAGACATTGTCAAACGTGATCTCTTGATCATTTGAGAGATTACTCTCCCCCTCTTGAATCACAATGTCCTCATTTTCCTCAAGTATAGACCGTGGTGGTAACTCTTTATCACTCCTCAAAGTGATCGCATTTGCATACTCCTTAGGGTTTGTCTAACACTTTCTGGGTAAGCTACCTTGACCGCTTGAACTGGCCTTTCCTTCCTCTAGCTGGCAAATCTTGTTGTTCATGTCGGTGATTTGTGTAGATACCTCAGTAAGAGAAGAGTCCAGCCTATTGTTCATATCAACAAATTTTTGATTTGAAGATGCTTGTCCTTGAAGTAATTGTTGGAACATAGCTTGTACCGGATCTTGAGGTGGAGGTTGAACTTGTTGCTGCTGTGGCACGAAAGCAGGCGGGTAGCTTTTGTTCCCTTGCTGTTGCTGGCCTTGGAAGTTTCCTTGTCTTTGCCCTTGGTACCCACTGTTTTGTGTATACCCACCTTTGTTGTAAGGAACAAAAGGTTTTCCTTGTTGTGGAGGGTATACTTAATCCTTGGGGTTTTCCACATTGGTACTTCGGTAAGATAGATTGTTGTTGCCTTGATACCTTTGAAGATAGCCCTGTGGCTTAGTATAGTCTTGGCCTCCTACCCAATTCGCTTCCTCTTGGCTCTGCGCCAACTCATCTAGAACATCCGTAGCCTCTCCCACAAAGTGTACATGCTTTTGATTTGCAAGTACCAACTTGTCAATCTACCATGAATCAAAAGCTCCATTCCCTCTTCTACATCTTGGCCAAGAAAATTCCCTTTACTAGCCGAGTCTAGAAGCATTCGAATTTTGGGAAGAGCTCCTCTATAGATGGTGCTCAAGAGTGTCTCCTCAGTGAAACCATGATGAGGACATGCAATGGTGTAGTCCTTGAACAGCTCCATTGCTTCACAAAAGGTCTCATTTTGCCTTTGTGTAAAACCACTAATCTCACTCCTTAGGCGAGCTGTCCTTGTACTTGAGAAGAACTTGGACAGAAATGCCTTCTTGCAATCAGCCTATGAGGTTATATTCCCTTGAGGTAAGGTCTTCTCCCAATGCTTTGCTTTATCCCCAAGTGAAAAAGGGAAAAGCCTAAGCTTGAAACTATCCTCCGAGATCCCAATGATCTTGATCATGCCGCACACTTGCTCAAAGTTGTCCAAGTGCTCCAAAGAATCCTCCATGGCAAGGCCATGGAACTTGTTGTTCTGCAGCATTGAGACAAAGCCGGGCTTGATCTCGAAATTGTTGTTTTGCACCGGTGGTGGTGTGATGAGTGTTTGGTGCATCACCCGCACCGATGATCCTTGGTGGCCTTGGGGCGTGGTTGGGGTTTCCATTACCCCTACCAGCAGCAGCATGGTGAGGTAGAGCCTCCGCTTGGTCTTGCTCAGCCATACCCTCAAAATCAACAATACCCGGTTGCACTATCTCCTCAAAGTCTTGTGCTTGTTTTCTTGCCCTTATTGACCTTGCACTTCCAAGTTGATGAATGTTGTCTAGAGGTTGTAATAGGCTGTTGTCACCTCTAGAACTCAGATTCATGTACCTGAGAATACAAGTAGGAAGGTAGATACATTAGCAACAATAGTAAAAATAAAGACTTAGTCTTTACTAAGCTCCAAATCCTAATACTTTCAAACTAAACCCATGTTGTCAACGGCGCCATTTGATAACTAACTTTTTAGCATGTTTAATCACACATAAAGCATGGTTTTGTTGTTGTAATACTTCAGGAATCAATCCAAATCAGGTTGATGAAAGATACCAAGAATACAAGAGCTTTGTAAATCTAAGTAAAATCCGAATAATTTGGGGAGAAAATCTGTAAAAACTAATTGCAGCTACTAAATGACCACGAAAACTATTTTAAAATCCCCATTGATGGGTTAAACAAATACCAGATGACCTCTAAGAATTTAAAATGAAAATATATTGGTATTTAAAATTTGAAAACTAAAAGCAGATAAAAACGGAAAGTTCTAACAACCTAGGACAAATTTCAAGATAAAAGATTCAAACTTTAGAACTAGGAAATGATGACTTTAAGTTTCAAAGGCTAAAAGTAGATTCAAGGTCGAGGATCACGCTTAAGGAGGTTCAAGATTTAAACTTTGGGTTTTGAAAACATAGATCTACACATTTTAGTGCTATCTCAAGGCCTTGAGAAGCTAAGCTAGATTTATCCATGGCGTTTGGAATAAATCTTTTCCTCAATCTTTCCTCCTAACCCATGGCGTGTGGTGGAAAGAAAGGGTGAAGAACATGAAGCATAAATCTCAAAAATGCTCTAACTAGCTCCGTAAGCATCCATGGCGTTTGGGAAAGGATGAGCTAGTCTCTTGGATTTGGATTTAAGGGATCTCCTAAGTCAGCTAAAATAAGGAAATCCCTGAGATCAAAGAGATCTTTCTCAAGAGTCTCTAGGCATTAAAACCCCCAAATCCAAGAAGAAATTATATTAAGTGCAAGAAAAACCCAAGCGTAAACCCTATTAACCCCCTTATTCACCTCAACCTTAAACCCTTGGGGGATTACTCACTACTCATGATTAGAACATATGAAAATGCAAAGGAAGAAAGGATGAACATGATTAACGACTAAATAAGAAAGATTAAGAGAAATACTTAAGATTAAAAGCAAGATTAAGGTTTTACAAAATATGAAAGGCTCAAAAACTAACAATGGCGGTTTCTTAGACTTAAAGAAGACGAGACAGATTGTATGGATGTGTCTCCCAACCCAAAAAGAGGGTAAAAACCTCTTATACCAAAACAGAAATGGTCCCCTCACTAAACTCCAAAACGTGAGCTGTCCGGATAAGGTTAGAGATCGACATGAATCGTCGATCTCTACCTTGATCTTCCGTATAGAACATCCTCTTTTGCCCAATCGTCGGGTCGATTCAGTCGGGTGGATCGAGCGCTTCTATCGATCTTCTGGTCGATCCTCAGGCGATCGAGTCGTGACCTGGATCTGGCCCTCGTTCCTCCCGGCTTAGTTTCCGTGTCCGTACTCACGTTCGATCATCTTGCTTGATCTTCACCTCGATCTCGGTTCCTTTGCTACATGGCCGAGTTCTTCCAAGTATACATAGGCTCCCTTTCGATCCTTAGCATATCCACGCACCCTCTATATGATTCAAGAATGCAGGAAATATGCAAATGCTAATGCGAAGTGTTCTAGGACCTAAAATGAGATAAATGGTGCATACTAGCCTATTATGAAAGATGTATGCATGAAAACTACTCTAAATGTATGCTAAATATGCGAAATATATGAGTATATCAGATACAAAAACACTTGCTCTAAAGTGTCTACAGAACTGCTCAACTAGTTCAAAGCGCAGGATTTTGGGTTCACAGCAGCAGCTATCAGTTGTTGAAGGATGGAAGAGTATCTACATGCTGCTGGTTTTAGTCCACAAGGTTCACAAGGTCTTCAAGGTCCACAAGGGATGCAAGGTTTGCAAGGACAGCAAGGTCCAATGTGTTGGCAAAGTGATTGAAGTTTGAGAGATCAAATGCCACCAAGACCTATAGGAGCTGGTGATATACAATCCTTTGTTTCAAGACACGGGATCACTCCTCCTTTAGGAGACAATCACTTTGAGATAAGAAAAGGGATGATTGCAATAGTCCAAGACTGCAAATTCTTTGGAATGCCTAATAAAGATCCACTTGAGCATCTAGACAACTTTTAGAGGATATGCTCTATGGCTAGGATGAGTGGTATATCTGATGATGGTCTGAAACTTAGACTCTTCCCATTCTCGCATGGAGATAGAGCTCAACTATGGGAAAAGGGATTGCAGCAAGGAAGCATCACAACATGCGCTCAATGCAAAAATATTTTCCTAACCAAGTTCTTCTCCCCCTCTAGGACAGCAAGATTTAGGAATGAGATTTACAACTTCAGCCAATGGTCTAATGAGAGTTTTGGGGATGCTTAAGAAAGGTTTATGAGCTTGAAAGTCCAGTGCCCTCATCATAGTTTCACAAAAGAGGCGCTGCTGTCTACACTCTATAGAGGTGTCTTGCCTATAATGAGACTCCTCCTTGATACAGCTAGTAGAGGTCACTTTCTGGGTCAAGAGGTGGATGATGGCTTGGCTTTGATTGAGAATCTGGCTAACAGCAATGCACAATATGGTGAGGAGCAAGAGGACACTTCGAAATTAGTCTCTTCCCAGCTAGAAGCTACATTGTTGGAAGTGAAGGTGAAGAAGGAGAGAATGAATGATCTCTTGCGCCAATCTCATCTACATCAAGAGCATCTGGTTAACTATGTTCAACAACAAGAAGGGGAGAGACAAACACATCAAAAGAAACCTCCCACAAAACCTCCACCACAAGACAATGACATGAAGCAAATATTGCAACAGCACTCTCAGCAAATAGCCTTTGACCAAAATCTTCAGCAACTACAGTCCCAGAATGCGCCCTCTACAACTCACTCCTCTAGAGAATATATCAAATCTGTCACATTAAAAAGTGGATAACAGCTTCCTCCTAGAGTAGCTCCTACTATCCCTAATGAAGACATTCAGGAACAAGAAGGGGAGGTGGCAATAGAAGATGATGAAGAAGTCAAGGCTGATGAAACCCCAAGGGAGAATAAGGGCAAAGTAGTAGCAAAAGAGCAGAAAAAGGAGGGGCCTAAGGAGTTGGTTAAGGAACCAAGATATATTCCTCCTCCCTACAAACTTACACTACCATTTCCTGGATGATTCAAGAAGGAGCTGCTTGCCAAGTATAAAGGTCTTCTTGATGAGAAGATGAAGAAGATTCAGCTCACTATGCCATTGCTAGATGCCTTCGTCTTGGTTTCACCTTACCAGAAGTTCTTGAAAGATGCTGTTGTTGAGAGAATAAAGGATTTGCAAGGGATGGTGGTACTAAAACATAAGTGCACTGCCATCATTCAACAACAAAAGGTGACTCCTAACAAGCTAGGCGATCCAGGAAGTATACTTTGCCTTGCTCTATAGGTCCATTAATGTTTGATAAGTGCCTATGTGACTTGGGAGCAAGTTTAAGCCTCATGCCTTACTCTATAGCTAGGCGCCTTGGGTTCACTGAATTTAAAGACTGCAGGATCTCTTTAGTGTTGGCTGATAGATCAGTGAGACTCCCTAAGGGACTGCTTGAGGATTGATATTACCATATATTTTGCATATTTTGCATGCTTTTAGGATAGTTTTTCATGCATTCATCTTGCATATTAGGCTAGTTTGTTCCATTTGTTGCATTTTAGGTCCTAGGTCTCTTTGCATTCGTATTTTGCATATTTCTTGCACTTTTGCATCATTATCAGGTTGTTTGGAGCACTCTGGAGTTGTGGAGGTTATGTGGACGAGAGGAGGATCAAAATGGAGCTTATGGACACTTGGAGAACTCAGCCATGCATGCGAAGGACCCGAGATCGAGTAGCGGATCGAGCAAGGCAGGTCGATCTAGATGAGATCAACCAGAAGATCGAGTGACCTAAGTCGATTCAAGAGGAAAAAGATCGAGACCAAGATCGAGAGAAGAGATCAATCTGGAGTACGGACGTAAATGACGCCATGCAGAACGAAAGCCAGATCGAGACCACGACTCGATCATCCAAAGATCGAGTAGAAGATCGGACGAAGTACTCAATCCATCCAACCAGATCGACTTGCAGATCGAGCAGCAGAAGACGATTCCTGAAGACGATCGAGTGCACTGATCGATCTCAAGATCGATCTCGGGCACTTTAACCGTTTTTAGAGCGTAGTGGTGGGGACCAGTCCAGCTGTTTGGCCATTTTAGGCAAGAGGCGGCTATCATTTTCATTATCACACATTTTTTGCTTTTGCTTTTTCTGTTCTTATCTTAGGTGATTCGCCATTGTTGAACCGGAAGCTTTTCTTTTGATTTTGAACTTGAATCTTTTTAATATTAAGCAGTTTTCTTTTAATCGCTCTTTAATCATACTGATTTATTTGTTCATTGCTTTTCAATCGGTTTCTATCATGAGTAGCGAGTAGTTCTTTGGGGGTTTGGGGTCGAGGTGATTCAAAGGGTATAAGAGGTTTAAGTTTTGTGTTTTTCCTGTTCTTCATTCCTTCTCTTCTAGGATCTTGGGGTCTTAAGGCTTAGAGAGTTTTGGAAAAGATCTTTATGATTCCAAGGCTATCTTACCCTGACCGGATTCAGATATCCTAGAAAACCAGATCCTAGAGACTAATCTTTCCTCTCCCAAACGCCATGGTTGTAGAGGAGGTTAGTTAGGCCATAGATTGAAATCTGTTTTTCTTGCTCTTTGGTCTCTTTTTCCAACAAACGCCATGGGTTTGAAGAAGAGATTCAGGAAGTGAATCATGCCACACGCCATTGATGGTTCTTGTTTTGTTTACAAGGCTTAGGGAAAGCTCATCAATGAGTAGATCTATGCGTTTTCAAACCAAAACTTGAATCTTTAAACACTCTTGAATATGACCCTCGACCCTGAACCCTCTTTTAGCATTATTAAACCTCAAGTAATCATCTTTTAGTCATAAAGATTGCATGTTGTTCATTAGAAGTCGTTTGCCTTTAAGTTGTTAGATCGATCTGTTTTACCTGATTCAGTGCTCGATTTTTAGTTCTTAGTAGATTTGCATATTTAATCTTCTGCTTTTTCCTAGTAGTAGTTAACCCTCTTTCAGGGATTTTAAAATATTTTTGCATTTCATTTGGTCATTGCATCTTGTTTTAGTCGATTTTACCAATCATTTTCCCGATCTGCTTAGATTTGCTTCACACTTGCATTCTTACTGTTCTTCTTGCTTCCTAGGTTGGATTGATACCCCTTACAGCTATAGTACATCATTGTTGTGGTTTGGGATTTGATATTTTAACTTGCTAAAAAACCTAGTATCAAATGGCGCCGTTGCCATCGTAGGATTGTTAGGAAGCATTAAGATTTGGTGTTTAGCAAAGATTAAGACTTTTACTTTTATTTTGATTACTCATTGCTATACCTTTGTGTTTTATCTCAGGTACATGAACTTACGCTCCAGGGATGACAACAACTTACTTAAACCCCTAATCAATATTCACCAACTCGGACACGCAAGACAAAGAAGAGCAAGAGAGCAAGCTCAAGCCTTTGAAGAGATTTTGCAAGCTGGTTCAGTAGACTTTGCAACAATGGCTGAGCAAGAACATCCTGAGGGACCTCCACCAGATCACGGTGGTGTAGGAAGGGGCAATGGAAACCCCAACCACGCAGCTAGACCACCACAGATCATATGTGCTGGAGATGCTCCAAATACACATCATAACCACTTTGGGATCACTCCTCCACCAGTCCAGAATAACAACTTCGAGATAAAGCCTGGATTCATCTCTACGGTTCAGAATAGCAAATTCCATGGGCTGGCTATGGAAGACCTCTTGGAGCACCTTGACAACTTTGAGCAAGTGTGTGGGATGATAAAGATCAATGGGATCTCGGAAGATGCTTTGAAGCTACGGCTCTTCCCATTTTCTCTTGGAGACAAGGATAAGCATTGGGAGAAGACCCTTCCACAAAGCACCATTACCTCTTGGGCTGAATGTAAGAAAGCTTTTCTCTCAAAGTTTTTCCCAAGCACCAGAACAGCTCGGTTGAGAAGTGAGATTAGCAGCTTCACTCAAAGGCAGAACGAGACATTCAGTAAAGCTATGGAGAGATTCAAGGACTATACCATTCAGTGTCCTCACCACGGCTTCAGTGAAGAGACTCTCTTGAGCACTATATACCGAGGAGCAATACCCAAGATCCGAATGCTACTTGATACGGCAAGCAAGGGTAACTTTCTTGGTCAAGAAGTGGAAGAGGGTATGGAACTCATAGAAAAACATGGCTTTGCGTGATGGGAAATACGCCAAGGACTACGACCGTGCACCTAGAGGCTCCGAGCTTGAGTCACACAAAAAAGAGCTTAAGTTCCTCCATGAGAAAATAGATAAGCTCGTTCTTGCAAAGCAGAAGCAAGTTCATTTTGTGGGAGAAACCGAAGATGTCTTAGATGAGCTAGAGTTGAGTCAAGAAGAAGATAATTGGATTGCTGGTCAGAACTACAACAAGCCTCAAGGATATTCTCAAGGATACCAAGCCAACAACAATCTCTCATACAGGATTACAAACGTTGAGAATCCAAAGGATCAGGTGTACCCCCCTCAGCAAGCAAAGCCCTTTGTACCTTACAACAGTGGCTTTGATTGGTAACACTTGTGGAATGGTTGAATGGTGGAAAAACATAAAAACGCAAGAATTTTGCCAATAAAAAAAATCTGCGGAAAAACGCAAAAACGCAAGATCTGCGGAATTGCGTTTTTGCTTACAGAAAATACAAAAAAATATTCATTAAGCGGAAAAGCGTGTTTGAAATAGATTATTTGTGGAATCAATGTTTATATTATTCAATTATATAACTAATTATATTTTATTATTTAAATAAATACAAATAAATAATTTAGTATTACAAAAAACTATTTAATGATAAAGTTATATCTATTATTTAAGGTTGCAATATTTTTTAATTTTTTTTTATTTTGAAAAACAAATTATTACAAAGTTACAATTAGAATTATTAATTTTATAATAATTAATTGAATTATTAATTTTTTATTTTTTTATAATATATAGTAAAAAACAGAATATTTTCAAATAAGCATATTCTGCAATTCCGCTATTCCGCCATTCTTAATAATTTATCCAATCATGTAAAAAAATATTCCGCAATTCCGCAATAAATTATTCCGCAATTCATTTTTTCCGCCATTCCGCAATTCCGCGACATAAAAAATGTGTTACCAATCGGAGCCAATGGTTTTCAACAAAACAACGGGTATCAAGGTCCGAGGCAAGGCAAATTCCAGCAGCAACAACAAGGCAACAAAGGCTTTACTCCTATGTTTCCTCCCGACTTTGTTCCACAACAACAACAGATGCAACCCCAACCTCAAGATCCGGTTCAAGCAATGTTTCAACAGTTGCTTCAATGTCAAGCTTCTACAAATCATAAGTTTGTTGAGATGAACAACCGGCTAGACTCCTCTCTTACTGACGTCTCTACACAGATCACTAATCTGAACAACAAGATCAAGCAGTTAGAGAAAGGGAAAGCTAGTACAAGCGGTCAGAACAGCTTACCAAGCAAGTGTGAGCAAAATCCCAAGGAGTATGTAAACTCTATCACCTTGAGAAGTGGTAAAGGGCTTCCGCCGAGAGTTGTATCTAAAGACAACGAGGACATTGTAGGTCGAGAGGGGGAGGGTAAGCTTTCAGCTGATGAAGAAATCACCTTTGATAATGTGTGGATTGAAAGACCAAGAAAGGGTAAAGAAGCGGTTGTAGAGAAGAAGGTAGAGGAGGTGAGCAAAGAGAAAGATGCATTAGTTCCTCCACCATACAATCTGAAGCTTCCTTTTCCTGGCCGGTTCAAGAAACAGCTGATAGAGAAGCATAGAGCGGTCTTTGAGAAGCATTTGAAGGATGTTAAGATCAAGCTACCTTTGGTGGATTGTTTAGCCATGATGCCTAAGTGTGCATAGTTCTTCAAGGATACACTAACTAAGAAGAACAAGGAGAGTGAAGAAGTTCTGGTGCTTAGTGAAGAGTGCAGTGCTATTATACCCAAAGAGATTGTTCCTAAGAAGCTAGAAGATCCAGGATCATTCACCATTCCTTGTGCTCTTGGTCCCTTGAAGTTTGACAGCTGCTTATGTGATCTTGGTGCAAGTATCAATCCCATGCCCCATTCCATTGCAAAGAAGCTCGGTTTCTCAAAGTTTAAAGAGTGTAGGATCTCTCTCGTGCTAGCTGATGGAAGCATAAGGCTTTCTGTGGGTATGCTTGAAGATTTGCCCGTGAGAATCAGTGGAGTTAAGGTGCCAACCGACTTTGTTGTTCTTGAAATGGATGAAGAGCCAAACGATCCTCTAATCCTTGGGAGACCGTTTCTTGCAACCGCTGGAGCCATCATAGATGTGAAGAATGGCAAGATCTCTCTACACTTGGGCAAAGACATCAAGCTAGACTTCGACATTAATGAAGTCTTGAAGAAACCTACCATTGGAGGGCAAGCTTTCTACATTGAGACCTTGGACGCTCTAGCCGATGAGCTGCTTGTGGAGTTAGCACAGGAGGATCACTTGCAGCTAGCCTTGACTAAGGAGCCAGGGGAGCATGGTTTTCTGAGCAAGCAGACCCAGGAGTACGTTTATATTCTTGATTCTCGCAAGGCTGTGAAGGAAGATGAAGGCGGATGCCTAGAGATCAATCAGGAAATCGAGGAGATCACTCGATCTAGGAAAGAGAACGATGAGAAGATGGAGAGAAGCCAATCGATCAGTTCAGAGAACGAGTCAAGGACTCGATCTCCTGCTCGATCCACATCAAATCGAGTAGGTGAATCGAGTGAAGTTACCCGATCCGGACCAGAACGAGTGGAAGATCGACTGGATGACTCGATCTCTGAGGGCACAACGGTTCAAGAAGGCAGTCTTAAAGCTCATGTCTCGGGGTCTAAGGAGGGCAGTGAGGACGGGAACGACAACACAAGCCACAAGGAGGACTGGAGCGAGCTGCTAGCCCCAAAGGTGGACCTAAAGGAGCTCCCAAAAGGGCTAAGGTATGCTTTCTTAGGGCTTAATGAGACTTATCCCGTGATTGTGAATGAAAACTTGAGTGATGATGAGTTGCACTCGCTCCTAAATGAGCTGAGAAAGTATAGGAAGGCCATTGGGTACTCTCTAAGTGACAACAAAGGCCTTTCACCAATGCTTTGCACTCATAGGATTCACGTAGATAATGAAAACTCTTCTTCTATTGAACATCAAAGGCACTTAAACCCGAATTTGAAAGAAGTAGTTAAGAAAGAGATCTTGAAACTATTAGAGGCTGATGTGATATACCCTATCAGTGACAGCACGTGGGTATCTCCTGTCCACGTGGTGCATAAGAAGGGGGTAATCACACTTATTAAGAATGAAAAAGATGAATTGATTCCTACTAGAACCATAATTGGTCACCGAATGAGTATAGGTTATAGGAAACTCAATTAAGCTAATAGAAAGGATCATTTTCCTCTTCCTTTAATTGATCAGATGCTTGAGAGACTTGCTAATCATCCTTACTATTGCTTTCTTGATGGTTATAGTGGTTTCTTTCAAATACGAATCCACCCTAACGATCAAGAGAAGACGACTTTTACGTGTCCTTATGGTACCTTCGCATATCGAAGGATGCCTTTTGGGTTATGTAATGCACCAGCAACCTTTCAAAGGTGCATGATGTCTATCTTCTCTGATCTTATAGAGGAGATGGTGGAAGTGTTTATGGATGATTTCTCTGTATATGGTGCGTCCTTTTCTGCTTGTTTGTTGAATCATTGCAAGGTACTTAAGCGATGTGAGGAGACAAACATGGTGCTGAACTGGGAGAAGTGTCACTTCATGGTGAAGGAAGGGATTGTGCTCGGTCACAAGATATCTGAGAAAGGGATAGAGGTTGATAAAGCAAAGATTGAGGTCATGATGAGTCTTGAGCCGCTGGTTAATGTGAAGGGTATAAGGAGTTTCTTGGGTCACACCGGCTTCTACAGGAGATTCATAAAGGATTTCTTCAAGATAGCTCGCCCTCTTACACGACTGTTATGCAAAGAAGCTGAGTTCGTGTTTGATGATGAATGTCTTCACGCTTTCAAGACTATCAAGGAGGCTCTTGTCACGGCACCTATAGTACAAGCACCAGATTGGAGCTTACCCTTCGAGATCATGTGCGACGCGAGTGACTACGCCGTGAGAGCCGTTCTTGGTCAGAGAAAAGACAAGAGATTGCATGTTATCTACTACGCCAGTCATACCTTGGATGACACTTAAGTGAAGTATGCTACAACCGAGAAGGAGCTGCTGGCCGTTATGTTTGCTTCTGAGAAGTTCAGATCATATTTGGTGGGCTCTAAGGTTGTTGTATACACTGATCACGCGGCGTTGAGGTACATCTACTCAAAGAATGATACCAAGCCGAGGCTCTTAAGGTGGATTCTCCTTCTACAAGAGTTTGAAATGGAGATAAAAGACAAGAAGGGGATAGAGAATGGTGTCGCTGATCATCTTTCTAGAATGAGAGTGAATGAAGCCTTACCCTTAGACGATTCACTTCCTGAAGAGCAGCTCATGATGATCAACACTGTTGTATGCACGCGGCTAGAGGATCAGTTTGAAGATGTTTTGGCTTTGAGAGAAGAAAACCTGCCTTGGTATGCTGATATAGTGAACTTCTTAGCTTGTGGAGAGGAGCCTACTCACCTTGATCATGATCATAAGAAGAAGTTCATGAGAGAATCTCTCTTTACTTTTGGGACAAGCCTTACTTGTACCAGAGGGGAGTAGACAGGTTGTATAGAAGATGTGTTTCTAGAGAGGAAGCACAAGACATCCTTCTACACTGCCACAGCTCATCATACGGTGGTCATTTCGCTTCTTTCAAGACGGCAACAAAGGTCTTACAAGCCGGGTTTTGGTGGCCTTCGCTATTCAAGGACGCTCATGAGTTTGTTAACTCTTATGAAGCATGTCAAAGAGCTGGAAACATCACGAAGAGGAACGAGATGCCTCAGGTGCCAATCTTTGAAGTTGATGTTTTTGACGCTTGGGGGATAGACTTCATGGGACCGTTCCCATCTTCTTACGGCAACAAATTCATCTTAGTGGCTGTTGATTACGTGTCTAAGTGGGTTGAGGCTATAGCTTCCCAAACCAATGATGCAAAAGTGGTGATCAAGCTCTTCAAAACCATCATATTCCCACGGGTTGGAGTACCAAAAATAGTGATCAGCGACGGTGGAAGCCACTTTATCAACAAGGTGTTTGAAAGTCTCTTGAAGAAGTATGGAGTGAAGCACAAGGTAGCAACACCTTATCATCCTCAAACTAGTGGCAAGTAGAGGTGTCTAACAGGCAGATCAAGGCTATACTAGAGAGGACAGTTGGGGCTACTAGAAAAGATTGGGCGGTCAAACTCAATGATGCTTTGTGGGCTTACCGGACCGCTTTCAAAACCCATATTGGTACCACTCCCTTCACTCTTCTATACAGCAAGGCATGTCATCTTCCTATTGAGCTGGAGCATAGAGCACTGTGGGCAGTGAAGCAAATGAACTTCAGTCTCAAGACGGCACAGGAGAAGCGGTTGATTCAACTCCATGAGTTATATGAGCTACGGTTAGAAGCTTATGAGAGTGCCAAAATCTACAAGGAAAGGACCAAGGCGGTTCATGACAAGAAGCTGGTTCATAAGGAGTTGAGGGAAGGAAACCCAAATAAACTACTCACTACACATAAGGTAAATCAAGCAAAGCATGGAAAAGGAAACGATGAACATGAAAAGAAAACTAGATTAAGCTGTAATGATTCGATTACAAAGCTAAAGAAAACTCAAGGTTCGACAATGGTGTTCTTCTTCAAAACTAGAGAGAAAAACATAAAAAAGATAAGGATGAAAAATTCTCTGGGAAAAGGACGTTGCCGCCTTCCCAAAATGGCCAAAACAAGCTGATGGTCCCCCCCTCGCTAGCGGCCAAAAGTGGTTGAAAGGACAGAGATCGACTCCGGGATCGAGCGGTTCTCTCAATCATCTCCGAACATCGTGTCTTCAGCTCGATCCGGGTCTCGATCATCTTCGACGGATCGAGTGTTGCATCCGATCTCGGTATCGATCTTCGGTTGGATCAAGTGGTGTACTTGATCTGGCCCTCGCTCTGCATGGCGTCATTTACGTCTGTACCGTTTGATCGACTGCTTCACTCGATCCTCGTCTCGATCATTCTCCTTGGATCGCCTGGTCTTCTCGATCTTCTGGTCGATCACATCCTAGATCGACCTGCCATGCTCGATCTGTTCCTCGATCTCTGATCCTTAGCAAATATCCGAGCTTCCACGAGCTGCTGCAAAAGCTTCAGCACGTCCACGAACCTCCACGACTCCAAAGCAGCCAGAAACAACCTGAGTGTGATGCAAAATGCAAGGAACATGCGTATGCTAGTGCAAGAATGCTCTAGGACTCTAAGTGATGCAATCTAATCTAAAATGTGATGCAAATGCATGAAAAGCTAACTAATGTGTATGCAAAATGTATGTAATATGCAGTAACATCAGCAAACCGATACGCTTTAACAGTGTACTGGTATAAGGCAAACCGATACGCCTTAACAGTGTACTGGTATAAGGCAAACCGATACGCTTTAACAAGCAATGTATCGGGTAATAAACAGATCGATATGCTTCAACTGGCGCGATGTATTAATAAACATCAATATCAATCACATGTATCGATGTACCGGGTCGATACGACACCAAGGAGTGCATATCGAGCACAGTATCTACATAACACACCGATATACCTTAACTACGAGGATGAAAGGTGATTAATCGCCTGATACAAGAGTTTTGACTCTCTTGGTCAATCACCCTTTGTACTAATCATTGTAGTAAGGGTTTTATCAATCCAAAAGGGGAAGATTGAAACAGCAGGAATGTAATAGAGCTTTTAATTCAAGCAGATATAGGCAGTTTAGAATGTCTAACTACCTAAAGGATCAAACTAAAATGAAAAAAACACCAAATAAAGAGTGAACATCAAGCAAATAACTAGAACAAAGGTAAAAACAGAGCAATTTCGAATTCAACTAAAAACAGAGAAAAGATGGGACTTGAGATGAGATAATTGGTGGTATTGAACTCTGAACTCAACCTATGATGCTTACAAATTCACACAATGCTATTCTTTATGCATAAGATTCAAAGAGAAAGAGATAGCTAATCATGATTAGGGAGATTAAGCAAGAAGAAAATGCAAACTTATATTGAAATCAAGCAAAAATTCAAATTACAAAATCAAAAGCTAAAACAAGAGAAGAAAGAACTGCTGGGTAAAGAGATGTTTCCAAAAATTAGGGATTTTTTGTATTTATAAGAGTTAAGGTGAAAATGGTAAAATTGTAAATAAGTGGTCTTCAGTCTGCATTCCTATCGGTCACTCTTTGACCGATAGGCTGATCGATATTGTCCATCGGTCTTGAAGGTGACCGATAGGGTGACCGGAATACATCCGATGCATTCCTATCGGTCTTGAGGGTGATCGTTGGGGTGACCAGAATATTCGCTTGGCTTCCATCGGTCTTGAAGGTGATCGATAGGGTGACCGGAATACATCCGATGCATTCCTATCGGTCACTCCTTGACCGATAGCTTGACCGATAGCTTGACCGATAGGCCCCCAGAAAATGTCTTCCTTGGCTCCTTTTGCTCCTTCTTAGCTTGGCTAGCTTTTTGGTCCATTCCTACAACTCCTCCTTGCTTCTTTTAGCTTCTTAAGTACCTAGAAAAATCTTTAATGCATGGCAAATGCAAACTACAACCTAAATGCAACCTAAGTCTAAAAGAAGAAGAAAATGGGACTAAAGAGAAGGAAAACATGCAAAAGAGAACCAAAACATGAACTAAATGCAAGCCTAAATGATGTAAATGCATGAGATATCAACACCCCCACACTTGCCTTTTGCTTGTCCTCAAGTAAACAAGAACAAATGAGAGAATGAGGTTTGAAAGTGGGAGCTCAAAACTAAAAATGTCAATGGAAAAACTGATTCAATGCCCAAGTTATAGGTTCTAAGATGCATAGAGTTTGTTCTACTTTAAAAACTTTTAGCCATACCTATCATAGAAGACAATGAACTCTAGCTTAGCCTACACAAGCATTTAAATCAACCAACTCTTTCACATTCATTAATCTGTAACCAGTGGATCATGCTTGTGCAAATCAAAAGAGAACATTTGGTCAAGGGACAGGGTTATGAGATGAAAATGATCTCATTCAAGCACAAGGTTCATAAACATAAGGGATCACTCAATGAAATTTATTCGATCTTAGGCAAAATGCTAAAAGTAAAAGCAGACTTATGCATGCAAATCAAAGCTCCCTTCTACCCTTTTACCCAAAGATGAATCCGATAAACTTATAAACCCCAAAGTGAGCCCATGAGTCTACCATTTTCCTAAACTTTACCCTTTGTCCTTCTTTATGGCTGGGTGAACTTTTCTTCTTTTTGTTTGTGTGGCTGCTTCTTTTTATTTGGGACTTGCTCCTTTCAGTTGAATTGGCGCTATTTTTCACCTTTGGTGGATTGCCTTAGGTTTGATTTCCTTCTTTTGATTGACCCTTTAAAAGCTTTGTTGTTGGCGCCTTCCTTCATTGAACACTTAGAGTTTTTTTTTTCTTCCTTTTACTTAACCACAATGCTAACTGTTTCCGATACTACCATACCATACTTTTCTTTCTTCTTTCAAAGCATATAAACATGAAGTTCAAACCACTTAACTTTACCCTTTTATCCCAAAACTCTTAACCTAGAATCAAGCTCAAAATGCAAGCTGATATCTACAAGAGAGATTATCATTTCCAGCCTTATTCCTAACACTTTTTGCCAAGACAAAATTCAAAAATGATATGCAGAGGCCTCACAACTCTCAAGATAGTGTTTAGGTTCAGAAAGAAGGATTGGTTTAGGGTGTGGTTAACTGTCCCATAATGATGAGGATCAACTACTTGGATTAACAAGATTGGTATGAAGGGAAGAAGATAATCCAAGTATGAATATGGATAGTCATGTAATCATTCTCAATGCGCAAACAAGATAATTCAAAGTCAGGATTATGATTCTAATGACAATAGAGTTGCAATCAAATCAAGGCAACCTTGAGCATAAGACAAGAATACCAATGCAAGAATTCAAGATATGGTGCAACCTTAACTTAAAACTCACTACAATGCAATCAAACAACAGATAAACAAGGCATTGAAAACAATTCAAACATTAACATCTTGACAAGTGTTTATCATCTACTCCCTATACAAATGTATGCAAACCTATATGAAATGCATCTAGACTCAATCTTATTTATGAAAATGCAACTAAATGATTTTTTTTTTTTGTTCCAAAAGTTTTGAAAATTTATGGATTTTCGGTGCATATAGATGAATGCATGAATGTATGGGACTCAAGTATGCAAAAGAGAAAATAAGAAAATAAAACACAAAGTCAAATGCAATGCCCTCCCCCACACATGAATTACATAGTCCCTTGTGTAATAGAAGTTTGAAGGAGGGTAATAAAGGGTACTCAGAAGTATTCAGAAGCAAATGAGTGGGGTTGTGTACCTTAGAAGGAGTTTTGGCAACTGGAAGGGTGTATCGGTCTCTCCCATACCTATAGGCTGATCGATAAAGTGCTATCGATCACCTGGAAACCGATGGCCTGACCGATAGCTCTGCTGCCAAATCCTATCGGTCACATTCTTGACCGATAGAGTGACCAAAATACATCCGATTATTTTCCATCGGTCACTCCTTGACCGATATAGTGACCGAAATACAAACGATGTATTTCCATCGGTCATATTCTGACCGAGGGGATGACCGATAGGATCTGCACTTTGGACTTCCTTTCCCTTATTGGTCATAACTGACCGGTAGGTTGACCGATGCATCTTTGGCTTCACAACCATTGGTCACTTCATGACCAATAGAGTGACCGATAGAGTGACCGATAGGTCTGTATCGATCTGGCCTTGACCGATACAGTGACCGATAGTAGCCAATATGCATCTGTTCTTGTTTCCGAACTTATAACAACTTCCCTTAAACCACACTTGCTCCTGTTATTGAAAGAAAAACACAAAGACAAACATAAAATGCAATAATATGTATAAGGAAAACAAGGGAATACCTCCCAAGTGTGCTTGTTTAACGTCCTAAGCTTGACTTTCCTTGGTTGATCACTCTTGTGGAGGTTCCTCAAGGCTGATGTTTACATCATCTCCAAGGGACTCACTTGCCATGTATGGCTTCAATCTATGCCCATTCACTGTGAAGCTTTCTCCATCACTGTGAGTCTTGAAAGCTATTCTGTAAGCCCACAGAGCATCACCAAGCTTATTAGACCAATCATTTCTCGTAACACCAACTGTTTTCTCTAGAACGGCCTTGATCTCTCTGTTAGAAACCTCCACTTGACCACTTGTTTGAGGATGGTAAGGAGTGGCAACCTTGTGCTTAACATCATTCTTCTTGAGCTTCCACCATCACTTATCACATACCTTGAAACACCAAACCTTGGGAAGATGATTGTCTTGAAAAGCTTCAGCACAACTCTAGCATCATTTGTTGGGATGGCAATGGCTTCAACCCATTTTGAGACATAATCTACAGCAATTAGGATGTACTTATTCCCATAAGATGAAGGGAAAGGTCCCATAAAGTCGATTCCCCACACATCAAAGAGATCTACTTCAACTATAGAGTTCAGAGGCATCTCATCTCTTTTGGAGATGTTTCCCTTCCTTTGGCATGCATCACATGAGGAGATGTGAGCTTCGGCATCCTTGAACAAACTAGGCCACCAAAAACCAGCTTGAAGCACCTTTGAGGATGTCTTGAAGGTTGCAAAGTGACCTCCATAAGCTGAACCATGGCAATGATGCAGAATCCCTTGAACTTCTTCCTCAGCTATGCACCTTCTGAACAGTCCATCATTCCCTCTCTTGTAGAGATAAGGCTCATCCCAAAAGTAGTGAGAGAAATCTCTTAAGAACTTCTTCTTTTGATGTGAGTTGGGGCTCAGTGGTATCTGGCCAATAACCAATTAGTTCACAAAGTCAGCATACTAAGGCAGTTTGTTCTCTTCCAAAATTTGCACTTCAACTGCTTTCATTCCTAAAGCATGCAGCTGCTCTTCTGGTTGAGTATCATTGATTGGGACAAAATCATCTATCCTTAGTCTTGAAAGGTGATCAGCTACACCATTCTCAATGCCTCTCTTATCCACTATCTCCATGTCAAACTCTTGCAAGAGGAGGACCCATCTAAGAAGTCTTGGCTTAATGTCTTTCTTGGCATAGATGTGCCTTAAAGCAGCATGGTCTATGTAAACTATGACTTTGGATCCAAGCAAGTAGCTTCTGAACTTCTAAAATGCGAAGGCAACTGCTAGGAGCTCCTTCTCAGTTGTTGCATATTTTGATTGAGCTTCATCCATTGTTCTGCTAGCATAATAGATAACATGGAACTTCTTGTCTACTCTTTGACCCAAGACTGCTCCAACAGCATAATCACTTGCATCACACATGATTTCAAATGGAAAATCCCAGTTTGGAGCTTGAACTATTGGCGCTGACACTAAAGCTTGTTTGAGAGTGAGGAAGGCTTGCAAACAGTCTTCATCAAACACAAACTCTGTCTCCTTACAAAGCAGTCTTGTCAAGGGTCTTGCTATCTTTGTGAAGTCCTTGATGAACCTTCTGTTGAAACCAGCATGCCCCAAGAAGCTATTGATTCCCTTAACTGAATTTGGAGGCTCTAAGTGCAGCATTACATCAATATTTGCCTTGTGTACTTCAATCCCCTTCTCTGAAATCTTGTGACCCAGCACAATGCCTTATTGAACCATGAAATGACATTTCTCCCAATTCAGAACCAGCTTAGTGTCTTCACATCTCTGTAAAACTTGAAAAATATTGGACAAGCAGACACCAAAGGAGGATCCATAGACACTAAAGTCATCCATGAATACATCCACCATCTCTTCAAGCAAGTCAGAGAATATTGAGGTCATACGCCTCTGAAACGTTGCAGGAGCACTGCATAAACCAAAAGACATTCTCTTATAAGCAAATGTTCCATATGGGCAAGTAAAAGTAGTTTTCTCTTGATCATTAGGATGGATAGGGATCTGAAAAAATCCACTATAACCATCTAAGAAGCAGTAATACTTATGGTTTGCTAATCTTTCTAGCATTTGGTCTATGAATGGCAAAAGGAAGTGATCTTTCCTAGAAGCAGAATTAAGTTTTCTGTAATCTATGCACATCCTATGAGCAGTAATTGTTCTAGCTGGTATTAGCTCATCATTTTCGTTTTTTACAATAGTGATCCCTCCTTTCTTAGGCACCACATGGACTGGTGAGACCCATGTGCTGTCTGAGATAGGTTAGATCACTCCTGCTTCAAGCAACTTCAAAATTTCCTTTTTACTATCTCTTTCAAGTTAGGGTTCAATCTCCTTTGAGGTTCAACTAGCAGATTACTCATACATGATCATGGAATTACAAAACCTAACTGAATAATATTGCATTAAGAGAAAGAGTAAAAGAATAGAGGGGTTCGAAATCGTCTCAAAAGAGTACAGGATTTGTCTCCCCAAAAATCTCTGAATAAATCTCTCTCTAAGCTCTCTGAATTAATAAGATACAAGATATCTGCCATAAGAATGGCTGAAAAACCTAATATACAAGCTAAAACACGATCTGGGGCTTTTTTGCAAATACTGGAACTTCTGGGCCAAAACTGCAAATAATCCTCTATCTTTTAGAAATCAGCCACGACCTCCTTCCTTGGTGGGTGACGAGCGTCACCATATGGCATACTTTCTTCTCCGAGCTAGGTACTTTGTGGCTTCAAAAGGCTCCAGACATGCAAAGACTCTTCTAGGACTCTAAAAAGACCAAAAAGACTCAATAAAAAGGACTTATATCATGGTTAAAAACCATAAAAACCCTGATATATCACAAACCCCTCAAGGTAATGTCTCTCAACTTTTTAAATGTTTATAATTTGCCTTAAGCACTTAAGAACTTTATTGTATGATGTGGTTGCTTGCTTGATTTATCATTATTGTCTCTTATTAATTTATTTCTTTTGCTTTGTGAATAATTGTTTTTGACATTTGAAGCATTTAGATTAATAAATACTTGCTTGTCAAATTAATTTTTTTAGCTTTGCATTAGCATTTTAGTCCATTTGTTTAGTTTCACCATACTAGGTTTGATGCTTTTGAATTAGCTGATAAATTTTGTTTCATGAATTGTTTTCATGCATTGTGATATATCATGGTTTTTGCTGGTTTTTGACCATGATATAAGTCTTGTTTATAGAGTCTTTTTGTATTTTTCGAGTCCTATAGAGTCTTTGCAGGTCTAGGTACGTTTGGAGCATAACTATGAGTTTTGGAACCTTTTGGAGCTGTGTTGAAGCTGATGCTGAAAAGACTAAGTCGGAAAGCATTATGAAGCAGGGTGTCGATCGACACCGATTGTGGACGAGCAAAAAGCATTAAAAACTCTTTTGAAGAGTTTGCAACTTGGCCCAGAAGTTTCTGATTAATTGCAGTATTGCCCCACTTCGTGTTTAGACTTGTATTTAGGTTTTCAAAGCCATTGTTAGGCTATCATCTTGTTTTTGATTGAGACTAAGAGAGAAATTAGATTGAGAGATTTTGGGGAGACAAATCCATACTCTGTAGAGAAGAATTTCGAACCCCTTCATCTTTTACTTTGTTTCTTAATGCAATTTTATTCAGTCATGATTTGTGTTTCACTTGCTATGTTTGAGTAATCTGCTAGTTAGGTTTTAGGTTATTCAAAGGTTGATAATGAATTGTTAGAACTACAAAACTGAAGGGATAAATCATTTGGTTCTTCATCTGGATTGCTTTAACACTGGTTTTAAGATTGATCACCTAGAAATCAGATCTTATGTTGTTTAATAGATGTGGAAACATTGTTAATCACCAGAACTATCTTAGATGAGCAAAATAACTGATTGCAAAGGAATTTGGATTAGTGATTTTGTGAACATATCGAACCTGAACTATAATGCTTGCTTAGGTTGTTAGAATTTGCAAAGGAATTTGGAATTCTAGAATCTGATCATAGTTAATCTCTGCGACGGAAGTCGATTGGTTTTACATTCGTGTTTTCGAATTCTAGAACGGTTTTAATAAATATTCCTTTCAGTCTGTAGTCTGTGATTTATGTCAACCTGCGAATTTCCCATTGCTTAGCGCCTTGTCTCTATTGATCTTAAGAACTCATAATCCGCTCCCGATCTTGTTACATTCATTCTATTGTTTAGTTTTATTTATTATTGACTGCTTAGCTTCATTTGAATCTAAAATCTGTTGAGTAATAGTATTAAGTCCTTGTGGATTCGATCCCTAAGTACTACAGTGATCTCTTAATTTGAGAGAGTAGCTCTAAGGGTTAATTTGAGCATATCACATTGCTTATTTAGTTGCTTCACAACTGATAGAGGTTTACTTTTATGTAAATAAACTCCTCCTTTTGTGATTTTTTAGCAAAATTAAGCTTTGTGTTTTGTTGCTTCCTTGGTTATGATTTTTCTTTTGAGAATTTGGTTTAGGTACCATGGGAAGAACAACAAGGAGTGGAGCAAACAAAGAGGCTGAGAGGCAAAACAAAGCAAAGGTAAAACCTAAAGAAGTTGGGAGTCCAAGCGCCAAATCTCAAGGGAAAAAGAGAGCTGATGCTGGCCCTAGTGAGCAAGTTCCCCAAAAGAAAGAGGGCACCACCCCAGCTTAAAGGCAACTCTTTGACAAGCTGCAAAGGGTGGATATGAGACCAACAAGATATCCCCATGTGCCATCTCTAAAGGCCTTGGGAATCTATGAAGACTGCTCTTATATGCTTGAGACAATGGAGCTCACAAAGCTGGTGGGAACTCCTTATTCAGCTAACAAGGACCAAGTGTTTCCAAGTTTTGAAGTGACATTATATGAGCCAGGAGAGGATACTCCTGAAGAAGATGGTGATGGCTTCATCACTTTCAGAGTTTCCAAAAAGAACTATAGGATGTCCTTCGTCTCAGCGATTGAAGATGCCTTTGGAATCTCCTATGGAAGCGCTAGAGGTCAAAATCTGGGGGTTAGCAAAGAAGAGATGAGCAGCCTTTATAAGCATGTGGCTAAGGGCGCTTTCAAGCCAAGAATAAGGAAGACTTATTTGATCAGAAATCCAGCCATCGGATATGTGCATAAGGCATTGGCGCATACTCTCATTGCAAAGAAGGAAAGTGGAGCTGTTGAAGGAGGAGAATGGGAGCTCATTGATCAAGGTCTTATGAGCATACTTGACTGCACAAGGCAAGGTGTTGAGCTCAAGGGAGCAGATGGGACAACTGGAATGGTCACCATCTTCATGCAGCAACTTTTGATCATCAAACATTGGTTAACAACCAATAATGACAAGGCGCCAAAGCTGTATTATACTGGACTTATTACACAATTGATGGAAGCTGCAGGAGTTGAGAGTGGACCAGCAACAGAGAAGATCACATACTTGGACCTGCCATACCTGAAGAAAGCAAGGTTCCTTGGCGAAAATGTGGGTGACAAGTTCATCTACAACTTCATCCAAGAAGATAGATCTGCTGCAAAGCTTCTACTCCCTGATGTGCATCTCACATCCTTCTCCAACCCCAACTGCTTTGCCTTTCAAATTCCACAGCACCTTCTCTACCAAGCTGGCGCTCCATCCTCTTACATTCACCAAGGCGCCAACACTCCTCTTCCTTAAGGAGAATATCCCCTTGTGGTCTTTGAAGGAGGGCAAATGGGAGAAGTACCACTTCCAGCCCCATGATGTCTCACGCCAAGGAGGCCCCTTGAAGAAGGTCCATGAACACATCAACACCTGGCAAAGATGGAACAAATGGCAAGACAAAAGCATCAAGAAGTTGGTGAAGGGCATGAAGAGCATGAATGCTTAAATCAAGGACCTAAAGAAGAAGTCTAGTGGAGCCTCCACTTCTGCTCATCAACAAGAGCAAGAAGCTGAAAGCCAAGGAGTGGCTAGAGCTCCTAGTAGAAGGAGCTCTTTTGCTGGTTATGAGGAAGTGAGAGCTTGGGTGCCACCAAGAGCATCATGTCAAGAAGCTCCAAGGAGGAGAAGACACACAAGGAGGGAGCGGCCAATAAGGAGCCACAACATTGACCTCATGGAGGACCTTTCAGGAGCCTCCTACACCTCACACACCACCTTCTAAGGTACCAAAAACACCTCTATTGTATATACCATTGCATTTTTTTTAGTTCTTGTAATATATTTCTGTTGCTTCTCTCTTCTACTCTTTTATTACACAAAGCATTGTGTAATATAAGTGTGGGGGAAGGATTTGGGGTTTGAATTTTTTTGTTCTTTTCTTAGTTTTTCCTTTTTATTCATCTTTGAGTCTCATGCATTCATCTAAGTGCATTAAAAAAACAAAAAAAAATCGTAAAAATTGAAAATTTTGCATCTTTTGCAAGCCAAAAAGAAAAGCATGTAGTTGCATTCATTTGTTTAGGATTGAGTCTAGTATTTTTCATATAGGTTGCATTGCATTTGCATAGGGCATGATGATGATAACTCCTTGTAAAATGCTAAGTGTTTAGGACTGATTTAAATGTCTCAGTGGTTAAATGTTTGATGCATCATAAGAAATTAGAAACTAAGGCTGAACCATGCTCTTGAATGCTAAATTTGATCCTCTAGTCTCATGCTGGAATCGTTTCCTCTTTGAAAATTATCCCTATTTATTAGAACCATTAATTTGAATTGTTAATTACCATGTTTTTGAAATGAAAAGTGGTTTCATGGATTACTCATATACATATTTGGACTTTCTTTCTTCCTTTTTACTTATCTTGCTAGACCAAACAGCTGATCCTCATCATTAAGGGACAGTTACCACACCTTAACCTTACCGTCCTTTCAAACCTAAATACTATCTTTGTGTGTGAGGCCTATTTTTGAATGAACTAAGCATAAAGTGTTAGGTTGGCACTACAAGGGTTGGTTACTATGTAGAACTAGCTCTTCACTTTGAGTTAGACATAGGTTTAGGATGGTAGTTATAGGTCTGGGCGGATTTGAGTGTTACAATGATCTAACAAGAGAGAGTGAGAGAAGAAATAAAGTAAAGAGGGAAAGGAATAAGAATGGGGAAGCAAGGAGAAACTCAACATGTGTGGACCAAATAAGCTCAAAAAGGGTGGCCATTATGAAGAATGAGTCTCAGCAACAACAACAAAGAAGGCACCAAAGCCTAATACATCAAAAGGGTGAGGAATAGAAGACTCCCCAATACAAAGAGAAGCCGCCCACAACAAAGGAGCAAAAAGAAGGCCACAAAATGGTGAGATCAAAGAAGAAGCTTCCCTGAAAATGGCAAGGTGTGGAGAGTGTGAGAGTGCTGAGAAAGGGTAGTTAGGATTGGGTTTGATTAGGGGTAAGAGTTTTGGGGTTTAGAACATTCTTAGGCATTGGGTAGATAGAAATATATCCTTGTATGCATAAGTTTTGCTTCACCTTTAGCATTATGCCTAAGTTCATTCATTTTTTAGAGAAACCCGTGCACTTGAACCCACATTTTGATGAGATAATTTTCATCTCATGACCTTAACCCTTAGCCAAATGATTCCACTTGATTTGCTTGAACATGATTCACTTGATTACAAAGTTTAGATGAATGTTAAAGGAATTGATTGATTTGAGCATTTGACTAAGCTGAGCTAGAGATCATTTTAAAACTAGATAGGCATGGCTAGGTTCTTTTATGTATAACTGATTGTGATTTGCATCCTACACTTAGGCATTTAGACATTGACTTCATTTCTTTACCTTAGCATTTTTAGATTTGAGTGCCCACCTTCAAACCTCACTTCCTCCTTGTCTTAGTTTGTTTGCTTGAGGACATGCAAAAGGCAATTGTGGGGGTGTTGGCATCTCCATTATTTATACCATTTTAGCTTGCATTCATCACTAGTTTTAGTCTGTAAACATGCTTATTTTGCTTCTTCTTGTCTCATTTGCATACATATAAGAGTTAGAGTAGTGTTAGGAGTTGCATTGCATTTTGCATGCATTTGGAGTTTTATTCAGGTACTAGAAGGACTTTGGAGACCATGTGGTGCAATGGATGTGAGCTGGGAATGAAGCAAGGAGAAGGACAAAGTCGGATAGGCCGATATCAATGACAATATCAACGTCATCTGATCGATACAGTGCATATCGATGGGAGTATCGACCACTTCAACATCCATACAGTAAGAGCATGGTGTAAAGGCTGCATATCAACTCATGTTACTGCATATTGCATGTGTTTTGCATACATATTAGTTAGCTTTTCATGCATTTACATCACACTTTAGGCTAGATTGCATCACTTAGGGTCCAAGAGCATTCTCGCACCAGCATACGCATGTTCCTTGCATTTTGCATCATATTCAGGTTGTTTCCGGGTACTTTGGAGTCGTGGAGTTTGTGAACGTGCTGAGGCTCGTATGGAGGTTCGTGGGAACAACGGATTTTTGCTAAGGACCAGAGATCAGGGAGCATATCGAGCACGGCCGGTCGATCTAGACGAGATCGACCAGAAGATCGTGTAGCTCAGGCGATCCAAGGGAATTGATCAAGAAGAAGATCAAGTGAAGCAATCGATCAAATGGTACGGTCGTAAATGATGCCATGCAGAGCGAGAGCCGGATCGAGTCCACCACTCGATCCGACCGAAGATCGATACCATGATCGGATGCAACACTCGATCCGCCGAAGAAGATCAAGACCCAGATCGAGTTGAAGACACAATGTCCGAAAGAGAACGAGAGAGCCGCTCGATCCCGAGGTCGATCTCTGTCCTTTCAACCAATTTTGGCCGCTAGCGAAGGGAGGACCATCGAGCGTTTTGGCCCATTTGAGAAGGCGGCGATGATCTTTTACGAGAACAACTTTTCATTCTTATGTTTTTATGCTTTCTCTCTCTGGTTTGGAGACGATCCGCCATTGTTAGACTTTGAGCTTTCTTCTTGAATATTTCGAATCATTTAAGTTTTAAGTAATCGTTTTCATGTTCATCGCTTCATCTTTCATGTTTATTTCGGTTATTCTCATGTGTAGCGAGTAGTTTCATTTGGGTCACGGGGTTGAGAGGATTCACGGGGTCTAAGGGGTTTTCAAGTTGGTAGTTTTCTTGTTCTTAATGGCTTTCTCTTCTAGGATATTGAGTTCCTAAGACTTAAAGACTCTCACGCCAAGATCTTTATGATCAGAGAGGTCTCTTACCTTGACAGGATCCAGCGATCTCTGAAAATCACATCCAAGAGATTAGTTGCCCTTTCCCAAAAGCCATGGAAGTTTAGGGGACTAGTTAGGCCGTGTGTTTGAAATCTGAGTTCATTGCCCTTCAACCTCTCTTTCCACCAGAAGCCATGGGTTTGGAGGAGAGGATGAAGGAGTGATCCATACCGAAAGCCACGGATGGATCTTGTTTTCGTTTTCAAGGCTTAAGGAATCTCACAAAGTGAGTCGATTTAAAGTTTTCAATACCAACTTGGACCCTTGAAACCCCGGACCATGAATCTCAACCCTAGACCCTTCTTTCCTAGCATTCTTACATCTTCGTCAATCATTCGCTTGATATTCGTAGCATCCTGGTCATTAGTTTCATTGCACTTGCATTTTTAGACGAGATCGATCGTTGTTGCTCGATCTAGTAGTCGATCCACTAGTCCATTTTTTGTAATTTACTGCTTTACATTTAAATTATTTTGTTTGTTCCTCAGGGTAGTTTAATCATTCCTGGTAATTTTAAAATAGTTTTGCATTCCATTTGGCTTCTGCATATAGTTTTTAGGATTTTTACAAAATCGTCTGTCATTTGCTTTGCTTTGCATTGCCCTAGCATTCTCTCTGACCTTTCTAGCTTCTAGGAATGGATTGACACTCTCTTGCACACTGTACTACAACCTTGTTTGCATTTGAGTTTTGATAGCCTCATTGCATCCTCGCCCTTGCAAAAGAAATTAGTTATCAAATGGCGCCGTTGCCATCCTAGGAGTATTTAGAAAGCATAGAGATTTGGGGCTTAGTAAAGACTACGCCTTTACCTTGTTTTAGTTACTAATTTCTCTACTCTCAAATGTGTGTCTCTCAGGTACATGAATGTTCGTTCAAAGGGAGACAACAATCTACTTCAACCCTTGGACAACATTCATCAGCTTGGTCATTCACGGCAAAGAAGAGTACGAGAACAAGCCAAAGCCTTTGCGGAGATTGTTCACCACGGTTTGGTTGACTTTGAAGCTATGGCCGAGCCGGAACATCCAGAGGGACCTCCTCCAGCTCATGGGGCAGTGGGACGGGGCAATGGAAACCCCCACCACGCGGCTAGACCCCCAAGGATTATAGGAGCCGGAGATGCTCCCAACACTCACCATAATAGGTTTGGGATCACTCATCCTCCTGTACAGAACAACAATTTTGGGATAAAGCCGGGTTTCATCTCCATGGTGCAAAACAACAAGTTCCACGGCTTAGCAATGGAAGATCCCTTGGAGCACCTTGACAATTTCGAGCAAGTATGTGGGATGATCAAGATCAACGGTATATCAGAAGATGCTTTCAAGCTGCGTCTCTTTTCCTTTTCACTCGGAGACAAAGCTAGGCGTTGGGAGAAGACCCTTCCACAAGGCACCATCACCTCATGGGCCGAGTGTAAAAAGGCGTTTCTCTCAAAATTCTTCTCTAGCACCAGAACAGCACGGTTGAGAAGCGAAATCAGCGGCTTCACTCAGCGGAACAATGAGACGTTCAATGAAGCAATGGAACATTTTAAAGATTACACGATCCAATGTCCTCATCACGGTTTCAGTGAGGAGACCTTACTCAGCACCATCTACCGCGGAGCTTCACCAAAGATCAGGTTGTTGCTTGACACGGCTAGTAAAGGGAACTTCCTTGGTCAGGAGGTAGAAGAGGGCATGGAGCTGATTGAGAACTTGGCATTGAGTGACGGCAACTATGCTGAAGATTATGACCGTGCACCGAGAGGATCTGTGCTAGAGTCTCACAAAAAGGAGCTGAAATCCTTGCATGATAAGATTGATAAGCTGGTGTTAGCCAACCAGAAGCATGTTCACTTTGTTGGTGAAGCGGATGAGAATCAAGAGGAGCTTGAGTTGAGCCAGGAAGAAGCCAATTGGGTGGCGGGACAGAAAAATTACAAACCTCACGGCTACACCCAAGGCTACAACCAGAACAACAATCTCTCCTACCATAGTACCAACGTCGCCAACCCTAAGGACCAAGTGTACCTTGCTCAGCAAGCAAAACCTTTCATACCTTACAACAAAGGATTCAGCCGAGTGGTGGCTTCCAAAGTCAAGGGCAGAACAACTTCCAAGGGTAACATCAAGGTAAAAAGGTTTATACGCCAAACTACCCTCCGGGCTTTGCACGTCAGCAGCAACAGCCGATGCAACAACAAGTTGATCCGGTTCAGGCCATGTTTCAGCAGCTGATCCAAGGGCAAGCCTCTACAAACCAAAAGTTTGCCGAGATGAACACTCGTTTAGACTCGTCTCTCACTGACTTCTCCACTCAGATCACCAACTTAAACAACAAGATCAAGCAGCTAGAGAAGGGGAAAGCGAGTACAAGTGGTCAGAATAGCCTCCCGGGGAAGTGTGAGCAGAACCCTAAGGAATATGCCAACGCCATCACGCTAAGAAGCGGAAAAGAGCTTGCACCTACGGTTACTCCCAAGAACAACGAGGACGTTGTAATTCAAGAGGGGGAGGGTAAGCTTTCAGCTGATGATGAGATCAACTTTGACAATGTCTGGATTCAAGGGCCAAGAAGAGGAGACAAAGCGGTTGTTTAGAAGAGAGCGGAGCAAACTACTAAGGAGAAGGTTGCTTATGGACCTCCACCGTATATACCTAAGCTGCCTTTTCCTGGCCGTTTCAAGAAGCAACTCATAGAGAAGCACAGAATCCTCTTTGTGAAGCATCTTAAGGACGTAGAGATCAAGCTACCTCTCGTTGACTGCCTTGCAATGATGCCTAAATGTGCCAAATTCTTCAAAGACACTCTCGTGAAGAAGAATAAGGAAAGCAAGGAAGTGGTTGTTCTAAGTGAGGAGTGTAGTGCTGTGATACATAAGGAGATAGTCCCTAAGAAGTTGGGAGACCCTGGAAGCTTCACTATACCTTGCGCTTTAGGCCCTTTAGAGTTCAAGAGCTGTCTTTGTGATCTCAGAGCTAGCATAAATTTGATGCCCCATTCCGTGGCAAAGAATCTTGGCTTTACCCATTTCAAAGACTGTAAAATCTCGTTGGTACTGGCTGACAGGAGTGTGAGGCTACCAGTGGGGCTGCTTGAAGATCTACAGGTGCGAATCAGTGGTGTGAACGTGCCGACGAACTTCGTTGTGTTGGAGATGGATGAAGAACCTGAGGATCCACTCATTCTTGGAAGGCCATTCCTTGCAACCGCCGGGGCTATCATTGAGGTCAAAGATGGGAAGATTGCTCTACACTTGGGGAAGGATATAAGGTTAGACTTCGATATCAATGAGGTTCTGAAGAAGCCGACAATAGAAGGGCAAGCCTTCTATATTGAAATGATGGACGCTTTAGCGGATGAGTTGCTGGAAGAGTTAGCTCAGGAGGACCATCTGAAACTAGCACTGACAAAGGAGCAATGATAATTCGGTTACGTCGATCAGAGGACCCAGGAGTATGTCAACTTGCTGGATTCTAGGAAGGTAGTTAAGAAGGATGAAAGCTGCTGCCTAGAGATCGACTCTGAGATCGACGCCATCACTCGATCCAGATGTCAGATCGACAAGGCAATCGAGAACACAACTCGATCCGGTGCAGCAATCGACAGTCAGATCGAGAGGGACCTTCCGATCAGTCTGGGGCCTAATTCGGAGATCGACTCTGCGTCTCGATCCCTTACTCGATCCACATTAAATCGAGTGAGTGAATCGAGCGAAACCACTCGATCTAGACGACATCGAGAGCATGATCGACTGGAAGACCCGATTTCAGAAGGGATAGCGATTGAGGAAAGCAGTCTTAAGGGCCATGCCTCGGGTTCTAAGGAGGGTTCCAAGGAGGAAGACAACAGCAACAGCCACAAGGATGACTGGAGCGAGCTGTTAGCCCCAAAGGTGGACCTTAAGGAGCTCCCAAAAGGGCTAAGGTATGCTTTCTTAGGGCCTAATAACACCTATACCGTGATTGTGAATGAAAACTTAAGTGATGTGTATTGATTATAGGAAACTTAATCTTGCAACTAGGAAGGATCATTTCCCCCTGCCTTTTATTGATCAAATGCTTGAGAGACTAGCTAATCACCCTTACTACTGTTTCCTTGATGGGTATAGCGGTTTCTTTCAGATACCAATTCACCCAAATGATCAGGAGAAGACGACCTTCACATGTCCTTATGATACCTTCGCTTATCGAAGGATGCCATTCGGGTTGTGTAACGCACTGACTATGTTTTAGCGGTGTATGATGTCGATCTTCTCCGATCTAATAGAAGAGATGGTAGAGGTGTTTATGGATGACTTCTCTGTCTATGGTGCGTCTTTTTCTGCGTGTTTGTTGAATCTTTGCAAGGTACTAAGACGTTGCGAGGAGACAAACCTGGTGCTTAATTGGGAGAAGTGCCACTTTATGGTGAGAGAAGGGATCGTGCTTGGTCATAAGATATCAGAGAAGGGCATTGAGGTTGATCAGGCTAAAGTAGAAGTCATGATGGGTCTGGAGGCGCCGGTGAATGTTAAGGGAGTCAGAAGTTTCTTGGGGCATGCCGGCTTCTATATGCGTTTCATCAAGGATTTCTCCAAGATTGCACGCCCCCTTACACGGCTACTATGCAAAGAAGCTGAGTTCGTGTTCAATGATGAGTGCATGCAAGCTTTCGTGACCATCAAGGAAGCCCTTACATCAACTCTTATAGTTCAAGCACCAGACTGGACACTACCCTTCGAGATTATGTGTGATGCTAGTAACTACGCCGTGGGAGCCGTTCTCGGTCAGAGAAAAGATAAGAAGCTGCACGTGATCTACTATGCTTCTAGAACCTTGGATGACACGCAAACAAAGTACACTACTACAGAGAAGGAGTTGCTTGCAGTAGTGTTCGCCTTTGAGAAGTTCCGGTCGTATCTTGTGGGTTCCAAGGCTATTGTATACACAGATCACGCGGCTTTGCGATACATCTATTCAAAAAAGGACACTAAGCTTCGGCTTTTGAGATGGATCATCTTGCTTCAAGAATTTGATATGGAAATTAAAGACAAGAAGGGGATAGAAAACGGAGTTGCTGACCATCTCACTCGGCTAAGGATCAACGAGTCTCTGCCATTAGATGATTCTCTCCCCGAAGAGCAACTCATGGCGATCACTACGGCTGTTTTTGGAAAGCTAGAAGGGCAGTTTGAGGAGGTGTTAAGCTTCAAGGAGGAGGATCCTCCCTGGTACGCTGATGTTGTGAACTACTTAGCGGGTGGTGAGGAGCCAACACATCTCAACAGCTATCACAAGAAGAGGTTTATGAGAGGCGAGTGACTACTTTTGGGACGAGCCCTACTTGTACAAGAGAGGGGTGGACAGTTTGTACCGGAGGTGTGTTACAAAGGAAGAAGCTAAAGACATCCTCTTTCACTGTCATGGCTCATCCTATGGAGGACACTTCGCTTCATTCAAGACTGCCACGAAAGTGTTGCAAGCTGGTTTCTAGTGGCCGTCCATCTTCAAAGATGCACACGAGTTTGTGAAGAGCTGTGAGGCATGTCAACGAGCAGGGAATATCACTAAGAGGAACGAGATGCCTCAGGTTCCTATCTACGAGGTTGACGTGTTCGACGCGTGGGGCATAGACTTCATGGGGCCATTTCCTTCTTCATACGGCAACAAGTACATCTTAGTAGCAGTTGATTATGTCTCTAAATGGGTTGAGGCTGTTGCTTCCCCTACAAATGATTCTAAGGTGGTGATCAAGCTGTTTAAAAACATCATTTTCTCGAGGTTTGGGGTACCAAAGGTGGTTATAAGCGATGGAGGAAGCCACTTCATAAACAAGATCTTTGAGAGCCTTTTGAGAAAGTACGGCGTTAAGCATAAAGTGGCTACACCGTATCATCCTCAAACGAGCGGTCAAGTGGAAGTCTCCAACCGGCAAATCAAGGCTATACTTGAGAAGACGGTCAGAGCAACAAGGAAAGACTGGGCAGTGAAGTTGGACGACGCTCTTTGGGCCTACCGTACCGCCTTTAAAACACCGATTGGTACGACCCCTTTCACTCTGCTCTATGGCAAAGGCTGTCACCTCCCAGTTGAGCTGGAACACCGTGCATTGTGGGCTGTAAAGAGGCTGAACTTTGACCTCAAGACTGCTCAAGAGAGGCGCCTCATCCAGCTAGATGAACTGGATGAACTAAGATTGAACGCTTATGAGAGCTCTCGGATATACAAGGAGCAGACTAAGGAAACTCATGACAAGAAGTTGGTTGCCAAGGAGCTTAAGGAAGGAGGTTTGGTGTTGCTGTACATTTCAAGACTCAAACTCTTCCCGGGAAAGTTGAAGTCAAGGTGGAGCGGGCCGTTTGTGATCCAAGAAATGCTGCCATATGGAGCTGTCACATTGATGGGCAAGAGTGGCAGTGCATTCACCGTGAACAGACACAATGTTAAGCCTTACTTGGCGGACAGCTATGACAAGGAGAGTACCTCGGTGCTTCTCCAAGATCCACCATCTGCCTAAACCAAGTAAAGTCTAGCTAAAGACGTTAAAGAAAGCGCACTTGGGAGGCATTCCCATGTCTATCCTGTACATATTTCTGCTTTATTTCTCTTTCAGTTTTATGGTTTTATTTTGCAAGTGTGTAGGAACAGGTATGAGGAGTCTAAACCTCGATCTTGAAGTCCAAAAGAGGCGATAGGGGTAAAGAAAAGGCTAGAGATCGAGTGCTAGATCGACAAATCCTAACTCAATCTTTGCTAGATCGAGTTAGTAAATCGAGAGGAGCCAGTCGATCTAGACGAGAACGAGTGATAAGATCGATCTAGATGAAAACGGATCGATCGATCCCATCTGGATCGACCGATCTAAAATGTCTCTGGAAATTCTTGGAGTTTGGATCGATCGGTCGAAAAATGGATCGACCGATCAAATTTCGCTCGGGAAATCCTTAAAAGACAGATCGATCACTCGACTCGATCCATCACTCAATCTAAGCCAAATCGACCCCCAAATCGAGGACGTAGCTCGATCACGAGGACTTAGCCGTGGAGCCAAAATCTCAACGATCGAGAGAGCTAATCGATCCCGGACTCGATTCACCATGAATCGAGTCACAAATCGAGTAACCCTCTCGATCTAGCCATTATAGGCATGAGATCGAGTCCTAGATCGACCAAACGGACTCGATCTCATGCCGAGGTAACAATTTCTTTCCCTCCTTTACTCTTTTCCCTTCCGTTTTTAAATTTAAAACTTGGTCAAGGCAAGCATCTTTGACCATGAAAGATGTGCATTGACCAAGACTTGTGTCAGAAACCACCTCCTTTTACCCATAGTTTTGTTTCTTCTTGGCCTTTAAATGTTTTCATCAACTTCACACTCTCTCATTCTTGTTTTCTCGAAATTTTAAGCAAAGAGAGTGAGAGTTTTCTGTTTCTAAAGGCTAACAAACTTCTTAACAATCTTTGCAAAAGGTATTTTCGGATATTTGATAAAAATCTTTAGGAAACTTCCCTTTTATTTCGCAATTGATTGTTTTAGATGCTAGGGCAGTTTTGAATTTTTAAATTTAGCTAAGTAATAGGAAAAATCCTGGATTTTCTAGTATCTCTAGATTTGATTCTCTGTTATTTTGCTATAATTTTTATAAATTCCCCAAAATTCTAGGGTATAAGTTATAAGCTCTCTTCTTTGCCTTTTTTCTTCTCTCATCCGATCGCCGTTTTGCTTATCAAATTGCTTGAGAAACTTGTTTCAGGCACAATGGCTTCCAAGAGAACGAGAGAAGAGACAGCACAAGAGGGAGAAGGTCAGAAAGTGGTTGTTCAAGAGAGGGTTTGATGGAGTAAGGATGAGAAAAGGGATAAGAAGCGGCTTGAAAGGCTTCGGTTTGAGCCTACTAAGTTCGCGGACAGGGAGCTGCTGTTTAAGATGGGGCTGCTGGTAGATTTTGACCAGCTCATCCAGAAGATAGGATTGCCCAACCTTCCCTGAAGTGACAATCGACTTCCTTGCCACCTTGGAGTTCGGATACGAGAATCCTAGTGTGCCAATTCCTTCTTAAGGCCGCCTCTCCTTCAAGATACAACGCCAAGCTTTCAGTCTCTCAGTCCCCGAGCTCTGCCAAGCTTATGGCCTCGATGCAGCCGCTAGGAAGGTGGAGTTCCCCTCCTTCACTCAAGCGAATGATTTTTGGGATCTCATCGCCAATGACGACTACAAGGCGAATACCGCGAAGATCAAGAGGGTGAGGAACCCGGTGCTACGCTACACCTTGAAGCTGATGGCCAACACTTTTAGTGGTCGGTCCGTAGCTCCCACGGTGACCAAGATGGAGCTTTGCTTTCTGTTCCAAGGCCTTAAGCATCTCCTTTGTGATCCGGATGAGAACGATGAGCCGTTGGAAGACCAGCTCGGAGACGACGTGAAATACGGGTGCATCTTTGCTGCTTCATTGGTCAAATACAAGGCGTATGCCTTGAGATGCAAGGCAAGCTCGTCACTCATTGGCGGTGTACAGCTTGAGAACTTCACTCCTGTTCCGGATAGAGCATTCATGGACGAGACGTATCTGAGGAACACTGATAGCTTGGGACGCACGCCAGCTGAGGGCTTATTTCAGTACTTGTACATTGACGAGGAGAATGAGAAGAGGACGTGTATTCTGCCAAACCAGAACGAGACCGAGCAGTTTGGTGTAGGGAACATCGAGTTTCTCCCAAGCAGGGAGGAATTCTTTGCTCCTCAAGGAGCTACGACAGCCGTTCAACAAGATGCTCGTCTAAGATCAGAGTCTCCAGCCACTGATGATGAGATGCCCGAAGCATTCCCCCTTCCCAAGCTTGACTTTGAGGCGCAGACTAAAACGGAGAAGTTCCTTGCCTCTGTTGTGGAGATGCAAAGGAAAATCAACAAGTGGCAGAGCAAGGTGCTAAAGAAGCTTGCAAGGAAGGTCAAATCACTTCAAGGAGGCTCACCTAAGAAAGCGGCAAGTGAGGAGGTTCAACAGCCCGAGAAGAGGAGACTTTCAACCAATGGAGTTGTCATCCGTGAGACACAAGGCAGCAACATTCAGCCGGTGCGTCTCTCTCTCCAGGAACCAACCGGCAAAGGCAAAACCATAGTCTCTAGCTCCACTGGAACATCCTCAAGTTCCAGCCGAGACTAGACCCGAGGTAACAACCTTCTCCCATTGTACATACCGCTCATGTTTTCTTCTTTTTGCTTTGTGTTTTGATGCTCCTTCGAATTTGTTTGCCACCGGGACGGTGTCAAGCAAGTTTGGGGGAGTATATGTGTGGTTTGACTTCTGTTTTCTGATCTTATTTTCTCTTTAGCATCCTTGAGTCTTCATTACATGAAAAATTGGTAAAATTTTTGAATTTTTTTCATAGATTCATGTAGTTGCATTCATCTTATTAAACATTTTAGGATTGAGTCTAGAATTTTAAAGCATCTAGGTTGCTTGCATTTGCATAAGGGGTTAAAGTTTTCTTAAAAAGGTGTTTTATACTCATGAATTGTTTCGATACCCTAGTTAGTAGTTCTCTAATGCTTTGCTTATACTTTGAAAGTAAGCTCTTACCATGCTTGGATCACTTGCTATGATTTTCGTGACTTGAATTGAACTCTCATGATTTGAAACTTGTCCTAATAAGTGAAAACCTTAATCTGAAATTTCAATTATCATCCTTATGCATTTGAAAATGAACACATGGATTTTAAAATATTTAGGCTCTCTTTTTCCTTCTACCACTCTTTGTGAGTCTAAGTAGAACTCCCACCTTGACCCTTACCTTTCTTTGAAGCCAAGTTTTTGTGTGTGACATCATTGTGAGGCCTTTTCCCGGTTTGAACTTAGCATAAAGTGTTAGGTTTAGGCGACATGATTAGGTTCTCATATGTTTGCTAGCTTTGCATTTTGAAGCTAGACTTAGGCTTAGAATAAGTTTGGGGGTTTAAGGGGTTGTTTTCATGTTTATATGCTCTCGATATCAAAAGAGTTTGGTATTTGAAAGAAAGAAAAAGGTTTTAAGTGAAAGGTTTGTGTTTAAAAAATTTTATGCTCTAATAATTTCAGATGGTAGCTCCCTCAAAATAAAAATAAAAAGAAAAAGAAAAGAGCCTAAGTGCCAAAATAGCAGAAAAAGAAAAAAAAATAAATACAAATAAACAGAGAGCTACCAATAAGAAATATGTAAAGAGCAAATTATTTTCAACCTTTTCACTAGCCTAAAAGAGTAAAAAAATATTTCCTGTTTTGAATTGGGGAATGCTAAGCTTTTGCTTTGAGAAAATGGTAGATTCTAAGTGGTGAGTGAGGATAAAAGTTAATAAATGAGAGGGGTTTAGGATCATTGTTAGTTTACATGGGTAGATGAGAATCTGATCATGTATGCATCAATTGCCTTCACCTTTAGCATTATGGATAAAGTTCTTGCCATTTTTGAGAAAAAAACCCTTGTTTAAAATGAAAACCCTTTTCAAATGAGATTATTCTATGCTCATAGCCTGCGCCCTCAACCAAATGTGTTACGCTTTAAAGTTCATAAGTTTAATTCATGGTTCGGATGTTAATGAATGTCAAAGGATGAGTTTCTTTGATTGTTAGGAACACGAGAGTCATGATTTTGAATTTCTTTGCATAATGAGTATGGCTAAGTTCTTTGGAGTATGAGTGTGTGCATAGCATTTTAGAACTGTTAACTAGGACATTGAGATTGATTCATTTGAAAGGCACCTTTGCAAGAAGCTTAAACCCCCGTTTGTTTTTAAAACCTCTCTTCCTTTCTTATTTTCTGTTGCTTGAGGGCAAGCAAGAAGTAAGTTTGGGGGAGTTGATGTTACTGCATATTGGATGTGTTTTGCATACATATTAGTTAGCTTTTCATGCATTTACATCACACTTTAGGCTAGATTGCATCACTTAGGGTCATAGAGCATTCTCGCACCAGCATACGCATGTTCTTGCATTTTGCATCATATTCAGGTTGTTTCCGGGTACTTTGGAGTCGTGGAGTTCGTGAACGTGCTGAGGCTAGTATGGAGGTTCGTGGGAACAACGGATGTTTGCTAAGGACCAGAGATTGGGGAGCAGATCGAGTACGGCCGATCGATCTAGACGAGATCGACCAGAAGATTGAGTAGCTCAGGCGATCCAAGGGAATTGATCGAGAAGAAGATCGAGTGAAGCAATCGATCAAATGGTACAGACGTAAATGACGCCATGTAGAGCGAGAGCCGGATCGAGTCCACCACTCGATCCGACCGAAGATCGATACCAAGATCGGATGCAACACTCGATCCGCCGAAGAAGATCGAGACCCAGATCGAGTAGAAGACACGATGTCTGAAAGTGATCGAGAGAGCCACTCGATCCCGAAGTCGATCTCTGTCCTTTCAACCGATTTTACCGCTAGCGAAGGGGGGACCATTGAGCGTTTTTGGCCCATTTGAGAAGGCGGCGATGATCTTTTACGAGAACAACTTTTCATTCTTATCTTTTTATGCTTTTTCTCTCTGGTTTGGAGACGATCCGCCATTGTTAGACTTTGAGCTTTGTTCTTGAATATTTCGAATCGTTTTAAGTTTTAAGTAATCGTTTTCATGTTCATCGCTTCATCTTTCATGTTTATTTCGGTTATTCTCATTTGTAGCGAGTAGTTTCATTTGGGTCTCGGGGTTGAGAGGATTCACGCGGTCTAAGGGGTTTTCAAGTTGGTAGTTTTCTTGTTCTTAATGGCTTTCTCTTCTAGGATGTTGAGTTCCTAAGGCTTAAAGACTCTCACGCTAAGATCTTTATGATCAGAGAGGTCTCTTACCTTGACAGGATCCAAATATCTCTGAAAATCACATCCTAGAGATTAGTTGCCCTCTCCCAAAAGCCATGGAAGTTTAGGGGACTAGTTAAGCCGTGTGTTTGAAATCTGAGTTCATTGCCCTTCAACCTCTCTTTCCACCAGAAGCCATGGGTTTGGAGAAGAGGATGAAGGAGTGATCCATACCGAAAGCCACAGATGAATCTTGTTTTCGTTTTCAAGGCTTAGGGAATCTCACAAAGTGAGTCGATTTAAAGTTTTCAATACCAACTTGGACCCTTGAAACCCCGGAGCATGAATCTCAACCATAGACCCTTCTTTCCTAGCATTCTTACATCTTCGTCAATCATTCGCTTGATATTCGTAGCATCCTGGTCATTAGTTTCATTGCACTTGCATTTTTAGACGAGATCGATCGTTGTTGCTCGATCTAGTGGTCGATCCACTAGTCGATTTTTAGTAATCCACAGCTTTGCATTTAAATTATTCTGTTTTTTCCTCATGGTAGTTTAATCATTCCTGGTAATTTTAAAATAGTTTTGCATTCCATTTGGCTGCTGCATATAGTTTTTAGGATTTTTACAAAATCGCCTGTCATTTTCTTAGCTTTGCGTTGCCCTTGCATTCTCTCTAACCTTTCTAGCTTCTAGGAATGGATTGACACTCTCTTGCACACTGTACTACAACCTGGTTTACATTTGAGTTTTGATAGCCTCATTGCATCCTCTCCCTTGCAAAAGACATTAGTTATCATCAACCAAGAAGGACCTCGAGGCACCATGAAGGGACTCGTATCGAGCAGTGTATCGACATCCCATGTCGATACACCTTGACAGGCCAATCCCGAGCTGCCGTATCGACGTGTTTGCTCGATAAGCCTTAACTAAAGGGCGATTGTATCGACTTCACAATAACGAGGGTCAAACCAATACAACCTTGAAGCCTTCCGTATCGGCCAGCATATCTACCAAGGGACATTGATACAACCCAAACTAAGAGATGATATCGATGTGTGTATCGATGTGCATGATCGATATGGTCCATCCGAGTCAGCCTATTTTTGGTTTAATCTTGGTTTATTAGGGGTTTTCAAGTTCCCCTATAAATACTTAAGTCCTAAAATGGTTAGACAACTTAGATCTTATTATTTTTCTTCTGTTTTTGCACTTAAAACCTTTTCTTTTTCAGGTTTTCTTTATAAGAACTAGTTTTGTTTAGTGAATTTCTGCATTTGCCTTTAATCTATTCTTGCTTATTCTGCTTTCTAATCATGCTTAACCATTATTTCTGTTTGGAATCTGTGGTTTTGATTATGGCTAGTGAGTAGTCTTATTTAGGGTTTGAGATGGGACAGACTAGAGGGGTTTTATGACTAGATTAGTGATGTCTTATGCTTAATATGATTGTCTTCTCTCTATTAGATGTGCTTAACACTAGATTAGTCTTGGCCAGACTTGTTTAGTATCATGGATTTCTTTTATGCCTGATAAGTGTTTGATGAAATGATGCTATGAGTCTCTTAGAGGATTTGTTCTCTTAGCCTAAGGAATTAGATGTCTAAGGTGCACTTTGACTTTATAGGATTGGAGTTCTGTTTTCAATACTTGTTGACCATGTGTTTGAGTAAAGGAATTTGTCTTGAATTTGTGTTTAGCCAAGTGATTAGTGTCAAGGAATTGAGCTAGTTATAAATGTTAATCCTATGCTTAGAAGATAGCATTGTTTGAATGGTTTTGAAGCATCACTAGTTAGGTTATAGTTCCCTCTTAATCAATAACCCCCATCTTAGGTCCTTGCTTTATCAATTTGAATTTCCTGCTTTGTTTAGTTTAGTCTTTAGTCCTGTTTAGTTTTATTACAGCTACTTTCTTAATTTTGGCTTGACTTAAATAATTTGCTGTATTCTTAGTGTCTTATGAACTCAGATGGATTGATACCTTACGTGCTGCAATGACATGAGTGTGTTAGGATTTGATTAGCTTAGCAAAATCCTGCTATCAGAAAGTTAATTGGTCTTTCACCAACACTTGTTCCAAACTTATGTTGCCTGCCCAGTACTCATACTTTCTCTCCATTTACCTTGTTTCGATCTATATACTCATAAAAATCCATGGAATGCAAATGGAGTAAACAATCTGATATCTCTCATATTTGCATCATTTAAGATTGCATTTGGCACATGTTTTAGTCTTCTATTGCATATTTTCCTTCTCATTTATCCCATTTTCTTTTGGTTTTAGACATAGGTTGCATTTAGGTTGTAGTTTGCATTTTCTTTGCATAAAGAATGTTTTTTGGTACCTAAGGAGCCATTGGAGACATGTTGGAAGCTTGGGAGTGATTCAGAAAGTTATCCCAGCTAAGTAGAACCAAGAGGAGCCAAGGGAGTGCATTTCTGAGTCGACGTCGAGATGCATGTCTTGCCTCCAGGTCGACATCTTCAAGCCGAATAAGAAGGAGTCCATGTCGAGCATTGATGTCGAGCTCCAAGGGCGACATCCAGAGACAGGACACCTATGTCGAGATGCATGTGGCACGACATAAACGACCTGAGACACCCGAGAAGCAATGTCGACCACAGATGTTGACCTCATCAGCTCGACATCAAGCAACCAAAACACAATGTCGAGATGCATATCTACCAGTCTAGCTCGACATCCTCCTCGCCGGAACTTCATTTATTTACAAGTTTGCCATTGTAATAGGTTATTTGTCTTTTAGTATAAATAGGTTGAGACCTAAAAGTATTATAAAGTCTTGTTCTTGCTTCTAATCATGTTTTTCTCTTAATTGCTCTTGCTTTGTAAGAATAAGATCCATCTTTTTAATCTAAGTTTCTGCATTTATCTCTTTAATCTCTCATCCCTAGTCATGTTTAACCCATTAATCTTTGTAGATCTGATGGTTTTGATGATGATTAGTGAGTAGTTTCTTTTAGGGGATTAGATGTGGTAGATTATGAGGATTTGGATGCTTTATTAAGTTTTGTTAGTGTTTAATTTTAATGATTCCTCTATATTAGACTGTTATTAGGCTATATTTGTCTTAATCACATGAATCTAGATTAACGCTTTCTTTTATGTCTACCAAGTGTTTGATGAAATGCTGATCTTCTCTTTTAGAGGATGTACTTGTCTTAGCTCAAGGGATTGATTGTCTAAGAAGTATTCTGGAATTGGTTTATGCTTGCTTACTATGGATTCTAGCACTAACAGGAATTAGTTCTTGTTAGGATGTCTAGAAAAGTGTTAATCATCAGGGGATTGGGTTTATCTTGCTTAATTGGTGATTTCTATGCGTAGAAATTAGCATTACTTGCTTCTTTGCATTGTTAAAGAGTTTGATAACAGCCTAATCTTGTTTTTGATTCCTCCAAACTCCATAACCACAACTAGGATCCTTGCTTTTAATATTTAAATTTCAAAATTTGCTTATTGCTCTGTTTTTCTTTGCTTGATCATTGCATAATCATTCCTTTCACTAGTCTTGCTTAGTTGATGGTTCTTTAGTTTGATAGTTTAAACAATCTCTTTTATTCCTGCTTGACTTATTGCATTCCTAGTGCATTCATCTAGACTCTTTGGATTGATAAAAACACATAATACAATAACACTAGAGTATGTTTTGGGTGATTGAGAAAGAGCCTAAAACTCTTATTTCAATTTGGCGCCGTTGCCTATGGGTCTATAGTTGGATCATTAGGATTTGTAGCAACACTATGATCAAGCTTTTTCTTTGTATTTGGTTACTAATCATCTTTAACTCTCATTGCTCTCATCAGGTGCAAGAACCTAAGATCAAGTGGCTCCAACAACTTGGTTGACTTCATAGACAATATCAACTTGTTGCGCAGAGGTCAAAGAGCAAGAAGACAAAGGAAGAGGTTACAGCATTTTGAGAGGTTATAGATGAATGTTCAGGATCAACAAGGTGTGGATGATAAGAGGTTTCAAGGTCCACAAGGAGCTCTAGTTGTTCAAGGAGTTGCCGGCATTCATGGTCAACAAGGCCAACAAGGTCAACCAGGCCAGCAAGGAGAGCAAGGTCAAAGAGGACCTGCACATGCACCACGCCGCAAGGTCAAAGAGGACCTACACATGCACCACGCCCCATGAGGCCTATAGGTGCAGGAGACGTCCCCAATGCCTACAATAACAGAAATGGCATCATTCTTCCACCAGTCCAAAATAATAACTTTAAGATCAAGTTAGACCTAATCTCAATGGTGCAAAACAACACGTTTCATGGTCTCTCACTGGAGGATACTCTAGACCATTTGGACAATTTTGACAGGCTTTGAAATATGACAAAGATCAATGGGGTTAATGAGGACAGCTTATAGCTCAGGTTATTTCCTCTCAGTTTGGGAGATAAGGCACATCTTTGGGAGAAGAATGGAGTATCACCAGTTAAGAGCAATGTAAGACTGCCTTCCTTGCTAAGTTCTTCTCAACATCTAGGACTGCTAGATTGAGGAATGAGATATCTGGTTTTTCTCAAAAGACCAATGAGAGTTTTGGTGAAGCATGGGAAAGATTCAAAGGGTACACCTTACAATGCCCTCACCATGGGTTTTCAACAGCCTCTCTACTCTCTACTCTCTACAGGGGTGCCTTACCCAAGATTAGAATGCTGCTTGATACATCATCAAATGGAATTTCCTTTCAAAGGATGTTGAAGAAGGCATGAAGTTAGTTGAGAACCTTGCACAATCATATAGAAATTACAGTAATGAGTATGATAGAACTCATATAAGTGCTAAGGATGAGCTTGAGTACAACAAGAAAGAGATCAAGGCTCTCCATGAGAAGATTGACCAGCTGTTGAAGGAAAGGAAAGAGGTTAACTTTGTTGGTGATTTGGTTCAGGTTCAAGACCAAGAGGATTGTCAAGTGGAAGAGATGATTTATGTTGGCAACCAAGGTGGTTACAACAATTACATCTATAGGAGCAATCCCAATATGTCCCATAGTAGTAACAATGTTGCAAATCCACAGGATCAAGTGTATCCTCCTCAACAAGGACAACAACAAGCTCTGGCCAACAAAATCCCTTTGTTCCTTACAACAACAACAATCAAGGGTATGTGCATAGGAACAACAACCAAGGCAACTTCCAGCCAAGACCTCAGTTCAACCCACCGGGTTTTGTTGCTCAAGCTTCATCAAGATCCTATGAATCTGATGTCTAAATGGTACTTTGGAGAGGAACAAGAAATTTGTTGTTGTTCACAACAAGATGGACACAACCAATGTTGAGCTCAGTACAAAGATTGAAGGACTAGCTTCAAGAGTGAAGATTTTGGTGAACAACAAAGGCATAGCTACAGGACCACGCCCTTAAGGTAACCTGCCTGGAAAGTGTGAGATGAATCCAAAGGAGTATTGCCAAGCTGTTGAGTCTGAAGTTGCTTTGACACCTCTCAAATAAGAAGCTATTATTGAAGAATTCATGTCTTTGCATAATGAGGACATTGATGTTCAGGGTGAGGGGGAAGACCTTGTGAAAGCTGATCTAGGGAAGAAGGAAGACAAGTTTTATGCTCTTCTAGTTTACAAACCTGATCTTCCTTATCCAGGAAGGTTCAAGAAATAGCTAGTGGAGAAGTACACTACTCTCTTTGCTGCACAGATGAAGCTGAGAGGTATTGATGTTGAGGATGAGCTGAAAGAAGATCTAATAAAAGCTGAGGCACCAAATGTCAAGAAATTTAACATCACCAAGCTTGGTGATCCAGGTTGCCTTTGTGAGCTGAAAGGAAAGACCTTCAAAAGCTGCCTTTGTGATCTAGATGCAAGCATAAATCTGCTTCCTTCCTCTACAGCCAAAGCACTTGGTTATACCACATTCCAAGAGAGCAATGTGTCTATCACAATTACTGATGGCTCAGTCAGGACACCACTTAGATCTCTAAAGGGTGTCCCAATGATAATAGATTGTGTAGTGATCCCAACAGGATTTCTGGTTTTTGATGTGGAAGGAAAGATCAAGAATCTCATAATCTTGGGAAGGCCTTTCTTTGCAACGTCTGGGACAGTCTTTGATGCTAAAGAGTGCACCATTTAGCTGAGGTTAACCAAAACCAAGGTGCTAAAATTTGACTCCAAGGGCAACAATGGAGTTGAAGAAGCTGAGAGGAGCTGCAAAGAATTGGCCTTCATTTTGAAGGATATGTTGGTGAAAGATTTGATGAATGCAGTCTCCCTAAGCTATTTGGTGAAACCACTCAAGAGGAGGTCCTCAAAGTGGACAGTGTGAAGATTGGAAATGAAATTCTACTTTGTTCTGTTGAAGATGGGTTAATCCTCAAGCCCTATCTTTCTAATGGTGAGGTTGGTTACAAGGTTCAATGCAAAGTCAAGGCTAAGCCATTAGCTAAGATGAAGGTTGATGGTATTGCTAAGAAGCTCAAAGGTAGCATGAAGGACTACAAGGCATCAGCTACAACCACTAAAGAGAAGGTTCCACAAAAGAGCTTCATTGCTCCTTCTCTAACCAACTAAGGAGCCAAGGAAAGTCAAGCTAAGTGACTCTAAACAAGCACAGTTGAGAGGTAGTCCCATGGTATCCTTGTATATATTAATGCTTTCTCAGTTTCTGTTTATGTTTTTTATTGTACCTAGAAGCAGGTGTAAGACAACAGTGATGAGAGGATGGATTGGGAGACAAATAGACATGTTTTTGGCAGATGTCGAGCAGGATGTCGGGTTTGCCAAGCTCGACATCGCTGATGTCGACCATGGATGTCGAACTGAGAAGCTCGACATTGCTCATGCCAAGACATGTCAGGCAACATGTCGAGCGAACCAAGCTCGACATGGGAATAAAAATTCTCGAGGGAGGATGTCATGCACTGATGTCGGCGACATAAACGGCCCGAGAGGAACTTTGGAGATGTCGACCCCAGATGTCGGGCTACATGCACGTTTGGGAGAAAAAGGAACGGATGTCGACCACCAATGTCGGGCTACTAAGCCCGACATCCACATGTTAACCACCGATGTCGAGCTAGCCAGCCAGACATCGCCTCCAGGGTAAGCACTTTGAAATTCAAAAAATTTCCCTCCCTTTGGCTTGGCTCCAAGGGAGTTTGAATTTGAATTTCTTAGCTCCCCCTCTGCCATTGTGACCCACTTCTGCGCACTTTGTCTTTGTCCCCCACTCCTAAGATTCCTTGTCCCCTCCCTTACTCTTTAAAAACCACAAATGCTCTCTTCTCTCTTTACACTTCTCATTTTTCATCTCCTTCATAGTTACCACGAAATTTCTTAGTGTCTCTCTCTTTTATTACCTTCTCCAAAGTGGTCAGGAGTCCAAAAGGTTTGTCTCTAAACTATTTAAATCTTGTTCTTGATTGTTGAAATTTGGTTGTTAATTTTGAATCATGCGCCATTTGTATTAGATTTGCTTATTTGTGAACAAATATAAGGTTTTGTTCTATAATCAATTCCCACATACACTCACGCCATTACAATATGTGAGGTATCAATCCAAATAGGTAAGTAAGACAATAGGAATGCAACAGTTCACTTAAGTCAAGCCAAATCAAGGTAACAAGTGTAATCAAGCTCTTTCAATCAAAACTAATCAAGACTAAACAATGCAAACTCGAAATACAAAACTTAATAGATAAAAGGAAGGACCTAAGATGGGGCTATTGATTAAGAGGGGATTAGAATCAAACTAGTGATGCTTCATATACCATTCAAACAATGTTATCCCCTAATCATATAATTAACAGCTATAACTTGCCCAATTTATTAGGTACTACTCACTTTGCTAAGCACACATTCACAAACTAACTTTTATTAGTGAACAAATGATTAATAAGCATTCAAACAGAAATCTAATCCTATAATGCCAAAATGTTCCTTAGACATCTAATCTCTTAGGCTAAGATGAACAAATCCTCTAAAAGACTAAGCAACATTTCATCAAACACTTACTATACATAAGAGAAAGCAATGATAATAAACAAGCTTGGCCAAAGCTAATCTAGTGTTAAGCAAATCTAATAGAGAGGAAACAATCATATTAAGCACAAGACATCACTAATCTAATCCTAAAAGCCCTATAATCAACCCCATTTGAAACCCTAAAGAAGACTATTCACTAGCCATAATCAAAACCACAAATTCCAGTGAGAAATAATGGCTAAGCATGATTAGAGAGCAGGATAGACAAGAATAGATTAAGGGAAACACACAAATTCACTAAATCAAACAAGAGTCTTACAAAGATACCCAAAAGAGAAAGGTTTTTAAGCTAAGAACAGAAGAAAATCGGATTGCGTAATCATTTTAGGACTTAAAGTATTTATAGTGAGGCTTAGAAACCCCCGATAAACCAAGAGACAATCGGTTTATAACTGGTTCCGCTGGCCCATATCGGCTACTAAAGTCGATACACACATCGATATTAAACCTCTTTGCAAGTGATCGGCTGGTCTTCATCATTACAGTGGTCGATACGTCGGACTTCAGGGGATGTATCAGCTTGACCCTTCTCTGTATGGAAGTCGATATGATCGCCCTTTAGTTAAGGCAGATCGAGCACTTACAAGTCGATATGCTGCTCGGTATTGTCATGTCTTCAAGTGTATCGGCTTGGGTGCTCAATACACTGCTCGGTACAAGCTTCCCTTGATGTATTGAGGTCCTTTCCAGTCAATATTCTCCTTTGTACGCCTCACTGCTTCTGAATCGACACAAAGTCCTCGATATCCGGTCGGATACACGTCATATCGGCCAAAGTTCATCGATATCCAGGTCGATATTGGTCCATACGCCCTTGTTCTTCTCCTTGCTCACATCCATTGCATCACTTGGTCTCCAAACATCTTCTTGTACCTAAATAAAACTCCAAATGCAAACAAAATGCAACACAGCTCCTTAAACTACACTAACTCATAAATGTATGCAAATGGGACAAGAACAAGTAAAATATGCATGTTAAACTACCAAAATCTAGTGATGAATGCATGCTAAACATGTATAACTAATGGAGATATCATGAACCTGTTTTGATTTTTGCATGGTGGATTTATAATATTTAGCAAGATAGAATGTTAAGACTGATTATTATCTATCATCCATTGTCTTGCTATAATTTGTGCTCATCATGCATTATCATCTTCCCACTTTGTTGTAGAACCACCATTCTGGGATCATGCATATGAATTGTTCAAATCTGTTTAGATCTTAGCATGTTTATGGTCTATTGCTCTTGAATTCTCTTGTTTATTTAGAGGCTTATTGATAATCATTAGATAAACCACTTGTGGATGTGAGAAAAACTTTTTTAGTGCATTAAAACCATTGTTCTTCACGCATTGTTCTTATACTTATTTGCTTTTCAAGATTTTTTCTTGTAGGTACCATTGGAAGAACAAGGGAAGCTGTTATGACAAAGGCTCAATGGATGAAGAAGGTTCCTGAACTTAAGGCAGCAAAGGACAAGGGAAAGAGAGTTGCTGAGGGTCAGTCTTCAAAGGATGCTGGAAAGAAGATCATGGAGAGTAAGGCTGAGAAAATCAAGGCCAAAGGGACGAAGAAGGCTGTTGAAGACGTTCCAACAAGGAGCCAACATCAAGAGAGTTTATGGAACGCTTCGATCAACAGATGCATTTTCAAGGCCACAAGATACCCTTGTGCCTCCACAATTCAGGCGCTAGATATACATGAAGATTGCCAAGCCATTTTCAATGCAATGGGGATAAGCAAGTTCATGAAGTTGGTGCTTCCCTCATACCAAAATCTCACTGTCCAATTCCTCTCAACACTTCAAGTACTCAACTATGAAGAGAGTGAACAAGAGGATGGAGATGGCTGGATTACCTACAAGCTTAGGATGAACAAGTACAAGGCTTCCTTCAAGCAGCTCTATGCACCTTTGGGTTTGACAATTACTCAAGCCAAAGCCACCAGTTCAAGATCAAGATGCTTGAGATTGAGAAGCTCTGGGGAGTCATAGGCATTCATATCTTCATCCCTGGAGTCACAAGGAGCAGTAATCTGAGGGACCCTTCCTTGAGATATGCTCAAATGGCTCTTGCTCACACTTTGTATGCAAGGAAGGAGATTCACAAGATAAAAGCTAGGGAGATGGACATCATGTTCATGGCCTTGCATGGAATGGTCAAGACGAGCAGAGAAAACATAGTGATTGGCCCTCCATGGGCGTTCCATTGCTATGTGACCTTGCTCCTAGAACAGTTGCTCTATTAAAGAAGCTGGATTGCCACAAAGGGAAGAAGGGAGAAGGATGCACAACTGCACATTGGAGGAGTTGTGACAACAATATTGTTGGCTAGTGGGGTTAATCTAGAGGAGCATTTATAGGATGCATTGCCTGCACAATGGGTGGACCTTGCCTACTTGAGAAGGACTCTTTTTATTGGGAAGAGCATACAAGTCAAGCACATCTATCATTTCCTCACATCAAATTGGAATCAGCCAAGTTCTTACTCCCCAATGTGCAACACACCTCTATCTCCACGAGAAGCAGCATTAACTTCCACCCAATCAAGAAGATGATATATTATGGTGGACATGTTGCTACAACTGAAGAAGAGGAGAGTGAAGAGAGCAGCGAAGAGGAGGAAGGAGAAAGTGAAGCTGGTGCTGAAACAGAAGAAGAGTCACAAGAAGATGGACAAGAAGTTGATTTAGTACAATGCTGAAGAGATCCAGTTAAAGCCTTATGAGGTGCCAAGCCAAAGGAGCTCTCTCAAGTATGCTCATAAGCATATAAAAAAGCTGCAAAGATGGTGCAAGTGGCAAGATAAAACAATCAAGAAGCTTGTTAACTTGGTCAAGGAAAAGTTCAAGAATGGCAAGTCCAAAAGCCAAAAACCTCACCAAGTACATGAGCAAGAGCATGAGCAAGAAAAAGAGCATGAAAAGGAGGAAGAAGAGGGGAAATGGATGCCACCAGCAAGAAGACATTCCTTTCATGAGTAGGAGACACAACAATGGCCAGCTTGGGAACCTTCAAGGACTTCATCTTATGAGCCTAGGACCCAACCTTTCTGCATGGGAGGCGCTTCCCCTATTCTTCTTCTCAGCATTACAACACCACTTGGGAAGAGTGGGATTCTCAAGGCACCTCAACTCAAGTGACCGCACAATGGGCTGGATGGGAACCTCCAACATCATCCACTCAAGAGAGAAGAAGGAACAAGAGGAGGGCAAGCAAATCTCCACAACCTGGTTCATCTTATGAGCAAATAGATACTGAGGAACTTTTACGCCTCCCATCACACCTTCTCCCACCAAAACTAAGGTACTACATTCCTTCCATTGTACATACCATGCATTTTTATGCTCGTGAGTTTGTTTTTGCATCTCTCTCTCTCTCTCTCTCTTTTATTACACAAAAGGACTGTGTAATCTAAGTATGGGGGAGAGGCTTGTGTATAATTAACTTTGTGTTTTCTTTTCTTAGTTTTTCTTTGCATTTATCCCTTAAATCTCATGCATTTCATGAATACATCTAAGTGCATATAAAAACCAAACAAATTGAAAAATTTGAATTTTTTTGCATCTTTTGCAAACCAAAATGAAAGTCATGTAGTTGCATTCACTTGTTTAGGTTTAAGTCTAGTGTTTTCATATAGGTTGCATTGCATTTGCATAGGGTACAATGATGATAGTTTCTTGTCAAATGCTAAGTGTTTAGAAATGAATTAAATGCCTAAGTGGTTAAGTGTGTGATGCATCTTTAAATGTTTAGAAGTTAAGGCTGAACCATGCTTTGAATGCTAAATTTGATTTTATCATCTCATGCTGAAACCATTTGTTCATTGAAAATCAACTCTATCTTATTAGAACCATAATCCTGAATTTGAATTATCTTGTTTGTACATTGAAAGTGATTACATGGCTACCCATATACATACTTGGATTATCTTCTTCCCTTCTTACCACACTTGTTAATCCAAGTAGCTGATCCTCATCATTATGAGACATTTATCCACACCTTAAACCAATCTTTCATTCTAAACCCAAACAGTTTTGTGAGAGTTGTGAGGCTTTGCATTGAATATTTTCGATTTTATCTTGGCAAAAAATGTTAGGATTAAGGCTGGCAAGGAGAGGCTCTCTTGCAGATACCAGTTTGCATTTTGAACTTGGTACTAGGTTAAGAGATTGGGAAAATGGTAGTGTTAAGTGGTTTGAGCTTTAATTGTTTACATCTTTTGAGAGATGAAGAAGTGTGGGAATGGTAGAGTGGGGAAGACATATTTATTTTGTGGTTTATGTAAAAAAAGAAGAAAGCTCTAAATGTTAAAGAAGAGAGGGTGCCAGCAACAACAAAGCTTACAAAGGTCATCTAAAGGAGAAATCAGACCAAGCAATCCACCAAAGGTGATGAAAATGGCGCCTACACAACAAAGAAGAGCAAGTTCCAAAAAGAATTCAACCACACAAGCAAAAGAAGAAGGAGTTTCCCCCACATATCAAAAAGAAGGAAATGGCAAGTGCTTTGGGAAAGGGTAGATCTTGGGGTTTCACTTTGGACTTAGAATTTCTTAGGTTCATCTTTGGGTAAAAAGGGTAGAAGGGAGCTTTTACTTGCATGCATAAGTGTGCTTTTACCTTTAGCATTTTGCCTAAGATAGAATCCTTTCATTTGAGTGATCCCTTGATTCTTTGAAGCTTATTGCATGAGATCATTTTCATCTCATAACCATGTCCCTTAGACCAAATGTTTTCACTTGATTTGCACAAACTTGATCCATTTGTTACATGCTTAATGAATGTTAAAGAGTTGATTGATTTGACCATTTGTCTAGGCTGAGTTTGAGATCATTTTGCAACTGGATAAGCATGGCTAGGTTCTTTGAAGTATGACAGATCATGATATGCATCACACAATTAGGCACTTGGGCATTGATTTGGTTTCTTTACCTTAGCATTTTTGGATTTGAGTACCCACCTTTAAGCCTCATCTCCCATTTGTCTTAGTTTGTTTGCTTGAGGACAAGCAAAAGGCAAGTGTGGGGGTGTTGATATCTCTCATATTTACATCATTTATGATTGCATTTAGCACATGTTTCAGTCTTCTCTTGCATATTTTCCTTCTCATTTGTCCCATTTTCCATTGGTTTTAGACATAGGCTGCATTTATGTTGTAGTTTGCATTTTCTTTGCATAAGGAATGTTTTTAGGTACCTAAGGAGCCATTGAAGACATGGTGGAAGCTTGGGAGTGATCCAGGAAGTTATCCCAGCCAAGGAGAATCAAGAGGAGCCAAGGGAGTGCATTTTTGAGTCGATGTCGAGATGCATGTCGTGCCATGTCATCTTCCAGCAGGAGAAGAAGGAGTCTACGTCGAATACTGATGTCGAGCTCCAAGGGAGACATCCGGAGACATGATACCTTTGTCGAGATGCATGTCACACGACATAAATGACCCGAAACACCCGAGAAGCTATGTCAACCACAAATGTCGACCTTATCAGCTCGACATCAAGCAGCCAAAACTCAATGTCAAGATGCATGTCGACCAGTCTAGCTCGACATCCTCCTCGCCGGAACTTCATTTATTTACAAGTTTAACATTGTACTAGGGTATTTGACTTTTAGTATAAATAGGCTGAAACCTAAAAATATTAAAAAGTCTTATTCTATCTTATAATCCTGTTTTTCTCTTAATTGCTTTTGCTTTGTAAGAACAAGATCCATCTTTCTAATCTATGTTTCTGCATTTATCTCTTTAATCGCTCATCCCTAATCATGTTTAACCATTCATCTTTGTAGATCTGATGGTTTTGATGATGATTCGTGAGTAGCTTAGATATGGTAGATTATGGGGATTTAGATGCTTGATTATGGCTTGTTCGTGTTTAATTTCATTGACTCCTCTCAAGTAGAATGTTATCAGGCAAGATTTGTCTTGATAACATGAATCTAGATTTAGGCTTTCTCTTATGCCCACCAAGTGTTTGATGAAATATTAATCTTGTCTTTTAGAGGATTTACTTACTTAGCTCAAGGAATTTATTGTCTAAGAAATATTTTGGTTTTAATAGAATTGACTTATGCTTGCTTGCTATTGATTCTAGCACTAATGGGAATTAGTTCTTGTTAGGATGTTTAGCAAGGTGTTAATCACTAAGGGATTGGGTTTAGCTTGCTTAATTGGTGAATTATATGCCTAGGAATTAGCATTACTTGCTTGTTTGCATTGTTAATGAGTTTGATAACAGCCTAATTTTGTGTTTGATTCTCCAAACTCGATAACCACATCTAGGATCCTTGCTTTTACTATTTGAATTTCAAAATTTGCTTAGTTCTCTGTTTTTGTTTGCTTGATCATTGCCTAATCATTGCTTTCACTAGTCTTTCTTAGTTAATGGTTCTTTAGTTTGATAGTTTAAACAATATCTTCTATTCCTGCTTGACTTAGAGTTCCTATTACATTCCTAGTGCATTCATCTAGACCCTTTGGATTGATAAAAACTCATACTACAATGACTAGAGTAGGTTTTGGGTGATTGAGAAAGAGCCTAAAACTCTTATTTCACAATCATGAATTAGATGTTGGATAGTTAGTGTAAAAACTAAAGTCCAACTTATTGAAGAACTAGGGTTTAAGGGTTTAAAGAAAGATCTTTTATTAGAAGAAGCCGAAGCTTGGTTGAATACAACGGTGTTTAGGTCGTCGGAATAAGAACGCCGACCTAAAACTGTTTAAGGAAGTTAATCAAGGACTAGAACAATCTGATCGCTTAGTTTGCTCTAGGTCTTGATCGATGATTTTCGGATGGATTGAGGAGTCAAGGACTTCCCAGGGGCAGCATAAGATCGCTTAGTTTGCTCTAGGTCGTCGGCAGCTTCATCGGTTTGGGTTTTCCTACGACTATCGAGGAAATAGCCCATTGGTGAATGATCCCGAATCCTGTCTTGATTATTTTCTCCGGTTGAGGGACCATCCGGACCTTCCTGCGACGGACCCTCGGAGCTTCATTCGCAGCGAAGCGATCGCGCGCTTTGCTAAAAACCAGGCTAGGGTAAATTTTTCCGACAGCTCTCTTCTGTTTCCCAAGCATTATTTTGGTTTTAATAGTGAGATTTATGAATGCAGGCTCTTAGTACCGCATTGACGACACTATGCGAGTATGATCGTGATGCCAAAAGGTGTCTATCCGATCATACCGAAGTCAAAGCCGTGAAGGAAGCCCTTAAGGCTGAGAGGCAGAAGAATGCCGAGCTAGACGCCGCGATGCAAGCGTCTGCTGAAGACTTGGCGAAGCTTCATGCCGATAATGCCGAGAAAAATAGGCTGCTGAACTGAGCGGTGAAGCAGATTACGAAGGAGAGGGCCGACACAGAGAAAAGGTTTGAGGTCGAGCGCAAAGCGGCTGAAAAAGCAAAATTCGCCTGCTGTAAATAATCATTATGCCGGTCTGTTGACGAAGGTGAAGGACTCGCTTTCTCGTAAGGGGAAAGCCGAAGAGCTTATTTCAACCGCGGCTCAATGGGCTGGTGCGAAAAGGGCCCTCAAAATCGTCCGTAGGCAGGGTTACTCTTTCCCGACTTTGATCGAGGAAAGTGTGGAAAAGATGGTTGTGGATAGCAAGGCGGCACAAGATGCATTTGAAGAAGTTAGCTTCACATCTGACGAGCTTAAGGTTCCAGAGCCGGAGATTTTTTTCGAGGTTTCAAGTGGTGTTTCGTTAGAGGGAGCCGACGTGGAAGAGGACCCATAAGCCGATATAGACGGTATGGATGCAAGCAAGCAGGGTGGCGGTCATGAGACCGACAAGGAAGAGGGAGAAATTCAGGAAGAAACTGAAGATTAGCTTTTTCCCTCTTTTTTTTATAATCTGATGTGTACCTTGATGTATTTTGTGCCGTTCTAGCTTCTATTTTAATGAAAGTTTTATTAAAAAATCAGAGCACAACGGCGACGTCATATCGGCTTAAGTTTATGCGATTTGAGTTTCTAAGTATTGAACGAATAATCAAATGAGATCGGCATATATTCGATACTTAGAATGTTTCTTAAGTCGAATACGAACTGCGATCAGGTCGGCTTATATATTTCGCATGGCTTAAGAATTGTAGTGCGGATTCTGGCTTGCATATTGAAGTGTGAATACGAACGTGCGGGAGGCCCGGCTTATGATTGTTCGTACCACTTCTCTTCTAAGTGTGAATACTCGATGTGCGATTCAGGTCGGCGTCTATGCATCGGTATCACTTAGAAGTATCCGAGTCAAATGCGGATGCAAGACTGACTTGGCTGATAACAACGCATGGCTCGGACATAGTAAATCAGGTAAAACTGTACAATGCAAGACGGACTTGGCTTTAAGTTGCCGAGCTAAAGTGGATCAGACTTAGCTATAGGCGGATCGAGCATCTGGCCATGATGCCGATTTGATAATGAACACGATATATATTTCGAGAGGTTTTATTGAATTAAAGTAGGCTTACAATCTGAAGACGACCTGAAAGCTTTAAAAGAAAAATCGAGCCCCCCCCCCTCCCCCATTTTGGGAGGGGGAGCAGTTGCACCATCCGATGATAGGTTGCCACGTACCCCTTTCGGGGATCAAACCGCTTCGTAGTTCATAGGGACTATTCCCCCCTTTTTTTTAACGATACCGACCTCAAGGAGGTGCCAATCTAACTGTAGTATCTTTTGAGGTTGAGTGAGTTCCAGGCTCGTGGAATCAACTCGCCGTCCAAGGCTTCGAGGCGGTAAACTCCTGGTTTCACTATGTTAGTGATTATGTACGGACCATCCCAGTTTGTGCCGAGTTTCCCGGCATTCTCTTCTTTGGTGTTCTCGTAGACTTTTTGAAGGACCAGGTCGCCTTTGTCGAAAGGTCGATTATGTACCTTTTTGTTGTAGTACCGAGCTGCCTGATTCTGGTACTTCTGCATTCGGAGCAATGCTTGGTCGCGTGTTTCTTCGAAGGTGTCGATATTATCGACCAACATTGTTGCATTCACTGGTGGAATACTCGGGAGTACTCTGCGTCGTAAGCTGCCAATGTTAATCTCTGCTGGAACCATAGCTTCGCATCCGTATGCGAGTGAGAAAGGAGTCTTCCCGGTTGCAGTTCTTGGAGTTGTGCGATGAGTCCATAGTACGCCGTCTAGTTCGTCCATCCAAAAACCTTTCTTGGCATTGAGACGCTTCTTGATGCCATCCAGGATCGTCTTGTTGGTTGCTTCGGCTTGCCCGTTGCCTTGTGGATGGTGGGGTGTAGACTTGTTGAGGCGAATTTTCCAGTTGTCGCAGAATGCTTGAATTTTTTTTGATCTGAACTGGGGACCGTTATCAGTAACGATCTCGTAGGGTAGACCATGTCGGCATATGATGTACCTCCAAATGAAGTTTTGGACCTCGGTTGCGGTGATGTCGGCGAATGCCTTAGTTTCGACCCATTTGGTAAAATAGTCGGTCATGATGAGCACGTACTTGCGTTGACGAAAGGAGATCATCGGGCCGACGATGTCCATTGCCCATCTCATGAAGGGGTAAGGAGGGATCGCCGACGTCAGAAACTCCATTGGTTGATGGATCATCGGGGCGTGTCGCTGACAGTACTCGCATTTCCGAGCATATTGAATGCAGTCCTCCTGCATGGTTGGCCAGAAAAAGCCTTGTCGCTTAATCTTTAGAGCCAGAGCTTGTCCGCTGGAATGATTTCCACCTGCACCATCATGAACGTCCTTGATGCATCGTTGAACTTCGTCGCCATGGAGGCAAGTAAGAAGGATGCCTGATTCAGTCCATCGGCATCAGACACCTTCGATGATTGCGTACTTAACGCTTCGAGCACAAATTCACCGAGCTGCCCATTTTTCTGGTGGTAGCTCGCCAGTTTCCAGGAAGTGTCGTATCTCAACTCGCCAATCTGCTGCTGGCTGGTCGTGAGTGGTTACTACAGGAACGGTTTCATCTTCATCGGCTGTGATTTGAAGAACTTCCTGGGGCGGGACTATGCTGGGCTGGGATATTCCTTGAACTGGAATAGTTCTCCGAAGGGCTGAATCTCTGTTTGATGCAATAGCAGCTAGAGCATCCGCACTGGTGTTGGCAGATCGGTCAATCTGATGTAGTTCAAAGGTCGTGAACTCCGCTGCTAACTGTTCACCAGCTTCAGGTAGGCGTCCATTCGATCGTCCTTCGCGTCATACTCTCCGCTGAACTGCTTAGCGACGAGCTGCGAATCGCTAAATACCCGGATGTGTTGGATGTTCATCCCCCGGGCTAGCCGGAGACCGCCGATCAGCGCTTCGTATTCGGCTTCGTTGTTAGATGCATTAAACTCCAAACAGAAGCACTGCTCGAGAAGTTCTCTGGTGGGAGATTCCAACAGAATACCGATACCAGCTCCGAAGCGTGACGATGCTCCGTCGACGTGTAGCGTCCATATCTCTGAATTTGCCGGGTCGGGGCTCAAGAGCTCCGGTGATAGTTCGATCAAAAAATCCGCCAAAACTTGTGATTTCGCGGTAGTCCGCGTTCGATACTCGATATCGAACTCGGAAAGCTCGATTGCCCATTTCACCATGCGGCTGGATTGCGTCGGGCTGTGCAGGATCGAACGAAGAGGTTGGCTGGTCATGACGGCAATGGAATGAGATTGAAAATAAGGTCGTAGTTTTCTTGAAGCGACGACCACAGCAAAAGCAAGTTTTTCCAAGGTCGGGTAGCGAGTTTCAGCACCAACCAAGGTTTTGCTGAAGTAGAAGTTCGGCTTCTGCTCCCCACGGTCCTCTCGAACCAGGACTCCACTGATTGCCGTGCTGGAGACCGTAACGTAGAGTAGCAGAGTGTCGCCGTACTCAGGTTTGGCCAGGATCGGCAGTGTCGAGAGTTAGGTTTTGAGCTGCACGAACGCGTCTTAACATTTTTCGTCCCATTCGAATTGCTTGTTGCCTCGTAGGAGTTGATAGAAGGGAAGACACTTGTCTGTGGATTGGGATATGAATCTGTTCAGTGCGGCTATTCTTCCTGTTAGGCGCTGAACTTCGCGAGTGTTAGTTGGCGAGGGTAGCTCCAAGATCGCGGAGATCTGCTTAAGATTGGCTTCGATGCCACGCTGAGTGACCAGGTATCCTAGAAATTCGCCGGATGTGTTTGTGAAGGTGTATTTTGCGGGGTTGAGTTTCATGCCATACTGGTTCAGTATGAGAAAGCATTCTCGCAGATTGATGATATGGTCGGCTGCTTTAGCTGATTTGACGAGCATATCGTCTATATATACCTCCATCGTCTTCCCAAGCTGGTCGGCGAACATCTTGTTGACAAGGCACTGGTAAGTGGCTCCAACGTTTTTCAAACCAAACGGCATGACCTTGTAGCAGTAGGTGCCCCGATCTGTGATGAACGCGGTCTTCTCGATGTCGTCCGGATTCATGAGAATCTGATTATATCCTGAGAATGCATCCATAAAGGAGAGTAGCTCGTTGCCCGCCGTAGCCTCGACGAGCTGATCGATACGAGGAAGAGGGAAACTGTCCTTCGGGCAAGCTTTGTTGGGGTCGGTGAAATCCACGCAGACCTGTCACTTGTCGTTTTTCTTTTTGACGACCACCGGGTTGGCGAGCCAATCCGGATACTTAACTTCGGCGATTGATCCGGCCTTCAGGAGCTTATCTACTTCATCGTGGACGGCTTGTGATCGCTCAGGTCCTAACTTTCGTCGCTTCTTCTTGATCAGCTTGAAAGTCGGGTCGACGTTCAATTCGTGACTCGTTATTCGGGGGTTAATGCCCTTCATGTCGGCCATGGACCACGCAAACGTTGCGGCATTCTCCCAGAGGAAACTGATCAGCTCGTCCTGCATGCTAGGCAACAGTTCTGTGCCGATACCGATGCAACATTACGGGTGGGCAGCATCGATGTTGAGTTGGGCGATAAGATCGCTCTTCGGCTGCTCGTCGTGATGAACAATCCATGGATCAAAATCGCTACTACTGCCGATCACGAACGTTGATGCTTTGCGGGCGCGCTTGTTGTCGATGTAACAATGTTGAGACACTGTCTGGTCGCCATGGATGGTGATGACACGGCCCCTGATCGGCATCTTGATGCATTGATGGTAAGGAGAAGGGACGGCCCGCATGACATTCAGCCATGGTCTTCCAAGGATGGCATTGTAGATCGCAGGTCGGTCGATAACCTCGAACTTGGCCGTAATTGACTTCCCGCGTATGGTAACAGGCATCGTTATCGTTCCTATCGTTGAGATCGAGTCTCCAGCGAATCCAGTGAGAGGTGATGGTGCGAATTTTATGTCCCGTTCCAAGATATTCATCTTGCATAGAGTATCCATGAAGATGAGGTCGACCGAACTTCCTGTGTTGATCAACACTTTGGAGACCTCGTCTTCTCCGAGTCGTAGTCAGATGACGAGTGGATCGTTATGAGGTCGGTCTATGAACTGCGCATCTTGCTCTGTGAATGTGATCGGTATGTCGTCCTTGAATAGCGATGGGGCGTCCTTCGGGGGATTGGCTGCCTTCCGTTCATGCCGTTTAATTGAATTTATCGAGTCCGTGCACGAGAGGAGCCCTCCCATGATCATGTTGATCCACCGACGTGGTGAGCTTGGAGGTGTGTGATCGTCTTCACTGTCACGCTTTGCTTCCTTGCCCTCGCGTTTAGAAGAGCGATCGGTATTATCTCTTCTATCACGATCGTCGCTGGTTCTTCTGTCGCGATTGCCATCGGGTCGCCTGTCCTCATCGTCGGATCGTCGTGAACTCCGGGGTTCTGGCAGGGTGATCTCACCATCATTCCACACCTTCCTCAAGAGGGCTGGGAGGGTGCAGCAATCATCGGTATGATGACCGTGTGCCCTATGGTATTTGCACCACGGCTTCTTGCTGTCGAGGTCTCTGTCGCTCGAGCGGTCCCAGATGTTCCATGGCTTTTTTAGTCGTCCAACTGCATTGATGCTCTTGCGATTCTTGTCATCCTTGTCGTAGTGCTGACGGGGCTCTTTGTAATCGTCCTGACTCGACGATCTGCCTTTCTTCTCGCGCGAAGATTTCTCATCGACCAACTTGGCCTTGGCCTTGGCTGCCCGATCCTCCTCGACTCTGATGTAGCCGGATGCCTTGTGCAAAGCATCTTCGAGGGTTTTGATTTTTCCCGTCTACAATTGCTCATAATACGATGAGTCATCCTTCAAATTCTTGATAAGAATGTTGAAACACAGTTCGTCCGACAGACTGCACCGGGAGACGATTGATCGGAATCGGTCGATAAATTTGCGCAGCGGCTCTGTGTCGCCCTGGATGCATGCCCATAGATCGAGCGCTGTGGACTCCGTGTTGATGTAAATCGAATAATGCTTCAGGAACCGAGCTGTGACCTCCTTGAAGCTATCGATGGAGTTTTTGGGAAGCTGCGAGAACCAGGTGAGGGCGCTTCCGGAAAGCGTCTCCACGAGGTGCTGACAGAGACATGCTTCCCGCTCCTCGTCGGTGAAGCGAGCATGTCCCATGACTGCGTTGAATGCAGTCAGATGTCGCTTCGGGTCTGTCGTGCCGGAGTAACTCGGAGGTAGCTTCATCCGACCTATATCCTTAAGAGGAGCATTGGTGATAGCCGACGTAAACGGGGTTTGCTGCGTCTCCTGAAGGATCTTATCCAATTCAGGCGCTGAAGTCATTGCCTTGTGGATCTTGCTGTGGATATCGTGTAGGCGACGGTGAAGAAGATTGAGTTACGAGGTCGCCGTTGGGTCGGTTCCTGCGGTATTGCGGGATGAGCGGGCATTCGAGCCTTCTGCTTGTGCTCTCCGCAAGTCGTCCGTCGGTGTTGTGCCGAACAGGTTGTTAACTAGCCTGGTCGTATCTGTGCTGCGGATTGGAGGGCGAGGAGGGGTGATTAGATCAGCCTGCTCTTGGGTATGAACTTTAGAGTTGAGAAGCCGATCTAGGTCTTCTCTGTAGGCGATCTGCTCGGTACGGAGGGATTCGAAGCGAGCATCCATCCCTTGCTGCAACTGTGCTGCGACCGACCTGATGATGGTGGCCATGTCGATGGGAGGTGGCTGTGGCAGGCCGGTCGTGTTTGTGCCACCCGTCTGACCGACCTGATCTGTCCCACCGATGTTCTGCGCGGTTTTTGTGTTGTCTTCCTGATCGGTCTGGTGGATCACTAGAAGCCCGATGGCTGGGTCGATGATCGGATCCTGAGTGTTTCTTGTCGGACCGGAGGCTCCTCCTGTGAGGTCGGTAGTGTTGATCGGTGTTTCAACCATCTTCAAACTCGGCTCTAAGTCAAAGATTGCTCTCTTATTCCCCTCAGACGGCGCCAACTGTAAAAACATAAGTCCAACTTATTGAAGAACTAGGGTTTAAGGGTTTAAAGAAAGATCTTTTATTAGAAGAAGCCGGAGCTTGGTTGAATACAACGGTGTTTAGGTCGTCGGAATAAGAACGCCGACCTAAAACTGTTTAAAGAAGTAAATCAAGGACTAGAAGAATCTGATCTCTTAGTTTGCTCTAGGTCTTGATCGATGATTTTCGGATGGATTGAGGAGTCAAAGACTTCCTGTATTTATAGCTGATCAGGTCGGTCTTCAACCTGTTTGGAATAGGAAACTCTTCTTGTCGGCAAGGAGTTTCCTTTGTCCCTGGTCGCTCGATAAATAGAAAATTTCCTTTTATGTCGCCAACCTGAATCTTGTTAGATGGGCCGACCAGAATTCATATCGGGCTTGTTAGAGACGGTACGGATCTCATCTCTAACAGTTAGTAAAGACTGAATACAAAGGATGAAGGAGTTTCAGAAAAGAGGAGTGAGAGGGTGAAGAAGGACTTTGGCAAGTCTTAACTTAATCCCTTTCTAATCAGATGTAGTATAGAAGAGGTTTAATCAATTTATCTATGAGCTAGAATAAAAGAGATGCAAGGCACTAACTAAGCTTAACCATGTATGACGAAGAAGGATGATTCTAACAACCTAAATTATCAAAGATGAAATGCACAAACAAAAGAAAGACTAGCAAGTCTAAAGCAAGTAATCTAATGCAAGAAAGCTAAATGCAACAGGAATTAAAGAAAGCAAGAGCCAAATGAAATGCAAAATGAGAGAATGAAAGCAGAGTGTAATAACTTGAAATGCAAGGCAGGAAATTGAATAAAAGCAAGCAACTAAAAACAGAGGAAAATAGAGAACAATATGATGAAAAGCAAAGAACAATAAGGCGCATGTTCAAGGCTGGAGCAATGACGATTTGAGGATTACATAGTATCAAACCTAGGGTAGTCAAGACCAATAACAAGCAAAGAATATGATCAAGCCACTAAATCAATCAATCCATAAATAGAACAGAGATGTCTAAGTTAAGTACATGTCACACCCACTTGTGATGGCGTATTTGTACAAAACCAGCATGAAAACACATGACTCTTATAGACCAAACATGCTACCCAAACACCAATATAATCATCTAGGAGATGGCTCCTAACAAAGTTCTTGCAGGTATTTAAACAAACACTTGTGATGCAGCAAACATCTAAGATCAGTTTCACCCTAAAAGAGTTACCAAGCACTAAGAACAACTAAGCTAAATGATCTAAGCATGAATCAAACCAGAACTCACTTAGTTATCAACCAATCATCCCCAAATCTGCTCTAACCTCAAACCATATGAAACTACTCACTACACATCATGAAATCAACAGAAACAAGCAGAAAAGACAGATCAAACATGATTAAACAAGAACTAGAAGAAAAATGATGAAGAAAGTGAAAAACTTTATTAAAAGAGTGATCTTGATCAAAATCTCATCAAATCCCCTTTTTGGGTTTCCCCTCAGGTCGAAAATAAGATAAAGAAGAAGACAAGTGCTAAAAAAGATAAGGTTTAGCTTAAATAAGCCAAAAAGATAAGGTTTGACAAAAAGTAGAAAAATCTTGGTCAAATCTCGACGTTGACACATCATGGTGCAAGGAAAGGTGTTCTGCTCGATGTGGTCAGCTCGATAACGAGGTGGGTTCTCGGTGTTCTCCTTTATGCTACACCTCGATATACCCTGTACATTCGTATCGGCCTGTAAGGATGCCTAGCTCGGTGCACTACCCCGGTGCTGTCTCGGAGTCCTCGGGCAAATCCTTCTTCCTCGTCCCATGTTTCACATCGAGCAAGCTTCACGGATGTTCTGCTCGATGCTGGACCTCGATATGGATACAGAGTTTGCAAAGCTGCTTTTTTGGCATCTCCTTCGAACATGAGTTGCTTCCATCTCCTTCCTAACTCCAAAACTCTCCCAAAAACACCTGAAAGTCACCATAAACATACATATGTATGCAGATGTATGCATTCTTAAACTAAATGCAAGCAAAGTTGACTATAAGTGCAAAGGAGTCTAAAATGCTATGCTAAGATGCAAAAACAAGGGAAAAGCTACACGAAATGCAGCCTAAAATGCTCTAAAATAGCAAGCTATCAACACCCCCACACTTAGATTTTGCTTGCCCTCAAGCAAACAAAACATGGTGATGAGGTTTTAAAATGGGAGCTCATATCATTAAAATGCAAACAATAGGTCAAAATGACGTCCATGTTTCTAGTGCTAGAATGCAAATGATGGAACTGTACTCTAAAACTTAGCCACACTCATCACAAATGAAAATGATTCCCAAGTTATCAATCTACACAAGCCCTCAAATCACTTGACCTTTTTAACATTCAATTAGCAAGTAACCAATAGATCAAGTTTGTGCAAATCAAGTGAAAGTATTAGGTTCAAGGGATATGGTTATGAGGTAAAAATGATCTCATTCATCAATGGCACAAAGAGACAGGGGATCTCTCATATGAAACGAATCTATATCGAGCTGGGCTCTCAGTGTTCTGCTCGATGCTGCACCTCGATGTGATCACCCTCGAGCATCTTACTTGGTGTACGGTACTTGCTCTTCGGTGTACGGACAAAGGATTCGGGGGCGATTTCATCGAGCAGGGCTCTAGCGGTTTTGCTCGATGTGGCACCTCGATGTGATCTCCATCGTGCAATCTGCTCGACGTATATACTGCTTCTTCCCCGAGATAAACTGCATTGGGCAAGTTTTGCAGAGGTTTTGCTCGATGCAGAAACAGAGTTTTTATTCCCTTGGTTTTCCAATTTGTTTGACCAATCTAATCACTTTTCCCAACCTGAAAACACTTAACAGACATATCAAAAGCAAAAGGAAAGCATATTTACATAGATAGTCATGGGATTATGATAAAGAGTATTTTTAGACTCTTAGTCAATCACCCCTTTATGTAAATCAATTGTAGTATAGGGGTTTTGTGTCAATCCAAAGGGCTTTGTTCAAAGCAAAAGAGTTGTGAGTAGGAATCCGTAAGTCAAGCAAAGCAAAGAAGGATTTTTTTGCCTAAACAACTTATCTAACAATCTAGAATGATCAATCAGCAAAGAGAACTCAAAAGGAGACAGAATATCAATGATCAAGAAGTCAAACAGAGCAAAATAAGCAAAGTACTAAGCAAATTCTAAATTCAATAAAAGAGAAAGCAAGTTCCTAGATGTGGTTATTGATTTTGGGGAATCTAGAGACTAACTAAGGTTGTTTCAAACAGCATTGATCAAGCAAACAAGCTAGCAATGGTGGTTCCTAGAGATAGAGTTCACAAACAAGCAAGCTAAGTCCAATCTCTTGTAAAATAACCCTTTGCTAAACACCTTAACAAGAACTAACTCTCATTAGTGCTAAAATATTTAACAAGCAATAATAATCATCTCTATTCGTGTCAGAATGCTCCTCAAACAGTCAATCTCTTAAGCCAAGGCCAGCAAATCCTCTATTAAACAAGATCAGCATTTCATCAAACACTTGGTGGGTATAAGAGAAAGCTCAAATTCTAGATAAGTGTGATCAAGATAAACCTAGCTTAAAAACAGATTAATAGAGAGGAACCCATTAAATTAAACACTAAACAAACCATAATCAATCCCTAAATCCCTTCAATATACCACATCTAAGAATCCTAAGCAAACTACTCACTAATACTCATGTTTAATACCAAATCACAAGAGGAAAAGATGTTAATCATGATTAGTAGAGAGATTAGAGAAAGATTAATGGCAAATACAAATTTATATTAAATAAAACAAGAAATTTGTCTTACAAACCCAGAAAATAAACTCAAGAACAGGGTTATGAGGTGACTTGTCGAAAATCCCAGAAAAAGGGTATTTATACATAAAAGAAGGAAGCCCTAAAGTAGTGGCAAAAGTGTAATAAAAGACAGGCTCGAACTGGATTCGTATCGGTCAGTTATGACCGATAGGCTGATCGCTAGGGATCCTATCGGTCTGGAAGATGACCAATAGGGTGACCGAAATATAAACGGTGCACTTCTATCGGTCACTTCTCTGACCGATACGCCTGGTCGATAGGAATCCTATCGGTCACTCCTTGTTCGATAGGCTTGTGCCTTGATCGATAGGCTCTGCAGAGATCGTCTGCCTTGGTCCCTTTTGCTCCTCTTGGCTCAGCTAGCTTCCTGGATCATCCCCAAAGGTCCTCCAATGCTCCACTTAGCTCTATAAGTACCTAAAAACATCCATAATACATAGAAAATGGAAACTATGTCCTAAATGCAACCTAAGTATAAAAAGAGAAGAAAATGGGACAAAAGATAAGGAAAACATGCAAAAGAGAACCAAAATATGTACTAAATGCAAGCCTAAATGGTGTAAATACAAGAGATATCAACACCCCCACACTTGCCTTTTGCTTGTCCTCAAGGAAATATGGACAAATGAGAGAGTGAGGTTTAAAGGTGGGAATTCAAATCCAGAAGTGCAAAGGTAAAGAGATGGTATCAATGCTTAAGTGCCTAGTTGTGGGATGCAAACATAATCATCTATACTTTAAAGAATCCTAGCCATGCTCATCATGTTTCAAAATGATCTCAAATCTCAACTTAGGCAAATGCTCAAATCAATTAACTCTTTAACATTCAATTAAGCTCAAAACCATGAGTCATGCTTATGCAAATAAGTGAAGACATTTGGTTCAAAGGGTAAGGTTATGAGATAAAAATGATCTCATTCAAGTAAAGGGTTTTCAAACATAAGGGATCACTCAATGAAAATGATTCTATATTAAGCAAAATGCTAAGGGTAAAAGCACACTTATGCATGCAATTCAAAGCTCCCTTCTACCCAAAGATTAATCATAAACACTTTTAAACCCAAAAGTGAACCCGTAAGTCTACCCTTTTTCCTAAACTCTACCCTTTACCCTTCTTCATGGCTGGGGAAACTTCTTCTTTTTGCTTGTGTGGTTGCTTCTTTTTGGTTGGGACTTGCTCTTCTTTGTTGCATTGGCACTTTCTTCACCTTTGGTGGATTGCTTTGGGTCTGATTTCTTCTTTGTGTTGACCCTTCAAAATCTTTAAGTTGCTGGCGCCATTCTTTCTAGACACTTAGAGCTTTTACTTCCCTTTACTTAACCACAATGCTAAACTGTTTCCCCATTTCTACCATTTCAAACTTTTCCCTTTTTTTTCAAAGCATGAAAACATGAAGTTCAAACTACTTAACACTACCCTTTTAACCCAAAACTCCTAACCTAGAATCAAGCTCAAGATGCAAGCTGATATCTACAAGAGAGCTTAATGTTGCCAGCCTTATTCCTAACACTTTTTGCCACAACAAAATCAAAAATGATATGCAAAGGCCTCACAACTCTCACGATAGTGTTTAAGCTCAAATGGAGGTTTTGGTTAAGCAAGTGGATTAACTATCCCATAAGTATGAGGATCAGCTATTTGGATCAACAAGAGTGGTAGAAAGGGAAAAAGATGATCCAAATATGTATATGGTAGCCATGAATTCACTTTTCAATGCATAAGACATGATACTTAAAAGTCCAAATTAAAGTTCAAGTTGATATAGTTGATTTTCAAAGAACAAGTGCTTGCTGTATGAGATGAGATGATCAAAATTAGCATTCCAAGCATGTTTCAGTCTTAACTTCTAGCTTTCTTATGATGCATCAAACAACTAACAACTTAAACACTGAAATCATCTCTAAACTCTAAGCACTTTACAAGAAAAATTCATCATTATGCCATATGCAAATGCAATGCAACCTATATGTCAACACTAGACTCAATCCTAAGAGAATGAAATGCAACTACGTGCTTTCTTTTTGGTTTGCAAAAACATGCAAAATTTTTCACATTTTTCTGATTTTGTTTTGTTTTTCTATATCTTAGATGAATGCATGATATGCATGTGACTCAAGATGAAAGAAAATGAAAAACTAAGAAAAGAGAACACAAAGTCAAACCCTAAATCTCTCCCCCACACTTAAATTACACAGTCCCTTGTGTAATGAAAGCAATAAGAGAGAGAAGCAACAAAATATAATACAAAATCAAAAAAGATGCAATGGTATAGACAATGACTAGGATGTGGTACCTTTGTTAATAAGTGGAGTGGTGGAAGGATCCAGATTTCTGAGGAGACTTGCTAGCTCTCCTCTTGTTCCTCATCTCATAAGTCCTTGGATATGGCGCTGCTTCTTGTGGTGGGGGAACCCAGCTTGACCATAACTGCTCAGCTTGAGAAGAAGTACCTTGATTACCCCATTGCCAAGGTTGTTGAACCTCAGAAGGGATGGGAATTGGCGCTTCCCATGCTGATGGAATTTGGGTCCTTGGCTCATATGATGAAGCCCTTGGTTGTGCCCATGTTCCCCATTGATCACTTGGCTGTGCATGAAAGGAATGTCTTCGATGGGGGTTCCAAACAGCTTCCTCTTTTTCAGTTGGGTCAGCTTGTGGCATTGGCTCTTCTTAATGAGAAGTGTGCTCATGAGTGTGGATTTGATGGGAAGCTCCTCCTGATGTAGCTTTGTTCTTCTTGAACTTCCCTTTAACCATTTTCACCAACTTCTTAATGTCTTTGTCTTGCCACTTACACCATTTCTAAAGGGTGTTGATGTGCTCCTAAGCAGACTTCATAGAGCTCTCTTGAATTGGGCCTCCATAAGGTTTGAAGTGGAACTGCTTTGAGCTGTAGTTCAGCACTTCATCTTCATCTAACTCCTCATCTTCTTCTTGGGTTTCCCCTTGGCTTTCAGCACCAGCAGTAGCATCTTCTTGAACTTCTTCTTCACCTTTTTATCTTCTCTCTTCTCTAACTTCTTCTTCAATCTCTTCTTGTTATTCTTCCTCACTAGCTTCTTCTCTCTCTTCAGGAACAGGGCTGCCTTTGTAGAGCTGATCTTCACTTGGGTTGAAACTGATGTTGCTCTTCATGGTAATGGATGTGAGCCTTGGGTTAGGGAGGAGGAATCTTGCTGCATCTTCTAAGTCATTGAGGAACTTGTAGACATGCTTGTCTTGGATCCTCTTCTCAATGAAATTGCTTCTCTTAAGATAGTCCATATCTATCGACAATGGTTCCAGAGCATCTTTTTCATGTTCCTCAAGGTCTACTCCACTAGCCATAAGAACAGCTGTCACAACTTCTCCAATGTGGAGCTGTGGGTTCTTCACCCTTTTCCCTTTGTGCATGACCGAGATCTTGTAGGTTAAGAACTGCTCCATCAGCATGGTGACAAAGCATGGGAGCTTGGTTGGTGGCTCTAGTGTTGTTCCATTTCTGCTGGTGCCTACAAGCTCATACATCCCAAAGTACAGGAAGTCTCTCTCCTTTCCAGTGTGGTTTGTTGTTTCTTTTCTTGCAAAGAATGTATTTGCAAGAGCCCTATGAGCATACCTCACTGCAAGATTCTTCAGGTGTTGGTTCCTTGTGGCTCCAGCTGTGAAGTTTCCAGCCCCAATCATTCCCCATAGCATCCTGTGCTCCTTTTGGCCAATGAAGAACTTGTTCCTTTTGTGAGCATAAGACATCAGTCCTAGCGCTTGGGAAATGTCAAGGAAAGGGTGTTGTGAACCTTTGTTTTCCAAGCTTGAAGGAGATCCATCCATATTTTTTGGGGAGCTCACTTTCATCATATCCAACCACCTTCAGAGTAGAGAGGAATTGATAAGTGAGCTGCTGGTAGGAGGGAAGTGGCATGGCCATGAACTCACCAAGTCCCATGTGATGAAAGATACCCATGCAATCATGATAGATCCCAAGTGCTCTCATTGTGTTAGCACAAGGGTATCTTGTGGGCTTGAAGGTGCACTGGTTGAAAGCCTCCATGAGCTCTCTAGCACTTGGCTCATGGTATGTGACTTCTTCCTCCACAGTTTTGCCCTTTCCTTTCTGCTTGGCGCCCTTGTCTCTAACTGGTCTTTTCCCAGCAGCCTTAGATGATTGCTCAGCTGGAGCACCCTTGCCTTTATCTCTTCTAACTCTAGGAGAAGTGGGCGCTTCCTCTTGTGTTGCTTTCCTTTGCTTGCAGCAGCTGTTCTTGATTTACCCATGGTACCTACAAAAAGCAAAGCTTGAATATACTATAAGTAAAAGAACAAAAGTTTGAGAAACCAATACCTGAAAGCTTTAGAATGAATTTCTCTAATCTAAAAGAAGTTCAACTAGTCAATAAACACGATTAAACTCTCAAAAAGCAAGAAAAATTCACAAACTAACAGTTTAAACATGCTAGAGTTCATAAATAAAAATCAAACATTTATGCATGTGAACCTAGCATGGTGGCTCTAAACAAAAGAGAAGATGATTATGCAAAGGGATATTAAGGAAGCAAGAACTGAGAATTAAGAATAGTAAACAATGCTTTAACAGTTAACTTGCCCATTTTAAACATATCCACCATGCAAAACCAAAGCACAACATCTTGAACTAAACAAAATTTGCTCTCAAAACCATAGTTTTAACAATTTGAAGCACATGCAAAGTGTAAGAACAAGAAGTGAATAGTTGAGAAATCAAACCTTAATGAAGCTTCTGAGCACTTAGAAAAGATACATAAAAGTGAGAGAGAGCTAAAAATTTCGGAATTTTGTGAGAGAAGTAGTAAAATGAAATGTGAAGAGAAGAGAATAGATTGTTGGTTATTAAAGAGGGGTGTGGGAACCAAAGGAATCAAAAATAGGTGGTGGACAAGAATAAATGTGCTCAGGAGCTCTGCAAAGTGTCAGGAAGGAGCCAAAATTTGAATTTAAACCTTCTTGGCACCAAGCCAAAGGAGGGAAAAATTATTGAAAAATGAAGCACTTACCTCGCAGGGCTATCGGTCACATGTGACAGATAGGAATGACCGTGATCGATAGCACTGACCGAAAGCTTCCTGTAAATCCTATCGGTCTCTAGCTTGATCGATACACTGACCTTAATACATCCGATTGCTTGTATCGGTAACTCTCTAGATCGATAGAGTGACCGAAAACAACCGATGTATTTCCATCGGTCAGTATCTGATCGATAGCTAGACCGATAGAATTCTCACTTAGCAGACTCCTTTCCCTATCGATCACAAGTGACCGATAGGTTGAGTGGTGCATTTTGGCTCTACTACTATCGATCACAAGCTGACTGATAGCATGACCAATAGGGTCTGTATCGGTCTTTTCTTGACTGATACTGTGATCGATTGTAGCCAGAATGTACCTGTTCTTTGTCCCTTAGACACTTTTTCAATCCCCAAACCGAACTCCTGCTTCTATACACATTAACTAAGCATAAAGATAAACTAGAACGCTTAATATATACAAATGATACCATGGGACTACCTCCCAAGTGTGCTTTTTTAGAGTCACTAAGCTTGACTTTGCTTACCTCACTAGTGGAGGTGATGAGAAGGAGTCTTGGAACTCCTTGGTGTTGCAGTCTCCACTTTGATCTTCTTGGTGACTCCATCAATCTTCAACACAGAAAAGGGCTTTGGCTTGTTCCTCCCTTTCATCTTGTAGTGGACTTCACCATTCTTAGACACAAAGGACTTCAAGACAACCCTATCTTCTTTGTTACCCAACAGCATTTCATTTATGCAACCAGAAACACCCACTTTGAGGACCTCCTCTTCAGTGGTTTCAGCAACCAATTTGGTCAAGCAGTATCCATCAAAACTCCCTCCTTGGTAGCCTTCAAACTCTGGCCAGTTCTTATCAATACTTTTCACCTTGTTAAGGTCCATAGAGAAAGCATGATCATGCTCTAGCTTGTTAACCTTGCTGTTAAACTTCAAGACTTTGTTCCTTGTAAGCCTCAGCTCTATTGTTCACTCTCTAGCATCAAATACAGAGCCAGCTGAAGCAAGAAATGGTCTCCCAAGAATGATAGCATTCTTTATCTGTCCTTCCACATCAAGCACCAAAAAATCAGTAGGGATGGTGACTCCTTCAATCATCATTGGCACATCTTTGAGGGTCCCTAGTGGTGTCGTGACTGTCCCATCAGCTATGGTTCGAGACACATTACTCTCTTGATGTTGAGTGTAGCCAAGAGCTTTAGCAGTAGAGGATGGGAGAAGGTTGATACTTGCTCCAAGATCACAGAGACAGTTCTTGAAAGTCTGTCCTTTAAACTCACATGGTAGGATGAAACAACCTGGATCTCCTAGCTCCTTGATGTTAAGCTCCCTACCTCAGGTGCTCCAGCTTTAGCTCTTAGTTTCTCAAGCTCCTCATGACCATTCAGACCTCTCATTTCCATTTGAGAAGCATATAGAGTCTCATACTTCTGTACTAGCTGCTCTTTGAATCTTCCTGGAAAAGGGATAATGGGCTGATAGATAGGGAGATCAGCAGCTTGAGTTTTCTTCCTGACATCAAAGACTTCCACAAAGTTTTCCATTGTAGCATCAACAACTTCATGTGGCGCCCACCACTCTTCTTCTTCCAGAAGTTCTTCTTGTGCAACTCCATGGTTAGTATCAACATAAAAAAACTCTTCCCCCCCCCCCCCCCCTATCAAGTTCAGTGTTCTTAGTGAACAGAGAGAGAAACTCTTCAATGATAGCTTCCTCTTCAGCTGATAATTTATCTTCTTCAGTGACCATGGCATTGCAGAACTCCTTTGGGTTAGCGTCTGGTTTTCCAGGAAAGTGTCCTTGAGGTTTTGGACCAGCTATGCCTTTGTTGTTCTCCAGTGTTTTGACTCTTGCAGCGAACCCATCAAACTTGTTGGTGAGTTCAACATGTACTGAGTCTATTTTGTTATGAACCTCAGCAAACCTCTTGTTCAATTTCATGTTGTTGGTAGTCTGATTTTAAAGCAACTGCTGAACCATAGTCTTGAGCTCAGGATCTTGAGAGCTGGAAGAAGGTTGAGCTGGAGCTTGTGCACTGAATCCTGGAGGATGATAAGGCGCTCTTGGCTGGAAGTTGTTGTTTCTATGCTGAAAACCGTGATTGTTGTAGGGAACAAAAGGTCTTGAGCAAGTTCATGTTGTTGTTGTGGTGGGTACACTTGATCCTGTGGATTGGCAACATTGTTGCTTCTGTATGAAAAGTTGGGATTGGGTCTGTAGTTCCCATATCCATTGTATCCACCTTGATTACCCAAGTAGTTCATCTCTTCCACTTGGCATGTCTCCTGATCATCAAGCTGAACCATATCACCAACAAAGTAAACCTCTTTCTTCTCCCTTAGCAGCAAATCCAGCTTCTCATGTAAGGCCTTGATCTCTTTCCTGCTATACTCCAGTTCATCTTTAGCACTTCTTGGATCTCTGTCATATTCCTCATTATAGTTTCCATCAGACTGAGCTAGATTCTCAACAAGCTCCAATCCTTCATCCACATCCTTTGACAAGAAGTTCCCATTTGATGCACTGTCCAGAAGCATTCTTATCTTTGGTAAAGCTCCTCTGTAGAGAGTAGAGAGTAGAGAAGCTTGGGAGAAGGCATGGTGAGGGCATTGCAGTGTGTAGCCCTTGAATCTTTCCCAAGCTTCACCAAAGCTTTCATTGTTCCTCTGTGCAAACCCCGAAATCTCATTCCTGATTCTTGCAGTTCTTGATGTTGAGAAGAACTTTGCTAAGAAGGCTCTCTTGCACTCATCCCAACTAGTGATACTTCCTTGGGGCAAGTTCTTCTCCCATTGGTGTGCTTTGTCTCCAAGAGAAAAAGGAAACAACCTCAGCTTGAAGCCATCTTCACTCACTCCATTGATCTTTGTTTGTGAGCATAGTCTCTCAAAATTATCCAAATGATCTAGAGGATCTTCAAGTGGCAAACCATGGAACTTACTGCTCTGAACCATTGAAATCAATCCAAACTTGATTTCAAAGTTGTTGTTTTGCACTCCTGGTGGAATGATGCTAGTTCTGTTGTTGTATGCATTTGGTGCATCACCAGTGCCAATGGGTTTAACTGCTCTTGGAGCTTGTGCAGCGCCTCGTGGTCCTTGCTCACCATGTAAGCCATGAACACCTTGCTGTCCTTGTATACCCTGAGCGCCAGCAGCTCCTTGAGGACCCTGAAATCTGATATCATCCATAACAGGTTCCTGATTGTTCATCCCAAGTCTTCTTCTTGCTCTCTGACCTCTGTCCAACAGATTGATGTTGTCTATGAAGTCTACAAGATTGGTTGAACCTCGGGATCTCAAGTTCATATACCTGAAAGGCAGCAATGAGAGTCAAAGGAAATTAGTATCCAAATAAAACTAAAAACTTGATCTTAAAGACTCTACAATCTCTAATGATTGAAACAGAAAACCCTATTGGCAACAACGCCAAATTGATAAAGAGTTTTTTTAGACTTAGTCAATCACCCCTTTATGTAAATCAATTGTAGTATAGGGGTTTTATATTAATCCAAATGGTTTTGTTGAAAGCAAAAGAGTTGTGAGTAGGAATCCTTAAGTCAAGCAAAGCAAAGTAGGATTTTGTTGCCTAAGCAACTTATCTAACAACCTAGAATGATCAATGACCAAAGAGAACTCAAAAAGAGACAGAATATCAATGATCAAGAAGTAAAACAGAGGAAAATAAGAAGAGTACAAAGCAAATTCGAAATTCAATAAAAGAGAAAGCAAGTTCCTAGATGTGGTTATTGATTTTGGGGAATCTAGAGACTAACTAAGGTTCTTTCAAACAGAATTGATCAAGCAAACAAGCTAGCAATGGTGGTTCTTAGACATAGAGTTAACAAACAAGCAAGCTAAGTCCAATCTCTTGTAAAATAGCCGTTTGCTAAACACCTTAATAAGAACTAACTCTCATTAGTGCTAAAACATTTAACAAGCAATAACAATCAACTCTATTTATGTTAAAATGCTCCTCAAACAGTCAATCTCTTGAGCCAAGGCCAGCAAATCTTCTATTAAACAAGATTAGCATTTCATCAAACTCTTGGTGGGCATAAGAGAAAGCTCAAATTCTAGATAAGTGTTATCAAGACAAATCTAGCTTAAAAACAGATTAATAGAGAGGAACCCATTAAATTAAACACTAAACAAACCTTAATCAATCCCTTAATCCCCTTAATGTACCACATCTAAGAACCCTAAGCAAACTACTCACTAATACTCATGTTTAACACCAAATCACAAGAAGAAAAGATGTTAATCATGATTAGAAAAGAGATTAGAAAAAGATTAAGGGCAAATACAAACTTATATTAAATAAAGAAAGAAATTTGTCTTACAAACCCAGAAAATAAACTCAAGAACAGTGTTACGAGGTGACTTGTGGAAAATCCCAGAAAAATGTATTTATACACAAAAGAAGGAAGCCCTAAAGTAATGGCAAAAGTGTATAAAAGACAGGCTCGGACTGGGTTCCTATCGGTTAGTTGTGACCGATAAGGTGATCGATAGGGATCCTATCGGTGTGGAAGATGACCGATAGGGTGACCGAAATATAAACGGTGCACTTCTATTGGTCACTTCACTGACCAATAGGCCTGGTCGATAGGAATCCTATCGGTCACTCCTTAACCGATAGGCCATGTGCGTTGATCAATAGGCTCTGCAGAGATCGTCTGCCTTGGTCCCTTTTGCTCCTCTTGGCTCAGCTAACTTCCTGGATCAACCCCAAAGCTCCTCCAATGCTCCTCTTAGCTCCATAAGTACCTAAAAACATCCATAATGCATAGAAAATGCAAACTATGTCCTAAATGCAACCTAAGTCTAAACAGAGAAGAAAATGGGACAAAAGATAAGGAAAACCTGCAAAAGAAAACCAAAACATGTACTAAATGCAAGCCTACATGGTGTAAATACATGAGATATCAGATTACCTCCCAAGTGTGCTTTGTTTAAGGTCTCTTAGCTTCACCTCCTTTGCTTTGCTAGGTGGGAACATCAAGGAGACTAAGGTCAGTCTCCATTGCTAGAACCTCCGAGGCTAAATATGGCTTGACTCTGTGTCCATTGACTGTGAATTCTCTTCCTCCTGTATCCAGCAATGTGATTGCTCCATAGGGAAGAACTTCTTTGATTCTATATGGTCCATTCCATCTTGACTTGAGTTTTCCATGAAAGAGCCTCAAGCTTGAGTTGTAGAGAAGAACCAAGTCGCATGATCTGAATTCCTTGTAGACTATCTTCTTGTCAAGGAAAGCTTTAGTCCTCACTTTGTAAATCTTTGAATTCTCATTGGACTCCAACCTGAACTCTTCTAGCTCATGAAGTTGCATAAGTCTCCTTTCTTGAGCGCTATTAATGTCATAGTTGAGCAGTTTAGTTGCCCATTGAGCTTTATAGCTCTACTGGAAGGTGACAAGCTTTTCCATACAATAATCTGAAAGGAGATATTCCTTTTGGTGTCTTGAATACAGTCCTATAACCCCAAAGTGTATCATCAAGCATGGCAGACCAGTCCTTCCTTGTGATCCCTACTGCCTTCTAAAATATGGCTTTGATCTCTCTGTTTGAAACCTCTACTTGACCACTGGTTTGTGGATGATAAGGCGTTGCCACTTTGTGTTTGACTCCATGCTTCTTCGGAAGATTATCAAAGACTTTGTTAATGAAGTGACTTCCACCATCACTTATCACCACCGTAGGCACAGCAAATCTTGGAAATATTACAGTCTTGAAGAGCTTCACAACAACAAAAGAATCATTTGTTGGACTTGAAACCGCCTCAACCCATTTGGAGACATAGTCAACTGCCACTAAGATGAACTTGTTGGCATATGATGAAGGGAAGGGTCCCATGAAATCAATTCCCCATACATCAAAGATTTCTGTTTCAAGGATTTAATTTTGGGACGTGCTTCACACCTTTTGAAGAACTTATGAGTAATTTTAAAGATGCTAGGCCACCAGAATCCTGCTTGAAGTATCTTTGTAGCTGTCTTGAATGTGGCAAAATGGCCTACATATGCAGACCCATGGCGATGGAAAATGATATCTTGTGCTTCTTCTTCTGCTACACATCGCCTAAACTGCCCATCCGGTCCTTTCTTGTACACGTATGGATCATCCCAATACAGTTGAGATAAGTCTTTGAAGAACTTAGCCTTGTGATAAGGCTTTTGGAAGGTGAGAAGATGGTCTGAAACCAGATAATTCAGGAAATCTAAGTACCAAGGCAAGTTCCTGTCTTGCAAAGCGGCTGCTTTATTCCAGTTCTTCTGCACTTCGTAAGCCATAAGTTGTTCTTCAGGAAGAGAGTCATCTATAGGAACAAGATCTTCAATCCTCATTCTTGATAAGTGATCAGCCACTCCATTTTCTATTCCCTTCTTGTCAAGTATCTCGAGATCAAACTCCTGAAGCAAAAGTATCCATCTGAGAAGGCGTGGCTTCGTATCCTTCTTGGCATAAATGTAGCGAAGTGCTGCATGATCTGTGTAGACTATGACCTTAGAGCCGACCAGGTAGCTTCTATACTTCTCAAATGCGAACACAACTGCTAGCAGCTCCTTCTCTGTTGTAGCATACCGAGGTTGAGTGTCATCCAGAGTGCGACTAGCATAGTATATAACATGTAATTTCTTGTCCACTCTCTGACCAAGCACAGCTCCAAGTGCATAATAACTAGCATCGCACATTATCTGAAATGGCAAACTCCAGTCAGGTGCCTGAACAATGGAAGCACTCACAAGCGCCTCTCTGATTGTCAGAAAATCTTGCATGCAGTCATCATCAAAGACAAACTCTGTCTCCTTGCACAACAGCCTAATGAGAGGTCTTGCTATTTTTGAGAAATCCTTGATGAATCTCTTTAAGAAGCCTGCAACTCCTAAGAAACTTCTGATCCCTTTCACTGATGTTGGTGGAGCCAGATGCATCATTACTTGTATCTTGGCTTTGTCCACCTCTATCCCTTTCTCAGAGATCTTGTGCCCCAAAATGATTCCCTCATTGACCATGAAATGGCATTTTTCCCATTTCAGCACCATACCTGTGTCTTCATATCTCTTTAAAACCTGACAAAGATTAGACAAGCAGACGCCAAAAGAAGATCCATAGACGCCAAAGTAATCCATGAATACTTCCACCATCTCTTCAAGCAAGTCAGAGAATATAGAGGTAACACATCTTTGAAATGTTGTTGGGGCATTACACAGTCCAAATGGCAATCTTCTATAAGCAAAAGTGCCATAAGGACATGTGAGGGTGGTTTTTTCCTGATCGTTAGGGTAAATTGGGATTTGGAAAAAACCACTATACCCATCTAAAAAGCAGTAATAAGAATGATTTGCCAATCTTTCTAACATCTGATCAATAAAAGGTAGAGGATAGTTATCTTTCCTAGAAGCAGAGTTCAATTTTCTATAGTCAATACACATCATATGTCCTGTTATAGTTCTAGTTGGGAGAAGCTCATCTTTTTCAATCTTAACAACCGTGATTCATCCTTTCTTAAGCACAACATGGACTGGTGAGACCCATGTGCTGTCTGAGATAGGGTAAATCACGCCTGCATCAAGGAGGTTTTAGATTTCTTTCTTTACAACTTCCATAAGGTTTGGGTTTAATCTCCTTTGGGGTTGAATGTAAGTTTTTGTCTCATCTTCTAGATGAATCATGTGAGTGCAAAGGTTAGGAGATATACCCTTGATATCATCAAGTGCATACCCAATGGCTTTCCTAAACTTCTTCAGCTCTTTAACAAGAGCACATGTTTCATCATCACTGAGGTGTTCATTGACTATCACAGGATATGTTTCTTTAGGTCCAAAAATACATACCTTAGCCCCTTGAGAAGTGGTTTGAAGTCTAGTTTGGGTGCCTTTAGCTCGCTCTAGTCTCCATCTCCAAGATCTGCTCCTGGTTCGCTAGACTTAGCTCCACTGGCTTCTTGACTTACTGATTTCACAACTTCCCTCCTTAGCTTGACAAAGGGCTCATGGTGAGTATCTAGCTTAGCTTCCTTCAACAGCTGCTCGTATTCTGCTGCTTCCTTACCCAAATACCCATACTTTCCTGGTGCTTTGGTTAAAGCTGTGCTTAGATGATCCTTTGTATGCAGCTCTTTGTGTGGGCTGGATTTCACACAATAGAATTTGTCTGTTAAAAATAAAAGAGGACGTAAAGATCCTATCTTAAACACGAGAGAACAAAGATCCAAAGATGGAGATTTTATTAGTGCTGCTTAGAGAAGCTTTGGGTACAAGTATTTTGCTAAGTCTTTTGCTACGTGAAAAGATGTTCTCGCGCTAATGAGTTAAATTCTCTATTTATACAACTCCTAGTCGTAATCTAGGCGAAAATCACTACACAAAAGGATTGATCACATCACTTAAATTGTATCATAAAACTAAATGATACAAATTTTAAATTACTTATTAATAAATGATACAAAATATATGATTTAACATTATTTACCATAATTGATGATGATATTGATTATTTAACTTCAGTTCAATAAAATTGATACAAATTTATATTAGCTTATATCACTTAAATAAAATTGATATAAAATTATGTATTCGGATCAGTTAAAAAACCAATGTAATCAATAATTTTGGTTAACATTATTTAAAAATAATATAAATTTTATATCAGTTAAAAGAGATATAACTAACTTTTTGTACTTTCTCCTACATCGCTAGTTGATAAAAAAATGAAAGAGAAAACATGTCTATATATATCAAAACTTAGGTACCTAATATTTATATTTACTAGCCAATAAAATTACTTTCGAATTTTTTGGTCTCTCAAAAAATTATTAATGTATAAATTTTCGGATTAAAATAATAATATTATTATAAATATTTATGAAAATATTAATAAATTTAAATTATTTTTAACATCTGAATATAATCATAATATTAAACTAAACTAATTTAACATCATCTATTATGATCGTTTTAAATATTAATATCATTAATAAATATTGATGCAAACGATAACATCAGTTTCTTGTAATTGACACATATTGGCATCAATTTCAATAATTGATGCAAAAATCAAATATATTTGCATCAATTGATAACTAACTGATGTTAATTATTTGCATGACCACATTCAGAGTCAGTTTTACAAGTGATGTAAAACATGTTTATATCAATTCTAACTAATACAAATATTTAAATAAGTGGTACAATACACTTATTTTTTTGTAGTGAATCTAGGGATATACTTCGTAGATTTTCCTTCCTTATCTCTTTCGCGGCACCCCCTTCCACAGGGCTTCATCTTCTAGGGTGAACATCGCTTCGGACCACCTTGTGGATTGGGCTTCGCCTTGGGCTTGACATGGGACTTCGCCTTGGGCTTGACTAGCGACTTCGACTTGGGTCCCACCATGCATAGTTTGAGAATTGCCAAAAGTAGCTTCTATACTTAGCCATTTCCCCCATTGATCTTGCCAGGGTGAAGACCGACCCCAATAGTTAGCCCCCCGGCTCGTTAGATTCAAGAATGTGGATGACGAGGTGTCAAGTGAGGCAAGATCAATTGTTCAAGCACTTCACTTCGCCAAAGCAAGGTACTTCGTATTGCCGAGGCGAGGTGTTTCGCTTCGCCTGGACGAGGTTCTTCTCTTCGCCTGAGTAAGGTGTTCTGCTTCGCCTGGGCGGGGTGAAGTGTCATTTCGCTTCGCAAAATGATATACTCAGCTTCGTCAGGGCGAAGTGCTTTGCGTGAAGAGGCGAGGCAGTGTATCACTTCTCTTAGGCGAGGGGAAATGACTCTTTACGTAGACGAGGTGTTTCACTTCGCTGAGGGACAAGGTGCATTGCTTTGTCAGGCTTAGGTGAGGTGTTGTCTACCTCGCCAAATGATATGCTTAGCTTCGTTAAGTGATATTACTATATATTTCGTGTATTTTGCATGCATATAAGGTAGTTTATCATGCAATTACCTTGCATATTATGCTAGTTTGCACCATTTTAGGTCCTAGAGCACTTTTGCATTAGCATTCGCATATTTCTTGCATTATGCATCACATTCAGGTTATTTTCGGATACTTTGGAGCTTTGGAGGATTCGTGGACGTGCTAAGGCTCTTGAGGAAGCCCGTGAACACTTGGAGAACTCTGGAGTGCATGCTAAGGACCCGAGATCGAGTAGCAGATCGAGCAAGGCAGGTCGATCTAGATGAGATCGACCAGAAGATCGAGTGCACCAAGTCGATTCAAGAGGAAGGATCGAGATTGAGATCGAGAGAAGAGGTCGATCTGAAGTACGGACGTAAATGACGCCATGCAGATCGAGTACCAGATCGAGCTTCCAACCCGATCAACACAGAATTGATAAACACTTATTTTGCAAGGGTGAGAATGCAATGAGGTTATCAAACTCAAATGCAAGACAGGTTGTAGTACAGCATGCAAGAGAGAGTCAATCCACACCTAGGATGATAGAAAATGCAAAGAGAATGCAAGGACTATGCGAATCTAAGCGAAACAAGATGAGTTTTGAGAAAATCCCTAAAAACTAGATGCAGCAACTAAATGGAATGAAAACTATTTTAAAATTACGAAGAATGATCTAACTACCATGAGGAACAAACAGAATAATTAAAGGACAAAGCTGCGAATTACTAAAATTCGACTAGTGGATCGACCATGAGATCGACCACTAGATCGAGCAATAACAATCGATCTCGTCTAAAAATGCAAGAACAGTAAAACTAACGACCAGGATGCTATCAAAGATCAAGCGAATGACGAGAGAAGATGTAAAGATGCTAAAAGAGAGGGCCTAGGGTTGAGATTCATGGTCAGAGGTTTCAAAGGTTCGACCTTAGGCTGAAAACTTTAAATCGACTCACTTTGTGAGGGTCTCTAAGCCTTGAAAACTAAGCAAGATCTATCAGTGGCTTTGGGTATAGATCACTCCTTCATCCTCTCCTCCAAACCCATGGCTTTTGGTGGAAAGAGAGGTCGAAGGGCAAGGAAAACGGATTCCTAACGAGTGGCTTAACTAGTCCCCCAAACTTCCATGGCTTTTGGGAAGGGGTAACTAGTCTCTAGGGTGTGATCTTCCGAGGTCCCTGGATCCTCTCAAGGTAAGGAACCTCTCGGATCATGAAGCTCTTGGCGTGAGAGTCTTCAAGCATTAAGAGCTCAACACCCTAGAAGAGATAGCCATTAAAAACACTTAGAAAACCCTAAGATCGAAACCTTTTAGACCCCTTAAACCTCTCAACCCCGAACCCAAATAAACTACTCACTACACATAAGGTAAATCAAGCAAAGCATGGAAAAGGAAACGATGAACATGAAAAGAAAACTAGATTAAGCTGAAAACGATTCGATTACAAGTTAAAGAAAAACTCAAAGTTCGACAATTGTGTTCTTCCTCTCAAACCAGAGAGAAAACGTAAAAAAAGATAAGGATGAAGAGTGTGTGGGAAAAGGACGTCGCCGCCTTCCCAAAATGGCCAAAACAAGCTCATGGTCCCCCCCACGCTAGTGGCCAAAAGTGGTTGAATGGACAGAGATCGACTCGGGGATCGAGCGGTTCTCTCGATCATCTCCGAACATCGTCTCTTCAGCTCGATCTGGGTCTCGATCATTATCGGCGGATCGAGTGTTGCATCCGATCTCGGTATCGATCTTCGGTTGGATCGAGTGGTGTACTCGATCTGGCTCTCGCTCTGCATGGCGTCATTTATGTCTGTACCGTTTGATCGACTGCTTCACTCGATCCTTGTCTCGATCATCTCCCTGGATCGCCTGGTCTTCTCGATCTTCTGGTCGATCACATCCTAGATCGACCGGCCATGCTCGATCTGCACCTCGATCTCTGATCCTTAGCAAATATCCGAGCTTCCACGAACTGCTACAACAGCTTCAGCACGTCCACGAATCTCCACGACTCCAAAGCAGCCAGAAACAACCTAAATGTGAAGCAAAATGTAAGGAACATGCGTATGCTGGTGCAAGAATACTCTAGGACTCTAAGTGATGCAATCTAACCTAAAACGTGATACAAATGCATGAAAAGCTAACTAATGAGTATGCAAAATGCATGTAATATGCAGTAACATCAAGAATCGACTCAGTGATCGACCAAAGCCATCCGATCCAAGACGAAGATCGAGAGCCAGATCGAGCTTCCTTCTCGATCCCAGGCTACTTTAACCGTTTTTGGCTTCTAGCGAAGGGGGGACCATCGAGCTGTTTTTGCACTTTGGGAAGGCAGCGATCCTGCTTTCTCACCCACACTTTCACTTTTATCTTTTTTCGTTCTTCTTTCTCTTGCTTAGGCGATTCCGCCATTGTAGAACCTTTAAGCTTTTTCTTGCATTCGAACCTTTGAATATCGAATCTTTTGCTTTAATCAATCGTTAATCATGCTTAGCTTTCTGTTTATTGCATTTTGTTTGGTTTTCTTTATGAGTAGCGAGTAGTTTCATTCGGGTTGATGGGTTGAGGTGATTCAAAAGGGTCAAAGAGGTTAAAGTTTTGAGTACTTAAGGCTTAGAGAGTCTCACGCCAAGATCTCTATGATCCAAAGGCTGTCTTACCTTGACGGGATTCAGATGTCCTGGAAAATCAGATCCTAGAGGCTAATCCTTCCTTTCCCACATGCCATGGTTGTTTAGGGGATTAGTTAGGTCAACATTTGAAATCTGTGTTTCTTGCTCTTCGATCTCTTTTTCCACCAAACGCCATGGGTTTGGAGAAGAGATTGAAGAAGTGAACCATACCACATGCCATGAATGGTTCTTGTTTTGCTTTCAAGGCCTAGAGAACCTCACAAAGTGAGTAGATCTAAAAGTTTTCAAACTAAGCTTTAATCTTTGAGATCCATGAATATGACCCTCAACCCTAGGCCCTCTTTCTTAGTGTTTTAAATCCCAGCTTATCATTATGTCATCATAAAGTTCGCATCTTGTTCATTAGTTCATCGCATCATTCATCATCTTAAGTTGTTAGACGAGATCAATCCATATTGATCGATCTAGTGGTTGATCCACTAGTCGATTTTTAGTTTTTAATAGGCTTGCATTTTAGAATTTCTGCTTGTTCCTCGTGGTAGTTAACCCTCTTCCAGGGATTTTTAAATTTTCTTGCTTTGCATTTGGTCTTTGCATTTAGTTTTCCTTGAATTTACCAATCATTTTCATAATCTGCTTAGCTTTGCTCATTCCCTTGCATTCTTAGTGAACTTGCTACCCCTAGGTGTGGATTGATACCTCTCTTGCCCATTATACTACATCTCAGTGTTGCATTAGATCTTTGATAACCTTGCTGCTGCAATTCAATCATTGCATCACTAGAAACCTGTTATCAAATGGCGTCGTTGCCATCTTAGGGGATAGAAAGCATTAAGATTTGGGGTTTAGTAAAGACTAAGCCTTTACTTTAAGTTAGTTACTGATTTCTCTGCTTTCAAACTTATGTCTTTCAGGTACATGAATCTATGCTCCAGGGGTGACAACAACCTAATCACACCCTTGGACAATATTCATCAGCTTGGACACGCAAGATCAAGAAGAGTACGAGAACAAGCTAGAGCTTCTGAGGAGATTGTTCAGCAAGGTTCAGTGAATTTTGAGGCAATGGCTGAGCAAGAACATCCAGAGGGACCTCCTCCAGCTCATGGGGCAGTGGGAAGGGGTAATGGAAACCCCCACCACGCGGCTAGACCTCCACGGATCATTGGAGCAGGAGATGCTCCTAATACTCACCATAATAGGTTTGGGATCACTCCTCCTCCGGTGCAAAATAATAATTTCGAGATCAAGCCAGGATTTGTTCAGATGGTGCAAAACAACAAATTTCATGGGTTAGCTATGGAGGACCCATTAGCGCATCTAGACAACTTTGAGCAGCTTTGTGGAATGCTTAAGATAAATGGCATCTCGGAGGACAGCTTCAAGCTGCGTTTGTTTCCCTTTTCCTTAGGAGACAAGGCACGGCATTGGGAGAAGACTCTTCCCCAAGGCACTATCACTTCTTAGGCCGACTGTAAGAAAGCTTTCCTCTCCAAGTTTTTCGCAAGCTCTCGGACAACAAGGTTGAGAAGCGAGTTCAGTGGTTTCACTCAGCGTTAGAATGAGCCCTTCAATGAGGCTATGGAGCGCTTTATGGATTATACAATAGCCTACCCTCACCATGGTTTCAGCCAAGAGACCGTATTGAGTACTATCTACTGCGGAGCACTTCCAAAGATCAGATTACTACTTGACACGGCAAACAAAGGAAACTTCCTTGGTCAAAAGGTTGAGGAAGGTATGGAGCTCATTGAAAACCTAGCATTGAGTGATGGGAATTATTCTGAGGATTACGAACGTGCTCCAAGAGGAGCTGATCTTGAAGCCAACAAGAAAGAAATGAAGTCACTACATGAGAAGATCGATAAGCTCATGCTTGCTAACCAAAAGCATGTACATTTTGTTGGGGAAGCTGCGGATGTCTTGGATGAGCTAGAGCAATGCCAAGAAGAAGAAGTTAATTGGGTAGCCGGTCAGAACAACTACAAGCCTCAAGGCTACCAAGGCAACAACAACTTGTCTTATAGAAGCACCAACGTTGAGAATCCAAAGGATCAGGTTTACCCTCCTCAACAAGCTAAACCGTTTGTGCCCTATAACAAAGGTTTTTAGCCGAGTGGTGGTTTTCAAGGTCAGCGACAAGGCAACTATCAAGGACAGCAACAGCAGCAAGGACACAAGGGATATTCACCTATGTTCCCTCCAGGATTTTTTCCTCAACAACAGATGCAACCGCAACAAGTTGATCCTGTACAAGCCATGTTTCAGCAGTTGCTTCAAGGGCATGCTTCAACAAACCAGAAGTTCGCCGAGATGAACACCTGCTTAGACTCCTCTTTCACTGATGTCTCTACTCAGATTACAACTCTAAACAACATGATCAAGCAGTTATAGAAGGGTAAAGCAAGTACAAGTGGTCAAAGCAGTCTACTGGGAAAGTGTGAGCAAAATCCCAAGGAATACGCCAATGCTATCACACTAAGAAGTGGGAAAGAACTTCCACCGAGGGTTGCACCTAAAGACAATGAGGAAAATGTGGTTCAAGAGGGGGAGGGTAAAGCTTCGGCTGATGATGAGATCAACTTCCACAACGTGTGGATAGAGAGGCTAACAAAGGGCAAAGAAGCATCCGTAGAGAAGCAAGTGGAGAAAGCAACCAAGGAGAAGGATAACTACATACCTCCACCTTATGTTCCCAAGCTTCCTTTTCCTGGCCGCTTCAAGAAAGAGCTTATAGATAAGCATAGGCTCTTGTTTGAGAAGCATCTAAGGGACGTAGAGATCAAGCTACCCCTTGTGGATTGCCTAGCGATGATGCCTAAGTGTGCTAAATTTTTCAAGGACACGCTTGCAAAGAAGAACAAGGAAAGCAAGGAAGTGCTGGTGCTTAGTGAAGAGTGTAGCGCCATTATACACAAGGAGATAGTCCCCAAGAAGTTGGGAGATCCAGGAAGATTCACTATACCATGTGCTCTCGGTCCTTGAACATTTCAGAGCTGTTTATGCGATCTTGGTGCTAGTATAAATCTGATTCCCCATTCTATAGCAAAGAAGCTAGGTTTCACACGGTTCAAAGAGTGTAGGATCTCCCTTGTGTTAGCTGACAGAAGCGTGAGACTTCCAGTGGGTTTGCTAGAGGTTCTTCCAGTGAGGGTAAGCGGTGTGAACGTGCCAACCGACTTCATTGTGCTTGAAATGGATGAAGAACCTAAGGATCCGCTTATACTTGGGAGGCCATTCCTTGCAACCGCCAGAGCAATCATTGATGTCAAGAATGGGAAGATAGCTCTTCATCTTGGCAAGGATATAAGGCTGGATTTTGATATCAACGAGGTCCTGAAGAAGCCTACCATTGAAGGGCAAGCTTTCTATATAGAGACGTTGGATGCCTTGGCGGATGAACTGCTAGAAGAGCTTGTATAAGAGGATCACTTGAAGCTGGCATTGACTAAAGAGAGAGGAGAGTACAGTTTCTTGGATCAGAGGACTCAGGAGTACGTTAATCTCCTTCACTCTAGAAAAGTTGTGTTAGAAGATGAAGGCAGATGCCTAGAGATCGATCAGGCAATCGAGAAGATCACTCGATCCAAGACAGCAATCGACACGAAAATCGAGGAGTCTGGTCGATCCAGAGAAGAGAACGACTTAGACGCTCGATCTACTGCTTGATCCCAATCAAATCGAGTAAGTGATCGACCTGAGTGCAGTCGATCCAGCAAAACAATCGATGGGAAGATCGAGGGAAGCCAACCGATCAGTTCAGAGAACGAGACGGGGACTCGATCTCCTGCTCGATCCCAATAAAATCGAGTAGGGGAATCGAGTGAAATTGCTCGATCCGGACCAGAACGAGTGCAAGATCGACTGGAAGACTCGATCTCGGAGGGGACAACGGTTCAAGAAAGCAGTCTTTTGGGTCATGTCTCGGGTTCTAAGGAGGCTACTGAGGATGGAAACGTCAACAAGAGCCACGAGGAGGACTGGAGCGAGCTGCTCGCCCCAAAGGTGGACCTTAAGGAGCTCCCAAAAGGGCTAAGGTAAGCTTTCTTAGTTCTTAATGATACCTATCCCGTGATTGTGAATGAAAACTTAAGTGATGATGAGTTGTACTCCCTCCTAAACGAGCGGAGAAAGTATCGGAAGGCCATTGGGTACTCTCTAAGTGACATCAAGGGCCTTTCACCAATGCTTTGCACTCATAGGATTCACTTGGATAATGAGAATGCCTCTTCTATAGACACCAAAGGCGTTTGAATCCTAATTTAAAGGAGGTTGTTAAGAAAGAGATTCTTAAGCTATTAGAGGCTGACGTGATCTATCCCATAAGTGACAGCACGTGGGTTTCCCCTGTACATGTGGTGCCTAAGAATGGAGGGATCACGGTCATTAAGAATGATAAAGATGAGCTTATACCTACTAGGACTATAACTGGTCACCGTATGTGTATAGACTATAGGAAGCTTAATCTTGCTACTAGAAAAGATCATTTCCCTTTACCTTTTATTGATCAAATGCTTGAGAGGCTTGCTAATCATCCTTACTATTGCTTTTTTGATGGATATAGTGGTTTCTTTCAAATACCAATCCATCCAAACGATCAAGAGAAGACAAACTTTACATGCCCTTATGGCACCTTTGCGTATCGAAGGATGCCATTCGGGTTGTGTAACGCACCGGCTACGTTTCAGCGGTGTATGATGTCGATCTTCTCTGATCTAATAGAAGAGATGGCAGAAGTGTTTTTTGGATGACTTCTCTGTATATGGTGTGTCTTTTTCTGCGTGTTTGTTGAAACTTTGCAAGGTACTAAAGCGTTGTGAAGAGACGACTCTTGTGCTTAACTGGGAGAAGTGTCACTTCATGGTGAAGGAAGGGATCGTGCTTGGCCACAAGATATCAGAGAAGGGAATAGAGGTTGATAAAGCCAAGTTTGAGGTCATGATGAGTCTTGAGCCGCCGGTTAATTTCTTAGGACACGCAGGCTTCTACAGGAGATTCATAAAGGATTTCTCCAAGATAGCAAGGCACCTCACACGGTTGTTATGCAAGGAAGCTGACTTGTGTTAAATGAGGATTGTCTTCGTGCTTTCGTGACAATCAAGGAAGCTCTTGTATCCGCGCCAATAGTGCAACCACCGGACTGGACTCTACCATTCGAGATCATGTGTGACGCGAGTGACTACGCCATAGGAGCTGTTCTTAGTCAAAGGAAAGAAAAGTGGCTGCACGTCATCTACTATGCCAGCCGGACTTTAGATGACACTCAAGTGAAGTACGCTACGACCGAGAAGGAGTTGCTGGCAGTTGTATTCGCCTTTGAGAAGTTCAGGTCATACCTCGTAGTCTCTAAGGTGGTTGTCTATACAGATCACGCAGCTCTGAGGTACAACTATTCCAAGAAAGACACTAAACCGAGAATCTTGAGATGGATCCTTTTGCTCCAAGAATTCGACATGGAAATTAAGGACAAGAAAGGGATAGAGAACGGCGTGGCAGATCACCTCTCTAGGATGAGAATCAATGAAGCTTTACCTCTAGATGATTCACTTCCAGAAGAACAACTCATGATGATCACTACGGCAGTTTGTGAGAAGCTCGAAGACAAGTTTGAAGAAGTTTTGAGTTTCAAAGAAGACTTGCCTTGGTACGCTGATATTGTGAGCTACTTGGCATGTGGAGAGGAGCCAACTCACCTTGATCATTACCACAAGAAGAAGTTTATGAGAGATGTTGCCTACTACTTTTGGGACGAGCCATACTTATACAAGAGGGGCGTGGACAGCTTGTATAGGAGGTGTGTAACAAGGGAAGAAGCTAAGGACATACTCCTACATTGCCATGGCTCATCATACGGCGGTCATTTCGCTTCTTTCAAGACTGCTACAAAGGTGTTACAAGCGGGTTTTTGGTGGCCATCTATCTTCAGAGACGCTCACGAGTTTGTTAAGAGTTTTGAAGCGTGTCAAAGGGCACGAAACATCACCAAGAGAAACGAGATGCCTCAGGTTCCTATCTTTGAGGTTGATGTCTTTGACACTTGGGGGATAGATTTTATGGGTCCATTCCCATCTTCTTACGGCAACAAGTATATCCTAGTAGCGGTTGACTACGTATCTAAATGGGTTGAGGCCATTGCTTCCCCTACAAACGACTCTAAGGTGGTGATCAAGCTCTTTAAAACCATCATATTCCCAAGATTTGGAGTCCCTAAGGTTGTGATCAGTGACGGTGGCAGCCATTTCATCAACAAGGTATTCGAGAACCTCTTAAGGAAGTATGGTTTGAAGCACAAGGTAGCTACACCTTATCACCCTCAAACGAGTGGGCAAGTAGAGGTCTCTAACCGGCAGATCAAGGCAATACTCGAGAGGACAGTAGGTACTACTCGGAAGGATTGGGCGGCTAAGCTAGACGATGCTTTATGGGCTTACCGGACCGCTTTCAAAACCCCCATTGGTACCACTCCTTTTACTCTTCTCTACGGCAAAGGATGTGACCTCCCTGTTGAGCTGCAACATAGAGCATTGTGGGCTGTGAAGCAGTTGAACTATGATCTCACGACAGCTCAGGAGAAGCGCTTGATTCAGCTACATAAGCTTGATGAGCTAAGGCTGGACGCCATCGAAAGCGCTAAGATCTACAAGGAGCGTACTAAGGCGGCTCATGACAAGAAGTTGGTTCATAAAGAGCTGAGGGAAGGCAGTTTGGTGCTACTCTATGACTTGAGGCTGAAGCTGTTCCCGGGCAAGCTCAAATCAAGGTGGTGCGGACCGTTTGAGATCAAGGAGGTATTGCCCTATGAAGCTGTTACTTTGGTTGGCAAGAGTGGGAATGCATTCACAGTCAACGGACACAGAGTAAAGCCATACATGGTCAGTGCATTCAACAAAGAGACCACTTCAATGCTTCTCCAAGACCCACCATTTGCCTAAACCAAGTAAAGTCTAGCTAAAGACGTTAAAGAAAGCGCACCTGGGAGGCATACCCATGTCTATCTTGTATATATTTCTGCTTTCTATCTATTTCAGTTTTATGTTTTTATCTTCTAAGTGTGTAGGAAAGGGTGTAAGGGATTGCAGGCTGTGATCTTGGAGTCCAAAAGAGGTGAGAAGGGTTAAGAATAGGCTAGAGATCGAGTGCTAGATCGACTCAACCTAGCTCGATCTTTACTAGATCGAGGTAGTGAATCGAGAGGAGGCAGTCGATATAGGCGAGATCGAGTAGACAGATCGAGTGGAACGGTCGATCACGAGAGGATGAACACCCTATACGTTTAGCTTGAAAAGGAAACGAGGTGTAGATCGACCGAGTCACTCGATACTCAAAAATAGATCGAATAGTCTACTCGATCTGCCACTCGATCTAAGCCAAATCGACCCTCAGATCAATCATGTAGCTCGATCCAAGAACCAATGCCTGGTTGACCAAAGTCAAGCAACGAGAGGGTATAGTCGATCTAAGACTCGATGCAATTTGAATCGAGTCCCTGATCGATCAAACCTCTCGATCCTAGCCATTATGGGCATGAGATCGAGTCCTAGATCGACCAAATAGACTCGATCTCGTGCCGAGGTAACAATTTCTTTTCCCTCTTTTCTACTTTCCCTCCAGTTTTTAAATTTGAAATGTGGTCAAGGCAAGCATCTTTGACCATGAAAGATGTGCCTTGACCATACCTTTTGTCAGAAAACCACTTACTTGCCCATGGTTTTAGATTTTTCTTGTTGGCCTTTATATTTTCAAACCACACACTCTCTCATTATCTATGTTTCGAGATTTCAAAAGCAAAGAGAGAGTGTGATATTTCTTCTTAAAGGTCAACAACATCTTCTTTCAAAACTTTGCAAAGGTATTTTCGGGTTTTAGTTTTAAATCTTTTAGAAAATTTCCTTTTCTTTGCATTGTTTTAATATTAAGATGTTATAGGTTTAGCGACTTTTTAAAACTAGCTAGATATTAGGAAAAATTCTAGATTTTATTCTATCTCTAGATTCTTTTCTCTATTATCTTGCTAGAATTTTTATAAATTCCCCAAAAATCTAGGGCATTAGTCAAAACTTTTTCTTTCTTGCTTGCTCTTTCTCTCAATACTCGCCGCCTTTGCTCATTCTCTTGTTTGAGAATCTTGTTTCAGGCACTATGGCCCCTAAAAGGACGAGAGAAGAGACAGCACAAGAATGAGAAGGTCAAGAAGTGGTGGTTCAGGAGAGAGTTAAGTGGACCAAGGAGGAAAAGCAAGCCAAGAAGAGGCTAGAGAGGCTGAGGTTCGAACCAACTAAGTTCGCGGATAGAGGTTTGCTGGCTAAGATGGGGATCTTGAGGGACTTTGATCAACTCCTGAAGAACATAGGCCTCCGGTGCTAGTCAAGGATGGACTGCCCGACCTATCCCGAGGTGACAATCGATTTCCTAGCCACCTTGGAGTTCGTTTATGAGAACCCGAGCATCCCCACTCCTTGTCAAGGCCACCTATCCTTCAAGATCAAACGTCAAGCCTTTCGTCTCTCAATCCCAGAGCTTTGACAAGCATATGGCCTTAACGCTGCTGCCAACAAGGTTGAATTCCCCTCCTTCACTCAAGCGAATGACTTGTGGGACCTCATAAGCAATGACGACTACAACGAGGATTAGGCTTGCGAATACCATCCTTTGCCCGAGTGATCATATGATGTCTATTATGTGAAAGTAGCTCAGGAGCAGCTGTCCCAACATCAAAAAAGGTCCCGCTGTTGCCAATAGGAACAGGATCTGAGCCTGCCATACGCACAGGACAGTCTCTTTCTGATGTGGTAGCAGTTCCAGGAGCAATCGCAGAGACAATTGAAGGATTCTAGCTAACTACTGGAATAGATCTTCTGTTCTTCTTTGCTTAACACATAGAAGTTCGTTCTTGCCGGTGGGGAAAATAGGCTAAAAGTTATTGTTCTTAATTCCTATTAGTCAAGTGAAGCATACATAGGAATAAAGAGAGAAGTCCCCGTCTAATACAACAAAGATCAAGAGAGTGAGGAGTCCGGTGCTGAGGTACACGCTGAAGCTGATCGCTAACACCTTCAGCGGACGGTCAGTAGCCCCACGGTCACAAAGACAGAGCTTTGCTTCTTGTTCCAAGGCGTTAAACATCTCGTGTGTGACTCCAATGAGAATGACGAGCCGTTGGAAGACCAGCTAGGAGATGACGTGAACTACGGCTGTATTCTAGCCTCTTCATTGGTGAAGTATAAGGCGTATGCCATGAGGTGCAAGGCGAGTTCGTCTCCGATTGGAGGGTTCCTTACTCCTTTGTTTGTTCAAGCCGGACTGCCACTACCTGACTTCGTACCTTGCGCGGATAGGGCGTACATGGATGAGATTTATCTAAGAAACACTGATAGCTTGGGATGCACGCCAGCCGAGGGCTTCTTTGCCTATCTATTCATCGACTGAGAGAATGAGAAGAGGGTGTGTATCCTGCCGAACAAGGAGGAAACCGAGCTACAAGTAGTTGACAACATCGAGTTCTTGCCGAGTATAGAGGAGTGCTTCGCCACTTTAGGAGCCACAGCCGCCATTCAACAAGCCACTCGCCCAAGATCAGAGTCTCCTGCCTCGGATGATGAGATGACCGAGAGCTTTGTGCTTCCTAAGATCGACTTTGAGCCGCGGAATAAGACGGAGAAATTTCTTGCTTCTGTTGTGGAGATGCAAAGGAAAATAAACAAATGGCAGAGCAAGGTACTCAAGAAGCTTGCCAAGAAGGTCAAGGCGCTTCAGGGGAGCTCACCTAAGAAGGCTATAAGCGAAGAAGTCGAGCAGCCAGAGAAGAGGAGGAGATCGACTGGTGGAATTGTTTTACGTGAGCCTCAAGGAAGCCCCATCCTACCTACTCGCCACTCGGTTCATGAAGGAGCTGCATTGGACAAGGGCAAAGGAGTAGCCAACGAGATCCCAACAAAGAGCAAGAGGTCTGGAACGTCCACAAGTTCCAGCACCACTTAGCTCCGATGTAACAAACAACTGTCCCTTGTATATACCGCACATCTTTTCTTTGCTTTCGCTTGTGTTTTGAACTCTCTTGGATTTGTTTGCCGCCGAGACGGTGTCATTCAAGTTTGGGGGAGTGTGTGTGTTATTTGACATTGTTTTCTTTCTTCTTATTTTCTCTTTGCATCCTTTGAGTCTTCATTGCATCTAAGGCATAGAAAAGAACAAAAAAATTGGTAAAATTTTTAAAAATTTTCAAAAAAATTCATGTATTTGCATTAACATTGTTAAACATTTTAGGATTGAGTCTAGAATTTTTAAGCATCTAGGTTGTTTACATTTGCATAAGGGGTTAAAGTTTTCTTTAAAAGGTGTTTTAAGCTCATGAATTGTTTCAAGGCCCTAGTTAGTAGCTCTTTGATGCATTGTACACTCTTTGAAAGTAAGCTCTAACCATACTCGGATTATGTGTTTTGATTTTCGTGGATTGACTTGAACATTCATGAACTGAATCTTGTCCTAATAAGTGAGAACCTTAATCTGAATTTTAATTATAATACTTATGCATTTGAAAATGAACACATGGATCATATACATATTTAGGCTCTCTTCCTCCTTTCACCACTCTTTTGTGAGCCTAAGTAGAACTCCCACCATAACCCTTACCTATCTTTCAAGCCAAATGTTATTGTGTGATATCATTGTGAGGCCTCTTTCGATTTGAACTTAGTATAAAGTGTTAGGTCTAGGCGACATGATTAGGCTCTCATTTGATTGCTCGCTTTGCAATTTGAAGCTAGTTTTTAGGCTTAGGGTAGGTTTGGGGTTTATGGGGACTGTTTATTTGCTTATTTGTTTGCGGTTTCAAAAGAGTTTGGTGTTTGAAGTGAATAAAGAGGTTTTAAGTGGAAGGCAATGTTTTCAAAATGAAAAGCTCTAAGTATATTTCAGAAGATAGCTCTCAAATAAAAGAAAAAAAAAGAAAAGAAAAGAGCCTAAGTGCCAAATAAAAAGAAAAGAAAAAAAGAAAAAAATAAGCACAGAGCTATCAATAAGAAAAGTAAAGAGCTAAAAATATTTTCAGCCTTTCCACTAGCCTAAGGAGTAAGGATGTTTTCTGTTTTAACTTGGGTTTTTGCTAAGCGAATTGCTTTGGTGATAAGGGTAGTATCTAGGAGGGTAAGTGAGCTAAAAAGAAAAGAAATGAGAGGGGTTTTAGGATCATTGTTAGTGTACATGGGTAGATGAGAGTCTAGTTATGTATGCATCAATTGCTTTTACCTTTAACATTATACATAAGTTCATACCTTTCTTGAGAGAAACCACTACATTGTTAAACCCTTTTAAATGAGATCATTCTATGCTCATAGCCTCTGTCCTTAGCCAAATGTGTTCGGCTTTAAAATACATAAGTGTGATTCACGGTTTGATCATTAATGAATGTTAGAGGATAAGATTCTTTAATTGTTTGGAATAGGAGAGTCATGATTTGAAATTCATTGTGTGATGAGTATGGCTAAGTTCTTTGGAGTATGAGTGTGTGCATTGCATCTTAGACTTAAGAACTAGGACCATTGAACTGATTCATTTGAAAAGCACCTTTGCAAGAAGCTTAAACCCCCGTTTTTAAAACCTCTCTTCCTTCTTGAATTTTGTTTGCTTGAGGGCCAGCAAAAGACAAGTTTGGGGGAGTTGATATTACTATATATTTCGTGTATTTTGCATGCATATAAGGTAGTTTCTCATGCATTTACCTTGCATATTAGGCTAGTTTGCACCATTTTAGGTCCTAGAGCACTTTTGCATTAGCATTCGCATATTTCTTGCATTATGCATCACATTCAGGTTGTTTTCGGATACTTAGGAGCTTTCGAGGATTCATGGACGTGCTAAGGCTCGTGAGGAAGCTCGTGAACACTTGAGAACTTAGGAGTGCATGCTAAGGACCCGAGATCGAGTAACAGATCGAGCAAGGCAGGTCGATCTAGATGAGATCGACCAGAAGATCGAGTGCACCAAGTCGATTCAAGAGGAAGAATCATGATCGAGATCAAGAGAAGAGGTCGATTTGAAGTACAGACGTAAATGACGCCATGCAGATCGAGTACCAGATCGAGCTTCCAACCCGATCAGCACAGAATCGACTCAGAGATCGACCAAAGCCATCCGATCCAAGATGATGATCGAGAGCCAGATCGAGCTTCCTGCTCGATCCCAGGCTACTTTAACCGTTTTTGGCTTCTAGCGAAGGGTGGACCATCGAGCTGTTTGTCCACATTAGGAAGGCGGCGATCCTGCTTTCTCGCACACACTTTCACTTTTATCTTTTTCAATCTTCTTTCTCTTGCTTAGGCGATTCCGCCATTGTAGAACCTTTAAGCTTTTTCTTGCATTTGAACCTTTGAATATCGAATCTTTTTCTTTAATCAATCGTTAATCATGCTTACCTTTCTGTTTATTGCGTTTTGTTCGGTTTTCTTTATGAGTAGCGAGTAGTTTCATTCGACTTGATGGGTTGAGGTGATTCAAAAGGGTCAAAGAGGTTAAAGTTTTATGTTTTCTTGTTCTTCATTACCTTCTCTTCTAGGATCTTGAGTACTTAAGGCTAAGAGAGTATCACGCCAAGATCTCTATGATCCAAAGGCTATCTTACCTTGACGGGATTCAGATGTCCTGGAAAATCAGATCCTAGAGGCTAATCCTTCCTTTCCCACATGCCATGGTTGTTTATGGGATTAGTTAGGTCAACATTTGAAATCTGTGTTTCTTGCTCTTCGATCTCTTTTTCCACCAAACGCCATGGGTTTGGAGTATAGATTGAAGAAGTGAACCATACCACATGCTATGGATGGTTCTTGTTTTGTTTTCAAGGCCTAGAGAACCTCACAATGTGAGTAGATCTAAAAGTTTTCAAACCAAGCTTTAATCTTTGAGATCCATGAATATGACCCTCAACCCCAGGCCCTCTTTCTTAGTGTTTTAAATCTCTGCTTATCATTATGTCATCATAAAGTTCGCATCTTGTTCATTAGTTCATCGCATCATTCATCATCTTAAGTTGTTAGACGAGATCGATCCATATTGATCGATCTAGTGGTTGATCCACTAGTCGATTTTTAGTTTTTAATAGGCTTGCATTTTAGAATTTCTGCTTATTCCTCGTGGTAGTTAACCCTCTTCCAGGGATTTTAAAATTTTCTTGCTTTGCATTTGGTCTTTGCATTTAGTTTTCCTTGAATTTACCAACCATTTTCATAATCTGCTTAGCTTTGCTCATTCCCTTGCATTCTTAGTGAACTTGCTACCCCTAGGTGTGGATTGATACCTCTCTTGCCCACTATACTACATCTCAGTGTTGCATTAGAACTTTGATAACCTCGCTGCTGCAATTCAATCATTGCATCACTAGAAACCTGTTATCAAATGGCGCCGTTGCCATCTTAGGGGATAGAAAGCATTAAGATTTGGGGTTTAGTAAAGACTAAGCCTTTACTTTAAGTAAGTTACTGATTTCTCTACTTTCAAACTTGTGTCTTTCAGGTACATGAATCTGTGCTCCAGGTTTGACAACAACCTACTCACACCCTTGGACAATATTCATCAGCTTGGACACGCAAGATTAAGAAGAGTACGAGAACAAGCTAGAGGTTCTGAGGAGATTGTTCAGAAAGGTTCAGTGGATTTTGAGGCAATGGCTGAGCAAGAACATCCAGAGGGACCTCCTCCAGCTCATGGGGCAGTGGGAAGGGGTAATGGAAACCCACACCACGCGGCTAGACCCCCACAGATCATTGGAGCAGGAGATGCTCCTAATACTCACCATAATAGGTTTGGGATCACTCCTCCTCCGGTGCAAAACAATAATTTCGAGATCAAGCCAGGGTATGTTCAGATGGTGCAAAACAACAAATTTCATGGGTTAGCTTTGGAGGACCCATTAGCGCATCTAGACAACTTTGAGCAGCTTTGTGGAATGCTTAAGATAAATGGCATCTCGGAGGACAGCTTCAAGCTGCGTTTGTTTCCCTTTTCCTTAGGAGACAAGCTTTAATCTTTGAGATCCATGAATATGACCCTCAACCCTAGGCCTTCTTTCTTAGTGTTTTAAATCTCTTCTTATCATCCTGTCATCACAAAGTTCGCATCTTGTTCATTAGTTCATCGCATCATTCATCATCTTAAGTTGTTAGACGAGATCGATCCATATTGCTCGATCTAGTGGTCGATCCACTAGTCGATTTTTAGTGTTTAATAGGCTTGCATTTTAGACTTTCTGCTTGTTCCTCGTGGTAGTTAACCCTCTTCCAGGGATTTTAAAATTGTTTTGCTTTGCATTTGGTCTTTGCATTTAGTTTTCCTTGAATTTACCAATCATTTTCATAATCTGCTTAGCTTTGCTCATTCCCTTGCATTCTTAGTGAACTTGCTACCCCTAGGTGTGGATTGATACCTCTCTTGCCCGCTATACTACATCTCAGTGTTGCATTAGAGCTTTTAAAACCTCTCTGCTGCATTTCAATCATTGCATCCCTAGAAACCTGTTATCATTAAGGCGAAGTGTTTTTCGTGGAGGGGCGAGGCAGCATGTCCCTTTATTTAAGCGAGGTCAAAATTTATCTGAGCAAAGTGTTTTTCTCGATCGAGGCGAGATATACACTCCTTGACCGAGGCGAGGTGCTTCTTTATCAAGGTGAAGTCATCTCCCCTCGTGTGAACGAGGTAAAGTCTTTATTCAAACGAGGCGATGTGAATGTTTGCATTGGCGAGATGTTTAAACTCAATCCTAGGGAACTGCTTGCCTTGCTTTGGAAAAGTGTTTGCTTCATCCCGACGATGCGTTTGGGTTTTTTTTTCTTTTTTCTTTTTTTTCTCTTTGCCTCCACATTAATCATCGCCTCATCATAGACCCTTCGCCATTATTAAGTTAACACTTAGGATTTTTTTTTTTTTGTATAGCGTCTCATCTTACAAGCTTCCTAATGGGCCTTTATCTTTGATCCCTTTGGGCCTTAAAGGCCCGTTTAGAGTTGAATCCACCTCGGGGATTGTAACCGTCTCACATACTCCCGAGGCGAGGTATCGATGTGGCTATAAGTAGTGAGTCCTCTCCTCATTTCTTCATTATCTCCAATCTCCACAAATTTCTAAGGTTTGTTCTCTCTTCTCTCTCTTCTCTTTTTTTTCTGTTTGTGTTTAAGTTTCGATTAGGGTTTGATATGATCATGGACAATGCTGAGGACTCAGAGCTTGAAGCTGATGAAGAAAGGCTTGTAGATAAAGAAGATCATGGAAAAGAAGCTAGAGAAAACCATTAAGCCGAGGAAGCTTTATATATTCAAAAAGTGACGATTCATAAGGGAGTTCATATTAGGGTTCTTTCGATTTTGGCCATTCCGCCGCCGTCCACCTTAAATACCCCGGTCCGTCTTCAATCTTTCTCCTTCTTCTGGATCCGAGGCGAGTCTCCGAGGCGATGCGACTTCCCTCACCTCGTCGTCTAATCCGTACTCCTGGGGCGAAGTGAACTCCAAGTATACGAGCTCTAATGGCGAAAGAAATTCTTGGTTTGTGACTCCTCGCCTTGACGAAGCGAGGTCTCCGACAACAGCATTTGGGCAAGACGGAGCGAGCGCCCGGGTTACGAGATCTGGACAAGGTGAATCGATTTCACAGGGCGCAAGATCTGGGTGATACAGCGTGAGCCCTCGGGCGGCGTCGTCTCTTCTATCTTCCCAGGGCGAGGCGAGTTCATGGACAACAATATTTGGGCGAAGCGCAACATGCTCACAGGTTGCAATTTCTGGGCAAAGAGGAGCGAGACCTCGGATGGCGTCATCTCGCCAACATATCGAGGGCAAAGCTGATCATGCCTCGATGTCTGATATACCATGTTTTTTAACATGATATAAGTCCTTTTTATTGAGTCTTTTTGGTCTTTTTAGAGTTCTAGTAGAGTCTTTGCAGGTTATAGCATGTCTGGAGCATAATTGGAGATATTGAAGCCTTTTGGAGCATTGCAAGATGAAGCAATAAAGTGTGCAACTCAGAAGGAAAAGGTGGATTTGGGAGACGCTCGTCACCTGTAGAGGAAGGAGGCGTGGCCTTGTTTTTAAAAGATGGAGACTTATTTGCAGAATTGGCACAGAAGTTACAGTATTTACAAGAACACTCCAAATCGTGTTTTTGCTTGTATATATTAGGTTTTCAGCCATTGTTGGCTTTTATCTTAGATTTTGAGAATTCAGAGAGCTTTAGAGAGGATTTTATTCTTAGCTTTTGGGGAGACAAATCCTGTACTCTTTTTGAAGAAGATTTCAAACCCCTTTGTCTTTTATTTCATTCAGCCATGCTTTCTGTTTCCATGATCATCTCTAAGTAATTTTCTAGTTAACTTAGGGCTTTTCAAAGGTTGATGAAGAGTTTGTAGAATTGCTATCTGTTATGAATATCTTTTGGTTCTTCATCTCTGCTTGGTTTAAAATCGATTTCTTAGACACATCATCTAGAAATCCGAAAATCATTGGTTGTTTAATAGATGTGAGAGCATTATTGATAACCTGATCTGGTATTAGATGAGCAAAACGATTTAGTGCAAAGAGATTTGGCTTAGGAATTTTGTGAACAATTGAACCTGATCATTACTGCATGTTTAGATTGTTAGGGTTTGCAAAAAGATTTGAAACTCTGTGATTTAGACATAGATAGCTTCTGCAATGAGAATTGATTAGTTATATATTTGCGATTCATGTTCATGACGGTTATTATTCATTCCTGATTTCATATATTCTACATTCTCGGATGCAACCTGCGAATTGTCCTGACTTAGCGCTTTTAGTTTTATGAGTCTTAGATCAAACAAATTTCGCCTACTTACTTTTATTCTGTTATTTCGCATTACATACGCTACTTGCTGCTTAGCTTAATCTGAATCTATAATCGATAGTATAGTTTACATACTCTTTTGGGATTCGATACCCCTTATACTAGGACTGCATTGTTGTGCACTTACAGTAGTTTATTTGGGTAAAACCTGAGCCCTGATACTAGAGTTTGGCACTCTTTCTCAATCACCGCAGTATATGATCAGCTGTAGTATAACATAGGGTTTTATGTCAATCCAAAAGGGTTTTATTGAAAGCAAAAGGGTTTTGAGCAAAAATCCTTAAGTCAAGCAAGCAAAGAAGGTTTTTGTTGCCTAAGCAACTAAACTAGCAACCTAACGTGATCAATCCTAAAAAGAGAATTCAAAAGAGACAGTTTAGCAATGATCAAAGAAGTAAAACAGAGCAAATAAACAGAGTACTAAGAACATTTGAAATTCAATAAAAGAGAAAGCAAGTTCCTAGATGTGGTTATTGACTTTGGGGAATTCAGAGACTAACTAAGGTTTAATCAAACTGCATTGATCAAGCAAACAAGCTAGCAATGGTGGTTCCTAGACATAGAGTTCACAAACAAGCAAGCTAAGTCCAATCTCTTGGTAAATAACCCTTTCCTAAACACCTTAGCAAAAACTAACTCTCATTAGTGCTAAAACATTCAGCAAGCAATAACAATCAACTCTATTCATGTCAAAATGCTCCTCAAACAGTCAATCTCTTGAGCCAGGGCCAGCAAATCCTCTATCAAACAAGATCAGCATCAAACACTTGGTGGGCATAAGAGAAAGCTGAAATCCTAGATAAATGTGATCAAGACAAATCTAGCTTAAAACATATCAATAGAGAGGAAACCATGTAATTAAACACTAAATAAACCTTAATCAATCCTTAAATCCTCTTAATCTACCACATCTAAGAATCCCAAGCAAACGACTCCCTAATACTCATGTTTAACACTAAATCACAAGAGGAAAAGATGTTAATCATGATTAAAAGAGAGACTAGAGAAAGATTATTGGCAAATACAAACTTATATTAAATAAAGCAAGAAATTTGTCTTACAAACCCAGAAAATTAACGTAAGAACAGTGTTATGACATTACTTGTTGAAAATCCCAGAAAAAGAGGTATTTATACATAAAAGAAGGAAGCCCTAAAGGAATGGCAAAAATATAATAAAAGACAGGCTCGGACTGGGTTCCTATCGGTCAGTTGTGACTGATAGGCTGATCGATAGGTATCCTATCGATCTAGAAGATGACTGATAGGGTGACCGAAATATACACGGTGCACTTTTATCAGTCACTTCTCTGACCGATAGGTCTGATCGATAGCCCTTCTATTGGTCACTCCTTGACCGATAGGCCTTGCGCCTTGATCGATAGGCTCTATAGAGATCGTCTGCCTTGGTCCCTTTTGCCCCTCTTGGCCCAGCTAGCTTCCTGGATCATCCTAAAAGCTTCTCCATGCTCCTTATAGCTCCATAGGTACCTAAAAACGTCCATAATGCATAGAAAATGCAAACTATATCCTAAATGCAACCTAAGTCTAAAAGGAGAACAAAATGGGACAAATGATAGGGAAAACATGCAAAAGAGAACCAAAACATGCATTAAATGCAAGCCTAAATGGTGTAAATACAAGAGATATCAACACCCCCACACTTGCCTTTTGCTTGTTCTCTAGCAAATAAGAACAAATGGGAGAATGTGGTTTGAAGGTGGGCATTCAAATCCAAAAGTGCAAAGGCAAAAGAGATGGTATCAGATGGTATCAATGCTTAAGTGTCTAGTTGTGGGATGCAAACATAATCAGCTATACTTTAAAGAACTTAGCCATGCTCATCATGTTTCAAAATGATCTCAAATCTCAACTTAGGCAAATACTCAAATCAATCAACTCTTTAACATTCAATTAAGCCCAAAACCATGAATCATGCTTATGCAAATCAAGTGAAGACATTTGGTACAAAGGGTGCACAAACATAAGGGATCACTCAATGAAATGATTCTATCTTAGCCAAAATGCTAAAGGTAAAAGCACACTTATGCATGCAATTCAAAGCTCCCTTCTACCCAAAGATGAATCATAATCACTTCTAAACCCCAAAGTGAACCTCTAAGTCTACCATTTTTTCCTAAACTCTACCATTTACCCTTTTTCATTGTTGGGGAAACTTCTTCTTTTTGCTTGTGTGGTTGCTTCTTTTTGGTTGGGACTTGCTCTGCTTTGTTACTTTAGCATCTTCTTCACCTTTGGTGGATTGCTTTGGGTCTGATTTCTTCTTTGGATTGACCCTTCAAAGCATTTAAGTTGCTGGTGCCATTCTTTCTAAACACTTAGAGCTTTTACTTCCCTTTACTTAACCACAATGCTAAACTGTTCCCCTTTTCTACCATTTCAGACTCTTTCCTTTTTCTTTCAAGACATATATACATGAAGTTCAAACCACTTAACTCTACCCTTTTAACCCAAAACTCCTAATCTAGAATCAAAATCAAGATGCAAGCTGATATCTAGAAGAGAGCTTATTATTGCCAGCCTTATTGCTAACACTTTTTGCCAAGACAAAATCGAAAATGATATGCAAAGGCCTCACAGCTCTCAAGATAGTGTTTAAGCTCAAAAGGAGGTTTTGGTTAAGGGAGTGGATTAACTGTCCCATAAGTATGAGGATCAGCTATTTGGATCAACAAGAGTGGTAAAAAGGAATAAGATGATCCAAATATGTATATGGTAGCCATGAATTCACTTTTCAATGCAAATGACATGATAATTAAAAGTCCAAATTAAGGTTCAAGTATATAGAGTTGATTTTCAAAACAAATGCTTTCAGTATGAGATGAGATGATCAAAATTAACAATCCAAACATGGTTCAGTCTTAACTTCTATCTTTCTTATGGTGCATTAAACAACTAATCACATAAACACTGAAATCATCTCTAAACTCTAAGCACTTTACAAGGAAAATTCATCATTATGCCCTATGCAAATGCAATGCAACCTATATGTCAACACTAGACTCAATCCTTAAAGAATGAAATGCAACTACATGTTTTCTTTTTGATTTGCAAAAATATGCAAAATGTTTCAAATTTTTCGATATTTTTTGTGTTTTTCTATGCCTTAGATGAATGCATGATATGCATGTGACTCAAGATGAAAGAAAATGAGAAACTAAGAAAACAGAACACAAAGTGAAACCCCAAATTTCTCCCCGACACTTATATTACACAGCCTCTTGTGTAATGAAAGCAATGAGAAAGAGAAGCAACAAAATATAATACAAAATCGAAAAAGATGCAATGGTATAAACAATGAAGAGGATGTGGTACCTTTTCTTTAGTAGGTGGAGTGGTGGGAGGATCCAGATGTCTGAGGAGACTTGCTAGCTCTCCTCTTGTTCCTCCTTTCATAAGTCCTTGAAGATGGCGCTGCTTCTTGTGGTGGAGGAACCCAGCTTTACCATATCTGCTCAGCTTGACTAGAAGCACCTTGATAACCCCATTGCCATGTTTGTTGAACATCAGATGGGATGGGAGTTGGCGCTTCCCATGCTGATGGTATGTGGGTCTTTGGGTCATATGATGAAGCCCTTGGTTGTGCCCATGTTCCCCATGGATCACTTGGCTGTGCATGAAAGGAATGTCTTCCTTGGGGGTTCCAAACAGCTTCCTCTTCTTCAGTTGGATCAGCTTGTGGCATTGGCTCTTCATGGTGAGAGGTATACTCATGTGTGTTGCTCTGATGTGAAGCTTCTCCTGATGTAGCTTTGTTATTCTTGAACTTCCCCTTAACCATCTTCACTAGCTTCTTAATGGCTTTGGCTTGCCACTTACACCATTTCTGAAGGGTGTTGATATGCTCATGAGAAGACTTCATAGAGCTCTCTTGGCTTGGGCCTTCCTAAGGTTTGAAGTGCAACTGCTTTGAGCTTTAGTTCATCACTTCTTCTTCACCAAGCTCTCCTTCTTCTTATTGGGTTTCTCTTTGGCTTTCAGCGCCAGCAGTAGCATCTTTTTGGACTTCTTCTGCAGTTTCTTCTGCACCTTCTTCTCTAACTTCTTCAGGTTCTACTTCCTCAGTAGCTTCTTCTCTCTCTTCTGGAACAGGGCCTCCATGGTAAAGCTGACTCTCATCCTTGTTGAAACCAATGTTGCCCCTGATGGTGAAGGATGTTTGCTGTGGATTTGGGAGGAGAATTCTCGCTGGTGTTCTGAAGCCCTTGATGAAGTTGTAGACATGCTTGCCATTGATGCTCTTCTTAAGGAAGTGGCTCTTCTTAAGATAGTCTATATCAATCCATAATGGCTCCATAGCATCATCTTCATGTCCCTCAAGGTCTACACCACTGGCCATGAGAATAGCAGTCACAACCCCTCCAGTGTGGATCTGTGGGTTCTTCTCCTTCTTCCCTTTACTTAAAACCCAGCTCTTGTAGGAATAGAGCTGCTCCATCAGCATGGTCACATAACATGGGTATCCTTTTCGCGGCTGTAGAGGTCTTCCATCTTTGCTGGTACCCACAAGTTCATACACCCCTTTGTATATTAAGTCTCTCTCCTTTCCCGTGAGGTATGTTGTTTGCTTCCTTGCATAGAGTGTGTTTGCAAGTGCCTTGTGATCATATCTCACAGCAGGATGCTTCAGGTGCTGATTCCTGGTGGTTCCAGCACTGAATGGCCCAGCTCCAATCTCGCACCATAGTATGGCGTGTTGCTGCACGGAGATATCGAACCTGTTCCACTTGTGGGCATAGGACCTTAGACCAAGAGCTTCAGCGATGGTCAAGAAGGTTGGGGTGAACTTCTGCTTACCAATCTTAAAAGAGATCCACCCATCTCCATTAGAAAGCTCACTCTCTTCATACCAAACCACCTTGAGAGTGGAGAGGAACTGGTAAGTGAGCTGTTGGTAGGAGGGGAGCGGTTTTTCCATGAAGTCTCCAAGTCCCATGTGCTCAAATATGGCCTTGCACTCCATGTAGATCCCAAGCGCCTTCATTGTGGAGGTGCAGGGGTAACTTGTGGGCTTGAAAACACATTGGTTGAAGAGTTCCATGAACTCTCTAGCACTGGGCTCCTTGTATGGGATCTCTTCTTCAGCAGTTCTGCTTTTTCCTTTCTGCTTGGCGCCTTTGTCTCCAACTGGTATCTTCCCAGCAGCCTTTGATGATTGCTCAGCAGCAGCACCCTTGCCTTTATATCTTCTAGCTCTTGGAGAAGTGGGCACTTCCTCCTGTGGTGCCTTTCCTTTGCTTGCAGCTGCAGTTCTTGATTTTCCCATGGTACCTACAAGAACAAAGCTTGAAGATACTATAAGTAAAAGAACAATAGTTTGAGAGACCAATAACTGAAAGCTTTAAAATAAATTTCTCTAAGCTAAAAGAAGTTTAACTAGTCACTAAACAAGATTAAACTTTCAAAAAGCAAAAGAAATTCACAAGCTAACAGTTTAGACATGCTAGAGTTCATAAATGAAAATCAAACATTTATGCAAGTGAACCTAGCTAGCATGGTGGCTCTAAGAAAAAGATAAGATGATTATGCAAAGGGATACTAAGCAAGCAAGAACTGAGATTTAAGAACAGTAAACAATACTTTAACAGTTAACTTGCTCATTTTAAACATATCCACCATGCAGAACCAAAACACAACATCTTAAACTAAACAAATTCTGTTCTTAAAACCATAGAAATGATAACTTTAAATACATGCATTCATTAAGAACAAAAGATGAATAGTTGAGAAAGCAAACTGTACTGAAGGTTCTGAGCACTTAGAAAGGATAAATAAAAGAGAGAGAGAGCTAAAAATTTCGGACTTTGGTGAGAGAAGTTGTAAAATGAAGTGTGAACAGAAGAGAAGAGATTATTGGTACTCAAAGAGGGGAGTGGGGAACCAAAGGAATCAAAAGTGGGTGGGGGACAGGAATAAAAGTGCTCAGGAGTTTTGTAAAGTGTCAGGAAGGAGCCAAAATTTGAATTTAAACCTCCTTGGCTCCAAGCCAAAGGAGGGAAAGTTTTTTGATAAATGAAGCACTTCCCTCACGGGGCTATCGGTCACATGTGACCGATATGAATGACCGATATGGTGCCTATCAATCACAAGTGATCGATAGCACTGACCGAAAGCTTCCTGTAAATCCTATCGGTCTCTAGCTTGATCGATACTCTAACTGAAATACATCCGATTGCTTTGTATCGGTCACTCTCTAGACCGATAGAGTGACCGAAAAACAACTGATGTATTTCCATCGGCTAGTATCTGATCGATAGCTAGACCGATAGAATTCTCACTTAGCAGACTCCTTTCCCAATCGATCATAAGTGACCGATAGGTTGACTGGTGTATTCTGGCTCTAGTACTATCAATCACAAGCTGACCGATAGCATGACCAATAGGGTCTGTATCGGTCTTGTCTTGACCGATACGGTGATCGATAGTAGCCAAAATGCACCTATTCTTTGCCCCTTAGACACTTTTTCAATCCCCAAACCGAATTCCTGCTTCTATACACATTAACTAAGCATAAAAATAAACTAGAAATCATAATATATACAAAGGATACCATGGGACTACCTCTCAAGTGTGCTTGTTTAAAGTCACTAAGCTTGACTTTGCTTACCTCACTAGTGGAGGTGATGAGAAGGAGTCTTGGAACTCCTTGGTGTTGCAGTGTCCACTTTGATCTTTCTGGTGACTCCATCAATCTTCAACACAGCAAAGGGCTTCGGCTTACCTCCCCCCTTCATCATGTAGTGTACCTCACCATTCTTAGAAACAAAGGGTTTCAAGACAACCCCATCTTCTTTGTTACCCAACAGAATTTCATTCATTCAATCAGAAACACCCACTTTGACGACCTCCTCTTCAGTGGTATCAGCAAACAACTTGGTCAAGCAGCAGCCATCAAAGCTTGCAACAACATAGCCTTCAAACTCTTGCCAATGCTTCCCAACTTTCTTCAACTTCTTGATCTCCATTGAAAAGGCCTGCTCATTCTCTAGCTTATTTCATTTGGAGTCAAACCTCAGAACTTTCTCTTTGGTCAGTCTCAGCCCTATTGTGCACTCCTTGGCATCAAACACTGCTCCAGCTGAAGCTAAGAAAGGCCTCCCTAGAATGATGGCGTTTTTGATCTTTCCTTGAACATCTAGGATCAAGATATCTGTAGGTATGACTACTCCTTCTACCATCATTGGAACATCTTTGAGAGTCCCAAGTAGTGTCTTTACTGTCCCATCAGCTATGGTAAGAGACATGTTACTCTCTTGAATTTGAGTGTAGCCAAGAGCCTTAGCAGTAGAGGATGGGAGAAGGTTGATGCTTGCTCCAAGATCACAAAGACAGCTCTTGAAGGTCTGCCTTTTAAGCTCACATGGTAGAGTGAAACAACCTGGATCTCCAAGCTTCTAGATGTTAAGCTCCTTAACCTCAAATACTCCAGTTTTAACTCTTAGCTTCTCTAGCTCCTCTTGACCATTCAGACCTCTCTTTTCCATTTGAGAAGCATAGAGAGTCTCATACTTCTGTACTAGCTGCTCTTTGAATCTTCCTGGAAATGGGATATTGGGCTGATAGATAGGGAGAACAGCAGCTTGAGTTTTCTTCTTGATATCAGAGACTTAACCAAAGTCTTCCCTTGTAGCATCAACAACTTCATGTGCCACCCACCACTCTTCTTCTTCCAGAGACTCTTCTTGTGCAACTTCCAAAAACTCTTCCCCCCGCCCCTCTGAAGTTCATTGTCCTCAGTGAACAGAGAGAGAAACTCTTCAATGCTAGCTTCCTATTCAGTTAAGAATCTATCTTCTTCAGTGACCATGGCATTGCATAACTCCTTTTGGTTAGCTTCTGATTTTCTAGGAAAGTGTCCTTGAGGTTTTGGACCAGCTATGCCTTTGTTGTTCTGCAGTGTTTTGATTCTTGCAGCCAACCCATCAAACTTGTTGGTTAGTTCAACATGTACTGAGTCTATTTTGTTATGAACCTCAGCAAACCTCTTGTTCAATTCCATGTTGTTGGTAGTCTGATTCTGAAGCAACTGCTGAACCATAGTCTTGAGCTCAGGATCTTGAGAGCTAGAAGAAGCTTGTGTTAGAGCTTGTGCACTGAATTCTCTGCTGAAAACTTTGATTGTTGTAGGGAACAAAAGGTCTTGGAGCAGCTTGATGTTGTGGTTGTGGTGGGTACACATGATCTTGTGGATTGGCAACATTGTTGCTTCTGTAAGACCAGTTGGAGTCGGGTCTGTAGTTCCCATATCCCTTGTATCCACCTTGATTGCCCAAGTAGTTCATCTCTTCCACTTGGCATGTCTCTTGATCGTCAAGCTTAACCATATCACCAACAAAGTGAACTTCTTTCTTCTTTGTTAGCAGCATATCCAACTTCTCATATAAGGCCTTGATCTCTTTCCAGCTAGACTCCAGTTCATATTTAGCAATTCTTGGAGCTCTGTCATATTCCTCATTGTAGTTTCCATCAGACTGAGCTAGATTCTCAACAACCTCCAATCCTTCATCTACATCCTTTGACAAGAAGTTCCCATTTGATGCAGTGTCCAGCAGCATTCTTATCTTTGGTAAAGCTCCTCTGTAGAGAGTAGAGAGTAGAAAAGCCTGTGAGAAGCCATGGTGAGGGCATTGCAGTGTGTAGCCCTTGAATCTTTCCCAAGCGTCACCAAAGCTTTCGTTGTTCCTCTGTGCAAACCCTGAAATCTCATTCCTGATTCTTGCAGTTCTTGAAGTTGAGAAGAACTTTGCTAAGAAGGCTCTCTTGCACTCATCCCAACTAGTGATGCTTCCTTGGGTTAAGTTCTTCTCCAATTGGTGTGCTTTGTCTTCAAGAGAAAAAGGAAACAACCTCAGCTTGAAGCCATCTTCACTGACTCCATTGATCTTTGTTATTGAGCATAGTCTATCAAAATTATCCAAATGATCTAGAGGATCTTCAAGTGGCAAACCATGGAACTTACTGCTCTGAACCATTGAAATCAATCCAGACTTGATTTCAAAGTTGTTGTTTTGCACTGCTGTTCGAATGATGCCAGTTCTGTTATTGTCGGCATTTGGTGCATCACCAGCGCCAATGGGTCATGCTGCTCTTAGAGCTTGTGCAGCGCCTCTTGGTCCTTGCTCACCTTGTAAGCCCTGAACACCTTGCTGTCCTTGTATACCATGAGCGCCAGCAGCTCCTTGAGGACCCTGAAATCTGATATCATCCGTAGGGACATGTAAAGGTCGTCTTCTCCTGATCATTTGGGTGAATTGGTATCTGAAAGAAACCGCTATACCCATCGAGGAAACAGTAGTAAGGGTGATTAGCAAGTCTCTCAAGCATTTGATCAATAAAAGGAAAAGGGAAATGATCTTTCCTAGTTGTAAGATTAAGTTTCCCATAATCAATACACATCCTATGACCAGTGATGGTCCTAGTAGGAATAAGCTCATCTTTATTGTTCCTTATGACCGTGATCCCTCCCTTCTTAGGCACCACGTGTACAGGAGAAACCCACGTGCTGTCACTTACGGGATAGATCACGTCAGCCTCTAAAAGCTTAAGAATCTCTTTCTTAACAACATCTTTCAAATTAGGATTCAAACGCCTTTGATGTTCTATAGAAGAGGCGTTCTCATTATCCAAGTGAATCCTGTGAGTGCAAAGCATTGGTGAAAGGCCATTGATGTCACTGAGAGAGTACCCAATGGCCTTCCTATACTTTCTCAGCTTAGTCAGGAGCGAGTGCAACTCATCATCACTTAAGTTTTCATTCACAATCACGGGATAGGTGTTATTAGGCCCTAAGAAAGCATACCTTAGCCCTTTTGGGAGCTCCTTAAGGTCCACCTTTGGGGCTAACAGCTCGCTCCAGTCATCCTCGTGGCTGTTGTTGTTGTTTTCCTCCTTGGAGCCCTCCTTAGAACCCGATGCATGGCCCTTAAGACTGCTTTCTCCAACCGCTATCCCTTCTGAAATCGAGTCATCTGGTCGATCTTACTCTTGATGTCGTCTAGATCGAGCAGTTTCGCTCGATTCACTCACTCGATTTGATGTGGATCGAGTGAGAGATCGAGACGCTGAGTCGATCTCCGGATTAGACCTCAATTTGATCGGAAGGCCTTTCTCGATCTCGGCCTCGATAGTTTTCCTGGATCGATCACCCACCTCGATCTGACTGTCGATTTCTGCACCGGATCGAGTTGTGCTCTCGATTATCTTGTCGATTTGACCCCTGGATCGAGTAATGTCATCGATCTTGGAGTCGATCTCTAGGCAAACGCCTACATCTTCAAGCACAACTTTCCTGGCTCCTCTGATCCATATAACCAAACTCTCCTGGCTCCTTAGTCAGTGCCAGCTTCAAATGATCTTCCTGAGCCAGCTCTTCCAGCAACTCATCCGCTAAGGCATCCAATGTATCAATGTAGAAAGCTTGCCCTTCTATCGTAGGCTTCTTCAAAACCTCATTGATATCGAAGTCCAGCCTTATATCTTTACCCAAGTGCAAGGCAATCTTCCCGTTCTTGACGTCTATTATGGCACCGGCGGTAGCTAAGAAAGGTCTACCGAGAATGAGTGTATTCTTTGGCTCTTCATCTATTTCTAAAACAACGAAGTCTGTAGGCACGTTCACACCGCTGATTCGCACCGGTAGATCTTCAAGCAGCCCCACTGGTAGCCTCACACTCCTACCAGCCAGTACCAACATGATTCTACAGTCTTTGAAACGGGTAAAAACAAGCTTCTTCGCCACGGAATGAGGCATCAGATTTATGCTAGCTCCGAGATCACAAAGGCAACTCTTAAACTCCAAAAGACCTAAAGCGCAGGGTATAATGAAGCTTCCAGGGTCTCCTAACTTCTTAGGGACTATTTCCTTATGTATCACAGCACTACACTCCTCACTTAGAACAAGCACCTCCTTACTTTCTTTATTCTTCTTCACGAGAGTGTCTTTGAAGAATTTGGCGCATTTAGGCAATATTGCAAGGCAGTCAACGGAGGTAGCTTGATCTCTACGTCCTTAAGATGCTTCTCAAAGAGGATTATATGCTTCTCTATGAGTTGCTTCTTGAAACGGCCAGGAAAAGGCAGCTTAGGTACATACGGTGGAGCTACATAAGCATCCTTCTCCTTAGTAGTCTGCTCCGCTTTCTTCTAAACAACTGCTTTGTCTCCTCTTCTTGGCCCTTGAATCCAGACATTGTCAAAGTTGATCTCATCATCAGCGGAAAGCTTACCCTCCCCCTCTTGAATTACAACGTCCTCGTTGTTGATGTTACTGCATATTACATGCATTTTGCATACTCATTAGTTAGCTTTTCATGCATTTGTGTCACGTTTTAGGTTAGATTGCATCACTTAGAGTTCTAGAGCATTCTTGCACCAGCATATGCATATTCCTTGCATTTTGCATCACATTTAGGTTGTTTCTGGCTGCTTTGGAGTCATGGATGTTCGTGGACATGTTGAGGCTGTTGCAGCAGTTCGTGGAAGCTCGGATATTTGCTAAGGATCAGAGATCGAGGAGCAGATCGAGCATGGCCGGTCGATCTAGGAAGTGATCGACCAGAAGATCGAGAAGACCAGGCGATCCAAGGAGAATGATCGAGACGAGGATCGAGTGAAGCAGTCGATCAAACGGTACGGACGTAAATGACGTCATGCAGAGCAAGAACCAGATCGAGTACACCACTCGATCCAACCGAAGATCGATACCGAGATCGGATGCAACGCTCGATCCGCCGAAGACGATCGAGACCCAGATCGAGCCGAAGACACGATGGTCGGAGATGATCGAGAGAACCGCTCGATCCCAGAGTCGATCTCTGTCCTTTCAACCACTTTTGGCCACTAGCGAGGGGGGGACCATCAGCTTGTTTTGGCCATTTTGGGAAGGCGGCGACGTCCTTTTCCCACACAACTTTTATCCTTATCTTTTTTGTATGCTTTTCTCTCTGGTTTTGACGAAGAACACCATGGTCGAACTTTGAGTTTTTCTTTAGCTTGTAATCGAGTCGTTTTCATTTTAATCTAGTTTTCTTTTCATGTTCATCGTCTCCTATTCTATGCTTTGCTTGATTTACCTTATGTGTAGTGAGTAGTTTATTTGGGTTCGGGTTTGAGAGGATTAAGGAGACTAAAGGGTTTCGATCTTGGGGTTTTCTAAGTGTTTTAATGGCTATCTCTTCTAGGGTGTTGAGCTCTCAATGCTTGAAGACTCTCACGCCAAGAGCTTCATGATCCGAGAGGTTCCTTACCTTGACAGGATTCAAGGACCTCAGAAGATCACACCCTAGAGACTAGTTACCCCTTCCCAAAAGCCATGGAATTTTGGGGGACTAGTTAAGCCACTCATTTGAAATCTGTTTTCCATGCCCATCGACCTCTCTTTCCACCAAAAGCCATGGGTTTGGAGGAGAGGATGAAGGAGTGATCTATACCGAAAGCCACGGATAGATCTTGCTTAGTTTTCAAGGCTTAGAGATCCTCACAAAGTGAGTCGATTTAAAGTTTTCAACCCAAGGTCGAACCTTTGAAACCCCTGACCATGAATCTCAACCCTAAGCCCTCTCTTTTAGCATCTTTACATCTTCTCTCGTCTTTCGCTTGATCTTTGATAGCATCCTGGTCGTTAGTTTTACTGTTCTTGCATTTTTAGACGAGATCGATTGTTATTGCTCGATCTAGTGGTCGATCTCAGGGTCGATCCACTAGTCGAATTTTAGTAATTCGAAGCTTTGTCCTTTAATTATTCTGTTTAATCCTCGTGGTAGTTTGATCATTTCTAGTAATTATAAAATTGGTTGCATTCCATTTAGTTGCTGCATCTAGTTTTTAGGGATTTTCTCATAACTTATCTTGTTTCGCTTAGATTTGCATTAGTCCATGTATTCTCTTTGCATTTTCTATCATCCTAGGTATGGATTGACTCTCTTTTGCATGCTGTACTACAACCTGTCTTGCATTTGAGTTTAATAACCTCATTGCATTCTCACCCTTGTAAAATCAAGTGTCGATTCACAGTCAGGAGTGAAAAGGAGCTTAAAACAGTGCAGAAAAAGAGGTTGAGTGCAGAACAGATCGTGCAACTGATGGAGTCTAAAGATGAAAATTTTGCAGCCTCAAAGGTGGGTGACGAGCGTCACCAAGGAGGAGTGCCGCTCATCACCAACTTACAAGGGAATCGGGGGTTGTCACAAGTGAGTGACGAGCGTCACCCCCCTGGTGACGGTCGTCACCCACCCCAGAACGAAGCTGCTTCGCCTGTAAGTGCAAATAATGACCAGGAGCAAGCGTATAAACCCAAGATACAATTCCCTAAGAATCCTAGGAAGTCTAAAAAAGAGATAGAAGAAGCCAGATGCAAAGCTATGATAGATAAGCTTATGGTTGAGATGCCTCTTGTAGATGCAGTCAAGCTTTCACCAGCTCTAAGAAGGTATGTAAAGAGGATGGTGGTGAATGGTGTAAGTCATGAGGAAGGCGCATTGCTTACCAGAGACATAAGTGCAATCCTCTTGAGTACAGTTCCAAATAAGAAGAAGAAGGTGCCTATTTCTGAAAAAGTCAATGCCATCATTCAAAGCAGAGTTCCAGAGAAGCTATATGATCCTGGACCTTTGTTCTTGATTGCTCAATCTCAGCAGGACGTTTTCCCCACTCTCTATGTGATCTAGGGTCAATTATTAACTTGATGCCTTTCTCTGTTGCTGCTAGACTTGGAATGACTGATTTCAAGCAAGCTGGGATCTCTCTCATCCTAGCTGATCGATCCATAAGACGTCTAGAAGGCATCTTAGAGAATGTTCCAGTTAACATTGAAGGCTGCATAATTCCTACAGATTTTGTGGTTCTGAAATATGCTTAAGAACCTAAAGATCCTCTTATTCTGGGGAGATCATTTTTGGCTATTGCTGGAGCCATCATTGATGTGAGAAAGGGGAAAACTGAGCTCGATCTTGGTGATGTTGTCATGAACTTTGACATGGATAAGCTGAGAGGGAGTTCTACCATTGATGGTCAGACTTTTTCTGTAAGGACTTCCAGAGATGAAGAGCCAGTCATGGAACATCCAGAAAACATTACTGCTGGCTATGTCACTGAATCTGATACAAGTGGGCAAGTGAACAAGATGGCTGTTCAGAAGGCAATATCTGAAACTTCTACCAAAGCTGTTGGGTTTGAGGATTGCAGTGAGGATCATATCTTCATGACTAGGCTTGAAGAAGAGGTTCTCATCAATGCCAAGTTGCTGGAGGAAGACGTGTTTATGATGGAGGCAAGACTTGCAGAGCTGAATTGCAAAAAAGTTGCAGAAACTCGAACTGCAGGGTCAGTGACGACCGTCACTGATTTGGTGACGCTCGTCACCAACCTGGACACAAAGGATCGACATGATCTTTCAGCTATAAGTCCATCTGATGTTGCCAAAACGAAAATTCAACATTCCACAACCCAGAAAACTGCAACTTGGATAGATATAAGGAGTTAGCAGCAGAGATTTCGGATTTCTATAAGGGATTTGGATTAGATTTGAAAGATTTGCTGAGCTTGTGATGATTAGACTGAAATTTGATCTTGTGTTGACTCTGTGTTATGTGGATTCGAAAGTGTTAACTACTGTGGTGTTCCTGATGTCTAGCTGACTGTTTCTTGTTTTCAAACCTCGACCCTGTTCTTTGTCTGATGTTTGCTTGAGGGCAAGCAAAAGCTAAGTCTGGGGGAGTTGATATATCATGGTTAAAAACCATGATATAAGTCCTTTTTATTGAGTTTTTTTGGTCTTTTTAGAGTCCTAGTAGAGTCTTTGCAGGTTATAGCATGTCTGGAGCATAATTGAAGATATTGAAGCTTTTTGGAGCATTGCAAGTTGAAGCCACGAAGTGTCCAGCTCGGAGAAGAAAGTATGCATTTGGGTGATGCTCGTCACCAAGCTGGTGACGCTCGTCACACCTAGAGGAAGGGTCGTGGCTGGTTTTATAAAAGAAGGAGCATTATTTGTAGTTTTGGCCCAAAAGTTCCAATATTTGCAAAAAGGCTCCAGATCCTGTTTTAGCTTGTATATTAGGTTTTTCAGCCATTCTTTTGGCATATATCTTGTATCTTATTCTTTTTGAGAGCTTTAGAGAGAGATTTGTAGCAGAGCTTTTGGCGAGACAAATCAGACTCCTTTAGAGCAGATTTCGAACTCCTTCATCTTTACTTCTTATTTCTTTTATGCAATCTATTCTTTTCATGATGTTTTCTCAAATCACCATGTCTGAGTATTTTGTTAGTTAAGTTAGGGCTTTTCAAAGTTTAAAGAAGAGTTTGTAGAATTGCTAAACTTTTAGGAAATCCATTGGTTCTTCATCTGTTCTTGCATTCATATCGATTTCTTAGACACATCATCTGGATTTCAAAACCCTAGGTTGTTTGATAGATGTGAGAGCATTATTAATCACCTGAACTAGTATTAGATGAGCAAAACACCTATTTGTAAAGAGATTTGGCTTAGGAGTTTTGTGAACAATTGAACCTGATCATTACTGCATGTTTAGACATACTTAACTTCTGCAATGAGAATTGATTAGTTATATATTTGCGATTCATGTTCAAGACGATTCTTATTCATTCCTGATTGCATGCATTCTACACTCTCGGATTCAACCTGCGAATTGTCCTGACTTAGAGCCTTTAGCTTTCTGAACTTTAAAAACAAGCATAAAACGCCCACTTGCATTTATTTTACTATTTCACATTACATTCAATACTTATTACTTAGCTTAATCCGAACCTGAACTCTTTAGTGTAGTTTACTTACTCCCTTGGGATTCGATAACCCCTTATACTACAACTGCTTTGTCGTGCACTTGCAGTAGTTTTATTTGGGTAAAACCTGAGCCCTATCAAATTGGTAGGCAACATACTGAGTACAAACAGGACATTTCTGCTCAGTCTGATTTCCTGTCTCTACACCAAGCTACTCTCCCAATGGCAATTACACCAAGAACCAAAGGAGAAGATGTCTCCTGTTATCGCGGCCAAAAGCACCGAACGAAAGACCAGCTCGGACGAATAGCCTCCGTTTTGATTCAGCATCTTCACTCTTCATAAAAGTTGTAGCCATGTGAGTTATCTTTCAGGAAGAGTTTAGTCGAGGTCATTCTGATATGCCGTTCAAAAGCTATCGCAATTTTTGTGCAACCGCTCAACCCACATCGATCACTTCTGGAATCTGTATCGGTCACCTGTGACCGATGGGAATCAAGCGAATAGAGTATCGATCAACCGTATTGGTCAAAAACTGACCGATGGGAAACAGGGCATCTATGTCGATCAAACGTATCGGTCAAGGAGTGACTAATGAGAACCCAGCGGATGCTGAATCGATCAACCCTATCGATCACTTTTGACCGATGTAAAGCAAGCGAGTGACCGTATCGACTTAAGGTTAGCTCAGATGTGGTGTTTCCATTCCGATTTAGCTTCAGCGTTATTCATCAACATTTTAGCCAGTTGAGTTAGATTTCGTTTGGTGTTGGTTTCGAGCCATTCCCATCGGTGGTTGAAGAGTTATGGCGAATAGAGTGAGCTTATATCCATCTGGAGTTTCGACCGATCATCTTGACCGACTTGAAGATCAGCCTGGACGAAGGGCTTGCGTCTCGATTCAGCGTCGGATGTCTTCATGAGAGTGATAGCCAATTGAGTTAGATTTCGTATGAATCTGGTTTCGTATCATTTGGTGCAGTGTATCAAGCGGTACTGTGATTTTTGCAAAGGCGCTGCAAGAACCCGAAAGTTATATCAAGCTGGATATCAGATGTTTTGGTCAATATGAATCTTTGATCTTGCTCAATATGGTGAAAACTGCTGGTTTCAAGGGATTAAAGGATTTCTTTTTCACCATTCACCATCCCAATCCATTCCTTAAAATATTTCCACTCCTCCTCTGTTACAAGACCTAGAGGTATACTCCAAAACCTTTGCATTTTTCTTCTTCTCTTCTTCTCTTATTTTTGGAATTTTTTGTTGGATATTGGCTCCTCTTGCACTTTCATGACACAGTGGATTACACAAGAACTGTGATACTAACAGTTCTCTTTCAAATTTTGGCATTCATCTCTTGCATATCTCTCATACTTGCAAAAATATGAAAATTTTGAAAATTTTCCTAAATTTTTAAACGTTTTGGGTGATCATCTAGTTGCATCTTGCATTTTAGGATTGCATCTAGTTGCATTTGAATTGAGGTTTCATCAATTCGAAATTTTGAGCATGATGTTTGCCTTTGAGAGATGTTAATTTTTGAAATTACTTGATTGTCTAAGTTGTTAGTTCATTGATGTTATGGTCTTGTTTTCATTGAAGTTTGAAACACACTTGGAATTCTTTGCATGATACACTTGTCTTGATGAAGCTTGCATGATCTGAATTCAGTCTCTATTTACTAGAACCATAATTTGATTACTGAATTATCATGTCTTTTGCATTGAACGTGTTTTCATGGATACCATACACATACTTGGGCTTTCTTTTTCCCTTCTTTGCCTCCTCTTTCTAGTCCAAGTTGATTTCCCTGCCATTAACCAAACCTTCCTTCCAGCCAAAAATTATTTGTGAGTAATATTGAGGCATTTTTTTTAGGAATGGGCTTAGTAAAAAGTATTGGGTTATAACTACAAAGGGACCCTTCCATTGTAGAACTAGTTCACCCTCTTGAGCGAGATATGCTACGATGTTTTGGTTAATAAGGGATGGTTTTGGGATTTAAATTTTGGGTTATAAAGTGAAGAAGGAAAAGAGAAAGCAAAGGAAAAGGAGTGCACATAAGTAACCTTGGGAAGTTTGGCTAATCATTAAAAGCTCTATATAAATGAAGAAGGTGTCCAAAACTAGCAAAGAGAACACCAGCAAAGTAAAGAAGAGCAAAAGCAAAGAAGAAATGGTCAAACCTCCAAGAAGAATCAAAGAAGTAGATGCGCTATCAAAGAAGCTCAAAAGGAGAATGAAGAATGGGATCAAAGAAGCACAAAGCTTCAAGAAAAAGTGTAGAATAGGATTATGTTTTGGGGAAGAAGAAAAGGATTTTAGATCACTTATAGGTTTGTGGGGTAGATGGGAGTTTACCTTTGTATGCATAAGTTATTCTTTACCTTTTGCATTTTACCAAACCTCATTCCATTTTCTTGAGAGAACCCTTGCACTTATATATTATCAATTCGAAATTGTTTGAGGTCATCTTTGCCTCATAAGCATAATCCTTAGCCAAATCAAAACACCAGATGTGCATGAGCATGATCCACTTCGTTGATGAATTAATTGAATGTTAAAGAGATTGGATGATGTGATTGCTAGAGAAAGATAGGCTTGAGTTTTCATGTATATGCTTGTGATGAGTGTGGCTGGATTTTCAGTGAGAATGCATCTTAGAATCATTAACTTGGACAATGATTTGTTTTTTATTATTGGCATCTATCAAATAGCTCATACTTTCAAATTTCTCTTCCACCATGTTTATACTTGCTTGAGGGCAAGCAAGAGCTAAGTGTGGGGTGATAACCTCATTATTTACAATGTTTTAGCATGCATTTAGTTTAGATTTTATTTCTTTTTTTGCATTCATTCATCATGTTTTGCTCCATTTGCATTCATATTAGATATGTTAGGTTTTAGAATAGGCATTGCATATTTTGCATGGTTTGGAGTCTTTTCAGGTCTAAATAAAGCTATAGAGGACACTTGGAGAATGGTGGATGATGTGGACATGAAGAACCAAGCATAATGGTCAAGATGACGGGTTTTAGGCTGCACCAAACTCCTGTATCGACCAAAGCTAAGAGACACATGTCGATATGCAGGTCAATATGAACTGTATGGGTCTTAAATAAGTTCTTCCGCTGCGATTCAGCCTTGGAGTCCTTCATAGAATTTGTAGAGTATCGAATAATCTTTCCAACGGAGGTTGAATACGATCTGTAGTTCAAAAGATATGGCGGTTCAAGCATCACTGTCCGCAACCAGGAGTTCACATCAATCACCTACATCGAGCATCACCTCCTTCCTTCTGATCGATGTGCTTTGGTCCGAGAACCATCTTTGACCATCTTTGCCTTTTATTTTTGCTTCCTAAGGCTATTTTGGGGATTTCCCCTATAAATAGCTAAAGCTAGATCTATTTTCTTTTATCCTTTCTCTTCCCCAAAGCTTTGCTTTGGTTTTTCATAGAACAAGAACAAACCCTTTGTGGGTTGAGATTGGATCACATGTATATACTTTTAATTTAAGGTTTCTTCTTTTAGTCTTTAATTTATTAGTCTTGCTTTCTTATTTTGCTTTAGTAATTTCGAACTTCTATATTTGGCTTTTGGGATTGCTGATTTTTGAAGAACAAAAGTGTTTCCAATGATTATTTAAGGTGTTAGAATGTTGGATCTTTGATTATCTCTTCTTGTGTGACTGTTATTAAGGCTTAGTGCCTCTTTGTTGGATAAGTAGATCTTAGGCTTTCTAGTATTGCACTTAAAGTGTTTGCTAAAATTCATGAAAGAAGTTATGGTTGATGTCATGTCTTGCATAGCTTGTGCTTAAATACTTAACACCACATTGGTGGGAAATTGTTCTTTAGGCATTCATTTTGCATGAGAGTGTGAGTTAATGTTAGTTCTATTGCACAAGAGATTAGTAAACCTAGCATAGGGAACTAGATGTCTAGCATGCTTTTTGGCTCTATGGTCTTTGACCTTCATGCTTGATGATCATGTGTTTGAGTAAATGCATTTATCTTGAATATGTAATTAGATAAGGGATTAGGGCTGAGTGAGTGGGCTAGTCTATATCAGTAGTCCTTGCCTAGAGATTAATGCATTGATTGTTTCTTTCACCTTGATTCGTGATTTAGATTCATCTTGTTATTCATTAATCTTGAATCTTTGTTTTCTTGTTTACATTTATTGTTTTAAATGTTATACTTTCACCCCCTTCTTATGTTTAGGCCTAGCTTAGCAACTTTTCTGCATCTTGATTATTCTTTAGCCTTCGGATAGGATTAACACCTCAAGTACTGCAATGACATGTGTGTTTGAGGATTGATCTAAAGATTGAAAACGTTAACATCAATGTCCCGGAGCAGAAGCTAACATTGAACCACCGAGGCACAGCAGCATGATCGCTGAGACACAGGATCTGACGTCCCTGATATGGTACACACTGGGGTGTTACATCGGGTGTTCTGTTCGATATGACACGTGTTAAAAAAATTTCAAATATTTACATGGGTAAATCGAGTAAAAACCCATGTTACAACCTTGTGGAGGTAAAAACATTTGAATTTCCCCCTCGTTGGCATTTTTGAATTTTAAACAAGATATTCTTGCATTTTTTATTTAGATCTTCTTATCTCTTTCCTTTAAAGTAGCATATCGTTTTCTCTCCACACACATTCCTATCGAGCTGAACATAATTTCTCTCTCTGCAAAAACTCATTTCCTTTGTTTAGCATTCTCTCATTTTATCCTCTCAAGTTTTTCAAAATTTAAGGTATTAATTAGTTAATTTCTGATTTCTATGAGTTAAATATTTGAAAGCTAGGTTGAAATGCAATAGATTTCTTGTTAAGAATGATTTGCATGTTTGAGATTGTTGAATTCAGTGCATGTCACCATTGTTGCATTTCTTGTTTGAAGATTTATGGTTTAAGTATTAGAAAATGCTTGTTTTGTTCTTAATTTTGAAATACTGTTTAGATTTTTGGCCAAATCTATGCATGTTATTGTTTTTCCATCATAGTTACCATTTGAATGCTTCTTAATAGAGTAGCAATGTTTATTCTGATGCATGTTCATAGTTTAATTGAGAGAAGATGACTTTTTGCTGCATGTGCTTGAATTTTGATTAAACCGCTGCTTGTTGCTTCTTTATTTTTAATTTCCATTGTGTTCAAAATTTTGAGCTGATTTTTTTTGTTAAAAATGTTTCTGTCTGTTAGTATTCAGTATGAAGTTTTATAGAATTTTCCTGTGTATGTTTGATTTTTGAGAAATACTCTTATGCACACTGCTCTAAGGGAAAGAAACACAAACTCTTGTCACAAGCTTTGTGTTTTCAGGTACTATGTCAAGCAGTAGAGGAGATGAGAATTTTTTGGGCTAAAGCGCACATGCAAGAAACAAATCATAAGGTAAAAGGCCAGTTGTTGAAGAAGAGCAAACTCCCAATGCACCACTTAAGCTTAAGGATTTCCTCAAGGCGATGAGGAGAGTGGATTTTGCTCCAACAAGATATGCTTGCCCTAGTCTGTTGGATGCTTTGGGAATCAAATCTCCAGTGGATGAGTTGCTAAGTAACATTAAGATTGAAAAATTTGCCAGCATTGGGTATCCAACTTACAAGCAGCTATCTTGTGAGTTTCTAGCAAGCCTTAAAGTCTACTTCTTTGCCTTTGATGAAGAGTATGATGAGGGAGAAGATGAGTTTTGCAATGGGTTCATCAAATTCAGAGCCAACAAAGCATGGTACACTCTTGGTTTCACTAATATAGAGGGGATCTTTGGGTTTGAAGAAGGCACAAGAGCTCAAGCTATGAGCTTCAAACACAATGAGCTCAAGCAATTTTGGAAGAAATAGCAAATGATGCTTACAAGGCTGGCCATCCAAGGAGTGGAAGCAACCGCCATACAGCAATAAGATATGTTCACAGATTCATCACAAGCACACTCTTCTACAAGAAAGAGCAAAACATGGTGAAGGAAGAAGAGATGAGTATGCTAGTGAATGGCTTAAAGGATATCATGGTGGAAACAAGGCATGGCAAGATAGGTTGAGAATGCCTAGGAGTTGGGCTTGTTACAATACTGATGAAGCATTTCCTTGCATGCCAACAGGGGGCTTACAACACCAATGAGAAGAAGCCTAAGCTAGCCATTGGAGGCTTTATTACACACATTTTGCTCGGCGCCGGTGTTGCACTTAGAGAACCTGATGTGAGAATGATTTTTATTAATGTTCCCTATCTTAGGAAGATTGGCTATCTCTCAGGAGTTGTTGAGACTCGTTTGCTTATCAGTTTGAGCTAGAAGATCAGAAGAAGAAGAATTTATTACCCATGCAGCGCTTTACAAAATTTACCACTTATAAGAATATTCCCTTTATGTCAATTGAAAATGAGCTCTATGATCCTAGGACTGATCCGCCCTTGATGAGGCCCAGAAAAGTTAGAAACATGAGCACAATTAGAGATTCAGATGTGGAAGAGGATACTGAAGAGCAACAAGAGGTTCAGCATCAAGGAGAAGAGACACTAGAACATGAAGACTATGACTGCCGCCCTTATGCATTTGATCCTTATTATGTGATTTGCACATCTGAAGCTTCAAGAGCTGCTCATGAGCACATTAGGCTTCTTCACATGTGGAATAAATTCCAGGACAAGGCAATCAAAAGCTTGATGAAATCAGTTAAGGCTAGCAAGAAATCAGTTGACTTTCTTAAGAAGAAAGTGAAGAAGCTGAAAAAGAAGTTGGGAGGATCTTCAAAGAGGACTGATCAAGCGGTTCAGGCTGAGCCACAAGGAGAAGAATCAGCTGTTGATAGCATGTCTGAGGATGAGCCTGATGCCGTGGTTCAAGAGAGACACTCTTTTCAAATCATTTAGCGGCCAATAGCACATCTAGCTTAACCGACACGGCACTCCTCTCATGTTCCAACTGAAAAGCGCAAAGGAAAGAAGAGAAGGGCCAGGCAGCAAAATCCATCTGAAGAGGACGCTTCTCCTTCCCATGTCACTGAGAGCTCAGCCTCTCATCACTCCTCCACCTAAAGTAAGGTACACCATTCTATTCATTGTAAATACCACTCATTTTTTAAAAGTTTTTTGCAATTGTTTTCTTGATGTTTGTCAGCATTCTCCTCACCATTTTTATTACACAAAGGCTGTGTAATTTAAGTGTGGGGGGGGGGGGGGGGGGGAGTGTATGATGAACTGATGTTTGTACTTGCACTTGCTTATAGATTAGAAACCATGCATCACAAATGCATAGCACTTAAGGCATAGAAAAAAACAAAAAAATTTTGAAATTTTTTTGAAAATTTGTTCCACAAAAAGAGTTTCTTCATATGCATTCATATAGGACTTAGACTTCATACTTTCATCTAGGATTATCTTGCTTGTTTAATTTGGGAACAATGATAGTACATCTTTGCAAATGCTAGTAGTTTATGAAAATGTTGCCTTTGTTCTTAGTCCTTTGATGCATTTGATGTTGAATTAGAAATCAAGCTGAACCACTTTTGGAATTTGCAATTTTTAGAGCCTTGTTTGAAACTGACGCATTCTTTGAAATGATTTCAACCTTTGTTTAAGTGGAACCTTAATTTTGAATTGCAATTATCATTTCTTGTGCATATGTGAATGTTGTCATGGAATACCTTAGAATATTTGGACTTTCTTATCCTTTTTACCACTTTTTAATAAACTCCATTTAAATCTCCACACCTTTACCTAAGCCTTCTTTCAGGCCAAAACATTAATACTGTGTGATTTGTGAGGCCTCTTTCCTTCATGGTTATTGCTTAGAAAATAGTGATGGGTTGGAACTACAAGGGAAGTATTTCCATTGTAGAACTAGCTCACTCTTGAGTTAAATAGGCTAGGAAGTTTGGGAATGGTTTAAGATTTATTTTGGGTTTGATTTAAAGAGAAGAAAAGAAGAAAGTAAAGCAAGGCAAAAACAAAAGGAGTGTGACACAAGTAAATGGTGGAAATGGCGGCTAAGTTCAAAAGAAAAGAAGGCTCATGTTCAAAGAAGAAAAGAAGGTGCAAGATGTGCAAATCAATTAAATCAAAAAGCCAAAGACGAAAGCAGCACACGCATCACCAAAAAGAAGAAGCCAAAGTCAAAAGCAGAAAACCGCCACCACTTGAAGTTCAAAGAAGAAGTGTCCCTCCAAATGGCTTAAAAGTGAAGAGGTTTTGGGTTTCTATTTGGGTTTAGAGTTTATAAAAAGGGTAGCTTATGCGAGTTTACATTGATAAGAAGGTGTTAGTAACATTTCTTATGGGTCTTGGGTAGATGGGAATCTTCCTTTGTATGTATAAGTTGTTTTTTGACCCTTAGCATTTTGCCAAAGCACAGCTTTGAAACACAAAAACCAGTTTGAAAAGTGGAATCATTTTTATTTCACTAAGGCTTGTCCCTTAGCCAAATGACACATTTGCATTTACATGAGCATGATACACAGTTTGAGCATAATTGAATGTTAAAAAGGTTGTTTATTTGATAAGCTTGTGTAGGTTGATAGCAATGTGAGCATTATTGCTTTGTGATGAAAGTGGTTAAGTGTTTAGAGTATTGTTCCATCAATTGCATTTTATGATAAGAAACATGGACATCATTTTGATTTATTGTTAGCATTTTAGAGATTAAGTTCCCATTTTAAAACCTCATCACTATGCTTTATGTTTTGTTTGCTTGAAAGCAAGCAGAAACTAATTGTTGGGGTGTTGATAACATGCTATATTCTAGTGATTTAGACTGCATTTCATTCATCTTTTCCCTTGTTTATGCATTTTAGTTTATCATTTTAGTCTTATTTGCATCTAGAAGTAACAATGCATGCATATAGTCTAGGATTGCATACATATGCATATTTATGGTGTTTTTCAAGTGCTTTTGGAGGTTTTTGGAGCTTGGGGAGTAGATGGAAGCAGTACATTCGAAGAGTTGGAATAGAAGGAGTTTTGCAAAGTTTGGTTCCATATCGAGGAGTAGCATCGAGCAGAACCTCTGTGGAGTGTGCATGATCGCTTGATGATGGTAATTCAGATCGAGGTGGTGCATCGAGCAGGGAAACCTATACAAGCCGATACGCATCTACAGAGACCATATCGGGGTGGTGCATTGAGCTGAACACTGTCCGTACCACCCCGATACAACTTATCCGCGCGTTGACCAGCATCTCTTCTTTGACCTTATCTTGTTTTTAGGTTTTTTCCTTTCTTTTTGCTTCCTTAGTATAAAAGGGAGCCACAAAACATTATCCTTTAAGTCTTATCTGTTCTTAGCTTATCTTATCTTGTTCTTCACCAAAAAGGCGATTTGCCTAAACATTGTTCACTCTTATTTTCTTTAATCAATTTTGCATTTTTTATGTTTTAAACTTGTCTTTTGATCTTTGATTTTCGCATCTGGTAGCTTAGTTTCATTATCGTTGCATTTTATCTCATTTAATCATGTTTATCCCTAATCAAATGGGAATAAACATGATTAGTGAGTAGTTTTTCTTAGATTTGAGGTTCTAAATAGAAAAAGTGGTATTTAAGATGTGATTAGGGGCGATTAGGCTTGTTTATCTTGATCTCTATTGTTTCCTTCTCTTGCGAAGTTTTTATTGTTCATAAAAGCTTTTCTCTTTTGATTGAATATGGTATTGTTGATGCAAATGGTTGACTTAATAGCTTGAAGTCTTCCTCTTAGCATGATTCACTTATTTGGTTTGACAGTCTAGCTTGGTTTATAGTTCTTTTGTTCAGTGACACCAAAGTGATAGTTTACCTTGGTTGATGATTCGCTTAGGGCTAGTTAGTGCTTGTTCAAGACTCTTTCTTAATGGTTAGATAGTTTGCATTGAAGGAACATGCCTTTGTTTGAATTCTGTTCATTGGTTAGCGTTGTTAAGTTTCGCAATTGTGATCTTAAATCAGTGTTCTTGATTGGTTGAGATAGCTACATAGGTCCTTAGAGAATCCAAAAGATTGATAGGTTGACCTGAATTCTTGTTTGAGTGAGAGAAGTTTACTTGATTAGTGGTTCTTTAAGACTATGGTTCTATGATTTATGCACATGGTTAGAGAACACACCACCAAAACTGGGTTTGACACTCTAGCTTTATTGAAATGGATTTGCTTATTAACCACTAAGTAGATTCTCTTTAGATACCTTGTTTAGGAATGAAATATTGAGAAATGCTTGTTTTATATGTGCTTGTTGATTGCCTTTGTTTGAAATCCCAAGGGATAAAAAACCCTGTTTAAGGCATCTCTTGCGCCAATCACTCTTGCTGGTCTTGGAGGGTGGACAGGAACTCTTCCCATTGGTCCTTGAGCTCCAACCAAAAGCTGAACTCCTTTTGGTTCAAGGACTCCTTGCAGACCTTGGGTACCTTGGTGGCCTTGTGCACCATGAGCATTCAAGGCTGCATGTGGATCATTCATGATGATGTTCCTGATCTGTTCCTTCTCCCAACTCTATCAATGTTGTCCAACAGAGGTACTAGATGAACAGAACCTTGAGATCTCAAGTGCATACACCTCAAATTTCAAAGACAGAAACAATCAAGTAAGTAAAAAAAGTAAAATAAAGCTTAGTCTTATAGAAATCACAATCTGAATGATCAAATAATCCCCAAAGAGCAACGGTGCCAAATTGATACAAGGGTTTTTACACTCTAGGAACTCAATTCCTCAAGCCTTATGATCATGCCATTGTAGTAGTTAATGTGTTAATCCAATCAGGGATGTGAAACAATGATAATACACGAATTCTAGTGAGCTATTGAAAGAAGAGATTTTCTAGAGTTAAACTACTACTCTCAATATCTCTCTGCACTTGCCATTGTAGTGTAGAGAGGTTATCAATCCTATCCAAGGGCTAAGGAACATATGAGATGCAGAAAACTTGCTAAGCTAGGCCTAATCATAAAAAGGGGGTTTAAACTAACAACCTAAGTGAACAAGAAATGCAAAACAGAGCAAGAAAACATAGCTCAGCACTAAGACAAAATACAAAAGCAAGGTTCAAGACTAGTGAACAGCAAAGTGAATCCAAATCACGAGCAAGGATTCCAAGCTATGATTAAACACTAAGCAAGACTACTAATAAACACCAACCCAATCCGTTGGCAAAAATCCTTTTAGTAAATACTCTCCTAACCCACTTTCAAAGGTGAAAATGCAATCAATAAGCATAATGTATAAAGTCCTTAAAGCCTAATATATATGCTAGACATTTAATCTCTTAGGCTAGGTTTACTCATCTTTTAAGCAATGGTTAAGACACTAACTTACACTCCCATTCATAATCAGAATCTAAAGACAATCTCCCATCAATGTTATACTACGATTTAACCACAATTTAAGCAAGACATTACATACAGAAACTCTAAACTCAAGAACTGAAATTCGAAATTACTAAACCAAGAACTAATAAGAAAGCAATACTAAAAGATAAAAGACTTAAAAAGAAAATAATATAAATAAAAGGTATTTACAAGTGATCCAATATCATCCCACAAAGGGATTGTTCTAGTTCATTGAAAAACCAAAACAAAGTTTGGGGAAGAGAATGAATAAAAGAAAATAGATCTAGGTTTAGCTATTTATAGGAAACATCCCCATAAATTTCGAAAATGTTTTTCAAATTTCAAAATTTTCAAGTATCAGAGATATGCAAGAGAGGAATGCTCAAAATTGAAAGAGGATTGTTAGTATCACACCCTCCCCCACACTTATATTACACAATCCCCGTGTAATCCACTTTGTAATGAAAGTGCAAGAGGAGCCAATATGCAATAAACAATTAAAAAAATAAGAGAAGAAGAGAAGAAGAAAAATGCAAAAGTTTTGGAGTATATCTAAAGGTCTTGTAATTGAGGAGGAGTGGAAATGTTTAAATGAATGGCTTGGAATGGTTTATGGTGAAGAATAAATCCTTCACTCCCTTGAAACCAGCAGTTTGCACCATATCGAGCAAGATCAATGAGTCATATCAGCCAAAACACCTGATATCCGGCTTGATATAACTTTCAGGGTTCTTGCCGTGCCTTTGCGAAAATTGCAGTATCTCATGATCCACTGCACCAAATGAAAATAAACAAGATCCATGCAAAAGCTAACTGAATTGGCTACAATGTTGAGAAGAACTCTGAGGCCAAATCGGAACGGAAACACCTCATCCGAGCTGATCTTCAGTCGATATGGTCCTTTTTCTGGATCGGATGACGGGCATGGTTGATCGATTTTGGTGGTCGACATGCTGATGTCGAGCTTGGTAGCTCGCCTTCCATGCTCGACATTGGTCCCCGGGTTCTTGATGTCGAGCTTATTAGGTTGCTGTTGATGCTTGATGTGATTCCTCGGTTGCTTGATGTCGTGCTGACTAGCTTGATGTTGGTGCTCGATGTGATTCTTGCCTGCTCCTGGCTAAAGATGTCGTGCGATGTGGATGCACGACATGGGTGTCCTATTACATGACATTGTGCTGTCTTGCTCGATATCAATGCTCCATATTGGCTCCTTCCTTCTCGGGTGCTAGATGTCTTGCGATGTTCTGGTCAACACAGCTTGAGCGGACTTTCTAACAGCTGATGGAAATGACCTGAAACCAACTCCAGACTCAAGCTTACTCACGGGGCTACAACATTGATGAAGATTGCGGAAGCTGAATCGGGATGGAGATGCTTTGTCCGAGCCAGTTTTGCAGTCGGTGTTTTTGGTCGCGACAATGATATACTCATATATTTCGCATATTTAGCATGCATTTAGAGTAGTTTTCATGCATTCATCTTACATTTTACAGTAGTTTGCACCATTTGTCTCATTTTAGGTCCTAAGGGCATTTTGCATTAGCATTTGCATATTTCTTGCATTCTTGCATCATGTTCAGGTTGTTTTGGAATCTCTGGAGCAGTGGAGGTTGCGTGGACATGAAAAGGATCGAGAGGGAGCTTGTGGACACTTGGGAGAACTCAGCCATTCAGCGAAGGGACCGAGATCGAGAGAAGGATCGAGCTAGGCAGGTCTATCTAGATGTGATCGACCAGAAGATCGACTAAGCCCGGGTCGTTTCAAGGAATGGATCGAGGACAAGATCGACCGAGGTGATCGATCGTGAGTACGGACGTGGACTAAGCCATGCAGAATGAGAGCCAGATCGAGCTCACGACTCGATCCATCCGACGAATCGACCCAACGATCGAGCAAAAGAAGACGTTCAAGCCGGGAGATCGAGTGATCAGATCGACTACTCAGCTCGACCTCTACACCTTATCCGGCCAGCTCAGTTTTGGCATGTAGTGAGGGGACCATTTTCTTTGTTTGGCTATTTTAGGCAAATGGGCGTGAACCATTCATTTTGTCTTCGACCAGTTTGATATTTTCTTATGCTCTTTTTGGCTTTTCGCCATTGTTACTGTTTTTCAAGCTTTTCATGTTTTGAACCTTTGAGATCTTGTTTAATATAAGTGCTTTTCTTAATCGCTTTTGCTTAATCATGTTTAGCTTTCTCACCTTTGCATTTCCATCGGTTTTAATCATGTGTAGCGAGTAGTTTTCCTTTGGGTTTAAGGTTGGGGCGATTAAGAAGGTTTAAAGGGTTTAAGCTTGGGACTTTTCTTGTTCTTAATCTATTCTCTTCTTAGATTTGGGCTTTTAGTGCTTAAAGAGTCTTGGGAAAGATCTTTATGATCTCAGGGATCTCCTGACCTTAGCAGGATTCAGGAGTCCCTTAAAACCAAATCCAAGAGACTATCTCATCCTTTCCCAAACACCATGGATGCTTAGGGAGCTAGTTAAGCCACTTTTTGAGATCTATGATTTATGCTCTTCGGCATATCTTTCCGCCATACACCATGGGTTAGGAGAAAAGGTTGAGGAAGGGGTTTATGCCATACACCATGGATAAATCTATTTTGGTTTCTCAAGGCTTAGAGATAGCACATAAAAATGTGTAGATCTAATGTTTTCAAAACCCAAGCTTGAATCTTGAAACTTCCTAATATGACCCTCAACCTTAGATCCTCTTTTTAGCCTTTCAAAACCTTTAAATCATCATCCTTTAGTTTAAAGTTTGCATCTTTTGCTTTAAAAGTCATTATTCTAGGTTGTTACCAATTCTCTGTTTTTCTGCCTTTAGTGTTCGATTTTTATAAATTAGTAGTCTTGCATTTTAAATTCCTAGAAGTCATTTGCTAGTTGTTTAACCCTTCAGTGGAATTTTTAAAATTGTTTTCGCGGTCATTTGGTGTTTGCATTTAGTTTTCATTGAATTTCTCATCTATTTACCCGAATCTGCGTAGCTTTGCATTGCTCTTGCATTCTTAGTGGCTTTCATCAACCTAGGCTGGATTGACACCTCTTGCACCTATACTACAACTATTGTGCTTTAGGATTTGATATTCTTGCTTGATAAAATCCTGTTTATCAGACAACAGGAGACATGTTCTCCTTTGGTTCGTGGTGTAATCGCCATTGGGAGAGTAGCTTGTTGCATAGACAGGCAATCAGACTGAGCAGAAATGTCTGGTTTGTACTCAATATGTTGCCTACCAATTTTTCTTGGCCATGATCAGTGCACCAGCTTAATGAATACCCTGTTGCAGAACCTTGGTATTGTTCACCTTGTGTTGAACCATTTGATCCATCTTACAAACCTGAAACACTAAACAAAACAAATCAAAAGCAAAAAGAGTAAATATAGACAAGGGATAAACATGGAACTACATTCGAAGTGTCCTTGTTTATAGTCACTAAGCTTGACTCTTATTAAGTGAAACTCAAAGATGAGAGCGCAATGGAACTAGTGTTCCTTCTCCAATCATTAAAAACACAAAAACATAAAGAAAATAGCCTAGTCTAAGAAAGTAATTAAACTGAAATGCCTTAGACACAATGAACTGGCAACGGTCATAAAAAAGGGGTTTTAAACTAACAACCTAAGTGAACAAGAAATGCAAAAAAGAGAAAGAAAACACAACTAAGCACTAAGACAAATCATAAAAGCAAGGTTCAAGACTAGTGAACAGCAAAGTGAATCCATATCAAGAACATGGCTTTGAAGCAATGATTAATGCATTAAAATGTAATCAAGACTACTTATAAAGACTAACCCAATCCCTTCGTGAAATTCCTTCTACTAATTACACTTCTAACCCATTTTCAATGGTGGAAATGCAATCAATAAGCATAATGTACAAAGTCCTTAAAGCCTAATAAGAATATTGGACATCTAGTGTCTTAGGCTAGGTTTACTCATCTCTTAAGCAATGTTTCAGACACTAACTCACACTCTCATGCATAATCAGCATCTAAAGACAATTTCCCATCAATGTTACCCTAAGCCTTAAGCACAAGTTAAGCAAGACATTACATCACTTCTTTCAAGCATTTCAGCAAACACCTTAACTGCAATAGTAAAAAGCCTAAGTTTTAGCTTTTCTAACAAGAGGTACTAAGCATTAAGCATAATCATATAAGAAGAGTTAATCATAGATCTAACACCCCAAACATCCTTAAACACCAAAGTAAACACAATTACTTTTCAAAAATCAAGAACCTCTAAGAATAATATAATAAGAGTTAATCATAGATCTAACACCCTAAGCATCCTTAAACCACAAAGGAAACTAAAGCAAGATAACATAAATAAAATTTATTTACAAGTCATTCAATCTCATCCCACAATGGGATTGTTCTACCAAAGCAAAGCATTGGAAAAGAGAGAGGATAAAAGAAAATAAATCTAGATTTAGCTATATATAGGAAACATCCCCAAAATAGCCTTACGAAGCAATAATAAAAAAATTCAAAGATGGTCAAAGATGGTTCTCGGACTAATGCATGTCGAGCAGAAGGAAGGAGGTGATTCTCGATGTGGTGCTCGACAAAAACTCCAGGTTGCGGACAGTGATGCTGGAATAACCGTATCGTTTTAACCACTGATCGGATTAACCTGATTCAACCTCCGTTGGTAAGCTTATTCGACCCTCGACAAATTCAATGAAGGACTCGTAGGCGGAATCGCAGCGGAAGATCTTCGTTTGGTGATATGCTCAAATTAACCCTTAGAGCTACTCTCTCAAATTAAGAGATCACGGTAGTACTTAGGGATCGAATCCACAAGGACTTGAGACTATCACTCAACAGATTTTAGATTCAAATAAAGCTAAGCAGTAGATAATAAAATAAAACTAAGACATTTGCGAAATCAATGAGATCAGGATGGTTGTTGGTTCTTAAAATCAATAGAGACAAGCGCTAGGCAATGGGAAATTCGCAGGTTGACATAAATCGCAGACCACGGACTGAAAGGAATATTTATTAAAACCGTTCTATAACTCGAAACACTAGTGTAAAAACAATCGACTTCCATCGCAGAGATTAACTATGATCAGATTCCAGAATTCCAAATTCCTTTGCAAACTCTAACAACCTAAACATGCATTATAGATCAGGTTCGAGAAGTTCACAAAACCACTAATCCAAATTCCTTTGCAACTAGTTATTTTGCTCATCTAAGATAATTCTGGCGATTAATAATGTTTCCACATCTATTAAACAACCTAAAATCTGATTTCTAGGTCTTTTCAGCAACAGCTTCAGTATAGCTCCAAGAGGTTCCAGAATCCACAATTATGGTCCATTCGTACCTAAACCTGCAAAGACTCTATAGGACTCTAAAAATACCAAAAAGACTCTATAAACAAGACTTATATCATGGTCAAAAACCATGATATATCAACTCCCCCAGACTTAGCTTTTGCTTGTCCTCAAGCAAACATCAGACACAGAATAAGGTCGAGGTTTGAAAACAAGAAACAGTCAGTCAGTCATCAGGAACACCACACTAGTTTGAACTTTCGAACCCACATACCACATAGTCAACACAAGGTCAAATTTCAGTCTAAACATCACAAACTTAGCAAATCTCTCAAGTCCAGTCCAAATCCCTTCAAGAAATCCGAAATTTCTACTGCTAACTCCTTATTTTTTTATCTAAGTGTGAAATCTCATCAAGGCTCTATCATCCAATCACTTTACAGATTCTTTTCCCTTCCTAAACAACTGAACAAAGCAATTTCAACACAGCTCTCCTATTTTCTCTTCCCTTGATCTTTTCCTTTGGATATTTTCGATTTTTCACTTCTTTTAATCAACTTTTACAGTCTAAGATATGGTGCTACTCAATACTTGTGTTCCTTGTGAGGAGACAGGTTCTTGAGTGTGTTCACTACTGTTGTTCCTTGTGAGGAGACAGGGTCATGAATGCACCATTCTTTGGATTTAAACTTTTTAAAACTACATCAGGGAAGATCAAAGAGAGACTGTATTTTAACCTTATTGTCAATGTTGAAAGAGAGAATCAAGATAAATAAGAATCAATCACCAAGACAAGAAGTTTAAAGTTCATTAAGGTGGAGCTAACAGCAAATTTTCCAGATTCTCTAAGAACCTAAACCTTCATTGCTAGACTGATCTACCTATGACTTTCAACTTAGTGAGACTTTTAATCAACTACTGTGGCAATGGTTCTTATCAGCAAAAACGTCCTATGGTTAGTTCCAAGAAAAACTGACAGTTTCAAAAATTTTGACTCAACAAAACAGGTTTTGACTCAACTTTGAGACTCTATAAATACAAAACAATGTAAACAATGTCAGCAACGACCTCCCCCAGACTTAAACAACACTGTCCCCAGTGTTATTAAGCATGGAATTGGTAGAAAGAGGTAATGAAACGGTTTGTACATAGATGAGAAAGTGGTATCTGTGATTGCGCGTGGTGTCGATCGACATCACATGGTTGGTGTCGATCGACACCCTGTCCGAAAACAGAATGGGATGACCCAAACATGTATACTTGTTGCAAGTTAGATTGTTAGCTGATATTCTCCAAAGTCAGGACTGTTAAGAACACTTAAGCAAACAATTAAAAGCAACAAAATAATCCATAATCTCATCAGTTCAAACAGATTTCAAAACCAAATACCAAGCTGACAAACTGACTAAAAACAAAGACACAAAAAACTGACTCAACAGAAAATGAAAAAGAACAAAGGGAAAAGGAAAAGTAACCAGGTAACATAGAGGAACTAGTCCTCATGAAAATACCACGAAAATAAGTTAGTAAAAATCAAAAATTAGACTAAGTATGTACACTTACCAGTGGGTTGCCTCCCACCAAGCGCTCGCTTAACTTCATTAGCTTGACTGTCCTCAAGATCAGGCTGTGGGTGCATCTGCCAAAGGTACAATCTGTCCTTTGGGAATTGCGGCTTGCGCCCAGTAATGTTTCACCCTTTGCCCATTGACAACAAATTCCCTGCCTTCCGGAGTTGATAGAACAACTGCGCCATATGGTCTAGCTTCTTTGACTGTGAAAGGACCTGACCAACGAGAACGTAATTTTCCAGGAAATAATTGTAAACGTGAGTTATACAAAAGTACCTGGTCATTTGGTTCAAAGTGTCTGGCAAGGATCTTTTTGTCGTGGTAAGCTTTGGTCCTCTCCTTGTACAGCTTTGAGTTCTCATAAGCATGATGCCTGATCTCATCTAACTCATTGAGCTGTATATGGTGCCTCTCTGCTGCAGATTTCCAGTCAAAGTTCATCTTCTTAACAGCCCAACTTGCCTTGTATTCAAGCTCCACTGGAAGGTGACATGCTTTCCCATAAAGCAGATGGAATGGTGTGGCGCCAAGTGGTGTCTTGAATGCTGTCCTGTAGGTCCAAAGTGCATCATCTAGCTTGGCAGACCAGTCTTTTCTAGTCTTCCCTACTGTCTTCTCCAGGATCTCCTTGATTTGCCTGTTGGAAACTTCAACCTGACCACTTGTCTGAGGGTGATAAGGTGTAGCAACCTTGTGATAAACTCCATACTTGTGCAACAGCTACTCAAACACTCTATTGATAAAGTGTTTTCCACCATCACTGATCACAATCCGTGGCACTCCAAACCTGGGGAAAATGATGGTTTTGAACAGCTGCAGGACCACTGCAGCATCATTGTGTGGACTGGCAATAGCTTCTACCCATTTGGAGACATAGTCCACTGCAACTAGTATGTATTTGTTCCCATAGGATGAAGGAAAAGGTCCCATGAAATCTATGTCCCAGCAGTCAAAAACTTCAACTTCAAGTATGAAGTTCTGTGGCATCTCATGTCTTCTACTGATCTTCCCTCTCCTTTGGCAGACATCACATTATGAGATGAATGTCTGAGCATCCTTGAACATTGTAGGCCACCAGAACCCTGCTTGTAGAACCTTGGAGACAGTCTTAAAGGTAGCAAAGTGTCCTGCATACTCAGAGCCATGGCAGTGGAAAAGCACATTCTGAACCTCAGTTTATGCAAGGCATCTTCTGTAGATTCCATCTGAACAGTACTTGTACAAGTATGGTTCATCCCAGTAATAGCTCCTTAGTTTCCTCATAAATTTCTTCTTCTCATACCCTTTGAGAGTGTCAGGGACCTCGTCTGCAGCTAGGTAGTTGGCAATATCAGCATACCAAGGCCTAGAAGAGGTTGCAACTGTGAAGATAGGCTGAGAGAAAACATCACGCAAGATCTGTTGAAGCTTAGTTGCAGTTCGGGACTGGTGTCGATCGACACCGTATAGGGTGTGTCGATCGACACTGGGTAGCAACGACCTGGGTGGCGAGGGAGATGTCGATCCTGGTCGATTATGGCTCGCGTCGAGATTGGTGTCGATCGACACCAAGTGGTGGGTGTCGATCGACACCCTATTTGCAGTTCGAGAAAACTGCAGTGCATCCGTATCTGAAGTCTGCAATCTTGCCTCAATGAGACATATGTTCTCCTCCGGCAGGAAATCATCAATGGGGACGTTATCTTCAATTCCAATCCTTGAGAGATGGTCTGCTAATCCATTCTCAACCCCTTTCTTGTCTCTTATCTCAATGTCAAATTCTTGCAGCAACAAAATCCATCTCAGCAGTCTTGGTTTTGCATCTTTCTTCTGCATCAAGAACTTGAGAGCAGAGTGATCAGTGTGCACAATTACCTTAGATCCAACCAGGTACTGTCTGAACTTCTCAAATGCAAATACTACAGCCAACAATTCCTTCTTTGTAGTTGAATAGTTCTTTTGAGCATCATCCAATGTTCTGCTTGCATAGTAGATTGCATGAAGCTTCTTGTCTTTTCTCTGACCCAATACTGCACCCACTGCAAAGTCTGAAGCATCACACATCACCTCAAATGGTAGATCCCAATCAGGAGGTTGTACAATAGGGGCGCTTACTAAAGCCTGCTTGTTTTGCTGGAAGGCTGAATGACATTCTTCAGTAAATTCAAACTTCACATCCTTGCAAAGCAGAGCTGTGACTGGTCTTGCAATCTTACTGAAATCCTTAATGAACCTTCTGTAAAATTCGGCATGTCCTAGAAAGCTCCTGACTGACTTCACACAATCTGGAGGCTGTAAACTGGTCATCACTTCTATCTTGGCTCTGTCTACCTCAATACCCTTTCCAGAAACTCGATGTCCAAGCACAATCCCATCTCTGACCATAAAATGATATTTTTCCCAGTTCAGAACTAGATGCTTTTCTTCACACCTAGCAAGCACTTGACAGAGGTTGTTAAGGCAGTCCTTAAAAGATGATCCTTACACTGAGAAGTCATCCATGAAGACCTCCATATACTTCTCAATCATGTCTGTGAAGATGGACAGCATGCATCTCTGGAATGTCGCAGGAGCATTACAAAGTCCAAATGGCATTCTGCGATATGCAAATGTACCATAAGGACAAGTGAATGTAGTCTTCTCCTGATCATCTGGGTGGATAGGGATCTGAAAGAAGCCAGAGTAGCCATCCAGGAAGCAGTAATAGGAGTGATTCGCCAATCTCTCCAGCATCTGATCAATGAATGGTAGTGGGAAGTGATCTTTTCTTGTAGCAGCATTGAGCTTCCTGTAGTCAATACACATCCTGTGCCCAGTGATGGTCCTTGTGGGAATTAGCTCATTCTTCTCATTCTTCACCACTGTTACTCCTCCCTTCTTGGGAACCACATGTACTGGACTGACCCAAGTGCTGTCTGAAATCGGGTAAATGATCCCAGCAGCCAGAAGCTTCATGATCTCCTTCTTCACCACATCCTGCAAGTTCGGATTCAGCCTCCTCTGGTTCTCGATTAACGACTTCGACTCATCCTCAAGATGTATCCGTGCATGTACAACTCTGGAGAGATACCTGAAATGTCATCAAGAGAATAGCCAAGAGCCTTGCGAAAAGTGCGCAGCTTGCTTAGCAGTAAGGTGAGCTCTGCATTGTTTAAAGTAGCACTAACTATGACAGGATAAGTAGAGTTAGGTCCTAGAAAGGCATACCTTAGACCTGCAGGAAGCTGTTTGAGTTCGATTTTGGGAGCTTTTTCTTCACCTCAATCACCTAGCTTTGCAGCTTTTACAGATGTCCCAACCAGCTCTTGTTGTGCAACCAGCTGCATGACCTGCTCATTTGCATCCATCATCTTGACATACCCAGCAGCAAAGTTGTCTAGATGCTCTGTTGATTCTGCAGAAACTGTCAATGCCCTTTCCAAAGGGTCTGCAGTATGCATCTCTTGGAATATTTCCTCTGCAAGACTGGTGAGAGAGTCCACATAGAATGTGTAGCCATCTATTGTTGGTCTCTGGATCAACTTGTCCATGTCAAAATTCATCACCAAATCGCCCACATTCAGAGCAATTCTCCCTTTCCTGACATCGATGATGGCGCCTGCAATAGCCAGAAATGGTCTTCCCAATATCAAGGTATCATTTGGTTCTTCACCATAAGCCAGAACCACAAAGTCTGTGGGAATCACACAGTCTCCCACTTTGACTGGTACATGTTCTAAAATGCCTTCAGGGATTCTTACAGACTGTCTGCTAGGATGAGAGATATTCTGGTTGGCTGGAAGTCGGTCATACCTAAACTGACAGCAACTGAATGAGGTATCAGGTTGACACTTGACCCTAGATCACATAATGACCTCTCAAACTTTTCAGAAAAGATTGTGCAATCCAGAACAAAGCTCCCAGGATCAGTCAGCTTCTCTGGTATCTTATTTTGAATCACTGCACTTACTTGTTCTGAAATCAGCATTGTTCCTTGCTCCAGCCCCAAATTCTTGGTCATCATCATTTTCACATATCTCTTTATCACAGGTGTGGTCCTTATGGCATCTATCAAATGGATCTCAACCACACGTTTATCCATGATAGCTTTGATCCTAGCATCCTCCAGTTCCTGTTTAGACTTCTTCTGGTTCCTTGGATAAGGCACCTTTGGCTTGTAGACCCTTTCTTCTGCACTTTTTGGAGTCTGAGAACTCGGAGTTTGCTTCTGTGGTGGGCATCGATCGACAACAGGGGGTGGGTGTCGATCGACACTGAGGGGTTGGTGTCCATTTTGCTTGAAGCTGATGGTGCTGGTGCAGGCTGATAGGATGAGGAACCATAGTTCCTGTTGAAGTTGCTGTTCTGATAAGGCTACTGGTACTCAGACTTCTAAAACTGAGGCTTGGGAGTGTAGCCAGTAGAACTCTGGTTTCCTGTGAAATTGTTTCTCTGCATATTCCCACTGAATCCTCTGTTTCCTTGCTGATTGTTGTACCTTTGTCCTTGGAAACCAGCTCCATTGATGTAGTTGACATCTTCTTCTTCAAACTCCTCAACTGGTTCAAATGTCTCAACCTCAGCAGCAAACTGAACAGACTTCTTCCCAACCAGGAGATTATGCACAGAGTCCAACTTGGCTTTCATCTCAGCAACAAACTGATTACTTCCTGCACCCCCATCATTTTTCTGTCTCTCAAAATCAGCATTCTTTGTGCTGTTGCTGGAATCCAGGTTCTCTATCAGCTTGATGGCATCAGCTGGGACTCTTTTGTTGAAGTTCCCATTGCTTGCTGCATCCAGAGCCATCTGGTATTTCCAATCAACACCCCTGAAGAAGATTCCCAGCAGCTGTACTTCATTAAATCCATGATGTGGGCAGTCCCTTTGGTACAGCTTAAATCTAACCCATGCTGCTTTAAAAGCTTCTGTTGGACCTTGGGAGAATGTGGCGATATATCTCCTCAACTCTTCTGACCTTGCATCATCATAGAAGTTGTTGAGGAAAGCAGATTTAGTGTCCTCCCATGTAGTCAAAGAAGTAGGTGCCAGCTGTTTGAGCCAATGTGCTGCATCTCCTTCCAAAGAGTGAGGGAAAAGCTTGCAGAATAGGAAGTCATTGGTGACTCCATTGGCTTTAACACTTGAAGACAGGTCTTCAAACTTCTCAATGTGGTCCATTGGGTGTTCATGTGGAAGCCCATGGAAAGGATGCTGACTTACAAGATGATAGTAACTGGGTTTCAGCTCAAAGTCATTCCTCTGAAAGGCAGGTGGGCGGATTGCAGCTCTATTTGCATAGAACTGATCTGGCCTGTTGTAATCTCCCAGAGTCCTCTGTGGATGACGCCCAGCAGCATCTCCAGCAGCTTGCTGTTGTACATTCTGCTCCTCAATTACAACGCCATTGTCATCTATCCTCTGCCCATCCTCATTCCTTCTGTTCCCTTCTCTGTCAACTAAATGACCTTCAGCATCTGTCCTCAGAACAAGTGGTCCAACCATTTTAGTCTGCTTTTTGGCTTTCCTGATGATTCTCTCTAACTTGGCGAGTTCGTCGATGCCTAAAGTCACAAGTTCTTTGTCTTTATTGCTCCTGGTACTGCGATTATGCATGTACCTGAAACAGACAACAGAAAAGTGAAAGAAGTTAGTAAACAGAAAATAAAAACTTAGTCAAAATTCTAATACTAAAAATCTGAAAGCGATATCTAAGTCCCCGGCAACGGCGCCAAAATTTGATATGCTCAAATTAACCCTTAGAGCTACTCTCTCAAATTAAGAGATCACGGTAGTACTTAGGGATCGAATCCACAAGGACCTGAGACTATCACTCAACAGATTTTAGATTCAAATAAAGCTAAGCAGTAGATAATAAAATAAAACTAAGATATTTGCAAAATCAATGAGATCAGGATGGTTGTTGGTTCTTAAAATCAATAGAGACAAGCGCTAGGCAATGGGAAATTCGCAGGTTGACATAAATCGCAGACCACGGACTGAAATGAATATTTATTAAAATCATTCTATAACTCGAAACACTAGTGTAAAACCAATCGACTTCCATCGCAGAGATTAACTATGATCAGATTCCAGAATTCCAAGTTCCTTTGCAAACTCTAACAACCTAAACATGCATTATAGATCAGGTTCGATAAGTTCACAAAACCACTAATCCAAATTCCTTTGCAACTAGTTACTTTGCTCATCTAAGATAATTCTGGTGATTAATAATGTTTCCACATCTATTAAACAACCTAAGATCTGATTTCTAGGTCATCAATCTTAAAACCAGTATTAAAGCAATCAAGATGAAGAACCAAATGATTTATCCTTCCAGTTTTGTAGTTCTAACAATTCATTATCAACCTTTGAATAACCCAAAACCTAACTAGCAGATTACTCAGACATAGCAGGTGAAACACAAATCATGACTTAAATAATATTACATTAAGAAAATAGAGTAAAATATTAAAGGGGTTCGAAATTCTTCTCTACAGAGTATGGATTTGTCTCCCTAAAAGCTCTCAATTTAATCTCTCTCTTTGTCTCAATAATCCTCAGAATATCTTCCTAACAATGGCTTAGGAAACCTAAATACAAGTCTAAACACGAACTGGGGCAAAAGTCCAAATAGTGGGAAACTTCTGGGCCTAGTTGCAATTTCTTCTAATGAGATTTAACGCTTCTTCGCAACCACGATCGGTGTCGATCGACACCAAGAGGTGGGTGTCGATCGACACCTTGCTCTTTAATGCCCTCCGACTTGGTCTTTTCAGCAACAACTTCAGTATAGCTCCAAAAGGTTCCAGAATCCAAAATTATGCTCCTTTCGTACCTAAACCTGCAAAGACTCTATAGGACTCGAAAAATACCAAAAAGACTATATAAACAAGACTTATATCATGGTCAAAAACCAGCAAAAACCATGATATATCATTTGGACACATACATTTCATATCGACCTGCATGTCGGACAGGTTTCTCTCAGCTTTGGTCGACACAGGTCTTTGCTGCAGCCTAAAACCCGTCATCTTTGCCATTATGCTTGGTTCTTCATGTCCACATCATCCACCATTCTTCAAGTGTCCTCCATAGCTCCATTTAGACCTGAAAAAGACTCTAAACAATGCAAAACATGCAATGTCTATTGTAAAACCTAAGACGTCTAATCTGAATGCAAATAGAGCAAATGATGATGAATGAATGCATGAAAAGAAGAAAAAATTAAACTTAATGTACGCTAAAACATGGTATATAATAAGGTTATCAGCTAAGCAAATAAACAAATATTGTAGAAGTGTCTAGCAACCTAATGATCAATTAACCAAAAAAAAGAAAGCATTAAACTAGATTTCACGGAAAGAAACTAACAATTAAAACTCAAGAAATAGAGCAAAAACTGAGTATAACAGGGCAATTCAAAATTAAATAAGCAGGAGTCTTAGGATGGGGTTATTGATACAATAGGTTAAACAGTACTCAATCTTTGAAGTGCAAACTCAACCAATAAGGCTAATCCTTCAGCATAGAACTCTAAACAAGCAGATCAGTTCAATCTCTTGATAAAGATCTTTTTGGTAACAACTGGACCAAAACTAATTCCCATTAGTGATCGAGCAATTAACAAGCATGGAACATCAGTTCTATCAGGCCATTTACTTCCTAGTCAACCATTATCACGTGTAAGACATGTAAATCTCCTAAATGACTAGTTTAGGCATTTCATCAAACATTTTTGGTACAGAGAAAACCTAATTTCGAAATTTAGCTGATCAACAACAATTAAGCATTAAGAAGATCAAATAAGAAAGGATTTATCAATATTAAGCACTAAACATCAAGGATCAACCACTAAATCACCATGGATCTAACCCATCCTAAGAACCCTAAGAGAACTACTAAGAACACATATAAATCATGGCGAAACAATATGAGAACTCATAACAAAAAGCAATACAAAGATGAACATTAGAGAGAATTACATACTCTTATTTAAAACTCAAATTGTGCTTACAAATCCTAAAATTTCTGGGAAAAAGCTTAAGAACAAGAGAGAGAGAATGTTTTCATCAGAAAAATAATAAAAACCAAGATAAGATTAATTATTGATAAGGATTGTAGAGGCCAGTTCAGGTGGCCGGTGTGGATGGTTGGAAGTGCTGGTCAACTTGCAGCGAGGTGGTCAAGCCGGTGCAGGTGCCCGGTGTAGATCCTTGGAGATTCTGGTCGGCTTGCTCTGAGATTTGTAGGCTGGTGTGGTACCCCGGTGTAAGTCATCATAGATGCTAGCCGACCTGCTCCGAGGTGTGTAGGCCGGTGGGCTTCCCGGTGAGAGTGTTTCTTCTTGCTTCTCTTCCTTATGCTCTTTTTCATACATCTACTTGAAGTCCATCTGATCAACATGTCTACAAAGCTCCATATTATCCGAAATACACTTCAAATGCTATAAAACATACATTTCTAATCCTAATACACACTTAAGTCTGCTATGAATGCAAATGAGACACTTAAGGCTATAAAATTAATGATATACCATGAAAAACTATGCATAATTGCAAGTTATCAAAAGTAAAGAAAAAGAACGCTTCTCAAATTTCTATCAGATTGTTAAGTTGTTACTATCTATACCTACACTCGTTTTTGAAGGCGATACATAATTTTTCATGCATACAGGGTGACTATAACAGTTTTGACCTATCGTATTCGAACAAGTGACCTAATAGTTAACTGCTTCAACTACAGTTATCCGTTCTACCAACTGAACTATGGTCAAATTTGAAATATATCACTTCATGCATGTAGAAAGCTAAAATACTATGCTTTTCATGTAATTTTTAAATATGTATATGTAGAGTACTATTCACAGCAAAAACAATGGAATATGAAGAGTATAATACGAAAGCTTAGTTAATAAGTCCTCTATTTTATGTTACGCCTGCTTCATTAAAGTTACTATATTTTTCATTACCTTACAGTAAAAAGATTGTTGTAGGTATATTACTTTTTAGAACTCTCCCAAAACATTTTATCAAAATATAAACGGCAGAATTTGAACTTGCGCGGGCAAAGCCTATATGATTTCAAGTAATGCCCGATAACCACTTCAGCACATCCACTTTTCCTTATACAAGATTTTGATATAGATTTAGTTATATAATATTGTTTATCGATATTTATCGATATTGTACAAAGGGGTCTAACAAAGCTTTGGTACAATTGACCAACTAAACGGAGAAGAAAAGAACCATATATCTATTTTCTAAAACGTTTTAGGGAGTCTAAAATTTACCAACTATATGAAGAAGAAAAGAACCAGAAATCAATTTTCTAAAATGTATTAGGGAGTTTATATTTCCATTTATAAATATCCAATGATTCTTAATTTTGTGCTAGGTACTGAATTTTTATTTACTACTAAACTTAGTGATACATATATATAGAAATAATTTGGATGGTGGGAAATACTAGTTTATATTATTAAAAAGTTCATGCAAGAAAATAAAAAAGGAACTTCACTACCATCCAGGAAACCTTACCACTTATAGGCACATGCATTGATTTTCCTAATAATATGATATATACATTGTACTTATCCGTTAGTTAACTTTCTTGAGGATTTATCAGTTAACCCATAACTCTATGAACTTTGTATTTCATCTCTTCTATTTGCACTAAAGTTAAAGATGAATATATCAAAAAAAATTATGTACTTGAGGAAAATTTAGTGTCAGAATAAAGGTATTTTTTATGTGAGTAAGTTGAGTGTCTTTTTCCACGTTTATATATAAAGCAAAATTAAAGTTTTTGCGTAAAATAATTCTAACTTACCAGATTCGAACTTAAGAATAATCTGCTTCAACTACAGTGCTCCTCTTTACCAACTGAGCTAAGGTTAGGTTTATTCCTTATTTTATGGATGTGTTTATACTATTAATAGCAGTTTTCATTGCTTTGGAAAGTATGAGATTGTGTTCTTACGCTAAGAGGGCTGTGGCAATTAAAGCAGAGCATTATAGAATAAGATGTCAGCTAAATCTTTTGAAACAGTTTTTTAAATAAACACAAAAATCATCATTGAAAACAAGAAGATTTAGTAATGAGAGGAGTACCCTCTAGTTTCAATCGATGCTTGATAAGCATTTATACAAATAAAATCCAACATTTATGGAATATGCATACAAGAATATTGTGCACTATAATATCCTCGATCGAAATTGTTGAGCTTAACAAAGAAACCACGAGTTCGAGGGAGTTCCATTAAGTTTTCTTAACTAAATTCAAAACATTAGAAACACAGGACATTTATCCACCTTCGTTTCAATAATTACCTATATAAGTATGTTATTTCTAGGTTATGTAAAGTAAAGAAAAAAAAAATTCTTCTCGAGTTTCTATGAAAAGTTGTTACTATCTATACCCAGATTTTTTTGAAGACGATACATCAATTTTTTATGCATACAGTTAAAAAAACTAGTCAATTTCAATAAAAATTGCGTGAGTAAAACAGTTTCTGATGCAACCATGTATAGCACAAAGTGACTGAGCTTGTAGTTGGGCTTGAACAGGAGCTTAAAGCTTGAAGTTCGGTAGTGTTTAAGGCATTTGAGTTTGATTTCATGCTTAGACTATGCTATTTTCTTTATGTATTTGTGTTTTACATGATTGGAAAAAGAGCATTAGTTCGATACTCTTTTGAGTTTCAAATGCCAAGCGTAAAAGCTTTGTGACTATAAACATGCACATTTGGAAGGTAATTCCATGTCTATCCCTTTTTTATATTTATTCCTTATGCTTTTAGTCTGATTTTTTATGAGTGTTTCAGGGTCATAAGATAGCTCAATGGTCCAAAGAGGGTGAAAACCGCCAAAGAGCCGAACATAGTCTCTACACCAAACTGGTGCACCAATCAAAGCCAGGAAAAATTGGTAGGCCACATACGAAGCTCAAACCAGATATTTCTGCTAGGTATTATCGCTTGTCCATGCACCAAGCCATTCTCCCACTGGCAGTGATGCACAAGTTTTTGAGGCTTTTGATGTCAATCAAACTCACACTTGTACTAGTCAGTTGTAGTGTCGTATCGGTTTTATGTCAATCCAATGGGAAAAGTTGAAAACAGAAGAGTTGAGAGTAAAATCTCTAAGTCAAGCAAGCAGAGAATTGGTTTTGTTGCATAAGCAACAGTTCTAGCAACCTAAGTGAAACAAGCAGTAAACAAAGTGAAAACAAAAGCAAACTAAGCAGTCCTAAAGAAGAAAAACAGAGCAAAACAGAGCAAATCCGAGATTCAAATAAGAGAAAGGCAAGTTCCTAGATGTGGTTATTGACTTTGGAGAATTTCAGACATCAACAAAGGCTGTTTCAAACTACATTGATCAAGCAAATAAGCAAGCAACGGTGATTCCTAGGCAAAGAGTTCACAATCAAGCTAGTTAGATCCAATCTCTTGGCAAATAACCCTTTGCTAAACATTCTAACAAGAACTAACTCTCATTAGTGCTAAAACATCAAGCAAGCAGGAATACACAACTCTATTCAAGTCAAAATGCTCCTCAAACAGTCAATCTCTTGAGCCAAGGCCAGCAAATCCTCTATTAAACATGATCAGCATTTCATCAAACACTTGGTGGGCATAAGAGAAAGCTAACAACTTAGATAAGTTTGGTCAACACTAATCTAGCATGAATAACAGATTAATAGAGAGGAACCCATAAAATGAAGAACATAACACGCCTTAATCAAGCCTTAGATTCCCCTAATCTACCACATCTAGAAACCCTAAGATAACTACTCACTTTTAATCATGTTTAACACCAAATCACAAGGGGAAAGGATGCTAATCATGATTAAAAGACAGATTAAAAAAGATTAAAGCAAATACTTGATTATATTAAACAAAGCAAATAAATTGTCTTACAAACTTAAAAGAAATGCTGAAGAACAGTATTTTGACAAGATCTGTCCAAAATCTGGAAAAAGAGGCTATTTATAGCCTAGAAAAGAAAACCCTAGAGTAATGGCATAGTTGTAATTAAAACAGGTTCGGGTTGGGTCAGTATCGGCCAGTCGTGTCGATCGTCAGTGATCGAAATGGATCCCTATCGGTCTGGAGTGATCGACACATGAGACCGAAATCCATCCGTTGTGTCTGTGTCGATCACACTTGACCGATACTAGTGATCGATACTGCTCCGTATCGGTCACACTTGACCGATACTCACCGTGCTCTGACCGAAAACTTCTGCAGAGATCTTCTGCTTCGATCCTTCTTGCACCCTCTTGCCCAGCTAGCATCCAGGATAGTCCCCAAAGCTCCTCCAAGCTCCTTTTAGCTCCAAAAGCACCTAAAAACATCCAAAATGCAAGGAAAATGCAAACTATACTCTAAATACAACCTAAGTCTAAAAGGAGAAGAAAATGGGACAAAAGCTAAGGGAAAACATGCAAAAGAGGACCAAAACATGTACTAAATACAGCTCTAAATGGTGTAAATACAAGGGATATCAACACCCCCACACTTGATTTTTGCTTGTCTTCAAGCAAATAAGAACAAATGGGAGAGTGAAGTTTGAAAGTGGGCATTCAGATTCCAAAAGTGTAAAGGTAAAGAGATGGTTTTAGTGCTTAAGTGCCTAGTTGTAGGATGCAAACATAATCAGCTATACTATAAAGAACCTAGCCATACTCATCATGTTTCAAAATGATCTCAAATCTCAACTTAGGCAAATGCTCAAATCAATCAACTCTTTAACATTCAATTAAGTTCAGAACATGAATCATGCTTATGCAAATCAAGTGAAGACATTTGGTTGAAAAGAGATAAGGTCATGAGATAAGAATGATCTCATTTAAGCACAGGGTTTGAAAATCATAAAGGATCACTCAATGAAATGACTTCATCTTAGGCAAAATGCTAAAGGTAAATGCACACTTTTGCATTCAATTCAAAGCTCTCTTCTACCCTTATTTCCCAAAGATGAGTCCTAAGTATTTCTAAACCCAAGAGTGAACCCTCTAAGTCTACCCTTTTCTAAACTCTACCCGTTACCCTTCTTCATGGCTGGGGAAACTTCTTCTTTTTGCTTGTGTGGTTGTTTCTTCTTGGTTGGGACTTCCTCTTCTTTGTTGTATTGGCATCTTTATCACCTTTGGTGGCTTGCTCCTGGTCTGAATTTTCTTCTTTGGACCATTCTGAGCTTTGTTGTTGGCGCCAATTCTTCTTTTTGAACTTAGAGCTTATCTTCCCTTTACTTAACCAAAATACTAAACTCTTTCCCCTTTTCTACCATTTCAGATCTTTTTCTTTTCTTTCAAAACATAAAAACATTAAGTTCAAACCACCTAACTCTACCCTTTTAAACCCCAAAACTCCTATCCTAGAATCAAGCTCAAAATGCAAGCTGATATCTACAAGAGAGCTAATCATTGCCGGCCTTAATCCTAACACTTTTTGCCAAGACAAAATCGAAAAATGCAATGCAAAGGCCTCACAGCTCTCACAATAGTGTTTAGGCTCAAAAGGAGGTTTTGGTTAAGGGTGAGGATGTAACTGTCCCATAATTATGAGGATCAGCTATTTGGATCTACAAGAGTGGTAGAAAGGAGAAAGATGATCCAAATATGTATATGGTAGCCATGAATTCAGTTTTCAATGCATAAGACATGATAATTAAAAGTCCAAATTAAAGTTCAAGTTGATAGAGTTGATTTTCAGTGAACAAATGCTTTCAGAATGAGATGAGAAGACCAAATCTAGCAATCTAAGCATGGTTCAGCCTTAACTTCTAGCAGTCAAATGATGCATCAAATAACTAAGCACTTAAAAACAGAAATCATCTCTAAACACTAAGCACTTTACAAGGAAAAGTCATCATAATGCCCTATCAAATGCAATGCAACCTATATGTCAACACTAGACTCAATCTTAGAAGAATGAAATGCAACTACATGCTCTCTTTTTGGTTTTCAAAAATGCAAAAAATTTCAAATTTATTCGATTTTTTTTTGTGTTTTTCTATGCCTTACATGTATGCATGATATGCATGAGACTCAAAGTGAAAAGAAAAAGAAAAACTAAAAAAACAGAACACAAAGTCAAACCTCAAATCTCTCCCCCACACTTAAATTACACAGTCCCTTGTGTAATGAAAGGAATGGAAGAGAGAAGCAACAAAATATATTACAGAAATAAAAAGATGCAATGGTATAGAAAAATGGAGAGGATGTGGTACTTGGTTTAATGGTGGGAGTTGTGGGATGATCCTGAGGTTTGTGGAGACTTGCTAGCTCTCCTCTTCCTTCTCTCATAGACTTAGTGGAATGCTCTGCTTCTTCAGGTGGTTGAACCCAACTTGATCATAGTTGCTCAGCTTGTGAAGAAGTCCCTTGTGTGCCCCATTGCCATGTCTCCTGAACTTCAGAGGGGTTGGGGTTTGATGTCTCCCAAGCTGATGGAACATGGGCTCTTGGCTTATAGGATGAGGCTCTTGGTTGTGCCCATGTACCCCATTGGTCACTTGGTTGAGCATGGAATGAGTGTCTTCCATGGGGGTTCCATACAGCTTCCTCCTCTTCAGTTGGCTCAGCTTGGTTAAGTTGCTCTTCTTGGTGAGAGTTGAGCTCATGGGTGTGGCTGTGGTGGGAAGTTTTTGATGATGCAGCCTTGTTCTTCCTGAACTTCCCTTTCACCATCTTCATAAGCCCTTTGATGGCTTTGTCTTGCCACTTGCACCACTTCTGGAGTGTGTTGATGTGCTCATGAGCTGCTCTCAAAGAGCTTCCTTGGTTGGGAGCTTCATAGGGCTGGAAGTGGAACTGCCTTGAGCTGTAGTTCAACACTTCTTCTTCTTCTAGCTCATCTCTTCATAGGTTCCTCCATGGCCTTCAGCGTCAGCATTAGCATTCCATTGGTCTTCTTCTCCTTCTTCTCTAATCTCTTCAGTGTGCTCCTCTTTTTCTTCACTGTCTTCTTCTTCTTCTCTTCTAGGAATATGGCCGCCTGTGTAGAGATCTTCAGTGCTTGGGTTGAAGTTGATGTTCGTTGTTGGGGAGAAGGAGGTCAGCCTTGGGTTTGGGAGAAGGACTCTCACTTGCTCTGAGTGATTGTTAAGGAATTGATAAACATACTTGCCCTGAACACTCTTCTCAAGAAAATGACTTCTTGTCAGATACTCCATGTCTATCCAGAGAGGAGCTAGAGCATCTTCAGCATGCTCCTCAAGGTTCACATCACAAGCTATGAGAATTGCTATCACAACTCCTCCAATGTGCAGCTGTGAGTTATTCTCCTTTCTTCCCTTGTTGATAACCCAATTCTGGTATGATTGCAGCTGCTCCATCAACAGTCTTACAAAGCATGGGAGCTTGCTTGGTGGATCAACTGGTACTGCACATCTGCTGGTGCCTGAACTTGTGTACAATCCATTGTAGAGGAAGTCTCTCTCCCTGCCAGTTAGGTGTGAGGTTTCTTTCCTTGCAAAGAATGTGTTTGCAAGCACCTTGTGTGCATATCTAACTGCAGAGTGCTTCAGGTGTTGGTTTCTTGTAGCCCCAGCTTTGAATTCCCCTACTCCAATTACCTCCCAAAACCTTGTGTACTGTGATTCATGGATTAAGAACTTCTTCCCTCTTTGAAAGTAGGTGCTTAGCCCCAGCACCCTAGAGAGTTCTTGGAATGTGATCTTGAACTTCTGTTTTCCAAGCTTGAAAGAAATCCACCCATCATGTTCAGGATGTTCACTCTTCTCATAATAAACCACCTTGAGGGTGGAGAGGAATTGATGTGTGAAGCGCTCATAGGATGGGAGAGGCTGTAGTAGCTCTGCAAGCCCCATTTGTTCAAAGGTGCAGAAACAGTCTTCATAGATTCCCAGCTCCTTCATTGTGGAGGCACATTATCTTGTTGGCTTAAAGGTGCATCTGCTGAATCCCTCCATGATTCCCTAGCATTGTGCTTGATGGGTGGAGCTTCTTCCTCAACAGCTTTTCCCTTGCCTCTCTGCTTGGCGATTTTATCCTTAGCTGGTCTCTTTCCAGCGGCCTTAGAAGAAGTTTCAGCAGCATTGCCAATTCCCTTTTCTTGCCTTATTGTTGGTGATGTTGGTGCTTCCTGAGGTGCTTCTCCCTTTTTCCCCAGCAGCTATCTTTGTTCTTCCCATGGTACCATCAAAAGCAAAGCTTGAAAACAAGGTAAGTGAAAGAATAAAAGCTGAAGAACCAAATAGCTGAAAGCTTTTAATGGAGAAACTCTTTAAGCTAAGAAAAGTCTAACAAGTCCTAACAACAAGCGTAAACTTCTTCAAAGCAAGAAGAGATCAAAAGCTAGCAACTAAATTAACTAGAATGCACAAAAGATAAACAGTTATGCATAACATCTTAGCAAAATGGTTCATAGGTAAACGAGATAATGATCTTACAAAAAGGATGAGGATGAACAAGCAATGAGATAAATAGACATTAATCAGAACTTCAACATCTAGCTTGATATTTCGAAACAAATCCAAATTGCAAAACCATAGCACAACAATCAAAACTAAACACTTCTTGCTCTTAAAAACTTCTTACTAAGCAATTTATAACATAAGCAAAGAGTAAGAGCAAAGAGAGATAGTTTAGGAAGCAAACCTTTGGTGAGCTTCTGAACACTTAATGAAAGCAATAAAAGAGAAAAAGAACTAGTGATTTCGAGCTTTAGGTGAGAAGAAGAGTGCGTTTAAGTGTGAAGAGAAGTGAAAAAAATTGTTGTTTAAATAGAGAGAAAGGAGGGGAAACCAAAGGAATCAAGGGTTGGTGAGGGAACATAAGGAATCAAAACTGTGGGGGACAAAAACAAAAGTGTTCAGAAGCTAGGAAAGAGGTCAGAAGGAATCCCATTTAAAAGTTCAAACTACTTTGGCTCCAAACCAAAGTAGGTAAAATTTTTTGAAAGTTGAGATACTTACCTCGGATGGAGTTTCGGTAACTCATGACCGATATTACTGACCGAAATTGCATTTTCGGTCATGAGTGATCGACACTAGAGACTGACGTGCTTCCTGGGACTAGTATCGGTCATCCTTGATCGACACACTTGACCAAAAATCATACGATGTGATTGGGTCGATCTCGAGTGATCGATACTGGTGACCGATATGATTCCGAGAATCTTATCGATCTCCAGTGATCGACACACTAGACCGAAAATCAAACTGATTGTGTCGATCAAGTATGGTCGATATGAATGACCGAAAATTGTCCTGCTTCCAAAACTTCTTTCCATATCGGTCACAAGTGACCGATATGTTGACTGGTATAGACTGGCTCAACCGATATCAATCAGTTATGATCGATACTGATGACCAAAAATATGTGTATCGGTCATGACCGATATCAGCTTGAATACACATGTTCTTTGTCCCTTTCAGACTTTCTCAAACCCCAGTTTAAAATCCTGTTTCTATACACTAAAACAAAACATAAAAGATAAACTAGAAAGCATAATATATACAAAAGGATACCATGAGACTACCTCCCAAGTGTGCTTGCTTAAAGTCACTAAGCTTGACTTTGATTACCTCTTTAGTTGAGGTGGAGAAGTTGATGGAGCTGGAGCTCCTACCTCTTTCTTCCTCCAGACCCATGTTCCTGATGATGGTTGGTGCTGTTTGTCCCTTGATGATATCCCATGCCTCTTCTTTTTGACACTTGGTTTGATTGGAGGTTTCACAACCTTTGTGGTTAAGTTCTCATTGCTCGTCAAACCTCCTTCAAGCCTTAACCCATCATTCAGTGTCTGTCCTGGATCAGCAGGGGGAGTATCATCCATAAACATGTTCACAGTGAAGATCAACACATCATCTAGATTATTTGGGAGATTCCATTGTTCACACTCTTGCTCAAGTACACCACAGAAAACAAAGGGAGGAGGTTCAATTTTGTAGACCTTGAATTCATCAACATTCTTTAGAATGACTGAGCCTCTCTTGAAATCCAACTGAGCTCCTGCTGTTGCCAAGAATTGAGTGCCTAGAAGTAGTGGTACCTCTCTGGAGTATGTTTTCTCCATGACCACAAAGTCTGTTGGAACTAGGCAATCTCCAATCATTAAAGGGTAGTCCTTCACCATGCCCAGAGGTTTTGTGGAAGTGTTATCCACAAAAGTGATAGAAGTCCTGGATGGCAGCAGTTTCTTGATCCCCAGAGTTTGGCTCAGATGGAGGGACATGACATTGACAGTAGATCCTGAATCACATAGGGCTTTGACATTGTCAAGCATCTCCAGCTCACAAGTGATGAGGAACTTTCCTGGGTTTGTGATTTTTGGCAATGACTTCATCATCTTGCTCTTCTTCATGTGAGCCCCCACATTCTCAAGGATTGGTTCCACCACTTCCAGCTTGTCAAAGACTTCTTTCAGGAACCTAATTTGATGCTTCACATCCAGAAAAGTGGTGCCATGTGGGAGTTGTATTCCAGCCTCTTGTATGTCCTGCTTGATCTTTATGTACATCTCCATTCTAGCTTTTGTGAAATGCATTGAGGGGTAGGAGACTGGTGGTTTGCAGTCCTGAGTTGAAATTTCTTTATCCTTTTCAGTAGTGCTTGAAGAGGCACCCACTTGATTGTGGTAGAGCTTCTTAGAGTCCTGAAGTGTATTGTGAGACAGAACCATCAAAGCATGGTGTTTCTCTAGTGTCTCTTCCTCAGCATCAGTGTGCTTTGGTGTGGGGATCTCTTCTGTAGCAGATGGGGTTTCCTCAGCCCCCTCTTTTTGAGCAGCTTCCAGTGCTGCTCGTTCCTGTTCTTCTTCTCTGTTCAAGTGTTCATCGAAGCCACGGAGGAACGTCCCTACAACTACCTGAGCTTCTTCATCACTGATGTTTCTTCTTCTGGATTCTCCTCCATACTCAACCCTCATCCTGTCTATGTGCATCAGCATTTCTTCGATCATGATGCCCAGCTCTTCCAAAGAAGCATCTTCATCAGTGAATTCCTCTTCTGCTTCCTCTGCCTCTTCAGTAAGTAAGTGGCAGTATTCCTGAGGTTTGTGTGCAGCTTGTTGAGGAAGAATGTACTGAAGTCTTGGTGTGTGTGCCTCATCTTGGTTGTTCTCCAAGAGATGTATCCTTGAGTCTAGATCCTCAAATTTAGCATGAAGGTCATCATGAACATAAGCAATCTTGTTGTTCAGCTCAGCAAATCTCTTGTTCATCTCCATGTTTCCAATGGTTTGGAGGTTGATGTTGACCATGATCATGCTCCTAATGTCATCTGATCTAGATGGAGGAATGTATGGTTGGTCTTGAGTGTGTGAAGGAGTGTAGCTCTCTTCAAAGTAGTGCAGAGGTAAAGGCTCTTGGCAGAAGTTTCTGTAGGTAGTGTCTTCAAAGTACACCATCTTGATGTGTTGTTGCAACTCACCTGAAATGAAAACACTTGAAAACAGAGTTAGTAACCAAAGAAAAGTGAAAGCTTGATCTTAAAGATTCTACAAACTCTAATGATTCAATCTAATTCCCAAATGGCAACGGTGCCAGATTGATGCACGAGTTTTTGAGGCTCTTGATGTCAATCATCGTCACACTTGTACTAGTCAGTTGTAGTGTCGTATCGGTTTTATGTCAATCCAATGGGAAGAGTTGAAAACAGAAGAGTTGAGAGTAAAATCTCTAAGTCGAGCAAGCATAGAATTGGTTTTGTTGCCTAAGCAACAGTTCTAGCAACCTAAGTGAAACAAGCAGTAAACAAAGTGAAAGCAAAAGCAAACTAAGCAGTTCTAAACAAGAACAACAGAGTAAAACAGAGCAAAACAGAGCAAATCCGAGATTGAAATAAGAGAAAGGCAAGTTCCTAGATGTGGTTATTGACTTTGGGAAATTTCAGACATCAACTAAGGCTGTTTCAAACTACATTGATCAAGCAAATAAGCAAGCAATGGTGATTCCTAGACATAGAGTTCACAATCAAGCTAGTTAGATCCAATCTCTTGGTAAATAACCCTTTGCTAAACATTCTAACAAGAACTAACTCTCATTAGTGCTAAAACATCAAGCAAGCAGGAATAAACAACTATATTCAAGTCAAATTGCTCCTCAAACAGTCAATCTCTTGAGCCAAGGCTAGCAAATCCTCTATTAAACATGATCAGCATTTCATCAAACACTTGGTGGGCATAAGAGAAAGCTAACAACTTAGACAAGTTTGATCAAGACTAATCTAGCATGAATAACAGATTAATAGGGAGGAACCCATAAAATAAAGAACATAACACGCCTTAATCAAGCCTTAGATTCCCCTAATCTACCACATCTAGAAACCCTAAGATAACTACTCACTCATAATCATGTTTAACACCAAATCACAAGGGGAATGGATGCTAATCATGATTAAAAGAAAGATTAAAGAAAGATTAAAGCAAATACTTGATTATATTAAACAAAGCAAAGAAATTGTCTTACAAACTTAAAAGAAATGCTTAAGAACAGTATTTTGACAAGACATGTCGAAAATCTGGAAAAAGAGGCTATTTATAGCCTAGAAAGGAAAACCCTAGAGTAATGGCATAGTTGTAATTAAAAACAGGTTCGGGCTTGGTCAGTATCGGTTAGTCGTGTCGATCTTCAGTGACTGAAATGGATCCCTATCGGTCTGGAGTGATCGACACATGAGACCGAAATCCATCCGTTGTGTCTGTGTCGATCACACTTGACCGATACTGGTGATCGACACTGCTCCGTATCGGTCACACTTGACCGATACTCACCGTGCTCTGACCGAAAACTTCTGCAGAGATCTTCTGCTTCGATCCTTCTTGCTCCCTCTTGCCCATCTAGCATCCTGGATAGTCCCCAAAGCTCCTCCAAGCTCCTTTTAGCTCCAAAAGCACCTAAAAACATCCAAAATGCAAGGAAAATGCAAACTATACTCTAAATGCAACCTAAGTCTAAAAGGAGAAGAAAATGGGACAAAAGCTAAGGGAAAACATGCAAAAGAGGACCAAAACATGTACTAAATGCAGCTCTAAATGGTGTAAATACAAAGGATATCAGGCAGTTACAGCAAGAACCTATACCGAGCAGTATTGGGGGCTTTGAGGATGATCTAGAAGTCCGTCAAGACAAAACAGTTAACCATGGAGTTGGAGGCTATCTCGAGCAGCATCTCGGCCTAGCTTGCTCGATACAAACCATTTCGAGTAGCATCTCGGACTTGACTTGCCCGATATTGGCCATATCGAGCAACGTACCGGTGCTAGCAGACTGATACAAGGCATTCTAAAATCCATAACGAGCTGTATACCGGGGACGCCTGGTCGATAAATACCTTGCTGACACGCACACAGAGCTGCATATTTGTGATATCAAGCCGAGACAAACCCCACCCGACGACCACACCGATCAAGGCATTGATATATGATGGTTTTTATTGTTTTTAACCATGGTATAAGTTCTTTTTATTGAGTCTTTTTGGTCTTTTTAGAGTCCTAGTAGAGTATTTGCAGGTTAAAGCATGACTGGAGCAAAATTGAGAGTTTTGTAGATTTTTTGATCATTGCAAGAATCAACCCCGAAGTAAGCAACTCGGAAGCGTTACATCGGCATTGGTGGCGATCGTCACCACTCAAGGGTGACGCTCGTCACCCCCATCTGAAGAGGAGTCGTGACTTAAATTAAAAGATGGGAATAAAATTGCACTATTGGCAAGTTCCATTATTTACAAAAGTTTCCAGCTCAAGTTTTAGCTTGTATATATTAGATTTTCAGCCAAGATCTTATTTTCTAGAGAGCTTTAGAGAGAGATTTGTATCAGAGCTTTTGGAGAGACAAATCAGACTCCTTCAGAGCAAATTTTGAACTCTTTTATCTTTATTTCTTATTTCTTTTATGCAATCTATTCTATTCATGATGTTTTCTCAATTCACCATGTGTGAGTAGTTTGTGAGTTAAGGTTGATGAAGAGTTTATAGAATTGCTAAATTGTTAGGAAATCCATTGGTTATTCAACTATACTTTCAATCACATTGTTTTCTAGAACTGATCATTTAGATTTCAAAACCCTATGTTGTTTAATAGATGTGATAACATTGTTAATCACCTGAACTAGTATTAGATGAGAAAAACGCCTATTTTCAAAGAGATTTGACTTTAGAGTTTTGTGAACAATTGAACCTGATCATTACTGCATGTTTAGAATGTTAGAATTTGCAAAGAGATTTGAAATTCTATCATTTAGGCATTGATAACTTCTGCAATGAGGATTGATTAGTTATATCATTGTGTTTCAAGTTTGGGACAGTTTTAATTCATTCCTGACTGCATGCATTCTACATTCTCGGATTCAACCTAGGAATTGTCCTGACTTAGCGCCTTTAACATCCTGAAACTTAAGAACAACCATAAAATCGCCTGCTTGCTTTTAATAATTATTTCGCACTACATACATTACTTATTGCTTAGCTTAATCCAAACCTGAACTTTATAGTGTAGTTAACTTACTCCCTTGAGATTCGATAAACCATTGTGCTAAAAATGAATTGATGTGCACTTGCAGTATACTATAAGTGGGTAAAACCAGAGCCCTATCAAGTTTTTGGCGCTGTTGCCGGGGAGTAATAGGTGCCTATCGATTTTTAGTATTAGGATTTTGACTAAGTTTTTATTTGTTTACTAACTTTCTTCTACTTTTCTTTGTGCTGGTTTCATGTGTATGCCTAATCGCAGTACCAGAAGGAACAAAGAGAAGGAGCTTGTGACTTTGAGCATCGACGAACTAGCTAAGTTGGAGAGGACCATCAGGAAAGCTAAGAAACATTCTACAATGATTGCTCCGCTGATTTTGGTTGAAGATGCAGAACGTCACTTTGTTGACAGAGATGGAAACACGAGGAATAAAGAAGGGCAAAGAATGGATCAGAATGGGAATGTCATAGCTGAACATGTGGTTCAGCAAGTTGAGGGTGACGCTGGAATCGCTACTGAAAACGCTGCTGGGCATTTTGTCAGAGGACTGTTTACTAAGGTCTGTCTGAGTCAGCTTATTTTCGATTTAATCATGGTTTACTAGGGGTTTTCTAGTTCCCCTATAAATAATAAAGTCCTCAAATGGTTAGACAACTTGGATTTTAGTACTTTTCTTCTGTTCTTGCACTTAAAAACTTTTTCCTTTTCAGCTTTGCTTTGTAAGACATAGTTTGATTTAGTGAATTTCTGTATTTGCCTATAATCAATTCTTGTTTATTCTGCTTTCTAATCATGCTTAACCTTTATTTCTCTTTGGAATTTGTGGTTTTGACTATGGCTAGTGATTAGTCTTATTTAGGGTTTGAGATGGGATAGATTAGAGAGGTTTTAGGACTAGATTAGTGATGTCTTATGCTTAATATGATTGTCTTCTCTCTATTAGATGTGCTTAACATTAGATTAGTCTTGGTGATAACAAGATTTTAATCAAATTAGTGAGAGAGTGATGCAACAGGAGGTTATCAAAACACAAGCAGCACTTAGTTGTAGTACAATGCAAGAGGAGTCAATCCAATCCTAGGAGCTAGAAAGTACAATGAGAATGCAAGGATTATGTAAAACTAAGCAAATGATGGACAGTTTTGTAAAAATCCTAAAAACTAGATGCAATGATTAAATGTAGGGTAAAACTATTTTAAAAATACTAGAATGGATTAAACTACTACTAGGAACAGACCAAACAATAAAAATGCAAGGCAAGGAATTACTAAAATTTGACTGGTGAATCGACCACGAGATCGACCACTAGATCGAGCAAAAGCAATCAATTTCGTCTAAAAGTTCAAACAGAAACGAATCTAATGACCAGGATGCAACAGATAACATGCGAATGATTAACAGAAGATGTAAGAGTACTAAGAAAGAGGGTCTAGGGTTGAGATTCATATTCAAGGGTCACGTGGTGCCTAAGAAGGGAGGGATCACGGTCATTAAGAACGACAAAGATGAGCTTATACCTACTAGGACTATTACTGGACACCGTATGTGTATTGATTATAGGAAGCTTAATCTTGCTACTAGAAAGGATCATTTTCCCTTGCCTTTTATTAATCAAATGCTTGAAAGACTTGCTAATCACCCCTACTATTGCTTTCTTGATGGATATAGTGGATTTTTCCAAATACCAATCCATCCAAATGATCAGGAGAAGACGACCTTTACATGCCCTTATGGCACCTTCGCGTATCGAAGGATGCCATTCGGGTTGTGTAACGCACAGGCTACGTTTCAGCGGTGTATGATGTCGATCTTCTCCGATCTAATAAAAGAAATGGTAGAGGTGTGTATGGATGACTTCTCGGTCTATGGTGCTACCTTTTCTGCGTGTTTGTTAAATATTTGCAGGGTACTAAAGTGTTGTGAGGAGACAAACTTGGTGCTTAACTGGGAAAAATGCCACTTCATGGTGAAGGAAGGGATCGTGCTTGGCCATAAGATATCAGAGAAGGGTTTTGAGGTCGACAAGGCAAAGGTTGAAGTGATGACAAGCCTTGAGCCACCAGTTAACGTCAAAGGAGTGAGAAGTTTCTTGGGACACGCCGGCTTCTACAGGTGCTTCATCAAAGATTTTTCTAAGATTGCACGCCCTCTTACGCGGCTGTTGTGCAAGGAGGCTAAATTCGTCTTTGATGAGGAGTGTTTGCAAGCTTTCGTAACCATCAAGGAGGCCCTAGTATCCGCGCCAATAGTGCAAGCACCGGACTGGACTCTCCCATTCGAGATTATGTGTGATGCTAGTGACTACGCCGTGGGAGCCGTTCTAGGCCAAAGGAAGGATAAGAAGCTGACATGATTTACTATGCTTCAAGAACCTTGGATGACATGCAAACGAGGTATACCACTACGGAGAAGGAGCTATTGGCGGTTGTATTCGCCTTTGAGAAGTTCAGGGCTTACCTCGTGGTTTCCAAGACTATTGTCTACACAGATCACGCAGCTTTGCGTTATATCTATTCCAAGACGGACACTAAGCCGAGGCTTTTGAGATGGATCCTCTTACTCCAAGAATTTGACATGGAGATCAAAGACAAGAAAGGGATAGAGAACGGTGTTGCTGACCATCTCTCTCGATTAAAAATCAACGAGTCTCTTCCCTTAGATGATTCTCTCCCCGAAAAACAACTCATGGCAATCACTACCGCTGTTTGTGGGAGCCTAGAAGAGCGGTTTGAGGAAGTTCTGAGCTTCAAAGAGGAGGATCTCCCTTGGTACGTGGATATTGTGAACTACTTGGCATGTGGGGAAGAGCCGTCACATCTTGACAACTACCATAGGAAGAAGTTCATGAGGGACGTGAGCCACTACTATTGGGATGAGCCCTATTTATACAAGAGAGGTGTTGATAGCCTGTAGAGAAGATGTGTGACAAAGGAGGAAGCAAGAGACATCATCTTTCATTGCCACAGTTCTTTGTATGGCGGGCACTTTGCTTCGTTCAAAACCGCCACTAAGATCTTAAAAGCCGGCTTCTGGTGGCCGTCCATTTACAAAGATACCCATGAGTTCGTGATGAGCTGCGAGGCTTGTCAAAGAGCAGGGAATATCACTAAGAGGAACGAGATGCCTCAAGTTCCTATCTTCGAGGTAGATGTCTTTCACGCGTGGGGCATAGATTTCATGGGGCTGTTTCCTTCATCTTACGGCAACAAGTTCATACTCGTAGCTGTTGACTACGTCTCTAAATGGGTTGAGGCCATTGCTTCCCCAACAAACGACTCTAAGGTGGTGATCAAACTCTTTAAGAGCATCATTTTCCCGAGGTTTGGAGTACCCAAGGTGGTGATAAGCGACGAAGGAAGCTATTTCATCAACAAGCTGTTTGAAAATCTTCTAAGGAAGTATGGCGTGAAGCACAAGGCAGGTACACCTTACCATCCTCAAACGAGTGGCCAAGTGGAGGTCTCTAACCGTCAGATCAAGGTGATACTCGAGAAAACAGTTGGGACTACTAGGAAGGATTGGGCGGTGAAGTTAGATGACGCTTTGTGGGCTTACCGGACTGCTTTCAAGATGCCCATCGGTACTACTCCTTTCACTCTTCTCTACGGCAAGGGATGTCACCTCCCCGTTGAGTTGGAACATAGGGCGTTGTGGGCTGTGAAGCGGCTGAATTTTGATCTGAAGACGGCTCAGGAGAAGCGGTTGATCCAGTTGCACGAACTTGATGAGCTAAGGCTGGACGCTTACGAAAGCGCTAGGATCTACAAGGAGCGTACCAAGGCTGCTCATGACAAGAAGCTGGTACCTAAGGAGCTTAAGGAAGGGAGTTTGGTGCTGCTTCACAATTCAAGGCTCAAGCTCTTTCCAGGGAAACTAAAGTCACGGTGGAGCGGTCCGTATGAAATCAAGGAGGTATTGCCCTACGGAGCTGTCACGTTGGTCGGAAAGAGTGGGAATGCATTCACAGTGAACGGGCACAGAGTTAAGCCATACATGGCGAGTGCATTTGACAAGGAGAGCACCTCAATGCTTCTCCAAGATCCACCATCTGCCTAAACCAAGTAAAGTCTAGCTAAAGACGGTAAAGAAAGCGCACTTGGGAGGCATTCCCATGTTTATCCTGTATATATTCTTGCTTTATTTCTCTTTCAGTGTGTGGGAGCATGTATAAGGGATTGCAGGCAAAGATCTTAGATCCAAAAAGAGTGAGAAGGGGCGAATATCGACTAGAGATCGAGTGCAAGATCGACTAATCCTAACTTGATCTTTAGTTAGTGAATCGAGAGGAGTTAGTTGTTCTATACGATATCGAGTGACAAGGTCGATCTAGATAAGCACGGATCGATCGGTCCCATCTAGATCGACCGATCTAAAATGTCTCCGGAAATTCTTGGAGTATAGATCGATCGATCTAAAAATGGATCGACCGATCTATTTTCTCTCGGGAAAGTCCTTCAAAGATAGATCGATCGCTCGACTCAACCCATCACTCGATCTAAGCCGAATCGACCTCTGAATCGAGGACACAGCTCGATCATGCAGACTCAGCCTAGTTGACCAAAAGTCAAGGAAAGAGAGAGTATAATTGATTTAAGACTCGATTCTAGTCCAATCGAGCCGCTGATCGATCAAATCTCTCGATCCAGCCATTATGGGCATGAGATCGAGTCCTAGATCCACCAAACGGACTCGATCTCATTCCGAGGTAACAAAATTTTTCCCTCCCTTTCTCCTTTCCCTCGCTTTTTAATTTTGAATGGTGGTCAAGGAAAAAATCTTTGACCACAAAAGTTGTGCCTTGACCACCTTTTGTCAGAAAACCGCTTTTATCACCCATGGTTTTAGATTTTTGTTGCCTTTATGTTTTCAACAATTTTCACACTCTCTCATTTCTGTTCTTGCGAATTTTAAACCAAGAGAGAGTGTTCTTCTTCTCTTCCTAAAGGCATTTAGCTCTTATCTTCGATCCTGCAAAGGTATTTTCAGATTTTTAATAAAATCTTTTCAAAAATTCCTTTTATCATGGTTGATCGATTTAAGTTGCTAACAGTTTTAACGTTTTTTTTAAAGTAGCTAGAAATCAGGAAATAATCTAGATTTGATTCCATCTCTAGATTTTCTTTTCCTTTATCTAGATACAATTTTTATAAATCCCCCAAAAATCTAGGGTGTTAGTTGTAGATTTTTCTTTCTCGCTAGTCTCTTTCTCGATTTTGCGCCACCTTGCTCATTCTTTTGTTTGAGAATCGTGTTTCAGGCACCAGTGGCACCTAAGAGAACCAGAGATGAAGCTGAACAGAGAGAGGATGAACAACGAGTGGTTCAGGAAGAGGGAACTCAACAAGTCCAAGAGGAGGAACCTCCGCAAGTTCATGAGAGGATCCGTTGGACTAAGGAGGAAAAGGAGGCGAAGAAGAGATTAGAGAGGCTGCGCTTCGAGCCTACCAAGTTCGCGAGCAGAGACTTGCTGGAAATGATGGATCCCCTCGAAGATTTTGACTTCCTTCTCCAACACATGGGGCTTGCTTACCTTTCAAGAATGGATTGCCCCACTTATCCGCAAGTAACCGTTGATTTCCTCTCTACCTTGGCGTTCTCCTATGAGAATCCGAGCCTCCCAACTCCCTCTCAAGGGCATCTCAGCTTTAAGGTCAAGAAGCGGTCCTATCACCTTTTCATTGAGGAGCTTTGCCAAGCATATGGACTCAATGCCGCGGCTAAACAAGTGGAGTTTCCTCCTCTCAAGAACGCCAGCATCATATGGGACGTGCTTTATGATGAAGAGTACAAAGCCAACACGGCTAAAATCAAGAAGGTGAGGAATCCCGTTCTGAGGTACACGCTCAAGTTGTTGGCGAACACCTTCACCGGACGAGCCGTGTCTCCCACGGTGTCGAAGACCAAGCTGTGTTTCCTCTTCCAAGGGATCAAGAGGATACTATGCAGCAACGAGGAAGAAAACCACGATCCGCTGATGGATGACCTTGGGAATGATTTCAACTACGGGTGTATACTAGCCTCCTCCTTGGTGAAGTACAAGGCGTACGCCCTTAGATGCAAGGCGAGCTCAGCTTACATTGGAGGGTTTCTCACGCCGCTCTTCATCCAAGCCGGTGTACCACTTCAATGGTTCGAGCAATGCGCGGACAGGTCATTCATAGATAAGACTTACATGCGAAATACCGATAGCTTGGGACCTATGCCAGCTCCAGGATTCTACGCCTATCAGTTCTACAATGACGCGGGGAAGAAGAGTGTGTGCATCTTACCCAATGTCGCGGAGACAAACTTGGACAGCATCGGTACGATCCAGTTTTGCCCAACCCACGAGGAGTGCTACGCCCCACTTGGTACAACAATGATGCCCATTCAGTCCACGCGAGAGCAATCAGAGCCACCGCCATCAGATGGCGCAATGCCAGCCCATTTCGAGCTTCCAAGGATGGACTTTGATCCGCAGACCAAGGCTGAGAAGATTCTTGCTTCAGTGGTAGAGGTGCACCGAAAAATAACCAAGTGGCAAGGGAAGATGATCAAGAAGCTTGCCAAGAAAGTCAAGGCGCTTCAAGAGAGCTCATCTGCGAAGTCTAAGGGGTCCAAGAGTGAAGAGGTTAACCAGCCCGAGAAGAGGAGGAGATCAACTGGCGGTATTGTCATCCGCGAGCAGCAAGGCACCGCGCAATAAGCTCGACATTCCGTTCATGGTTTCCCCACCGAGGATAAAGGGAAGGACATAGCCCGACGCTCCTCTAGCAAGAGCAGCTCCGCTGGAACATCCTCAAGTTCCAGCCGAGTGTAGCTCCAAGGTACCAACAACCTTCCATTGTACATACCATTCATATTTTCTTTGTCTTTGCATTGTGTTTTTAGCTCCTTTGATTTTTTTTGCCACCGGGACGGTGTCATTCAAGTTTGGGGGAGTATGTGTGTGGTTTGACATATTTATTTTGATCTTATTTTCCCTTTAGCATCCTTGAGTCTTCGTTACATGAAAAATTGGTAAAATTTTTAAAATTTTTAAGAAAAATTCATGTAGTTGCATTCACATTGTTAAGTATTTTAGGATTGAGTCTAGAATTTTTAAGCATCTAGGTTGTTTACATTTGCATAAGGGGTTAAAGTTTTCTTAAAAAGGTGTTTTAAGCTTATGAAAGGTTTCAATATCGTAGTTATTAGTTCTCTAATGCTTTGCTCACACTTTGAAAGTAAGTTCTTACCATGCTTGGATCACTTGTTTTGATTTTCGTGACTTGAATTTAACTCTCATGATTTGAAACTTGTCCTAAAATGTGAAAACCTTAATCTTAATTTTTAAATATCATTCTTATGCACTTGAAAATGAACACATGGATCTTTAAAATATTTGGGCTCTCTTCCTCCTTTTACCACTCTTTGTGAGCCTAAGTAGAACTTCCACCTTGACCCTTACCTTTCTTTGAAGCCAAGTTTTCGTGTGTGACAGAATTGTGAGGCCTCTTCCGGTTTCAACTTAGCATAAAGTGTTACGTTTAGGCGACATGATTAGGTTCTCATATGATTGCTAGCTTTGCATTTTGAAGCTCGATGTAGGCTTAGGATAAGTTTGAGGGATCATTGGGGTTGCTTTCATGATTATATGCTTTCTGTTTCAAAAGAGTTTGGTATTTGAAGTGAATAAAAGGGTTTAAGTGAAAGGTTTTGTGTTTAAAATGTATAATGCTCCAATAAATTCAGAAGATGACTCTCTCAAATTAAAAAGAAAAATAATAAAATAAATAAAGGAGCCTAAGTGCCAAAAATAAAAATAAAATTAAAAATTAAAAAAAAATTAAAAAAATAATAATAATAGAGCTATCATATTCAAGGGTCTTAAAGGTCCAAGCTGAATATGAATCTCAACCCCAAAACCCAATGAAACTACTAGCGACTCATGAAATAAACTGTATGAAATGCAATAAACGAGGAACTAAACATGAAAGATAATTGATTTAACTTAAACGATCCAATATTCAAAAGTAAAAGCAAGAAAAAGCTCGAAGTCTAACAATGGCGAATCGCCTAAAAACGAGAGAGACGATAGAAAGTAGTCGAAAAAACGGGATAATGAAAGGGATCGTTGGTCTTTGCCTAAAATGGCCAAACCGCAAATGGTCCCCCCTTTCGCTGTGGTCCAAAAACAGGCTGGACGGATAAGGTTGGTCTGGGATCGATCACGAAGCTCGATCTGGCAATCGATCACGTCCTGAATCGGGCGGCTCTTGGTCGATCTCCGAGTCGATCTTGTGCTGATCGGGTTGGAAGCTCGATCCGGTCCTCGATCTGCATGGCGTCGTCTACGTCCGTACTCCAAATCGATCTCCATACTCGATCTTCTGGTCGATCTCGTCTGGATCGATCTGTCTTGCTCGATCTGCTACTCGATCTCAGGTCCTTAGCGTGCAATCCTGATTTCTCCAAGTGTCCACAAACTTCCTCATGAGCCTCAACACATCCACGAATCCTTCAAGACTCCAAAGTAGCCGAAAACAACCTGTATGTGATGCAAAATGCAAGAAATATGCATATGCTGGTGCAAGAACACTTTAGGACTTAAAGTGATGCAAACTAACCTAAAATACAATGTATATGCGTGAGAAACTAACTTATATGTATGCAAAATGCATGGAATATGCAGTTATATCACTTGGCCAGGCTTGTTTAGTAATTTGGCTTTCTCTTGCGCCTGGTAAGTGTTTGATGAAATGCTGCTTAAAGTCTCTTAGAGGATCTGTATGCTTAGCCTAAGATATTAGATGTCTAAGGTACATTTTGGCTTTATAGGATTAAAATTCTGTTTTGAATGCTTGCTGATCATGTGTTTGTATAAAGGGATTTATCTGAAATGTGTGCTTAGCAAAGTGATTAGTGTCAAGGAATTAGGTTAGTTAGAGTTGTTAATCCTATGCCTAGAAGATAACATTGTTTGAATGGTTTTGAAGCATCACTAGTTAGTTTCTAATCCCCTCTTAATCAATAACCCCCATCTTAGATCCTTACTTTATCTATTTGAATTTCCTACTTTGATTAGTTCAGTCTTTAGATCTGTTTAGTTTGTTCACAACTGCTTTCTTGAGTTTGGCTTGACTTAAGTGATTTGCTGTATTCTTGGTGTCTTAAGAACTCAGATGGATTTATACCTTACATGCTGCAATGACATGAGTGTGTTAGGATTTGTTTAGCTAGACAAATACCATCTATCAAATTGGCGCCGTTGCCTGGGATCAATTTAGATTAAGCAATAGGATTTGTGGATTGTTTAAGATCAAGCTGGTATTTTTCTGTTTGTTACTGATTTGCAAGCTGCTCTTCTGCTTATAGGTGTATGAAATTGAGGTCCAAAGGCAATCAAAACCTTCTGGATTATCAACACAACATTCTACAAGTGGAAACAGCATTAAGAGCAACAAGGGAAAGAGAGAGACTGCAAAGGTTTCATGAGCTCAACATGGAGCATGGTATAGATGATCAACGATTTCATGGAGAACCAGGAGCAAAAGGTCCTCAAGGAGTTGCTGGTGTTCAGGGACAGCAAGGAGTCCAAGGTGAACAAGGTCAAAGAGGACCAGTACATGGTGCACGCCCAATTCGACCCATTGGAGCTGGTGATGCACTCAACACTTACAACAACAGAACAAGGATCCTTCCTCGAGCAGTTCAAAACCATAACTTTGAGATCAAATCTGGAATGATCTCAATGGTTGAAGGCAGCAAGTGGCATGGAGCTTAGGGTTTTCTTTGCTGACACAGAGGGAGAGCCGACTGTAAAATATAAATAGCTAAAGAGCAGCAACCCTAAAAGACCTCAGAGAACAATTAAGCCCAATAGCAATATGGCCCATATGGCCAGCCCAAATTGTTAAGCTAATGAGAAAAGATAGAAGAACAACATATCATCACTCAAAATAATTAGCCCAAATTAAACATGTGTGACAGAGAAACCTGAAGTTGACCCAAACCCAATTGAGAGAGAGAAAAGTAGAAAGGACCCCATATCATTGATCAAACTATAAACAATCTTTAAACAACTTGACAGCCATATACTCAAGAACACTTCGTGAGTGATTTGGCTGAGTCGTTAAGGAGAGGGATATCAGTTTGTCTCCTGACATACCAAGAAAGCACACAAAGAGGAGTTTTCTAAAGCATCTAACAAGCTTAGGTGCGCAGCTAACACTCAGCGGAGATGCTTTGACGCACTTGATCAATCATAGTTCTCAACTGTGATTTCCCCTAAGATACAGAAAGTGAATACGGAAAGAGAAGTGCAAGAGATCAGAAAGATAGGTGATTTTGTTGATTTTAAGCACTGAGTCATCTAAAAATCACCATATGACATCCCATTTTTTTATGCAGCAACACTCAACTGAGCTGCTTTCACATAACGAAGACAGACTTTGACTAAAATATCACAGGTTATCCATCGGACTCAGTGCACTTGTGCTATTTGATCATGACTCGAGACAAAGTCAGAAGTTGATTGTGGCACCAACCAAATCCAAAATGTGGGTCAGTCATCTCAATTAAAATAATTAAGATTTTTTTGAAACATAGCTGGTCTCCAGTCTCTCCATAGTCCCATCCAAAAATAATGACTAAGGTCAGACACAAAATGTGGTTGCATCCAGGTTCGACTTGAGTGTTGTTCCCTTGAGACATTCACTTGTGATCCTTGGATACATTAACTATGACAATCGATGACTGATTTTCCAATAAGAGGTTTTTAGACAGTGTGTTTCCAAAAGGTTTAAGACTAAGAACCCCTCCCTCTGCGACTCACACGAGACTTTAGTTTTCACAAACACCCAAAGCCTTCCTAAGAAATAGAAAGGTATTGGGATCAAGAGGTTTAGTGAATATGTCTGCAAGCTGTTGTTCAGAAGAAATATGTATGGTAATGACAAGTTTTTCCTCTACTAATTCTCTAACAAAGTGATGTCAGATATCAAAATGCTTTGTACGAGAGTGTTGAACATGATTTTTGGATATATCTTTTAAACTTTTGTTATCACAGTGAACAAGCATATGGTCAGAATGCATATCATAATCTGCAAGCATCTATTTCATCTAGAGCAATTGAGTACAATAACTTCCAAGAGCGATGTATTCTGCTTCAGCTGTAGATAGTGACACATTGTTCTGTTTCTTGCTGTGCCAAGAGATCATATTATTTCCAAGAAAGAAACATCATCCCGAGGTACTTTTCTGATCATCAAGACCCCCTGCCCAATCTGCATCACAAAAACCTACAAGATTCTCATTAGTCTCTTTGGTAAAGTATATTCCAAAATCTAATGTACCTTTTACATATTTGATTATCCTTTTAACAACATTCAGATGAGATACACTAGGTGACGCTTGATATCTTGCGCATAGTCCAACACTGAGACATAGATCTGCTCTAGTGGCAGTGAGATAGAGTAAAATGCCAATAATTGCTCTGTAGAGCTTTTCATACACTTGCTGACCTTCAATGTCTTTGGAAAGCTTGTTTGTAGTACTCATTGGAGTTGAGGAAGTCCTACTAGTCTTCATATCAAAGCGCTTCACTAGATTCCTGGTGTATGTTGACTGAGATACAAAGGTACCCTCTCTTATTTGCTTTATTTTGAGCCAAAGAAGTAATTAAGCTCACCAACCATACTCATCTCGAATTCCTTAGTCATGGTTGTAACAAGTTTGTCATTTGTGCTACCAGATATAATGTCATCAACATAGATTTGAACAATTAGAATCTCCTTGTCTATTTGTTGAATGAAGAGAGTTTTATGCACACTGCCACGTATGAAGTTAGAAGTGAGCAAGAACTTGGTCAACCTTTCATACCAAGCCCTAGGAGCTTGCGTCAAACCGAAACATTTTCAGGATGCTTTGGATCTTCAAATCCTTTAGGTTGTGCCACAAAGACTTCTTCTTTGAGCAAGCCATTCAAAAAAGCACTCTTAACATCCATCTGAAAGAGTTTGATGTTTAGTATGCAAGCAATAACGAACATAAGCCTTAAATATTCAAGTCTTACCAATTGAGCAAAAGTCTCATCAAAATCAATGCCTTCAATCTGTGAATACCCCTGAGCCACTAACTGAGCTTTGTTACTGACTACTTTTCCCTTGTTGTCAATTTTGTTCTTGTCAACCCATTTGGTTTTAACCACATTTACATCTTTTGGTGCTGGCACCAACTCCCAGACTTCTAGTCTCCAGAACTGTTCTAGTTACTCAAGCATTGACCATCTGCTTAAAGTCAATTTTGGTCAGGAAACATGCTAGATTGACCATCTGCTTGGAGTCAATCTTTCCTCTGGTTTTCCTTCCATCAAGAACTCCACATATGACATGATCCAGTGAATGATTCTTAGGGACTATCACTTGTCGGGTACTGTGCTCCTTTGTTTTATCTTTTTGTCACATGACAACAGTCTTTCAGTCTCTGATGATTTCCCTGAGTCATCAAAACCTCGAGATTGGTTTTCAGATCCATAGGTGTTAGCACTGACTTCTTCCAATTGATACATGCTTCTATCATCGAATACCACACTGACTGAATCATGAATCAATTTGGTGCGATGGTTGTAGACAAAAAATGTAGTACTGTGCGTAGAGTAGCCTAAGAAATCCCCACATCGCTCTTTGAATCAAACTTCTCAAGTTGATCTATGTCAGTTAGTATATAACACGTGCAACCAATGATATGAAAGTAGCTCAGATTGGGAGTCTTTCCTTTCCATATCTGATATGGAGATTTGTTTGTACCAGGCTTGACATATACTATGTTAATGATGTAACAAGCAGTGTTAATCACTTTAGCCCAAAACCTTTTAGACACATTATTTCCATGGAACATTGCTCTTGCCTATAATTGCTCCTTTTGCTTTTGATTTCTTTTGTTTAGTGTTTCAGGTTTTAAGATGGATCAAATGGTGCAACACAAGGGTGATAATGCTAAGGAGCTGCAACAGATTATTCATTGAGCTGGTGCACTGATCATGGCCAAGAAAAATTGGTAGGCAACATACTGAGTACAAACCAGACATTTCTGCTCAGTCTGATTTCCTGTCTCTGCACCAAGCTACTCTCCCAATGGCGATTACACCAAGAAGCAAAGGAGAAGATGTCTCCTGTTGTCGCGGCCAAAAGCACCGACCGAAAGACCAGCTCGGACGAATAGCCTCCGTCTTGATTCAGCTTCTTTACTCTACACAACAGTTGTAGCCACGTGAGTTATCTTTCAGGAAGACTTTAGTTGAGGTCGTTCTGATATGCCGTTCAAAAGATATCGCAATTTTCGTGCAACCGCTAAACCCACATCGATCACTTCTGGAATCTGTATAGGTCACCTGTGACCGATGGGAATCAAGCGAATGGAGTATCGATCAACCGTATCGGTAAAAAACTGACCTATGGGAAACAGGGCATCTATATCGATCAAATGTATCGGTCAAAGAGTGACCAATGAGAACCCAGCGGATGCTGTATCGATCAACCCTATCGATCACTTTTGAACGATGTAAAGCAAGCGAGTGACCATATCGACTGAATGTTAGCTCAGATGTGGTGTTTTCATTCCGATTTAGTTTCAGCTTTATTCATCAACATTGTAGCCACTAGAGTTAGATTTCGTTTGGCGTTGGTTTCGAGCCATTCCCATCGGTGGTTGAAGAGTTATGGCGAATAGAGTGAGCTTATATCCATTCGGAGTTTCGACCGATCATCTTGACCGACTTGAAGATCAGCCTGGACGAAGGGTTTGTGTCTCCATTCAGCGTCGGATGTCTGCATGAGAGTGATAGCCAACTGAGTTAGATTTCGTATGAAGCTAGTTTCGTATCATTTGGTGCAGTGTATCAAGCGGTACTGTGATTTTCGCAAAGGCGCTGCAAGAACCCATAAAGTTATATCAAACTGGATATCAGATGTTTAGGTCAATATGACTCTTTGATCTTGCTCGATATGGTGAAAACAGCTGGTTTCAAGGGATTAAAGGATTTCTTTTTCACCATTCACCATCCCAATCCATTCCTTAAAACATTTCCTCTCCTTCTCTATTACAAGACCTAGTGGTATACTCCAAAACCTTTGCATTTTTCTTCTTCTCTTCTTCTCTTATTTTTGAAATTGTTTGTTGGATACTGGCTCCTCTTGCATTTTCATTACACAGTGGATTACACAAGGACTGTGTAATTTAAGTGTGGGGGAGGGTGTGATACTAACAGTTCTCTTTCAAATTTTGGCATTCATCTCTTGCATATCTCTCATACTTGCAAAATTATGAAAATTTTTAAAAACTTTCCTAAATTTTTAAAAGTTTTGGGTGATCATCTAGTTGCATCTTGCATTTTAAGATTGCATCTAGTTGCATTTGAATTGAGGTTTTATCAATTCGAAATTTTGAGCATGATGTTTGCCTTTGAGAGATGTTAATTTTTGAAATCACTTCATTGCCTAAGTTGTTAGTTCTTTGATGTTATGGTCTTGTTTGCATTGAAGTTTGAACCATACATGGAATTCATTGCATGATACACTTTTCTTGATGAAGCTTGCATGATCTGAATTCAGTCTCTATTTACTATAACCATAATTTGAATACTGAATTATCATGTCTTTTGCATTGAAAGTGTTTTCATGGATACTATACACATACTTGGGCTTTCTTTTTCCCTTCTTTGTCTCCTCTTGCTAGTCCAAGTAGATTTCCCTGCCTTTAACCAAACGTTCCTTCAAGCCAAAAATTATTTTTGAGTAATTGTGAGGCATTTTTTTAGGAATGAGCTTAGTAAAAAGTATTGGGTTAGAACTACAAAGGGACCCTTCCATTGTAGAACTAGCTCACCCTCTTGAGCTAGATAGGCTAGGATGTTTTGGTTAATAAGGGAAGGTTTTGGGATTTAAATTTTGGGTTATAAAGTGAAGAAGGAAAAGAGAAAGCAAAGGAAAAGTAGTGCACATAAGTAACCTTGGGAAGTTTGGCTAATCATTAAAAGCTCTATATAAATGAAGAAGGTGTCCAAAGCTAGCAAAGAGAACACCAGCAAAGTAAAGAAGAGAAAAAAAAAAGAAGAAATGGTCAAACTGCCAAGAAGAATCATAGAAGTAGATGCACTATCAAAGAAGCTCAAAAGGAGAATGAAGAATGGGATCAAAGAAGCAAAAAGCTTCAAGAAAAAGGGTAGAATGGGATTATGTTTTGGAGAAGAAGTAAAGGATTTTAGATCACTTATAGGTTTTTGGGGTAGATGGGAGTTTACCTTTGTATGCATAAGTTGTTCTTTACCCATTGCATTTTACCAAAGCTCATTCCATTTTTTTGAGAGAACCCTTGCACTTAAATATAATCAGTTCGAAATTGTTTGAGGTCATCTTTGCCTCATAAGCCTTATCCTTAGCCAAATGAAAACACAAGATTTGCATGAGCATGATCCACATGGTTGATGAGTTAATTGAATGTTCAAGAGATTGGATGATGTGATTGCTAGAGTAAGATAGGCTTGAATTTTCATGTATATGCCTGTGATGAGTGTGGCTAGATTTTCAGTGAGAACAAACATCAATTGCATCTTAGAATCATTAACTTGGATAATGACTTGATTTTTATTATTGGCATCTTTCAAATCAAATAGCTCATACTTTCAAACTTCTCTTCCACCATGTTTATACTTGCTTCAGGGCAAGCAAGAGCTAAGTGCGGGGGTGTTGATAACCTCATTATTTAAAATGTTTTAGCATACATTTAGTTTAGATTTTGTTTCTTTTTATGCATTCATTCATCATGTTTTGCTCCATTTGCATTCATATTAGATATGGTAGGTTTTAGAACAGGCATTGCATATTTTGCATGGTTTGGAGTCTTTTGCAGGTCTAAATAAAGCTATAGAGGACACTTGGAGAATGGTAGATGATGTGGACATGAAGAACCAAGCATAATGGCTAAGATGACGGGGTTTAGGCTGCACCTAACTCCTGTATCAACCAAAGCTAAGAGAAACCTGTCGATATGCAGGTCAATATGAAATGTATGGGTCGAAAAAAAGTTCTTCCGCTGCGATTCAGGCTTGGAGTCCTTCATAGAATTTGTTGAATCAGGTCAATACGATCAGTAGTTCAAAAGATACGGCGGTTCAAGCATCACTGTCTGCAACCAGGAGTTCACATCAATCACCTACATCGAGCATCACCTCCTTCCTTCTGATCGATGTGCTTTGGTCCGAGAACCATCTTTGACCATCTTTGCCTTTTATTTTTGCTTCCTATGGCTATTTTGGGGATGTCCCCTATAAATAGCTAAACCTAGATCTATTTTCTTTTATCATTTCTCTTCCCCAAAGCTTTGCTTTGGTTTTTCATAGAACAAGAACAAACCCTTTGTGGGTTGAGACTGGATCACATATATATACTTTTAATTTAAGGTTTCTTCTTTTAGTCTTTAATTTTTTAGTCTTGCTTTCTTATTTTGCTTTAGTAATTTCAAACTTCTATTTTTGGCTTTTCGGATTGCTGATTTTTGAAGAACAAAAATGTTTCCAATGATTGTTTAAGGTGTTAGAATGTTGGATCTTTGATTATCTCTTCTTTTGTCACTGTTATTAAGGCTTAGTACCTCTTTGTTGGATAAGTAGATCTTAGGCTTTCTAGTATTGCACTTAAGGTGTTTGCTGAAATGCTTGAAAGAAGTTATGGTTGATGGCATGTCTTGCATAGCTTGTGCTTAAACACCACATTGGTGGGAAATTGTTCTTTAGGCATTCATTTTACATGAGAGTGTGAGTTAATGTTAGTTCTATTGCACAAGATATTAGTAAACATAGCATAGGGAACTAGATGTCTAGCATGCTTTTTGGCTCTATGGTCTTTGACCTTCATGCTTGATGATCATGTGTTTGTGTAAAGGAATTTATCATGAATATGTAATTAGATAAGGGATTAGTGCTGAGTGATTGGGCTAGTCTATATCAGTAGTCCTTGCCTAGAGATTAATGCATTGATTGTTTCTTTCACCTTGATTCGTGATTTAGATTCATCTTGTTATTCATTAATCTTGAATCTATGTTTTCTTGTTTACATTTATTGTTTTGGATGTTATACTTTCATCCCCCTCTTATGTCTAGGCCTAGCTTAGCAACTTTTCTGCATTTTGATTGTTCTCTAGCCTTTGGATTGGATTGACACCTTAAGTACTGCAATGACATGTGTGTTTGAAGATTTATCTAAGGATTGAAAACGTTAACATCAATGTCCCGGAGCAGAAGCTAACATTGAACCACCGAGGCAGAGCAGCATGATCGCTGAGACACAGGATCTGACGTCCCTGATATGGTACACACCAGGGTGTTACATCGGGTGTTCTGCTCGATATGACACGTGTTAAAAAAATTTCAAATATTTATATGGGTAAATCGAGTAAAACCCATGTTACAACCTTGTGGAGGTAAAAACATTTGAGTTTCTCCCTCGTTGGCATTTTTGAATTTTAAACAAAATATTCTTGCATTTTTTTATTTAGATCTTCTTATCTCTTTCCTTTAAAGTAGCATATCGTTTTCTCTCCACACACATCCCTATCAAGCTGAACATAATTTCTCTCTCTGCAAAAACTCATTTCCTTTCTTTAGCATTCTATCATTTCATCCTCTCAAGTTTTTCAAAATTTAAGGTATTAATTAGTTAATTTCTGATTTCTATGAGTTTAATCTTTGAAAGCTAGGTTAAAATGCATTAGATTTCTTTTTATGAATGATTTGCATGTTTGAGATTGTTGAATTCAGTGCATGTCACCATTGTTGCATTTCTTGTTTGAAGATTTATGGTTTAAGTATTAGAAATTCCTTGTTTTGTTCTTAATTTTGAAATACTGTTTAGATTTTGGCCAAATCTATGCATGTTATTGTTTTTCCATCATAATTACTATTTGAATGCTTCTTAATAGAGTAGCTATGTTTATTCTGATGCATGTTCATAGTTTAATGGAGAGAAGATGACTTTTTGCTGCATGTGCTTGAATTTTGATTAAACCGCTGCTTGTTGCTTCTTGATTTTTAATTTCCATTGTGTTCAAAATTTTGAGCTGAATTTTTTTGTTAAAAATGTTTTTGTCTGTTAGCATTCAGTATGAAGTTTTATAGAATTTTCCTGTGCATGTTTGATTTTTGAGAAATACTCAAGCTTTGTGTTTTCAGGTACTATGTGAAGCAGTAGAGGAGATGAGAATTTTTTGGGCTAAAGCGCACATGCAAGAAACAAATCATAGGGTAAAAGGCTAGTTGTTGAAGATTAGCAAACTCCCAATGCACCACTTAAGCTTAAGGATTACCTCAAGGGGATGAGGAAAGTAGATTTTGCTCCAACAAGTTATGCTTGTCCTGGTCTGTTGGATGCTTTGGGAATCAAGTCTCCAATGGATGAGTTGCTAAGCAACATTAAGATTGAAAAATTTGCCAGCATTGGGTATCCAACTTACAAGCAGCTATCTTGTGAGTTTCTAGTAGGCCTTAAAGTATACTTCTTTGCCTTTGATGAAGAGTATGATGACAGAGAAGAAGAGTTTTGCAATGGGTTCATCAAATTCAGAGCCAACAAAGCATGGTACACTCTTGGTTTCACTAAGCTAGAGGAGATCTTTGGGTTTGAAGAAGGCACAAGAGCTCAAGCTATGAGCTTCAAACACAATGAGCTCAAGCAATTTTGGGAAGAAATAGCAAATGATGCTTACAAGGCTGGCCATCCAAGGAGTGGAAGCAACTGAAATCCAGCAATAAGATATGTTCACAGAGTCATCACAAGCACACTCTTCTACAAGAAAGAGCAAAACATTGTGAAGGAAGAAGAGATGGGCTTGCTAGTGAATGGCTTAAAGGATATCATGGTGGAAACAAGGCATGTCAAGATAGGTTGAGAACGCCTAGGAGTTGGGCTTGTTACAATACTGATGAAGCATTTCCTTGCATGCCAACATTGGGCTTACAACAGCATTGAGAAGAAGCCTAAGCTAGCCAGTGGAGGCTTTATTACACCCATTTTGCTCGGCGCCGGTGTTGCACTTAGAGAACCTGATGTGAGAATGATTTTTATTGATGTTCCCTATCTTATGAAGATTGGCTATCTCTCAGGAGTTGTTGAGACTCGTTTGCTTATCAGTTTGAGCTAGAAGATCAGAAGAAGAAGAATTTATTACCCATACAGCGCCTTACACCACTTATAAGAATATTCCCTTTATGTCAATTGAAGATGAGCTCTATGATCCTAGGACTGATCCGCCCAGCAAAGTTAGAAACATGAGCACAATTAGAGATTTAGATGTGGAAGAGGATACTGAAGAACAACAAGAGGTTCAACATCAAGGAGAAAAGGCGCTAGAACATGAAAACTATGACAGCCGCCCTTATGCATTTGATCCCTATAATGTGATTTCCACATCTGAAGCTTCAAGAGCTGCTCATGAGCACATTAGGCTTCTTGACAGGTGGAATAACTTCCAGGACAAGGCAATCAGAAGCTTGATGAAATCAGTTAAGGGTAGCAAGAAATCAGTTGACTCTCTTAAAAAGAAAGTGAAGAAGCTGAAAAAGAAGTTGGGAGGATCTTCAAAGAGGACTGATCAAGCGGTTCAGACTGAGCCACAAGGTGAAGAATTAGCTGCTGATAGCATGTCTGAGGATGAGCCTGATGCCGTGGTTCAAGAGAGACACTCTTTTCAAATCATTGAGCGGCCAAGAGCACGTCTAGCTTAACCGACACGGCACTCTTCTCATGTTCCAACTGAAAAGCGCAAAGGAAAGAACAGAAGGGCGAGGCAGCAAAATCCATCTGAAGAGGACGCTTCTCCTTCCCATGTCACTGAGAGCTCAGCCTCTCACCACTCCTCCACCTGAAGTAAGGTACACCATTCTATTCATTGTAAATACCACTCATTTTTAAAAAGTTTTGTGCAATTGTTTTCTTAATGTTTGTGAGCATTCTCCTCACCATTTTTATTACACAAAGGCTGTGTAAATTAAGTGTGGGGGGGGGGGGGGGGGGGGGGGGAGTGTATAATGAACTGATGTTTGCACTTGCACTTAGAAACCATGCATCATATATGCATAGCACTTAAGGCATAGAAAAAACCAAAAAAATTTGAAATTTTTTTATGAATTTGTTCCACATAAAGAGTTTCTTCATATGCATTCATATAGGACTTAGACTTCTTGCATTCATCTAGGATTATCTTGCTTGTTTAATTTTGGAACAATGATAGTACATCTTTGCAAATGCTAGTAGTTTATAAAAATGTTGCCTTTGTTCTTAGTCCTTTGATGCTTTTGATGTTGAATTAGAAATAAAGCTGAACCACTTTTGAAATTTGCAATTTTGAGAGCCTTGTTTGAAACTGACGCATGCTTTGAAATGATTTCAACCTTTGTTTAAGTGGAACCTTAATTTTGAATTGCAATTATCATTTCTTGTGCATTTGTAAATGTTGTCATGGAATACCTTAGAATATTTGGACTTTCTTATCCTTTTTACCACTTTTTAAAAAACTCCATTTAGATCTCCACACCTTTACCTAAGCCTTCTTTCAGGCCAAAACATTAATACTGTACGATTTGTGAGGCCTCTTTCCTTCATGGTTATTGCTTAGAAAATAGTGTTGGGTTGGAACTACAAGGAAAGTATTTCCATTGTAGAACTATCTCACTCTTGAGTTAGATAGACTAGGAATGGTTTAAGATTTATTTTGGGTTTGATTTAAAGAGAAGAAAAGAAGAAAGTAAAGCAAGGCAAAAACAAAAGGAGTGTAACACAAGTAAATGGTGGAAATGGCGGCTAAGTTCAAAAGAAAAGAAGGCTCATGTTCAAAGAAGAAAAGAAGGTGCAAGATGTGCAAAGCAATTAAATCAAAAAGCCAAAGACGAAAGCAGCACACGCATCACCAAAAAAAAGAAGCCAAAGTCAAAAGCGGAAAACCCCCACCACTTGAAGTTCAAAGAAGAAGTGTCCCTCCAAATGGCTTAAAATAGAAGAGTTTTTGGGTTTCTATTTGGGTTTAGAGTTTATAAAAAGGGTAGCTTATGCGGGTTTACATTGATAAGAAGGTGTTAGGAACATTTCTTATGGGTCTTGGGTAGATGGGAATCTTCCTTTGTATCTGTAAGTTGTTTTTTTACCCTTAGCATTTTGGCAAAGCACAGCTTTGAAACACAAAAACCAGTTTGAAAAGTGGAATCATTTTTATTTCTCTAAGGCTTGTCCCTTAGCCAAATGACACATTTGCATTTACATGAGCATGATTCACAGTTTGAGCATAATTGAATGTTTAAAAGGTTGTTTATTTGATAAGCTTGTGTAGGTTGATAGCAATGTGATCATTATTGCTTTGTGATGAAAGTGGTTAAGTGTTTAGAGTATTGTTCCATCAATTGCATTTTATGATAAGAAAAATGGACATCATTTTGATTTATTGTTAGCATTTTAGAGATATGAGTTCCCATTTTAAAACCTCATCACTATGCTTTATATTTTGTTTGCTTGAGAGCATGCAGAAACTAATTGAGGGGGTGTTGATAACATGCTATATTCTAGTGATTTAGACTGCATTTCATTCATCTTTTCCCTTGTTTATGCATTTTAGTTTAGCATTTTAGTCTCATTTGCATCTAGAAATAACAATGCATGCATATAGTCTAGGATTGAATACATATGCATATTTATGGTGTTTTTCAAGTGCTTTTGGAGGGTTTTGGAGCTTGGAGAGTAGATGGAAGCAATACATTCGAAGAGTTGGAATAAAAGGAGTTTTGCAAAGTCTGGTTCCATATCGAGGAGTAGCATCGAGCAGAACCTCTTTGGAGTGTGCATGATCGCTTGATGATGGTAATTCAGATCGAGGTGGTGCATCGAGCAGGGAAACCTATACAAGCTGATACGCATCTACAGAGACCATATCGGGGTGGTGCATTGAGCTGAACACTGTCTGTACCACCCCGATACAACTTATCCGCGTGTTGACCAGCATCTCTTCTTTGACCTTATCTTGTTTTTAGGTTTTTTCCTTTCTTTTTGCTTCCTTAGTATAAAAGGGAGCCACAAAACATTATCCTTTAAGTCTTACCTGTTCTTAGCTTATCTTATCTTGTTCTTCACCAAAAAAGGCGATTTGCCTAAACATTGTTCACTCTTATTTTCTTTAATCAAGTTTGCATTTTTATGTTTTAAACTTGTCTTTTGATCTTTGATTTTCGCATCTAGTAGCTTAGTTCCATTATCGTTGTTTCCATTTAATCATGTTTATCCCTAATCAAATGGGATTAAACATGATTAGTGAGTAGTTTTTCTTAGATTTGAGGTTCTAAGTAGAAAAAGTGGTATTTAAGATGTGATTAGGCTTGTTTATCTTGATCTCTATTGTTTCCTTCTCTTGCAAAGTTTTTATTGTTCATAAAACTTTTCCCTTTTGATTGAATATGGTATTGTTGATGCAAATGGTTGACTTAATAGCTTGAAGTCTTCCTCTTAGCATGATTCACTTATTTGGTTTGACAGTCTAGCTTGGTTTATAGTTCCTTTGTTCAGTGACACCAAAGTGATAGTTTACCTTGCTTGATGATTCACTTAGGGCTAGATAGTGCTTGTTTCAAGACTCTTTCTTAATGGTTAGATAGTTTGCATTGAAGGAACATGCCTTTGTTAGAATCCTAGTCATTGGTTAGCGTTGTTATGTTTTGCAATTATGAGCTTAAATCTGTGTTCTTGATTGGTTGAGATAGCTACATAGGTCCATAGAGAATCCAAAAGATTGATAGGTTGACCTGAATTCTAGTTTGAGTGAGAGAGATTTACTTGATTAGTGGTTTTTTAAGACTTTAAGGTTCTATGATTTATGCACATGGTTAGAGAATACACCACCAAAACTGGGTTTGACACTCTAGCTTTATTGAAATGGATTTGCTTATTAACAACTAAGTAGATTCTCTTTAGATACCTTGTTTAGGAATGAAATATTGAGAAATGCTTGCTTTATATGTGCTTGCTGATTGCCTTTGTTAGAAATCCCATGGGGTAAAAACCCTGTTTAAGGCATCTCCTGCGCCAATCACTATTGCTGGTCTTGGAGGGTGGACAGGAACTCTTCCCATTGGTCCTTGAGCTCTAACCAAAAGCTGAACTCCTTTTGGTTCAAGGACTCCTTGCAGACCTTGGGCACCTTGGTGGCCTTGTGACCTTGTTTTTTTTGTGCACCATGAGCATTCATGGCTGCATGTGGATCATTCATGATGATGTTCCTGATCTGTTCCTTCTCCCAACTCTATCAATGTTGTCCAACAGAGGTACTAGATGAACAGAACCTTGAGATCTCAAGTGCATACACCTCAAATGTCAAAGACAGAAACAATCAAGCAAGTAAAAAAAGTAAAATAAAGCTTAGTCTCACAGAAATCACAATATCAAAGATCAAATAATCCCCAAAGAGCAACGGTGCCAAATTGATACAGGAGTTTTTAAACTCTAGAAACTCAATTCCTCAAGCCCTATGATCATGCCGTTGTAGTAGTTAATGTGTCAATCCAATCAGGGATGTGAAACAATGAGAATACACGAATTCTAGTGAGCTATTGAAAGAAGAGATTTTCTAGTGTTAAACTACTACTCTCAATATCTCTCTACACTTGCCATTATAGTGTAGAGAGGTTATCAATCCAATCCACGGGCTAAGGAACATATGAGATGCAGAAAACTTGCTAAGCTAGGCCTAATCATAAAAAAGGGTTTTAAACTAACAACCTAAGTGAACAAGAAATACAAAACAGAGCAAGAAAACAAAGCTCAGAACTAAGACAAAATACAAAAGCAAGGTTCAAGACTAGTGAACAGCAAAGTGAATCCAAATCAAGAGCAAGGCTTCCAAGCTATGATTAATGCATTAAACTCTAAGCAAGACTACTAATAAACACCAACCAAATCTGTTAGCAAAAATCCTTTTAGTAAATACACTCCTAACCGACTTTCAAAGGTGAAAATGCAATCAATAAGCATAATGTACAAAGTCCTTAAAGCCTAATATATATGCTAGACATCTAATCTCTTAGGCTAGGTTTACTCATCTCTTAAGCAATGGTTAAGACACTAACTTACACTCCCATGCATAATCAGAATCTAAAGACAAGTTCCCGTCAATGTTATACTAAGCATTAACCACAATTTAAGCAAGACATTACATACACTAAAACTTCTTTCAAGCATTTCAGCAAACACTTTAAGTGCAACAATAAAAAGCCTAAGATTTAGCTTTTATAACAAGAGGTACTAATCATTAAGTATAATCACATAAGAAGAGTTGATCATAGAGCTAACACCCTAAACATCCTTAAACATCAAAGAAAAAACAATTAGTTTTCAAAAATCAAGAACCTCTAAACTCAAGAACTGGAATTCGAAATTACTAAAGCAAGAACTAATAAGAAAGCAATACTAAAAGATGAAAGACTTAAAAGAAAATAATATAAATAAAAGGTATTTACAAGTGATCCTCATCCCACAAAGGGATTGTTCTAGTTCATTGAAAAACCAAAACAAAGCTTTGGGGAAGAGAATGGATAAAAAAAAATAGATCTAGGTTAAGCTATTTACAGGGAATATCCCCAAAATAGCCTTAGGAAGCAAACATAAAAAAGGTCAAAGATGGTGAAAGATGGTTCTCGGACTAAAGCATGTCGAGCAGAAGGAAGGAGGTGATGCTCGATGTGGTGCTCGAAACAAACTCCTGGTTGCGAACAGTGATGCTGGAACCTCCGTATCGTTTGAACCACTGATTGGATTGGCCTCATTAAGATTCCGTTGGAAATCTTATTCGATCTTCTACAACCTCTATGCAGGACTTGGAGGCTGAATCGCAACGGAAGACCTTCGTTTGGACCCATAAATTTCATATCGACTTGCATATCGAGCAGGTTTCTCTCAGCGTTGGTCGACACAGGACTTTGGTGCAGCCTAAAACCCGTCATCCTTGCCATTATGCTTTGTTCTTCATGTCCACATGATCCACCATTCTCCAAGTGTCCTCCATAGCTCCATTTAGACCTGAAAAAGACACCAAACAATGCAAAACATGCAATGTTTATTCTAAAACCTAACATGTCTAATATGAATGCAAATGAAGCAAAACATGATTAATGAATGCATGAAAATAAACAAAACCTAAACTAAATGTATGCTAAGACATGGTAAATAATGAGGTTATCAACATCCCCACACTTAGCTCTTGCTTGCCTTTAAGTAAGTATGAACATGGTGGAAGAGAAGTTTGAAAGCATGAGCTATTTGATTTAAAAGATGCCAATAATTAAAATCAAGTCATTGTCCAAGTGATTCTAAGATGCAAATGATGCTTGTTCTTACTCAAAATCTAGCCACACACATCACAAGCATATACAAGAAAACTTAAGCCTATCTTGCACAAGCCATCACATCATCCAATCTCTTTAACATTCAATTAACTCATAAACCAAGTGGATCATGCTCAAGCAAATCTTATGTTTCATTTGGCTAAAGACAAGGCTTATGAGGCAAAAATGACCTCAAATGATTTTGAACTAATTATATTTAAGTGGAAGGGTTCTCTCAAGAAAATAGAATGAGCCTTGGTAAAATGCTAAGGGTAAAGAACAATTTATGCATACAGAGGTAAACTCCCATCTACCCCATAAACCCATAAGGGATCTAAACTCCTTTGCTTATTCCCCAAAACATAATCCTATTCTACCCGTCTTCTTGAAGCTTTTTGCTTCTTTGATCCCACTTTTCTTTCTCCTTTGGAGCTTCTTTGATAGTGCATCTTCTTCTTTGATTCTTCTTGGTGGTTTGGCCACTTCTTCTTTGCTTTTTTCTCTTCTTTACTTTGCTGGTGTTCTCTTGGCTAGCTTTGGACACCTTCTTCATTTGCATAGTGCTTTTAATGATTAGCCAAACTTCCCAAGGTTATTTATATGCATTCCTTTTCCTTTGCTTTCTTTTTTCCTTCTTCACTTGATAACCCAAAATTGAAATCACAAAACCATCCCTTATTAAACAAAACATCCTAGCCTATCTAGCTCAAGAGGGTGAGCTAGTTTCAAAATGGAAGGGTCCCTTTGTAGTTATAACCCAACACTTTTTACTAAGCTCATTCCTTAAAGAAAAGGCCTCACAATCACTCACAAATACTTTTTTGCTTGAAGGAAGGTTTGGTTAATGGCAGGGAAATCTACTTGGACTAGCAAGAGGAGACATAAGAAGGATAAAGAAAGCCCAAGTATGTGTAAGGTATCCATGAAAACATTTTCAATGCATAAGACATGATAATCTAATATTCAATTTATGGTTCTAGTAAATAGAGACTGAATTTAGATCATGCAAGCTTCATCAAGACAAGAGTATCAAGCAAAGAGTTCTAAGTGTGGTTCAAACTTCAATTCAAACTAGACAATAACATCAAAGAACTAACAACTTAGGCAATGAAGTGATTTCAAAACTTAACATCTCTCAAGGGCAGACATCATGCTCAAAATTTTGAATGCATGAAACATTAATGCAAATGCAACTAGATGCAATCCTGAAGTGCAAGATGCAGCTAGATGATCAATCAAAATTTTTCAGAATTTCAAAAATGTTTTAAAAACTTCAAATTTTTCAAGTATGAGAGATATGCAAGAGATGAATGCTCAAATTTGAAAGAGGACTGTTAGCTTGCTGTTGATGCTCGATGTGATTCCTCGGTTACTTGATGTCGTGCTGACTAACTTGATGTTAGTGCTCGATGTGATTCTTGCCTGCTCCTGGCTAAAGATGTCGTGCGATGTGGATGCACGACATGGGTGTCCTATTAAATGACAATGGGCTGTCTTGCTTGATATCAATGCTCGATATTGGCTCCTTCCATCTCGGGTGCTAGATGTCATGCGATGTGCTGGTCGACACAGGTTGAGCGGACTTTCTAACAGCTGACGGAAACGACATGAAACCAACTCCAGACGCAAGCTTACTCACGGGGCTACAACATTGATGAAGACTGCTGAAGCTGAATCGGGATGGAGATGCTTTGTCCGAGCCGGTTTTGCAGTCGGTGTTTTTGGTCGCGACAACAGGAGACATGTTCTCCTTTGGTTCTTTGTGTAATCGTCATTGGGAGAGTAGCTTGTTGCATAGACATGCAATCAGACTGAGCAGAAATGTCTGGTTTGTACTCAATATGTTGCCTACCAATTTTTCTTGGCCATGATCAGTGCACCAGCTTAATGAATAACCTGTTGCAGCTCCTTGGTATTGTTCACCTTGTGTTGAACCATTTGATCCATCTTACAAACCAGAAACACTAAACAAAACAAATCAAAAGCAAAAAGAGTAAATATAAACAAGGGATAAACATGGAACTACATTCGAAGTATGCTTGTTTATAGTCACTAAGCTTGACTTTTATCAAGTGAAACTCAAAGATGAGAGTGCAATGGAACTAGTGTTCCTTCTCCAATCATTCAAAACACAAAAACATAAAGAAAATAGCCTAGTCTAAGATAGTAATTAAACTGAAATGCCTTAGACACAATAAACTGGCAACGGCCATAAAAAAGGGGTTTTGAACGAACAACCTAAGTGAACAAGAAATGCAAAAAAAGAGAAAAAAAACACAACTAAGCACTAAGACAAAACATAAAAGCAAGGTTCAAGACTATTGAACAGCAAAGTGAATCCAAATCAAGAGCATGGCTTCCAAGCAATGATTAATGCATTAAAATGTAATCAAGACTACTAATAAAGACTAACCCAATCCCTTCGCGAAAATCCTTTTACTAATTACACTCTTAACCCACTTTCAATGGTGGAAATGCAATCAATAAGCATAATGTACAAAGTCCTTAAAGCCTAATAAGAATATTGGACATCTAATCTCTTAGGCTAGGTTTACTCATCTCTTAAGCAATGGTGCAGACACTAACTCACACTCTCATGCATAATCAGCATCTAAAGACAATTTCCCATCAATGTTATACTAAGCCTTATGCACAAGTTAAGCAAGACATTACATCACTTCTTTCAAGCATTTCAGCAAAGACCTTAAGTGCAATAGTAAAAAGCCTAAGTTTTAGCTTTTCTAACAAGAGATACTAAGCATTAAGCATAATCATATTAGAAGAGTTAATCATAGATCTAACACCCCAAGCATCCTTAAACGTCAAAGTAAACACAATTACTTTTCAAAAATCAAGAACCTCTAAGAATCATATAATAAGAGTTAATCATAGATCTAACACCGTAAGCATCCTTAAACCACAAAGGAAACTAAAGAAAGACAACATAAATAAAAGTTCTTTACAAGTGATTCAATCTCATCCCACAAACGGATTGTTCTAGTTCAGTGAAAAACCAAAGCAAAGCATTGGAAAAGAGAAAGGATAAAAGAAAATAGATCAAGATTTAGCTATTTATAGGGAACATCCCCAAAATAGCCTTACGAAGCAAAAAAAAAAAAAAAAATCAAAGATGGTCAAAGATGGTTCTCGGACTAATGCATGTCGAGCAGAAGGAAGGAGGTGACGCTCGATGTGGTGCTCGACTCAAACTCCAGGTTGCGGACAGTGATGCTGGAATAACCGTATAAATTTAACCACTGATCGGATTAACCTGATTCAACCTCCGTTGGAAAGCTTATTCGACCCTCGATAAATTCAATAAAGGACTCGGAGGCCGAATCGCAGCGGAAAATTTTCGTTTGGACACATAGATTTCATATCGTCCTGCATGTCGGGCACATTTCTCTTAACTTTGGTCGACACAGGTTTTTGCTGCAGCCTAAGACCCATCATCTTGGCCATTATGCTTGGTTCTTCATGTCCACATCATCCACCATTCTTCAAGTGTCCTCCATAGCTCCATTTAGACCTGAAAAAGAGTCTAAACAATGCAAAACATGCAATGTCTATTGTAAAACCTAACACGTCTAATATGAATGCAAATAGAGCAAATGATGATGAATGAATGCATGAAAAGAAAAAAACTTAAACTTAATGTATGCTAAAACATGGTAAATAATGAGGTTATCAGCTTAGCAAATCAACAAATGTTGTAGAAGTGTCTAGCAACCTACTGATCAATTAACCAAACAAAAGAAAGCATTAAACTAGATTCTAGGGAAAGAAACTAACAATTAAAACTCAAGAAATAGAGTAAAAACAGAGTATAACAGGACAATTCAAAATTAAACAAGCAGGAGTCTTAGGATGGGGTTATTGATCCAATAGGTTAAACAGTACACAATCTTTGATGTGCAAACTCAACCAATAAGGCTAATCCTTCAGCATAGAACTCTAAACAAGCAGATCAGTTCAATCTCTTGATAAATATCCCTTTGCCAACAACTGGACCAAAACTAATTCCCATTAGTGATCAAGCAATTAACAAGCATGAAACATCAGTTCTATCAGCCCAACATACTTCCTAGTCAACTATTATCACATGTAAGACATGTAAATCTCCTAAATGATTGGTTTAGGCATTTCATCAAACATTGTTGGTACAGAGATGACCTAATTTCGAAATTTAGCTGATCAACAACAATTAAGCATTAAGAAGATCAAATAAGAAAGGATTTATCAATATTAAGCACTAAACATCAAGGATCAACCACTAAATTACCATGGATCTAACCCATCCTAAAAACCCTAAGAGAACTACTTAGAGCACATATAAATCATGGCAAAACAATATGAGAACTCATAACAAAAAGCAATACAAAGATGAACATTAGAGAGAATTGCATACTCTTAATTAAAATTCAAACTGTGCTTACAAATCCTAAAATTTTTGGGACAAAGCTTAAGAACAAGAGAGAGAGAATGTTTTCATCAGAAAAAGAATAAAAACCAAGATAAGATTAATTGTTGATAAGGTTTGTAGAGGTCAGTTCGGGTGGCCGGTGTGGAAGGTTGGAAGTGCTGGTCAACTTCCAACATTTGAAACATTTTACATCACAAGCCTTGGTATTAGCCTCCTTAGGTTTCCCATATGGTTGGACAGTTTCGGATTTGGAACTGATCGGCTTAACCTCTCTCGGCTGATTCTGCGGGTATGCTGACCGGTAAGAGTTTCTGTCGTCCCGCAGATAAACTGTCTGACTGTTTGGTCCGGTACTAGAACCCGAATGGTACGACCCTTTTCTCTTGACTTGCTGCTCAAACAACACTGCTTTATGAAGCATTTCTTCTAAGTCGACATAATGTTGTGTCTCTAGGAGGTCCTGAATCTCTCGGTTAAGGCCTGCGAGGAACCTAGCCATCGTAGCTTCCCTGTCCTCCAAGATATCTGCATGAAGCATTAGTGTTTCCATTTTCTGAAAATAATCCTCCACAGAACGGTTGCCTTGCGTCAATCTCCGAAGCCTCTGATGTAGCTCGCGATGGTAATGGCTCGGAACAAACCGTTTCCTCATCAAGTTTCTCATCTCGTTCTAAGTTGTAACTTGATACTCTTGGTTTCTCCTTCTGGTTGCGACTAGTTGATCCCACCAGCTTAAGGCATAGTCGTAGAACTCTGTGGCCGCCACTTTAACACGATTCTCCTCAGTGTAATGTTGAACGTTGAATACCAGTTCTATCTTCTTTTCCCACTCAAGGTAGGCATCCGGATCACACTTGCCGTGAAAAAGGGGAATCTTCAACTTTAAACCGGCCAAGTTGTCTTGCACACGTTCTCTGCCTTGTCTAGAACTTCTGCGGCCACTTTTAGAGGAGCTACTGCTTTTGTAGTATTGATCAGTCTGATGTCCACTAGCCTGCCCTTCTTGTTCATCTTCTCTCGCGGTTTCTTTACCTTGGCGTCTCTGAGCCATTTCTCTCTGTTCATAGCTTTGTCTGATCTTTTCTACCTCAACTTGTAACATTTTTTTCATCTCAGCCGTGAGGGCTTCGACCAAAATCCTCTGAGCATGTACGGCTGAAGGTTTCAGATCATCTTCCCCGGCCATTGCTCCTGAAAAACAAAATTTCTCTCGCAGTAAGTGGTTCTTAGGCATATTAGAATTTATAAAAAAATTCTAAACTATTTTAAAAATAATTTTATGAAATACAAGAGATCAAAACCGTGATGAACAATAATTTTAAAAAATATTTTCGATAGTAGATGAAGAGTCAAAAATATTGAAACGATGAATAAGGACAGATCGGATCAGAAAACTTAGCTTTGGAAGGTTTGCTCTGATACCACTTGATATGATCCCGGCTAATGATCGATCCTTTTAAGCTAAGTTACGAACTACTTGATGAGAGATGGTGGAATGATCCAAACGGTGGTAAGAGGTTGTTTTAATTGAATGGGAAAAGTGGGAAAGAGTGAAGATGGAATGTAGCAAGAGATATGGAAGGCTCTTGATACAAAGCTACTAGAACACAAGGATATGATGCACCTAGGGTTCTAAGAAGGATTTCTCAAGGATATGACGCACCAAGAGAGATGATCTATTTTGCAAAGGAAAATTTTATTCAAAGATAGATGAAACAACAAAAACAACTAACACACGGTTTTAAGGAGAGAAGAGAGAGAGGAAAGAGAACGGACAACAAGAGAGCAATAAGTTGGTCTTGGGACAAACCCCCTTGACTAACCATGCATGACTCTTGTTCAAAATATCACAAACTACAAGGAAAGACACAACTAAAAACAATAAAATGAACCTAGACACATCTAAGCCATGGATGGTAGAAAGAAGTGGGCTTGGAACAAGGCTAAGCTTAATGGGCAATGACATTGTGGGAACACTTGCCTCGTTAAAAACCTTAGTGAGAAAACCCAATGGGACAAAACTCACTAAGGAAAAAAGAGCACAAAATGTCCCACAAACCCACTAGATTAGTCCCCCTGCTACAATGCAGACCAATGTGGAACGTGTAGCCTCCTTAGTACTTGATTCATACTTAAACTGATTAAGTAGAACCTCTAAGGCATTTTGAAATGCCTTAGTCTTAGCTCGGGTCATTGGACCTCCTTGCACTTTAAGAACTTCTTCAGCCTCCTTCTGGTCTTGATCTTGTTTTCTAACGGCTACATGCTCATCTTCTAGGTTAGATGTCCCCATGCTCATATCACATGTGGGGAGGAGCCGTCGCATCTTGACAACTACCATAGGAAGAAGTTCATGAGAGACGTGAGCCACTACTATTGGGATGACCCCTATTTATACAAGAGAGGAGTGGATAGCCTATACAGAAGATGCGTGACAAAGGAGGAAGCGAGAGACATCATCTTTCATTGCCACGGGTCTTTGTATGGAGGGCATTTTGCTTCATTCAAAACCGCCACTAAGGTCTTACAACCTGGCTTCTGGTGGCCGTCCATCTTCAAAGACACCCACGAGTTCGTGATGAGCTGCGAGGCATGTCAAAGAGCAGGGAATATTACTAAGAGGAATGAGATGCCTCAAGTTCCCATATTTGAGGTAGACGTCTTTGACGCGTGGGGCATAGACTTTATGGGGCCGTTTCCTTCATCATACAGCAACAAGTTCATACTCGTAGCTGTTGACTACGTCTCTAAATGGGTTGAGGCCATTGCTTCCCCAACAAATGACTCTAAGGTGGTGATCAAGCTCTTTAAGAGCATCATTTTCCCGAGATTTAGAGTATCCAAGGTGGTGATAAGCGACGGAGGAAGCCATTTCTTCACCAAGCTTTTTGAAAATCTGCTGAAGAAGTATGGCGTGAAGCATAAGGTAGCTATGCCTTACTGTCCTCAAACGAGTGGCCAAGTAGAAGTCTCTAAACGTCAGATCAAGGCGATACTCGAGAGAACAGTTGGGACTACTCGGAAGGATTGGGCAGTGACGTTAGATGACGCTTTGTGGGCCTACCGGACTGCTTTCAAGACGCCTATTGGTACCACTCCTTTCACTCTTCTCTACGGTAAAGGGTGTCACCTTCCTGTTGAGTTGGAACAAAGGGCGTTGTGGGCTGTGAAGCGGCTGAATTTTGATCTGAAGACGGCTCAGGAGAAGCGGCTGATCCAGTTGCACGAGCTTGATGAGCTAAGGTTGGACGCTTACGAAAGTGCTCGGATCTACAAGGAAAGTACCAAGGCTTCTCAAGACAAGAAGCTGGTGCCTAAAGAGCTTAAAGAAGGGAGTTTGACAAGAAGAGCACCTCAATGCTTCTCGAAGACCCGCCATCTGCCCAAACCAAGTAAAGTCTAGATTAAGACGTTAAAGAAAGCGCACTTGGGAGGCATTCCTATGTCTATCCTGTACATACTTTTGCTTTATTTCTTTTCCATTTTTATGTTTTTCTCTTATGAGTGTGTAGGAAAAAGTATGAGAAACGCAAGCCATGATCTGAGTTCCCAAAGGAGTATGAAAGGGGCGAGTATAAGCTAGAGATCGAGTGCTAGATCGACTCATCCTGGCTCGATCTTTGCTAGATCGAGCTGGTGAATCGAGAGGAGTCAGTCGATCTAGACGAGATCGAGTAGACAGATCGAGTGACGAAGTCGATCTAAAATATCTTGGGAAATTCTTGGAGTTTAGATCGATCGATCCAAAATTGGATCGACCGATCTATTTTCTCTCGGGAAAGTCCTTCATAGACAGATCGATCGGTCAAATCGATCCACCACTCGATCCAAGCTAAATCGACCCCTGAATCGATAGCATGGCTCGATCACGAGGACTTAGTCGTGATTTCAAAAACTCAAGGAACGAGAGAGCCATTCGATCCACGACTCGATTCAAATCGAATCGTGTCCCAAATCGAGTAACCCTCTCGATCCACGCCATTATGTGCATGAGATCGAGTCCTAGATCGACCGAAGGGACTCGATCTCGTGCCGAGGTAACATTTTCTTTTCCCTCTCTCATTCTTTCCCTCCACTTTTTAAATTCAAATCTAGGTCAAGGCAGGAATCTTTGACCCTGAAAAATGTGCCTTGACCGAGACTTTTGTCAGAAACCACTTCTTGTGCCCATAGTATTGTTTTTGTTAGCCTTTAAATGTTTTCAACAACTTCACACTCTCTTATTCTTGTTTTCTCGAGTTGTTAAGTAAAAGAGTGTGAGAGTTCTTTGTTTTCTAAACGCTAACAAGCATTTTTTAACAATCCTTGCAAAGGTATTTTCGGATCTTGAGAAAATCTTTAGGAAAATCCCTTTTATTTCGCAATTGATTGTTTTAGATGCTAGGGCGGTTTTGATTGTTTTAAAAACTAGCTTAATAATAGGAAAATTCTGGATTTTCTAGTATCTCTAGATCTGATTCTCTATTATTTTGTTATAATTTTTTTAAATTCCCCAAAATTCTAGGATATTAGTTATCGACTTTCTTCTTTGGTTCTCTCTTTCTCTCAACATATCGCCTATTTGCTCATAGCTTTTCTTGAGAACTTTGTTTCAGGCGCAATGGCCCCCAAAAGAACGAGAGAAGAGACAGCACAAGAGGGAGAAGGTCAAGAAGTAGCTGTTCAAGAAAGGGTTCGCTGGAGTAAGGATGAGGAAAGGGACAAGAAGCGGTTGGATAGGCTTCGGTTCGAGCCTACCAAGTTCGCGGACAGAGAGCTACTCGCTAAGCTAGGTTTCTTGGAGATTTTGACCAACTCCTCAAGAACATTGGCTTAAGATGTCTGTCACGAATCGATTGCCCAATCGTTCCAGAAGTGACAATAGACTTCCTTGCCACGTTGGAGTTTGGTTACGAGAACCCTAGCGTCCCTGTACCTTCACAAGGCCGTCTCTCTTTCAAGATCGGACGTCAAGCTTTCAGCCTCTCGATCTCCAAGCTGTGTCAAGCATATGGTCTCAACGTAGCCGCCACCAAGATCGAGTTCCCCTCCTTCACGCGCGCAAACGATTATTGGGACCTGATCAGTAACGATGACTACAAGGCCAACACCACCAAAATCAAGAGAGTGAGAAGCCCGGTGCTGAGGTACACCTTGAAGCTGATCGCCAACACATTCAGCGGACGGTCAGTTGCTCCCACGGCCACGAAGACCGAGCTTTGCTTCTTGTTCCAATACGTGAAGCATTTGTTGTGTGATCTGGCGGAGAATGAAGAGCCTATGGAGGATGAACTCGGTGATGACGTGAACTACGGATGCGTACTTGCCGCTTCTTTGGTGAAGTACAAAGCATATGCCTTGCGGTGCAAGGCAAGCTTTTCCTTCATCGGCGGCTTCCTCACTCCTCTGGTCGTGCAAGCCGACGTACCGATACATGAGTTCACACCCGCCCCGGCTAGAGCTTTCATGGATAAGATCTACATGAGGAATACCGACAGCTTGGGATGCACGCCAGCAGATGAGGACAATGAGAAGATAGTGTGCATCCTGCCAAACAAAGACGAGACTGAGCTACTTGGTGTCGGGAACATCGAGTTCTTACCATTCGTAGAGGAGTGCTTTGCTCCTCTAGGAGGAACGCCTGCCCCAGCGATTGCTCCACGTCCAAGGTCTGAGTCCCCTGCCACGGAAGATGAGATGCCCGAGGCTTACACCCTTCCCAAGATCGATTTCGAGCCGAGAACCAAGACGGAGAAGTTCCTAGCATCTGTTGTGGAGATGCAAAGGAAAATCAACAAATGGCAAGGAAAGATGCTCAAGAAGCTTGCCAAGAAAGTCAAGGCGCTTCAAGGAAACTCATCTGCGAGGTCTAAGGGGTCAAAGAGTGAAGAGGTTAACCAGCCTGAGAAGAGGAGGAGGTCAACTGCCGGTATTGTCATCCGTGAGCCACAAGGCGAAGATCAACAGGCGCGCCATTCAGTCCATGGTTTCCCCACCGAGGATAGAGGAAAAGGCATAGCCCGACATTCCTCTAGCACGAGCGGCTCCGCTGGAACATCCTCAAGTTCCAGCCGAGTATAGCTCCGAGGTACCAAACGACCTACCCTTCTATATACCGTTCATATTTTCTTTCTTTTTGCATTGTGTTTTGAGCTCCTTTGAATTTGTTTGCCACCGGGACGGTGTCATTCAAGTTTGGGGGACTATGTGTGTGGTTTGACATGTTTATTCTGATCTTATTTTCCCTTTAGCATCCTTGAGTCTTCATTGCATGAAAAATTGGTAAAATTTTTAAAAGTTTTAAGAAAAATTCATGTAGTTGCATTCATCTTGTTAAACATTTTAGGATTGAGTCTAGGATTTTTAAGCATCTAAGTTGTTTGCATTTGCATAAGGGGTTAAAATTTTCTTAAAAAGGTGTTTTAAGCTTATGAATGATTTCAATATCCTAGTTGGTAGTTCTCTAATGCTTTGCTCATATTTTGAAAGTAAGTTTTTACCATGCTTAGATCACTAGTTTTGATTTTCGTGACTTGAATTGAACTCTCATGATTTGAAACTTGTCCTATTAAGTGAAAACCTTAACTTGATATCATTCTTATGCATTTGAAATTGAACACATGGATTTTAAAATATTTAGGCTCTCTTCTTCCTTTTACCACTCTTTGTGAGGCTTAGTAGAACTCCCACCTTGACCCTTACCTTTCTTTGAAGCCAAGTTTTCGTGTGTGACATCATTGTGAGGCCTCTTCCGGTTTAAACTTAGCATAAAGTGTTACGTTTAGGCGACATGATTAGGTTCTCATATGTTTACTAGCTTTGCATTTTGAAGCTAGATGTAGGCTTAGGATAAGTTTGGGGGATCATTGGGGTTTCTTTCTTGTTTATATTCTTTCGGTTTCAAAAGATTTTAGTTTTTGAAGTAAGAAAAAGGTTTTAAGTGAAAGGTTTTGTGTTTAAAAAGTATAATGCTCCAATAATTTCAGAAGATGGCTCTCTCAAAAAAAAAAAAAAAATAAATAATATATATAAAAGAGCCTAAGTGCCAAAATAAAAAAAAAGAAAGAAAAAGAAAAAGAAAAAAAAATAAAAGAGCCATCAATAAGAAAAAGAATAAGGAGCTTAATATTTTTAAAACATTTTCACTAGCCTAAAAGAGTTAAGATGTTTCATATTGTGATTTGGGGATTGCTAAGCTTTTGCTTTGGAAAAAGGGGTATACTCAAAGTGGTGAGTGAGCTTAAAAAAAAAAAAATTAGAGGGGTTTTAGGATCATTGTTAGTTTACATGGGTAGATGAGAATCTGATCATGTATGCATCAATTGCCTTTACCTTAAGCATTATTCATAAAGTTCTTACCATTTTTGAGAGAAACCCTTGCCTTAAATAAAACCCTTTTTCAAATGAGATCATTCTATACTCATAGCCTATACCCTTAGCCAAATGTGTTCTGCTTTAAAGTGCATAAGTTTGATTCATGATTCGGTCATTAATGAATGTTAAAGGATGAGTTTCTTTGATTGATTGGAATAGGAGAGTCACGATCTGAAATACTTTGTGTGATGACCATGGCTAAGTTCTTTGGAGTATGAGTGTGTGTATTGCATTTTAGAACTAGTAACTAGGACGTTGAGATTAAATCATTTGAAAAACACCTTTCAAGAAGCTTAAACCCCCGTTTGTTTTAGAAACCTCTCTCCCTTCTTTAATTTTGTTTGCTTGAGGGCAAGCAAAAGGTAAGTTTGGGGGAGTTGATATAGCTGCATATTCCATGCATTTTGCATACATATAAGTTAGTTTTTCACGCATATACATTGCATTTTAGGTTAGCTTGCATCACTTTAGGTCCTAGAGTGTTCTTGCACCAGCATATGCATATTTTTTGCATTTTTGATACAAGGGTTTTACCCCATGTAGGACAATTGCCCTAGCTTGTACTAGTCAGTTGCAGTATAGCATAGGGTTGTATCAATCCAAATGGCAAGAGTTGAAAGACAGAAGAGTTGAGAGTGGAATCTCTAAGTCAAGCAAGCCAGGAAAGGGGTTTTGTTGCCTAAGCAACAGTTCTAACAACCTAAGTAAAACAAACAGCAACAAGGTGAAAGTAAAAGCAAACTAAGCAATTCTAAGCAAGAAAAACAGAGTGAAACAGAGCAAAACAGAGCAAATTCGAAATTAAAATTAGGGAAAGACAAGTTCCTAGATGTGGTTATTGACTTTGGGGAATTTCAGACATTGATTCAGGATGTTTCAAACTACATTGATCAAGCAAGTAAGCAAGCAATGGTGGTTCCTAGACATAGAGTTCACAACTAAGTTAGTTAGATCCAATCTCTTGGCAAATAACCCTTTGCTAAACATCTTAACAAGAACTAACTCTCACTAGTGCTAAAACATCAAGCAAGCAAGACTAATCAACTCTATTCAAGTCAAAATGCTCCTCAAACAGTCAATCTCTTGAGTCAAGGCCAGCAAATCCTCTATTAAACAGGTTCAGCATTTCATCAAACACTTGGTGGGCATAAGAGAAAGCTAACAACCTAGACCAGTTTGATCAAGACTAATCTAGCATGAATAACAGATTAATAGAGAGGAACCCATAAACAGAAGCACATAACAAGCCTTAATCAAATCATAGATTCTCCTAATCTACCACATCTAGAAACCCTAAGGTAACTACTCACTCATAATCATGTTTAACACCAAATCACAAAGGGAGAAGATGCTAATCATGATTTAAAGAAAGATTAAAGAAAGATTAAAGCAAATACTTGATTGTATTAAACAAAGCAAAAAAATTGTCTTACAAACTTAAAGAAATAGCTTAAGAACAGTATTTTGACAAGACCTCTCGAAAATATAGAAAAAGGGGCTATTTATAGCCTAAGGGAGAAAACCCTAGAAAGGTGGCAAAAGTGTAATTAAAAGCAGGTTCGAGCTGGGTCAGTATCGGTCAGTTGTGTCGACCTCCAGTGACCGAAATATATCTGTATCGGTCATCAGTGATCGACACACACGTCTGAAATTAGAACGGTGTGTTTGTGTCGACCACATCAGACCGATACTGGTGATCGATACTGCTCCATTTCGGTCAGCAGAGACCGAAAATCACCAGGCTCTTACCGAAAACTTCTGCTGAGATCTTCTGCTTTGATCCTTCTTGCTCCCTTTTGTCCAGCTAGCCTCCTGGATCATTCCCAAAGCTCCTCCAAGCTCCTTTAAGCTCCAAAAGCACCTAAAAACATCCAATATGCAAGAAATATGCAATATATACTCTAAATGCAACCTAAGTCTAGAAGGAGAAGAAAATGGGACAAAAGCTAAGGGAAAATATGCAAAAGAGGACCAAAACATGTACTAAATGCAGCCCTAAATGGTGTAAATAAAAGGGATATCAACACCTCCACACTTGCCTTTTGCTTGTCCTCAAGCAAGTAAGAACAAATGGGAGAGTGAGGTTTGAAAGTGGGCATTCAGATTCCAAAAGTGCAAAGGTAAAGAGATGGTTTTAATGCTCAAGTGCCTAGTTGTAGGATGCAAACACAATCAGCAATACTTAAAAGAGCCTAGCCATGCTCATCATGTTTCAAAATGATCTCAAATCTCAACTTAGGCAAATGCTCAAATCAATCAACTCTTTAACATTCAATTAAGTTCAGAACATGAATCATGCTTATGCAAATCAAGTGAAGACATTTGGTTGAACAGGGGTAAGGTTATGAGACAAGAATGATCTCATTTAAGCACAGGGTTAAAAACATAAAGGATCACTCAATGAAATGACTTCATCTTAGGCAAAATGCTAAAGGTAAAAGCACACTTATGCATGCAATTCAAAGCCCTCTTCTACCCTTACTTCCCAAAGATGAGTCCTAAGCATTTCTAAACCCAAAAGTGAACCCTCTAAGTCTACCGTTTCCTAAACTATACCCTTTTCTTTCTTCTTATTCATGGTTGGGGAAACCTTCTTCATTCTGCTTGTGTGGTTGCTTCTTCTTGGTTGGGACTTGCTCTTCTTTATTGTAATGGCACCTTCATCACCTTTGGTGGATTGCTCCTGGTCTGATTTTTCTTCTTTGGACCCTCTCTGAGCTTTGTTGTTGGCGCCAATTCTTCCTTTTTAACTTAGAGCTTTTCTTCCCTTTGCTTAACCACAATACTAAACTGTTTCCCCTTTATCTACCATTTCAAATCTTTCCCTTTTCTTTTCAAAAGATAAAAAACATTAAGCTCAAACCACCTAACTCTACCCTTTCAAACCCCAAAAACTCCTATCCTAGAATCAAGCTCAAGATGTAAGCTGATATCTACAAGAGAGCTAATCATTTCCAGCCTTATTCCTAACACTTTTTGCTAAGACAAAATTGAAAATGCAATGCAAAGGCCTCACAGCTCTCACAATAGTGTTTAGGCTCAAAAGGAGGTTTTGGCTAAGGGTGAGGATGTAACTGTCCCATAAGTATGAGGATCAGCTATTTGGATCAACAAGAGTGGTAGAAAGGAGAAAGATGATCCAAATATGTATATGGTAGCCATGAATTCACTTTTCAATGCATAAGACATGATAATTAAAAGTCCAAATTAAAGTTCAAATTGATAGAGTTGATTTTCAGAGAACAAATGCTTTCAGAATGAGATGAGAAGACCAAATCTAGCAATCTACGCATGGTTCAGCCTTAACTTTTAGCAATCATATGATGCATCAAACAACTAAGCACTTGAAAACTGAAATCATCTCTAAACACTAGGCACTTTACAAGGAAAATTCATCATAATGCCCTATACAAATGCAATGCAACCTATATGTCAACACTCGACTCAATCTTCAAGGAATGAAATGCAACTACATGCTTTCTTTTTTGTTTGCAAAAAAAATGCAAAAGATTTTCAAATTTTTTCGGTTTTTTGTGTTTTTCTATGCCTTACATGTATGCATGATATGCATGAGACTCAAAGTGAAAAGAAAAAGAAAAACTAAGAAAACAGAACACAAAGTCAAACCCCAAATCTCTCCCCCACACTTAAATTACACAGTCCCTTGTGTAATGAAGGCAATGGAAGAGAGAAGCAACAAAATATATTACAAAAATGAAAAGATGCAATGGTATATAACAATGGAAAGGATGTGGTACTTGGTTTAGTGGCAGGAGTGGTGGGATGATCCTGAGGTTTGAGGAGACTTGCTAGCTCTCCTCTTCCTTCTTTCATAAACAATATTGGAATGCTGTGCTGCTTAAGGTGGTGGATCCCAGCTTGACCAAAGTTGCTCAGCCTGTGAAGAAGTTCCTTGTGAGCCCCATTGCCATGTTTCCTGAACTTCAGAGGAGTTGGGGTTTGGCGCCTCCCAAGCTGATGGAACATGGGCTCTTGGCTCATAAGATGAAGCCCTTGGTTGTTCCCATGTACCCCACTGGTCACTTGGTTGTGTATGAAATGAATGTCTTCCATGGGGGTTCCATATAGCTTCCTTCTCTTCAGTTGGCTGAAGTTGCTCTTCTTGTTGAGAATTAAGCTCATGGGTGTGGCTGTGGTGGGAAGTTCTTGCTGATGTAGCCTTGTTCTTCTTGAACTTCCCTTTCATCATTTTTATAAGCCCTTTGATGGCTTTATCCTGCCACTTGCACCACTTCTGGAGTGTGCTGATGTGCTCATGAGCTGCTCTCAAAGAGCTTCCTTGGTTGGGTGCTGCATAAGGCTGGAAGTGGAACTGCCTTTAGCTGTAGCTCAACACTTCCTCTTCTCCAAGCTCATCTTCTTCATGGGTTCCTCCTTGAAAATCAGCGCCAGCATTTGCATTCCCTTGATCTTCTTCTTCTTCTTCTTCTCTAATCTCTTCAGTGAGCTCCTCCTCTTCATCACTGTCTTCTTCTTTTTCTCCAGGAACAGGGCCGCCTGTGTAGAGCTCTTCAGTGCTTGGGTTGAAGCTGATGTTTCCTTTTCTGAAGAAGGATGTAAGCTTTGGATTTGGGAGGAGGACTTTTGCTGGTGTGTCAAAGCCTGTGATGAAGTTGTACACATGCTTTCCACCAATGGTTCTTTCAAGGTAGTGGCTTCTCTTGAGGTAATCAATGTCAATCCTTAGTGGCTCAAGTGCATCACCTTCATGTTTGTCAAGGTCTACTCCACTAGCTTGTAGAACTGCTGTCACAACTCCCCCAACGTGCACTTGAGGGCTCTTATCCTTCTTTGTCTTACTCAAAACCCAGCTCTGGTAGGATAGGAGCTGCTCCATCAACATAGCCACATAGCAGGGGTTGCTTCTCGGTGCTCTAAGAGGTTCCCCATACTCATCGCTTCCCAACACCTCATACAGTCCTTGGTATATCAGGTCTGTCTCCCTTCCTGTGAGATATGTCGTCTCCTTCCTTGCAAAGAGTGTATTCGCAAGTGCTTTGTGGAGATATCTCACGGCTGGATGCCTTAGGTGCTGGTTCCTTAATCTTCCAGGAGTGTATTGCCCCACCCCAATGATACCCCACAGCCTGGTGTGCTGCCTACTTGGGATTTCGAACCTGCTCAGCTTGGTGTGGTGGGACTTCAGCTCTAGATCCTTGGTGATCTCTGTGAATGTTGAGGAGAACTCTTCCTTGCCAATCCTAAAAGAGATCCATCCATCGCCATTAGGGAGCTCACTGTCTTCATACCAAACCACTTTGAGTGTGGAGAGGAATTGGTAAGTGAGCCGTTGGTAAGATGGGAGTGGCATCTCCATGAAAGCTCCAAGACCCATGCACTCAAACGTGGCTTTGCAGTCAGTATAGAGTCCAAACGCCTTCATTGGGGAAGTGCATGGATATCTTGTTGGCTTGAAAGTGCACTGGTTGAAAGCCTTCATGAGTTCTTTAGCAGCACTGCCCTTGTTTTATTGATCTTCTCCCTCATTCCCAACCGGTCTCTTCCCAGCGGCTTTGGAGGATTGCTCATCAGCTTTTCCCTTTCCTTTTTCTTGCCTTGCTGGTGGTGATGTGGTTGCTTCTTGAGGTGCTTTTCCCTTTTTCCCAGCAGCTACTTTTGTTCTTCTCATTGTACCTTCAAAAGCAAAGCTTGAAAACAATGTAAGTGAAAGAACAGAAGTTGAAGAACCAAATAGCCGAAAGCTTTTAAATAAAAAGCTCCTTGAGCTAAGAGAAGTCTAACAAGTCCTAATCAACAAGCTTAAACTTCTTCAAAGCAAAAAGAGATTAAAAGCCAACAACTAAATAAGCTAGGATGAACAGAAGATAAGCAGTTATGCTTGACATCCTAGCAAAGCGGTTCCTAGGCAAAGAGATGATGATTTTGTAAAATGGATGAAATTAAACAAGCTATGTGATGAATAGACAATTAAGTATAACTTTAACAGTCTAGCTTGATAATTCAACAAAAATCCAAAATGCAAAATCATAGCACAACATTTAATACTAAACTCTACTTGCTCTTGTAAACTTCTTACTAAGCGATTTTTAACATAAGCAAAGAGTAAGAGCAAAGAGAGATAGTTTAGGAAGCAAACCTTTTGTTGAGCTTTTGAATACTTAGAGCAAGCAATAAAAGAGAAGAAGAATTAGTAATTTCGAGCCTTAGGCGAGAAGAAGAGTGAGTTGAAGTGTGAAGAGAAGTGAAAGAAGATTGTTGCTTAAATAGAGAGAAAAGAGGAGAAACCAAAGGAATCAAAGGTTGTTTAGGGAACATAAGGAATCAAAAGTGTGGGGGGCAAAAACAAAAGGTGTTCAGAAGCCAAGAAAGAGGTCAGAAGGAATCCCAATTAAAAATTTAAACTCCCTTGGCGCCAAACCAAAGGAGGGAAATTTATTTTGAAGTTGATACATTTACCTCAAATGGAGTTTCGGTCACTCATGACCGATATTATTGACCAAAATTTGCATTTTCGGTCATGAGTGATCGATACTGGGGACTGACGTGCTTCCTGGGATTTGTGTCGGTCATCAGTGGTCGACACACTTGACCGAAATACATCCGGCATGATTGTGTCGATCTTGAGTGATCGATACTGGTGACCGATATGATTTCAAGAATCGTATCGATCAACAGTGGTCGACACGATAGACCGAAAATCATACAGTACGTTTACGTCGACCAAGTGTGGTCGATATGAATGACCGAAAACTTTCCCACCTTCAAACTTCTTTCCATATTGATCACAAGTGACCGATATGTTGACTGGTGTAGACTGGCTCTACTGATATCGGTCAGTCATGATCGATACTAATGACCGAAAATATGTGTATCGGTCTGTCATGACCGATACAAATGACCGATACCTGCCAGAATACACCTGTTATTTGTCCCCTTCAGACTATCTCAAATCCCAGTTCAGAATCCTGTTTCTATACACTAAAACAAAGCATAAAAGATAATCTAGAAAGCCTAATATATACAAAAGGAGAACATGTGATTACCTCCCAAGTGTGCTTGTTTAAAGTCACTAAGCTTGACTTTGATTACCTCTTTAGTTGAGGTGAGGAGAAGTTGGTGGAGCTGGAGCTCCTACCTCCTTTTTCTTCCATACCCATTTTCCTGCTAATGGCTGGTTCTGTTTGTCCCTGGTTGACATCCCATGCCTGATCTGTCTGACACTTGGTTTGACTAGAGGCTTCATAGCCTTGGTGGTTAAGTTCTCATTGCCCTTCAAACCAGCTTCAAACTTCAAGTCAGGATTCAGTGTCTGTCCTGGCTCAGTAGGGGAAGTATCAGCCAAAAACATATCCATAGTGAAGCGCCACACATCATCTAGGTTATCTGGGGGATTCCATTGTTCACCCTCTTGCTCAAGTACTTCACAGAAAACAAGATTCATCAACATTCTTCAAGATTACAGAACCTCTATTGAAATCTAACTAAGCTCCTGCTGTTGCTAAGAATGGAGTGCCTAGGAGGAGAGGCACTTCTCCATGACCATAAAGTCTGTTGGAACCAGGCATTCTCCAATCTTCAAAGGGTAGTCTTTCACTATGCCCAACGGCTTTGTGGAAGTGTTGTCTACAAAAGTGAGAGAACCCCTGGACGGCAGCAGTTTTTTGATCCCCAGAGTTTGGCTAAGGTGGTGGGACATAACATTGACAGTTGATCCTGAATCACATAGACCTTTTACATTGTCAAGCATGTCCAGCTCACAAGTGATGAGGAATTTTCCTGGGTTTGCGAGTTTGGGCAGTGACTTGATTATCTTACTTCTTTTCATGTCAGCCCCCACATTCTCAAGAATTGGTTCCACCACTTCCAGCTTGTAAAAGACTTCTTTCAGGAATTTGATTTGATGTTTCACTTCCAGCAGAGTGGTACTATGTGGGAGTTGTATTCCAGCATCTTCAATGTCTTGCTTAATCTTTGTGTACATCTCCATTCTAGCTTTTGTGAAATGCATTGTGGGGTAGGAGAATGGTGGTTTACAGACTGGAGCTGAGAGTTCTTTACCCTTTGCAATAGTGCTTGAAGAATTACCCACTTGATTATGGTAAAGTTCCTTAGATTCCTGAGGAGTGTTGTGAGACAGAACCATCAAGGCGTGGTGTGTCTCTAGTTCCTCTTCTTCAGCATCAGGTTGTTCTGGTGTGGGGGTCTCTTCTGTAGCGGTTGGGGTTTCCTCAGCCCCCTCTTTCTGAGCAGCTTCCAGTGCTGCTCGTTCCTGTTCTTCTTCTCTATTCAAGTGTTCATCAAATCCAAGGAGGAATGTCCCTACAACTTCCTGAGATTCTTCATCACTGATGTTTCTTCTTCTGGATTCTCCTCCATACTCAACCCTCATCCTGTCTATGTGCATCAGCATTTCTTCGATCATGATGCCCAGCTCTTCCAATGAAGCATCTTCATCAGTGAATTCCTCTTCTGCTTCCTCTGCCTCTTCAGTAAGTAGATGGCAGAATTCCTGGAGGTTGTGGACAGTTTGAGCTACATTCTTAGCGTTAGGGGTTTCAACAGGGTCTTCCCCTGTGGCATCAATAATCTCATGTGGTGTCCACCACTGATCTTCTTCCTTGTTGGTGCCTTCTTTAAGAAAGTTCCCCTTAGTTGCATAAGTTTCAATAGGCTCCCCTCCCCCATTCAGGGTGTCAATGTCCTCATTGATCAAGGAGAGGAAGTCGTCAATGATGGCTTCTTCTTCAATAGGAGTAAAGGTAACTGTAGATTCAACAGCTTGGCAGTACTCATAGCTGGTGTCTAAGGTTTCTATCCCTGAATGCAAATCTTCAGACGTGGTGTTTAGCTCAGCATGAACAGAGTCTAATTTGGTGTGCAACTCAGCAAATCCCTGATTCATCTTCAATTTTGCAAGGAGTTGTAAGTTGATGAACTCAGTGATCAAACTCTTGATATCAGCTACAGTAGAAGTATAATCAATGAGTTGAGCTTGGGGGATAGCAGGCGTGGACTTAAACTATGGGTGGGTATTGTGGCAGTCTGCAAAGTTGTTCATAGGCAAAGGCTCTTGGTAGAATTTGTTGCACCTTGGAGTTTCAAAACAGAGCATCTTCTCCACTTGTAGAGATGTACCTGAAATGAAAATGCTTGAAAAGGAGTGAGTAACCAAATAAAACTAAAAGCTTGATCTTAATGATTCTGCAAACTCTAATGATTCAAACTGTTTCCCAAATGGCAATGGCGCCAAATTGATACAAGGGTTTTACCCCTTGTAGGACAATTGCCCTAGCTTGTACTAGTCAGTTGCAGTATAGCATAGGGTTGTATCAATCCAAATGGGAAGAGTTGAAAGACAGAAGAGTTGAGAGTGGAATCTCTAAGTCAAGCAAGCCAGGAAAGGGGTTTTGTTGCCTAAGCAACAGTTCTAACAACCTAAGTGAAACAAGCAGCAACAAGGTGAAAGCAAAAGCAAACTAAGCAATTCTAAGCAAGAAAAACAGAGTGAAACAGAGCAAAACAGAGCAAATTCGAAATTCAAATTAGGGAAAGACAAGTTCCTAGATGTGGTTATTGACTTTGGGGAATTTCAGACATTGATTCAGGATGTTTTAAACTACATTGATCAAGTAAGTAAGCAAGCAATGGTGGTTCCTACACATAGAGTTCACAACAAAGTTAGTTAGATCCAATCTCTTGGCAAATAACCCTTTGCTAAACATCTTAACAAGAACTAACTCTCATTAGTGCTAAAACATCAAGCAAGCAAGACTAATCAACTCTATTCAAGTCAAAATGCTCCTCAAACAGTCAATCTCTTGAGCCAAGGCCAGCAAATCCTCTATTAAACAGGTTCAGCATTTCATCAAACACTTGGTGGGCATAAGAGAAAGCTAACAACCTAGACCAGTTTGATCAAGACTAATCTAGCATGAATAACAGATTAATAGAGAGGAACCCATAAACAGAAGCACATAACAAGCCTTAATCAAGCCATAGATTTCCCTAATCTACCACATCTAGAAACCCTAAGGTAACTACTCACTCATAATCATGTTTAACACCAAATAAACAAAAGGAGAAGATGCTAATCATGATTAAAAGAAAGATTAAAGAAAGATTAAAGCAAATACTTGATTGTATTAAACAAAGCAAAGAAATTGTCTTACAAACTTAAAGAAATAGCTTAAGAACAGTATTTTGACAAGACCTCTCGAAAATATAGAAAAATGGGCTATTTATAGCCTAAGGGAGAAAACCCTAGAAAGGTGGTAAAAGTGTAATTAAAAACAGGTTCGGGCTGGGTCAGTATCGGTCAGTTGTGTCGACCTCCAGTGACCAAAATTTATCTGTATCGGTCATCAGTGATCGACACACACGACCGAAATTAGAACAGTGTGTTTGTGTCGACCACATCAGACCGATACTGGTGATCGATACTGCTCCATTTCGGTCACTAGATACCGAAAATCACCAGGCTTTGACCGAAAACTTCTGCAGAGATCTTCTGCTTTGATCCTTCTTGCTCCCTTTTGTCCAGCTAGCCTCCTGGATCATTCCCAAAGCTCCTCCAAGCTCCTTTAAGCTCCAAAAGCACCTAAAAACATCCAATATGCAAGAAAAATGCAATATATACTCTAAATGCAACCTAAGTCTAGAAGGAGAAGAAAATGGGACAAAAGCTAAGGGAAAATATGCAAAAGAGGACCAAAACATGTATTAAATGCAGCCCTAAATGGTGTAAATACAAGGGATATCAATTTTGCATCGCATACAGGTTGTTTTCGGCTACTTTGGAGTCTTGGAGGGTTCATGGATGTGTTAAGGCTCGTTAGGATGTTTGAGGGACTCGAAGAATTTGGGAATGCTTGCTAAGGATCAGAGATCGAGAGGAGGTTCAAGCATGTCTGGTCGATCTAGATGAGATCGACCAAAAGATCGAGTAGCCCAACTGATCCAAGGGAACTGATCGAGACGGAGATCGAGTGAAGCGATCGATCAAGGAGTACGGACGTGAATGACGCCATGCAGAGCGAGAGCCGGATCGGGTCCACCACTCGATCCTCCAAAGATCGACTCCAAGATCGAACGAAGCACCCGATCCACTGAGGAAGATCGAGTCAAAGATCGAGCTGAAGGCACGATGTCTGGAAGTGATCGAGAGAGCTGCTCGATCCCGAAGTCGATCTCAGTGTACTTTAACCACTTTTTGCCGCTAGCGAACAGGGGACCATCAGATTGTTTGGCCTGTTTTGGCAAGGCGGCAAGCATGCTTTTAGAGACACTCTTCATTTTTATCTTTTTATCATCTTTCTCTCTGGTTTAGAGGCGATTTCGCCATTGTTAGACCTTGAGCTTTGTTCTTGAATATATCGAATCGTTTTAAGCTTAATCCATCGTTTTTATGTTTATCGTTTCATCTTTCATGCTTTGCTGGGTTTATTTAATGTGTAGTGAGTAGTTTAATCGGGTTTTGGGGTTGAGATGATTCAAAGGGGTCAAAAAAGTTTTCAAGTTTGGAGTTTTCTTGTTCTTAATGGCTTTCTTTTCTGAGATGTTAAGTTCTTAAGGCTTAAAGAGTCTCACGCCAAGATCTTTATGATCAGAGAGAGCTCTTACCTTGACAGGATCCAGAGATCTCTGAAAGTCACATCTTAGAGGCTTACTCTTTCCCAAACGCCATGGTAGTTTAGAGGACTAGTTAAGCCGCGTGTTTGAAATCTGTTTTCCTTGCCTCTCAATCTCTTTTTTCCGCCAAATGCCATGGGTCTGGAGGAGAGAATGAGAGAGTGATCCATACCACACGCCATGGATGGGTCTTGTTTTGTTTTCAAGGCTTAGAGAACCTCACAAAGTGAGTAGATCTAGAGTTTTCAAACCAAGCTTGAACCTTTGAAACCCCTGAACGTGAATCTCAACCCTAGACCCTCTTTCTTAGTATTCTTACATCTTTTCTAGTCATTCGCTCGTTGCTTACTTGCACCATGGTCATTAGATTCGTTTTCGCTTAACCTGTCTTTTAGATCGATCGTTGTTGCTCAATCTAGTGGTCGATCCTGTGGTCGATCCACTAGTCGAATTTTATAAATTCATAGCTTTGCATTTTAATCATTCTGCTTGTTTGTCGTGGTAGCTAGTTCATTTCTCGTATTTTTAAAATAGTTTTGCTTTGCATTTAGTCGTCGCATTTAGTTTTTAGGAATTTTACAAAATCATTCATCATTTGCCTAGCTTTACTCGATCCTTGCATTCTCATTGCACTTTCTAGCTCCTGGATTGGATTGATTCCTCTTGCATGCTATACTACGACTGTGTACTGCTTGAGTTTTGATAACCTCCTGTTGCATTTGCTCACCCCTAGAAAAAAGCTTGTTATCAGTTATTGAATTCCAACGGAGTAAGTAAACTACAATAGCAATTATAGATTCAGACTAAGCTAAGCAGTAGATAATAAATGTAATGCGAAATAACTAAAACAATGAAAGCAAGCGATTATTGATTGATCTAAGATTCAGAAAACTAAAAGTGCTAAGTTAGGTCAATTCACAAGTTTGAATCCGAGAATGTAGAACTCAAAACTCAAAGATATAACTAATCAATTCTCATTGCAGAAGTTATCTATGCCTAATTCACAAAATTCCAAATCTCTTTGCAAATTCTAACAAGTTAAGCAAGCATTAAAGATCAGGTTTCGATTGTTCACAAAACTCCTAAGTCAAATCTCTTTGCAAATAGGCGTTTTGCTCATCTAATACTAGTTCAGGTGATTTATGATACTAGGATTTTTGCAACAAGCAAGGAATATCAAAGCTCAAGCAACCTATAGTTGTAGTATAGTATGCAAGAGGTATCAATCCAGCCTAGGATGCAGGAAGAACACTAATAATGCAAGAGTGAAGCAAATCTAAGCAGATCGGGTAAATAGATGGTAAATTCTAAGAAAACTAATTGCAACGACCAAACTACTACGAAAACTATTTTTAAATCCCTGGAAGATGGTTAACTACTACTAAGAGAAAACAGAGGATTAAAAGAGCAAATCTACTAATAACTAAAAATCGAGCAATGAAACGAGTAAAACAGATCGATTCTAACAACTTAAGCGAATGACTTCAAATGAACAAAGATGCAAGCTTTATGACAAGAGAATAACAAACAGAGATTTTAAAATGCTAAAAAGAGGGTTCAAGGTCGATGGCCATGTTCAAGAGATTCAAAGGTTCAAGCTTTGGTTTGAAAACATCTAGCTCATTTAAAGAGCTTCCCATAAGCCTTAGGAAACTTAAACTAGGATCTTCTATGGCGTGTGGTAAGACCCCTTTCTCTGATCCTTCCTCCTAACCTATGGCGTGTAGTGGAAAGATGGGTCAAAAAACATTATAAATAGTGGCTTAACTAACCCCCTCTTCAACCATGGCGTTTGGGAGAGGATAGATTAGTCTCTAGGATTTGGTTTTCAAGGATCTCTGAATCCGGTCAAGGTAAGAGAAACCTTGGAATCATATAGATCTTTTCCAAGATTCTCTAATCCTTAAGATCCAAAATCCTAGAAAGGAATAAGTTAAGAACAAAAAAAAATCCAAAAGCTTAAACCCTTAAACCCCTTTGAATCGCCTCAACCCCTTACCCAAAGAAAACTACTCACTACTCATTGTTGAAATCGATTGAAACGCAAAGAAAGACACTCTAAACATGATTAAGGCAAGCGATTAATGGAAAATGCTTAATATTAAAAAGATTCAAGTTCAAAACATCAAAAAATCAAGAACAATGACAACGGCGGAATCGCCTCAGAGAAAATGTGAAAAAGATAAGACAAAGTGTGGATAATAGAACGTGATCGCCTCCTTTGCCTAAAATGGCCAAACACCTCCAAATGGTCCCCTCACTAGATGCCAAAAGCCAGCTGGTCGGATAAGGCTCCAGAGATCGATCTCGAGATCGATCAGTTCACTCGATCTTCTTCATGGATCGCCATCTTTTGCTCGATCTTCAAGTCGATATGGTTGGATGAATCGAGCACTTCCTTCGATCTTCTACTCGATCCTTGGATGATCGAGTCATGGTCTCGATCTGGCTCTCGTTCTGCATGGCATCATTCATGTCCGTACTCCAGATCGATATCCTCTCTCGATCTTGGTCTCGATCCTTCCCCTTGAATCGACCTGGGCCACTCGATCTTCTGGTCAATCTCGTTTAGATCGACCTACCTTGCTCGATCCGCTTCTCGATCTCGGGTCCTTTGCATGCATGGCTGGGTTCTCCAAATGTCCACAAGCTTTTTTTTGATCCTCCTCACGTCCACATAACCTCCACAACTCCAGAGTGCTCCAAACAACCTGATAATGATGCAAAAATGCGAATGCAAGGGACCTAGGACCTAAAATGCAACAAATGGTAGAAACTAGCCAATAATGCAAGATGAATGCATGAAAAACTATCCTAAATGCATGCAAAATATGCAGAATATATGGTAATATCAACTCCCCCAAACTTGCCTTTTGCTTGCCCTCAAGCAAACAGAATTCAAGAAAGGAAGAGAAGTTTGAAAACGGGAGTTCAAAACAAAAGATGTCAATGGAAAAACTGATTCAATGCCCAAGTTATAAGTTCTAAGATTCACAGAGGTTGTTCTACTTTAAAAGCTTTAGCCATACTCATCAAAGCAAACAAATGAACTCTAGCTTAGCCTACACAAGCATTCAAATCAACCAACTCCTTAACATTCATTAAACGGTAACCAATGGATCTAGTTTGTGCATATCAAGAGAAAGCATTTGGTCAAGGGACATGGTCATGAGATGAAGATGATATCATTCAAATAAGGGTTTAAAAATTCAGGGGATCACTCAATGAAAAAATCCTATCTTTGGCAAAATACTAAAGGTAAAAGCACACTTATGCATGCAAGTTAAAGCTCCCTTCTACCCCATTTTTCCCAAGATGATCCTAAAAACTTCTAGAACCCGAAGTGTAACCCCTAAATCGACCCTTTCCCAAAGCGCTTGATCTCTTCATCTTTCTCAATTGGGGGAAACTCCTTCTTCTTTAGTCCGTGTGGTTGACTTCTTTATATTTGAACTTGCTATCCTTTGTTGTTTGCTTGGCGCCTTTTTCATCACCTTTAGTGGATGGCTCGGTCTGATTTTCTTCTTTTTGAATGACCTGTTCTAAGCCTTCTTGCTGCTGGTGCCTTTCTATTTTAACACTAAGAGCATTCTTTTTCTATTTTACTTAACCACAAACGATATGTTCCCCTTTTTGCTACCAATCCCAAACTTCCTCTTCTTTTGTAAAGATGTAAACATAAAACACTTAAACCACTTAAACAACCCTTTTCCCAAACTCCTAACCTAATACCAAGCTCAAAATGCAAGCTGGTGTCTACAAGGGAGCTTCTCCTTGCCAGCCTTATTCCTAACACTTTTTGCTAAGATAGGATAGAAAATAATGCAATATAAGGCCTCAAAACTCACGTAAAAGTGTTTAGGTCTGAATGAAGGTTTGGTTTAGGGCGAGGTTAACTGTCCTATGATGATGAGGATCAGCTACTTGGATTAACAAGAGTGGTAAGAAGGGAAGAAGATAATCAAAGTATGTATAAAGGTAAGCCATGCAATCACTCTCAATGCACAAATAAGATAATTCAATGTCAAAATTATGGTTCTACTAAGATGGAGTTGGCATCAAATCAAAGCGAGTTTCAACATAAGACTAGAGTATCAAATGCAAGTAATCAAAGTATGGTGCAGCCTTAACATCAAACTCACTAGATGCAATCAAACAACAAACAACCAAGGCATTGAAAACAGTTCAAACATTAACAACTTAACAAGTGTTTATCATTCACTCCCTATGCAAATGCAACAACCTAAATGATTTTAAATAATTTATACTCAATCATAAAATTTTTAACAATGCAAATGCAAACTCCATGAATTTTTTTTTGAAAATTTTGAAAATTTTTATCATTTTTGGTGTTTTCTATGCCTTACATGATGCATGATGACACAAAGGATGATAACAGAAAATAAGATCAAAGAAAACATGTCAAACACACCACACACTCCCCCAAACTTGAATGTCACCGTCACAGTGGCAAACAAATCCAAGAGGAGTCAATGTTGCTTCCTTGGGGATCACGGATCTCCGCACCCCCGGTTGAACTTCGCTTCTTCTCTGGCTGCTCGACCCCTTCACTTGAAGACTCCTTATGTGAGCATCCTTGTAAGTCTCTGATCTTCTCAGCCAACTTCTCTATCATCCTGCCTTGCCACTCGTTGACCCTGCGCTGATTCTCAACAACCGAAGCAAGATACTTTTCTGCTTTTGTGCGCGGCTCATAGCTTAGCTCAGGGAGATCATGGCTTGGCGGCAATTCAGCATCTGAAGGAGGTGGCTCTGAAGGTGCATGAGTTATCTACTTTGAACTCGAGTAGTGAGCTCTCAAGCTGCCTTCCCTAACCGTTGTTACCACTGAGAACGAGCCAATCGATCTTTCTCTCGATCTATGTTGAATCGAGTGCACTCCCTCGATTCACTTGCTCGATTTGATATGGATCGAGCAGGAGATCGAGTTGCTGAGTCGTTCTCTGAACTGATCGAGTTGGCTCTATAAGCCCAAAGAGTGTCATCAAGCTTGCTTGCCCAATCCTTCCTAGTCACTCCCGCGGTTCTCTCTAGGATGGGTCTTGATTTGCCTATTTGAAACCTCCACTTGGCCACTTGTTTGAGGGTGATAAGGCGTGGCCACCTTGTGTTTAACTCCATACTTTCTCAAAAGACCCTCAAAAATCTTGTTGATGAAGTGGTTGCCTCCATCACTAATCACCACCTTAGGAACTCCAAACCTTGCAAAAATGATAGTCTTGAAAAGCTTGACTACCACCCTTGAATCATTAGTTGGTGAGGCTATGGCTTCCACCCACTTAGACACATAGTCTACTGCCAATAGGATATACTTGTTGCCATATGATGATGGAAATGGACCCATAAAATCAATTCACCAAACTTCAAAGACTTCCACTTCAAAGATAGGTACTTGCGGCATCTCATTCCTCTTGGTTATGTTCCCGGCCGTTTCGCAAGCTTCACACGATTTTACAAACTCATGTGCATCCTTGAATAGTGTACGCCACCAAAACCCAGCTTGGAGAACCCTTGTAGCTGTCTTGGATGATGCGAAGTGGCCACTATAAGTCATACCGTGGCAATGGAGAAGAATGTCTCTTGCCTCTTCGCTTGTGACACATCTTCGGTATAGGCTGTCCACACCCCTCTTGTACAGATAAGGGTCGTCCCAAAAGTAGTGAGAGATGTCTCTCATGAATTTCTTCCTATGGTACTGGTCCAAGTGAGTAGGCTCTTCTCCACAAGCCAAATAGTTAACAATATCCGCATACCATGGTAGATGTTCTTCCTTTAGGCTCAAGACTTCTTCAAACTTCTCCTCTAGCTTTGTACATACCACGGTGTTACCCATCATAAGCTGCTCCTCAGGGAGCGAGTCATCCAAAGGCAAGCTATCATTCACCCTCATTCTTGAAAGATGATACGCTACACCGTTCTCTATACCCTTCTTGTCCTTGATCTCCATGTCAAACTCTTGCAAGAGAAGGATCCATCTTAAGAGTCTCGGTTTGGTGTCTTTCTTCGAGTATATGTATCTCAAGGCAGCATGGTCAGTATACACTATGACCTTAGAACCCACCAAGTAAGACCTAAACTTCTCAAAAGCAAAGACAACGGCTAGAAGCTCTTTCTCGGTGGTTGCATACTTCACTTGCGTGTCATCCAAGGTACGGCTTGCGTAGTAGATCACATGCAGCTTCTTGTCCTTCCACTGACCCAAAACAGCACCCACGGCGTAGTCACTTGCGTCGCACATAATCTCAAAGGGCAAATCTCAATCCGGAGCTTGAACTATAGGCGCGGTGACCAAGGCTTCTTTGGTGGTCTTAAAGGCTTGTACGCATTCTTCATCAAAGATGAACTTGGTTTCCTTGCACAGTAGCCTTGTAAGAGGACGTGCTATCTTGGAGAAATCCTTGATAAACCGCCTGTAGAAGCCAGCATGCCCCAAGAAGCTCCTAATTCCTTTCACATTAATTGGAGGCTCTAAACTCATCATAACCTCTATCTTGGCTTTGTCAACCTTAATCCCTTGCTCAGAAATCTTGTGCCCAAGTACAATGCCTTCTCTCACCATAAAGTGGCACTTCTCCCAATTTAGCACCAAGTTTGTCACCTTACATCTCTTGAGAACCCTGCAAAGGTTTGACAGAAGCACCATACACAGAAAAATCATCCATGAAAACTTCTACCATTTCCTCTATGAGGTCAGAGAAAATAGACATCATACACCTTTGAATGGTTGCTGGTGCATTACATAACCCAAATGGCATCCTTCGATATGCAAAGGTACCATAAGGGCATGTGAAAGTGGTTTTCTCTTGGTCATTAGGGTGAATGGGTATTTGAAATAAACCGCTATAACCATCTAAAAAACAGTAGTATGGGTGATTGGCTAATCTCTCTAGCATTTGGGCAATGAAGGGAAGAGGGAAATGATCTTTCCTAGTGGCTGAGTTGAGTTTCCTATAGTCAATACACATTCTATGTCCGGTTATTGTCCTAGTAGGAATTAACTAATCTTTTTTATTTTTTATAACCGTGATACCCCCTTTCTTTGGCACCACATAGACCGGAGAGACCCACGTGCTATCACTGATAGGGTATATCACATCAGCTTCTAAGAGTTTTTAGATTTCTTTCTTAACTACTTCTTTCAAATTCGGGTTCAAACGTCTTTGATGCTTAATGGAAGATGTGTTTTCATTGTCTAAATGAATCCTATGAGTACAAAGCATTGGTGAAAGGCCCTTGATGTCCCTAAGAGAGTACCCAATGGCCTTTCTATACTTCCTCAGCTCCTTAAGGAGTGAGTCTAACTCATCATCATTTAGATTTTCATTCACAATTACCGGATAAGTATCATTTGGTCCCAAGAAAGCGTACCTTAGCCCATTTGGAAGCTTCTTTAGGTCCACCTTTAGGGCTAGCAGCTCACTCCAGTCCTCTTCTTTGCTTGTGTTGAGGTTTCTGTCCTCATTCGCCTCTTTTGAACCCGAGTCATGAGCTCTCAAGCTACCTTCTTGGACCGTTCCTACCGCAGAGATTGAGCCAGTCAGTCGATCGCTTCCTCGTTTTAGGCTGGATCGATTGCACTCCCTCGATTCACTTGCCCGACTGGATATGGATCGAGCAGGAAATCGATTCACAGGGTCGTTATCTGAACAGATCGAGTTGTCCCGATCGATCGTCTCATCGATCTCTTTCCTGGATCGAGTAATATGATCGATCTCCAGGTCGATCTCTAGGCACTCGCCTTCATCTTCTTTCACAACCTTGTGAGAATCAAGGATGCGTACATACTCCTAGGTTTGTTCACTCAAGAAACCATACTCCCCACACTCCTTTGTCAAAGCCAGCTGTAGATGATCATCTTGTGCCAATTCCTCAGGCAACTCATCAGCCAATGCATCCAAAGCTTCTATGTAGAACACTTGTCCACCAATCGTTGGCTTCTTCAAGACTTCGTTGATGTCAAAGTTCAGCTTGATGTCCTTGCCCAGGTGCAGAGAAATCTTGCCATTTTTCACGTCTATGATGGCTCCAGCAGTTGCTAGAAACGGTCTACCAAGGATTAGAGGGTCTCTTGGTTTCTCATCCATTTCTAGAACTACAAAATCTGTTGGCACATTCACATTGCTAATCCTTACGGGTAGGTCTTCAAGCATGCCAACAGGGAGCCTTATACTTCGATCAGCTTGAATGAGTGAGATTCTACACTCCTTAAACTTGTTAAAGCCTAGCTTTTTGGGCAATGGAGTGAGGCATAAGGTTAATGCTTGCCCCTAGATCACATAAGCAACTCTCAAACTTCAAAGGGCCTAGTGCACAAGGGATAGTGAATGACCCGGATCTCCTAGCTTCTTTGGAGTTATCTCTTTGTGGATGATTGCACTTCATTCTTGACTCAATACCAAGACCTCTTCACTCTCTTTCGCCTTCTTAGCAAGAGTGTCTTTCAAAAACTTGGCGTATTTTTTGGCACCATAGCCATACAATCAAGCAACGGCAGTTTTATCCCAACGTCTTTCAAGTGCTTCTCAAACAGGCCTCTATGCTTCTCAATCAACTGCTTCTTGAAACGTCTAGGGAAAGAGAGCTTTGGTTTGAAAGGTGGAGGCACGAAAGCTTCTTTCTCTTTGCTAACTTCCTCCACTTTTTTCTCCAAAACCGCTTCCTTGCCTTTCTTTGGCCCTGCAATGTAGACATTGTCAAACGTGATCTCATGATAATTTGAGAGATTACTCTCCCCCTCTTGAACCACAATGTCCTCATTGTCCTCAGGTATAGACCGTGGTGGTAGCTCTTTCCCACATTCCAAAGTGATCGCATTGGCATACTTCTTAGGGTTTGTCTCACACTTCCCGGGTAAGCTACCTTGACCGCTTGACCTGGCTTTTCCTTTCTCTAGCTGGAGAATCTTGTTGTTCAAGTTGGTGATTTGTGTAGATACCTCAATAAGAGAAGAGTCCAGCCTATTGTTCATATCAACAAATTTCTGATTTGTAGTTGCTTGTCCCTGAAGTAATTGTTGGAACATAGCTTGTATCGGATCTTGAGGTGGAGGTTGAACTTGTTGCTGCTGAGAGATAACACTTATTTTAGTTCTAGGATGCGGATGTGTATGCAACAGGAGGTTATCAAAGCTCAAATGCAACACTTAGTTGTAGTAAAATATGCAAGCGAGTATCAATCCAATCCAAGAGTTAGAAAGTGCAATGAGAATGCAAGGATCGAGTAAAACTAGGCAAATGATGAATGATTTGGTAAAATTCCTAAAAACTAAATGCAGCAGTAAAATGGAATGCAAAACTATTTTAAAATTACTAGGAAAGAGTGAACTACCACGACGAACAAACAGAATGATAAAAATGCAAGGCTGTGAATTTATAAAAATCGACTAGTGGATCGACCATAGGATCGACCACTAGATCGAGCAACAACGATCGATCTCATCTAAAAGTGCGAATGCAATGAAACTAATGACCAGGATGCGACGAGTATCAAGCGAGTGATTAACAGAGACTAAGAAATACTAAAAAGAGGGTCTAGGGTTGAGATTCACGTTCAGGGGCTTCAAAGGTACAAGCTTGGTTTGAAAACTTTAGATGTACTCACTTTGTGAGGTTCTGTAAGCCTTGAAAACACAACAAGATCCATCCATGGCATGTGGCATGGATCACTCTCTCATTCTCTCCTCCAGACCCATGGCGTTTGGCGGAAAAAGAGATTGAGAGGCAAGGAAAACAGATTTCAAACACGCGGCTTAACTAGTCTTCTAAACTACCATGGCGTTTGGGAAAGAGTAACTAGCCTCTAAGATGTGACTTTCAGAGATCTCTGGACCCTGTCAAGGTAAGAGCTCTCTATGATCATAAAGATCTTGGCATGAGACTCTTTAAGCCTTAAGAACTCAACATCTTAGAAAAGAAATCCATTAAGAACAAGAAAACACCAAGCTTTGAAAACCTTTTCGACCCCTTTGAATCCTCTCAACCCCAAAACCCGATTAAACTACTCACTACACATCAAGTAAACCAAGCAAAGCATAAAAAAAAGAAACGATATACATGAAAAACGATAGATTAAGCTTAAACGGTTCAAAATATTCAAGAACAAACTCAAGGTTTTTCAATGGCGGAATCGCCTTCAAAACGAGAGAGAAAGATGATAAAAAGTAAAAGTTAAAAGCGTGTATGAAAAGGTGATCGCCGCCTTCCCAAAGTAGGCCAAACAGCTCGATGGTCCCCCCCTTGCTAGCGGCCAAAAACGGTTGAAAGGACAGACATCGACATCGGGATCTAGCAGTTCTCTCGATCACTTTCGGACATCTTGTCTTCAGCTCGATCTGTGTCTCGATCTTCTTCGATGGATCGAGTGTTGCATCCGATCTTGGTATCGATCTTCGGTGGATCGAATGGTGGACTCGATCCAGCTCTCGCTCTGCATGGCTTCATTTACGTCTGTACTCCTTGATCGATTGCTTCACTCGATCTCCGTCTCGATCTATTCCCTTGGATCGGCTGGGCTACTCGATCTTCTGGTCGATCTCATCTAAATCGACCGGCAATGCCCGAACCTCCTCTCGATCTTTGATCCTTAGCAAGCATTCCCGAATCCTCCAAGTCCCGTGAACTTCCTTTCGAGCCTCAGTATGTCTACAAACCCTCCAAGACTCCAAAGTAGCCGAAAACAACCTGTATGCGATGCAAAATGCAAGAAATATGCATACGCTTATGCGAGAACACTCTAGGACCTAAAGTGATGCAAATTATCCTGAAATGCAATGGATAAGCGTGAGAAACTAACTTATATGTATGTAAAATGCATGGAATATGCAGCTATATCAACTCCCCCAAACTTACTTTTTGCTTGCCCTCAAGCAAACAAAATTAAAGAAGGGAGAGAGGTTTTAAAACAAATGGGGGTTTAAACTTCTTGCAAATGTGTCTTTCAAATGAATCAATCTCAACGTCCTAGTTACTAAGTCTAAAATGCAATACACATACTCATACTCCAAAGAACTTAGCTATACTCATCACACAAAGAATTTCAGATCGTGACTCTCCTATTCCTAACAATCAAAGAAACTCATCCTTTAACATTCAGTAACATCCGAACCATGAATCAAACTTATGCACTTTAAAGCAAAACACAGTTGGCTAAGGGTAGAGGCTATGAGCATAGAATGATCTCATTTTTAATGAGGGTTTTTTTTAAGCAAAGGGTTTCTCTCGAATATGGTAAGAACTTTATGCATAATGCTAAAGGTAAAGGCAATTGATGCATACATGATCAGATTCTCATCTACCCATGTAAACTAACAATAAACCTAATAGCCCCTCTCATTTATTTTCTTTTAAGCTCACTCACCACTTAGAGTCTACCCATTTTTCCCAAAGCAAAAGCTTAGCAATCCCCAAATCAAAATATGAAACATCTTAACTCTTTTAGGTTAGTGAAAAGATTTTAAAAATATTAAGCTCCTTATTTTTTTTCTTATTGATGGCTCTCTTAATTTTTTTTTTTTCAATCTTTTTTTTTTCTTTTTATTTTGGCACTTAGGCTCTTATATAAATATTTTTTTATTTTTTTTATTTTTGAGAGAGCCATCTTCTGAAATTATTGGAGCAATATACTTTTTAAACACAAAACCTTTTTCTTACTTCAAAAACCAAACTCTTTTGAAACCAAAAGCATATAAACAAGAGAGCAACCCCAATGATCCCCCAAACTTATCCTAAACCTACATCTAGCTTCGAAATGCAAAGCTAGCAAACATATGAGAACCTAATCATGTCGCCTAAACCTTACACTTTATGCTAAGTTCAAACCGGAAGAGGCCTCACAATGATGTCACACACAAAAACTTGGCTTCAAAGAAAGGTAAGGGTCAAGGTGGGAGTTCTACATAGGCTCACAAAGAGTGGTAAAAGGAAGAAGAGAGCCTAAATATTTTAAAATCCATGTGTTCAACTTCAAATGCATAAGGATGATTATTAAATTTCAAGTTAAGGTTTTCACTTAATAGGACAAGTTTCAAATCATGAGAGTTCAATTCAAGTTCCGAAAATCAAAACTAGTGATCCAAGCATGATAAGAACTTACTTTCAAAGTATGAGCAAAGCATTAGAGAACTACCAACTAGGAGATTGAAACCATTCATAAGCTTAAAACACCTTTTTAAGAAAACCTTAACCCCTTATGCAAATGTAAACAACCTAGATGCTTAAAAATTCTAGACTCAATCCTAAAATGCATAACAAGATGAATGCAACTACATGAATCTTTTTGAAAAAATTTTAAAACATTTTACCAATGTTTTCTTTTCTTTTCTATGCCTTAGATGCATGCAAGACTCAAGTTATGCAAAGATAAAATAAGATCAAAATAAACAAGTCAAACCACACACATACTCCCCCAAACTTGAATGACACCGTCCCAGTGGCAAACAAATTCAAAGGAGCAGCAAAACACAAAGCAAAAAGAAGCAAACATGAACGGTATATACAATGGAAGAAGGTTGTTACCACGAGTCTAGTCTCGGTTGGAACTTGAGGACGTTCCGGAGGAGCTAGATACTACTGCCTTGCCTTTGGAGCCTGGCTCTTGAAGAGAGAGACGTGCCGGTTGAATGTTGCAGCTTTGTGTCTCGCGGATGACAACTCCACCGGTTGAAAGCCTCCTCTTCTCGGGCTGTTGAACCTCTTCACTTGCCGCCTTCTTAGGTGAGCCTCCTTGAAGCGATTTGACCTTCTTGGCAAGTTTCTTGAGCATTTTGCCTTGCCATTTGTTGATTTTCCTTTGCATCTCCACAACAGATGCTAGGAACTTCTCCGTCTTGGTTCTCGGCTCGAAATCGATCTTTGGAAGGGCGTAAGCCTCAGGCATCTCATCTTTCGTGGCAGGGGACTCAGACCTTGGTCGTGGAGCAATCGCTGGGGCAGGCGTTCCTCCTAGAGGAGCAAAGCACTCTTCGTCACTTGGGAGAAACTCAATGTTCCCCACTCATAGCAGCGCAGCCTCGCCGTTTGGCAAGATACAGATCTTCTTCTTATTCTCCGTGTTAGTGAACAAGTAGGCAAAGAAACCCTCGGCTGGCGTGCGTCCCAAACTATTTGTGTTCCTTAGGTAAGCCTCGTCCATAAATACTCTTTCCGGAACAGGCGTGTAGTCTTGAAGTTGTACAGCAGCTTGCACAAATAGAGGAGTGAGGAAGCCGCTAATGAGTGAAGAGCTTGCCTTGCATCTCAAGGCATACGCCTTGTAATTCACCAACGAAGCTGCCAATATGCACTCGTAGTTTACGTTGTCTCCCAACTGGTCTTCTACCGGATCTTCATTCACATCCGGGTCACACAAGAGATACTTGATGCCTTGGAACAAGAAACAAAGCTCCGTTCTGATCACCGTGGGGGCCACTGACCGTCCGCTGAATGTGTTAGCAAACATCTTCAGAGTGTAGCGCAGCACTGGGTTCCTCACTCGCTTGATCTTTTCTGTGTTTGCCTTGTAGTCATCATCGGATATGACGTCCCACAGCTCGTTCGCTTGAGTGAAGGTGGGGAAATCAACCTTCGTGGCATCAGCAGCTAGGCCATAGGCTTGACAAAGCTCAGGTATCGAGAGGCTGAAAGCTTGGCGTTTGATCTTGAATGAGAGCCGGCCTTGAGAGGGGATTGGGATGATAGGATTCTCGTACCGGAACTCCAAGGTGGCAAAGAAATCGATCGTCACTTCAGGATAGGTTGGGCAATCCATCCGTGACAAACATCTGAGCCCCATTCTTTGGAGGAGTTGATCAAAGTCTCCTAACAGACCCATCTTGGACAGTAACTCCCTGTCCGCAAACTTAGTAGGCTCGAACCGAAGCCTTTCCAGCCGCTTCTTGTCCCTTTTCTCATCCTTACTCCAGCGAACCCTTTCTTGAACAGCTACCTCCTGACTTTCTCCCTCTTGTGCTGTCTCTTCTCTCGTTTTTTTGGGAGCCATTGCGCCTGAAACAAAGTTCTCAAGCAAAGCTATGAGCAAATCGGCGATATTTCGAGAGAAAGAGAGAAGCAAAGAAGAAAGTCGATAGCTAATACCATAGAATTTTGGTGAATTTATAAAAAATATAGCAAAATAATAGAGAATCAAATCTAGAGATACTAGAAAATCCAAAATTTTCCCTATTATTAAACTAGTTTTAAAAATTCAAAACCGCCCTAGCATCTAAAACAATCAATTGCGAAATAAAAGGGATTTTCTTAAAGATTTTCTCAAGATCCGAAGATACCTTTGCAAAGATTGTTAAAAATGCTTGTTAGCCTTTAGAAAACAAAGAACTCTCACTCTCTTTTACTTAGCAACTCGAGGAAACAAGAAATGAGAGAGTGTGGAGTTGTTGAAAACATTTAAAGGCTAACAAAAACAAAACTATGGGTGCAAGAAGTGGTTTCTGACAAAAGTCTCGGTCAAGGCACGGTTTTCAGGATCAAAGATTCCTGCCTTGACTGAGATTTGAATTTAAAAAGTGGAGGGAAAGAATGAGAGAGGGAAAAGAAAATGTTACTTCAGCACGAGATCGAGTCCTTTTGGTCGATCTAGGACTCGATCTCATGCCCATAATGGCTTGGATTGAGAGAATTACTCGATCTGGGACACGATTCGATTTGAATCAAGTCGTGGATCGATTGGCTCTCTCGTACCTTGATTTTTTGAAATCGCGACTAAGTCCTCGTGATCGAGCCATGCTATCGATTCAGGGGTCGATTTAGCTTGGATCGAGTGGTGAATCGAGTTGACTGATCGATCTGTCTACGAAGGATTTTCCCGAAAGAAATTAGATCGGTCGGTCTAATTTTGGATCGATCGATCTAAACTCCAAGAATTTCCCGAGACATTTTAGATCGACTTCGTCACTCGATCTGTCTACTCGATCTCGTCTAGATCGACTGGCTCCTCTCGATTCACCAGCTCGATCTAGCAAAGATCAAGCCAGGATGAGCCGATCTAGAACTCGATCTCTAGCTTATACTCGCCCCTTTCTTACTTCCTTGGGAACTCAGATCATGGCTTGCGTCTCTCATACTTGTTCCTACACACTCACAAAACAAAAACATAAAACTGGAAAAAAAATAAAGCAAAGATATGTATAGGATAGACATGGGAATGCCTCCCAAGTGAGCTTTCTTTAACGTCTTTAGCTAGACTTTACTTGGTTTAGGCGGATGGTGGGTTTTGGAGAAGCATTGAGGTGCTCTCCTTGTCAAATGCACTCGCTATGTATGGCTTAACTCTGTGTCCGTTCACTGTGAATGCATCTCAACTCTTGCCGACCAACGTGACAGCTCCGTAAGGTAGAACTTCCTTGATTTCATACGGACCACTCCACCGTGACTTTAGCTTCCCTGGAAAAAGCTTGAGCCTCGAGTTGTAAAGCAGCACCAAACTCCCTTTCTTAAGCTCTTTAGGCACCAGTTTCTTGTCGTGAGCAGCCTTGGTACGTTCCTTGTAGATCCAAGCGCTTTTGTAAGCATCCCGCCTTAGCTCATCAAGCTCGTGCAACTGGATCAACCGCTTCTCCTGAGCCGTCTTCAGATTAAAATTCAACCGCTTCACAGCCCACAACGCCCTATGTTCCAACTCGATAGGAAGGTGACACCCTTTTCCGTAGAAAAGAGTGAAAGGAGTGGTACCAATAGGCATCTTGAAGGCGGTCCGGTACGCCCACAAAGCGTCATCTAACTTCACAGCCCAGTCCTTCCGAGTGATCCCAACTGTTCTCTCGAGTATTGCCCTTATCTGACGGTTAGAGACCTCCACTTGGCCACTCGTTTGAGGGTGGTAAGGCGTAGCTACCTTATGCTTCACGCCATACCTCTTTAGCAGATTTTTGAACAGCTTGTTGATGAAATGGCTCCCTCCGTCGCTTATCACCACCTTGGGAACTCCAAACCTTGGAAAAATAATGCTCCTAATGAGCTTGATCACCACCTTAGAGTCGTTTGTTGGAGAAGCAATGGCCTCAACCCATTTAGAGACGTAGTCTACAGGTACGAGTATGAACTTGTTGCCGTATAATGAAGGAAACGGCCCCATAAAGTCTATGCCCCACGTGTCAAAGACATCTACCTCAAATATGGGAACTTGAGGCATCTCATTCCTCTTAGAAATATTCCCTGCTCTTTGACATGCCTCACAGCTCATCACGAACTCATGGGTGTCTTTAAAGATGGACGGCCACCAGCAACCGGCTTGTAAGACCTTAGTGGCGGTTTTGAATGAAGCAAAGTGCCCGACATACAAAGAACCGTGGCAATGGAAGATGACATCTCTTGCTTCCTCCTTTGTCACGCATCTTCTGTACAGGCTATCCACTCCTCTCTTGTATAGATAGGGATCGTCCCAATAGTAGTGGCTCACGCCTCTCATGAACTTCTTCCTTTGGTAGTTGTCAAGATGCGAAGGCTCTTCCCCACATGCCAAGTATTTCACAATATCCGCGTACCAAGGGAGATCCTCCTCTTTGAAGCTCAGAACCTCCTCAAACTGCCCCTCTAAGCTCCCACAAAGAGCCGTATTGATTGCCATGAGTTGTTCCTCAGGGAGAGAATCGTCTAAAGGAAGAGACTCGTTGATCCTTAAGATGGTCAGCAACACCGTTCTCTATCCCTTTCTTGTCTTTGATCTCCATGTCAAACTCCTGAAGTAGGAGGATACATCTCAAAAGCCTCGGCTTAATGTCCTTCTTGGAATAGATATAGCGCAAAGCCGCGTGATCCGTGTAAACAATGGTCTTGGAACCCAAGACGTAAGCCCTGAACTTTTCAAAGGCGAAGACTACTGCCAATAGCTCCTTCTCCGTAGTTGTATACCTCGTTTGCGTGTCGTCCAAGGTTCTTGAAGCATAGTATATCACGTGCAACTTCTTATCCTTCCTTTAGCCTAGAACAGCTCCCACGGCGTAGTCACTAGCATCGCACATAATCTCGAAAGGTAGAGTCCAGTCTGGTGCTTGCACTATAGGCGCGGATACTAGGGCCTCCTTAATGGTCACGAAAGCCTTCAAACACTCCTCATCAAAGACGAATTCAGCCTCCTTGCACAATAGCCGTGTGAGAGGGCACGCAATCTTAAAAAAATCTTTGATGAAGCGCCTATAGAAGCCGGCGTGTCCCAAGAAACTTCTCACTCCTTTGACGTTAACTGGCGGCTCAAGGCTTGTCATCACATCAATCTTTGCTTTGTCGACTTCAATACCCTTCTCTGATATCTTATGTCCAAGCATGATCCCCTCCTTAACCATGAAGTGGCATTTTTCCCAGTTAAGCACCAAGTTTGTCTCCTCACAACGCTTTAATACCCTGCAAAGATTCAACAAACACGCAGAAAAGGACGCACCATAGACCGAGAAGTCATCCATAAACACCTCTACCATCTCTTTTATTAGATCGGAGAAGATCGACATCTTACACCGCTGAAACATAGCTGATGTGTTACACAACCCGAATGGCATCCTTCGATACGCGAAGGTGCCATAAGGGCATGTAAAGGTCGTCTTCTCCTGATCATTTTGATGGATTGATATTTGGAAAAATCCACTATATCCATCAAGAAAGCAATAGTAGGGGTGATTAGCAAGTCTTTCAAGCATTTGATCAATAAAAGGTAAGGGAAAATGATCCTTTCTAGTAGCAAGATTAAGCTTCCTATAATCAATACACATATGGTGTCCAGTAATAGTCCTAGTAGGTATAAGCTTATCTTTGTCATTATTAATGTTTGTGATCCCTCCCTTCTTAGGCACCACGTGTACGGGAGAAACCCACATGCTGTCACTTATGGGATAGATCACGTCAGCCTCTAAAAGCTTAAGAATCTCTTTCTTGACAACCTCTTTCAAATTAGGATTCAAACGCCTCTGAAGTTCTATAGAGGAGGCGTTCTCATTATCCAAATGAATCCTGTGAGTGCAAAGCATAGGAGAAATGCCCTTAATGTCACTTAGGGAGTACCCAAGAGCCTTTCTGTACTTTCTCAACTCAGTTAAGAGTGAGTGCAACTCATCATCATTTAAGTTTTCGTTCACAATTACAGGATAGGTTTCGTTAAGTCCCAAGAAGGCGTACCTTAGCCCTTTCGGGAGCTCCTTAAGATCGACTTTCGGGGCAAGAAGTTCGCTCCAATCATCCTCGTGGCTGTTGCTGTTATTTTCCTCCTTAGGACCTTCCTTTGAGCCCGAGACATGGTCCTTGAAGCTGCTTTCTCCATCCACTATCCCTTCTGAAATCGAGTCATCCAGTCGATCTTGCTCTCGATGTCATCAAGATCGAGCAGTTTCGCTCGATCCACTCACTCGATTTAATGGGGATCAAGTGAGAGATCGAGACGCAGAGTCGATCTCCAGATTAGACCCCAAACTGATTGGAAGGCTTCTCTCAATCTTCGACTCGATTGTTTTCCTGGATCGATCACCCTCCTCGATCTGACTGTCGATTGTTGAACCGGATCGAGTTGTGCTCTCGATATTCTTGTCGATTTGACCCCTGGATCGAGTAATGTCTTCGATCTCTAGGCAAACGCCTTCACCTTCTAGCACAACCTTCCTTGAATCAAGCAAGTTGACGTACTCTTGAGTCCTCTGATCCACATAACCATACTCTCCTGGCTCCTTAGTCAGTGCTAGCTTCAAATGATGTTCCTGAGCTAACTCTTCCAGTAACTCATCCGCTAAAGCATCCAATGTTTCAATGTAGAAAGCTTGCCCTTCTATCGTAGGCTTCTTCGAAACCTCATTGATATCGAAGTCTAGCCTTATATCTCTACCTAAGTGCAAGGCAATCTTTCTGTTCTTGACGTCTATAATACCTCCGGCGGTGGCTAAGATAGGTCTACCGAGAATGAGTGGATCCTTTGGTTCTTCATCCATTTCCAACACAACGAAGTCCGTAGGCACGTTTACTCCACTGATCTTCACTGGCAAGTCCTCAAGCAAACCCACGGGTAACCTCACACTCCTGTCAGCTAGTACCAACGAGATTCTACAATCCTTGAAACAGGTAAAGCCAAGCTTCTTTGCCACGGAATGAGGCATCAGATTTATGCTAGCTCCGAGATCACAAAGGCAACTCTTGAACTCCAAAGGACCTAAAGCGCAAGGTAAAATGAAGCTTCCAGGGTCTCCCAGCTTCTTAGGGACTATCTCCTTGTGTATCACAGCACTACACTCCTCGCTTAGAACTAGCACCTCTTTGCTTTCTTTATTCTTCTTCACGAGAGTGTCTTTGAAGAATTTGGCGCATTTAGGCATCATTGCAAGGCAGTCCACGAGAGGTAGCTTGATCTCTACGTCCTTAAGATGCTTCTCAAACAAGACTCTATGATTCTCTATGAGTTGCTTCTTGAAACGGCCAGGAAAAGGTAGCTTAGGTACATACGGTGGAGGTACATAAGCATCCTTCTCCTTAGTAGTTTCCTCCGCTTTCTTCTCAACAACCGCTTTTTCTCCTCTTCTTGGCCCTTGAATCCATACACTGTAAAAGTTGATCTCATCATCAGCGGAAAGCTTACCCTCCCCCTCTTGAATTACAACGTCGTCGTTGTTCTTAGGAGTAAGCGTAGGCGCTAGCTCTTTTCCGCTTCTTAACGTGATGGCGTTGGCGTATTCCTTAGGGTTCTGCTCACACTTGCCCGATAAGCTATTCTGACCACTTGTACTCGCCTTTCCTTTCTCTAACTGCTTGATCTTGTTGTTTAAGTTGGTGATCTGAGTAGAGAAGTCCGTGAGAGACGAGTCTAAGCGAGTGTTCATCTCGGCAAACTTCTAGTTAGTAGAAGCTTGCCCTTGAATCAATTGTTGAAACTTAGCTTGGACAGGATCAACTTGTTATTGCATCGGTTGTTGCTGCTGAGGTGCAAAGCCTGGAGGGTACATTGGCGTATAACCCTTGTTTCCTTGCTGTGTCCCTTGGAAACTGTTCTGCCCTTTCCCGTGGAAGCCACCGCTCGGCTGAATGCCTTTGTTGTAAGGTATGAAAGGCTTTGCTTTCTGAGCAGGGTACACTTGATCTTTAGGGTTCGCGAGATTGGTGCTACGGTATGAGAGATTGTTGTTCTGGTTGTAACCGTGAGTGTAGCCTTGAGGTTTGTAGTTGTTTTGACCCGTCACCCAATTGGCTTCTTCTTGGCTCAACTCAAGCTCCTCTTGGCTCTCATCCGCTTCACCAACAAAGTGAACATGCTTCTGATTCGCCAACACCAGCTTGTCAATCTTCTCGTGTAGTGACTTAAGCTCTTTCTTGTGAGATTTTAGCTCAGAACCTCTCGGCGCACGGTCATAGTCCTCGGCATAGTTGCCGTCGCTTAGTGCTAAGTTCTCAATCAGCTCCATGCCTTCTTCTACCTCTTGACCAAGGAAGTTGCCTTTACTAGCCGTATCAAGCAACAAGCGAATCTTTGGTGAAGCTCCTCGGTAGATAGTGCTTAGAAGAGTCTCTTCGCTGAAGCCGTGGTGAGGACATTGGATAGTATAGTCCTTGAACCGTTCTATGGCTTCATTGAAAGTATCGTTGTTTCTTTGCGTGAAGCCGCTGATCTCGCTTCTTTGCCTTGCCGTTCTGGTGCTAGAGAAGAATTTTGAGAGGAAAGCCTTCTTACACTCAGCCCATGAAGTGATGGTGCCCTGTGGAAGTGTCTTCTCCCAATGCCTAGCCTTGTCTCGGAGAGAAAATGGAAAGAGACGCAGCTTGAAAGCATATTCGGGATATGCCGTTTATCTTGATCATCCCACATACTTGTTCGAAGTTATCAAGGTGCTCCAAGGGATCTTCCATTGCTAGCCCATGAAACTTATTGTTTTGCACCATGGAGATGAAACCCGGCTTAATCTCGAAGTTATTGTTCTGCACAGGAGGAGGAGTGATCCCAAACCAATTGTGATGAGTCTTGGGAGCATCTCCGGTTCCTATGATTCTTGGGGGTCTAGCCGCGTGTTGGGGGTTTCCATTGTCCCTTCCCACTGCCCCGTGAGCTAGAGGAGGTCCCTCTGGATGCTCGTGCTCAACCATAGCTTCAAAGTCAACCAAACCGTGCTGAACAATCTCCTCAAAAGCTCTTGCTTGGTCTTGTACTCTTCTTTGCCGTAAATGACCAAGTCTATGAATGTTGTCAACGGGTTGAAGTAGATTGTTGTTTCCCCGTGAACGAAGGTTCATGTACCTGAAAGTCACACGTTTTAGAGTAGAGAAATTAGTAACTTAAACAAAGGAAGGGCTTAGTCTTTACTAAACCCCAAATCTCAATGCTTTCTAAACACTCCTAGAATGGCAACGGCGCCATTTGATAACACTTATTTTAGTTCTAGGATGCGGATGTGTATGCAACAGGAGGTTATCAAAGCTCAAATGCAACACTTAGTTGTAGTAAAGTATGCAAGCGAGTATCAATCCAATCCAGGAGTTAGAAAGTGCAATGAGAATGCAAGAATTGAGTAAAACTTGGCGAATGATGAATGATTTGGTAAAATTCCTAAAAACTAGATGCAGCAGTAAAATGAAATGCAAAACTATTTTAATATTACTAGGAAAGAGTGAACTACCACGACGAACAAACAGAATGATTAAAATGCAGGGCTGTGAATTTATAAAAATCGACTAGTGGATCGACCACAGGATCGACCACTAGATCGAGCAACAACGATCGATCTCGTCTAAAAGTGCGAATGCAATGAAACTAATGACCAGGATGCGACGAGTTTCAACCGAGTGATTAACATAGACTAATAAATACTAAAAAGAGGGTCTAGGGTTGAGATTCACGTTCAGGGGCTTCAAAGGTACAAGCTTAGTTTGAAAACTTTAGATCTACTCACTTTGTGAGGTTCTTTAAGCCTTGAAAACACAACAAGATCCGTCTATGGCGTGTGGTATGGATCACTCTCTCATTCTTTCCTCCAGACCCATGGCGTTTGGCGGAAAAAAGAGATTGAGAGGCAAGGAAAACATATTTCAAACACGCGGCTTAACTAGTCCTCTAAACTACCATGGCGTTTGGGAAAGAGTAACTAGCCTCTAAGATGTGACTTTCAGAGATCTCTGGATCCTGTTAAGGTAATAGCTCTCTATGATCATAAAGATCTTGGCGTGAGACTCTTTAAGCCTTAAGAACTCAACATCTTAGAAAAGAAAGCCATTAAGAACAAGAAAACACCAAGCTTTGAAAACCTTTTCGACACCTTTGAATCCTCTCAACCCCAAAACCCGATTAAACTACTCACTACACATCAAGTAAACCAAGCAAAGTATAAAAGATGAAACGATATACATGAAAAACGATAGATTAAGCTTAAACGATTCAAAATATTCAAGAAAAAACTCAAGGTTTTTCAATGGCGGAATCGCCTTCGAAACGAGAGAGAAAGATGATAAAAAGTAAAAGTGAAAAGCGTGTATGAAAAGGTGATCGCCGCCTTCTTAAAGTAGGCCAAACAGCTCGATGGTCCCCCCCCTCGCTAGCGGCCAAAAATGGTTGAAAGGACAGAGATCGACCTCGAGATCGAGCATTTCTCTCGATCACTTTCGGACATCGTGTCTTCAGCTCAATCTGTGTCTCGATCTTCTTCGATGGATCGAGTGTTGCATCCGATCTTGGTATCGATCTTCGGTGGATCGAGTGGTGGACTCGATCCGGCTCTCGCTATGCATGGCGTCATTTACGTCTGTACTCCTTGATCGATTGCTTCACTCGATCTCCGTCTTGATCTATTCCCTTGGATCGGCTGGGCTACTCGATCTTCTGGTCGATCTCATCTAGATCGACCGGCCATGCTCGAACCTGCTCTCGATCTCTGATCCTTAGCAAGCATTCCCGAATCCTCCAAGTCCCACGAACTTCCTTTCGAGCCTCAGTATGTCTACGAACCCTCCAAGACTCCAAAGTAGCCGAAAACTACCTGTATGCGATGCAAAATGCAAGAAATATGCATATGCTGATGCGAGAACAATCTAGGACCTAAAGTGATGCAAACTATCCTGAAATGCAATGGATAAGCGTGAGAAACTAACTTATATGTATATAAAATGCATGGAATATGCAGCTATATCACTGAGGCACAAAACCAGGAGGGTAGCGTTTGTTCCCTTGCTATTGCTGGTATTGGAAGTTTCCTTGTCTTTGCCTTTGGTACCCACTGTAAACCCACCTTTGTTGTAAGGAATGAAAGGTTTTCCTTGTTGTGGATGGTATACTTGATCCTTAGGGTTCTCCACATTGGTACTTCGGTAACATAGGTTGTTGTTGCCTTGATACCTCTGAACATAGCCCTGTGGCTTAGTATAGTCTTGGCCTCCAACCCAATTCGCTTCCTCTTGGCTCTGCCCCAGCTCATCTAGAACATCCGTAGCCTCTCCCACAAAGTGTACATGCTTTTGATTTGCAAGTACCAACTTGTCAATCTTTTCTTAGAGCGATTTCAGCTATTTCTTGTGCCTCAAGGTCAGACCCTCTTGGTGCTCTATCATAGTCTTCACTGTAGTTACCATCACTCAAAACTAGGTTCTCAATAAGCTCAATTCCCGCTTCTACATCTTGTCCAAGAAAGTTCCCTTTACTCGCTGTGTCTAGATGCATTTGAATCTTGGGAAGAGCTCCTCTATAGATGGTGCTTAAGAGTGTCTCATCAGTGAAACTATGATGAGGACATGCAATGGTGTAGTTCTTGAACCTCTCCATTTCTTCACTAAAGGTCTCATTTTGCCTTTGTGTAAAGCCGCTAATCTCAGTCCTTAGGCAAGCTGTCCTTGTACTTGAGAAGAACTTAGACAGAAATGCCTTCTTGCAATTAGCCCATGCGGTTATAGTCCCTTGAGGTAAGGTCTTCTCCCAATGCCTTGCTTTATCCCCAAGTTAAAAAGGGAAAAGCCTAAGCTTGAAACTATCCTCCGAGATCCCATTGATCTTGATCATGCCGCACACTTGCTCAAAGTTGTCTAAATGCTCTAAAGGATCCTCTATTTCAAGTCCATCGAACTTGTTGTTCTACACCATTGAGACAAAGTCTGGCTTGATCTCAAAGTTGTTGTTTTGCACCGGTGGTGGAGTGATGCCAAAACGGTTGTCATGGGTGTTTGGTGCATCACCCGCACCAATGATCATTGGTTGCCTTGGGGCGTGGTTGGGGTTTCCATTACCCCTAGCAGCAGCAGCACGGTGAGGTGGAGCCTCAGCTTGGTCTTGCTCAGCCATGACCTCAAAATTAAGAATATCCGGTTGCGATATCTCCTCAAAGTCTTGTGCTTGTTCTCTTGCCCTTCTTAACCTTGCACTTCCAAGTTGATGAATGTTGTCTAGAGGTTGTAGTAGGTTGCTGTCACCTCTAGACCTTAGATTCATGTACCTGAGATGACAAGTAGGAAGGTAGATAGATTAGTAACTGATATACTGATAACAGGTTTTCGCAATGCGATGATGTATCAAAGCTCAAATGCAACACTGAGATGTAGTATAGCATGCAAGTGAGTGTCAATCCACACCTAGGGGTAGCAAGTTCACTAAGAATGCAAAGGATGAGCAAAGCTAAGCGAGAATGATAAATGATTGGTAAATCCCTAAAAACTAAATGCATGTGTCAAATGCAAAGCAAAACAATTTTAAAATCCCTGGAAGAGGGTTAACTACCACGAGGAACAAGCAAAATATTTAAAATGCAAAGCTACTAATTATTAAAAATCGACCAGTAGATCGACCACAGAATCGACCACTAGATCGAGCAACAACGATCGATCTCATCTAAACAACCTAGACTGATGAAATAATGCAATATGCGATTGACAAGAACACAACTTTATGATGATGGAATGATATTAAACGACTTAAGACACTAAGAAAGAGGGTCTAGGGTTGAGGGTCACGTTCGTGGGTCTCAAAGGTCAAAGCTTAGTTTGAAAACATTAGATCTACTCTCTTTGAGAGGTTCTCTAGGCGTTGAAGACAAAAGAAGATCCATCCATGGCGTGTGGTATGGATAACTCCTTCATTCTCTTCTCCAAACCCATGGCGTTTGGTGGAAAAAGAGATTGAAGGGCATAAAGAATAGATTTCAAACAAACGACCTAACTAGTCCCTTTTACAACCATGGCGTGTGGGAAAGGAAAGACTAGCCTCTAAGATTCGATTTTCCAGGACATCTGGATCCTGTCAAGGTAAGACATCCCTCGAATCTTGGAGATCTTGGCGTGAGAGTCTCTAATCCTTAAGCACTCGAAATCCAAGAAGAGAAGGTGATGAAGAACGAGAAAATACAAAGCTTTAAGCTTTTCAACCCTTTCGAATCGCCTCAGCCCCAAAACCCAAAAAGACTACTCGCGATTAATAAAGAAAACCGATGAAAGCATAAAAGACGATCTATTAAGCATGATTAACAAAGATTAAGGCTAAAGGTTCGATATTCAAAAGTTAAAATGCAAGAAAAAGCTTCGAAAGTCTACAATGGCGAAAAATCGCCTCAAAAACGAGAGAGAGAAAAAGGTAAATACAGAATGGGGATAATGAAAGGGATCGTTGCCATTTGCAAAAAATGGCCAAACCGCAAATGGTCCCCCCTTTGCTACGGTCCAAAGCCAGCTGGACGGATAACGTTAGTCTGGGATCAAGCACGAAGCTCGATCAGGCTTTCGATCTTCGTCTTGGATCGGATGGATCTAGTCGATCTCTGTGTCGATCTTTTGCTGATCGGGTTGAAAGCTCGATCCGGTCCTCGATCTGCATGGCGTCATTTACGTTCGTACTTCAGATCGATCTCCACACTCGATCTTGGTCTCGATCCATTTCCTTGCATCGACTTGGTTACTAGATCTTCTGGTCGATCTTGTTTGGATCGACCTGCCGTGCTCGATCTGCCACTCGATCTCGGGTCTTTAGCAAGCACTCCTGAGTTCTCCAAGTGTCTACGACTTTGCTCTCGAGCCTTAGCACGTCCACGAATCCTCCAAAGCTCCAAAGTAGCCGAAAACAACCTGAATGTGATGCATAATGCAAGAAACATGCAAATGCTGGTGCAAAAGTGCTCTAGGACCTAAAATGATGCAAACTAGCCTAATGTGCAAGGTAAATGCATGAGAAACTATCTTATATGTATGCAAAACACACGAAATATGCAGCAATATCAACTCCCCCAAACGTGCCTTTTGCTTGCCCTCAAGCAAACAAAATTCAAGAAGGGAGAGAGGTTTTAAAAAAAAACTGGGGTTTAAGCTTCTTGCAAAGGTGCTTTTCAAATGAATCATTTCAATGGACCTGGTTATTAATTCTAAAATGCAATGCACACACTCATACTCCAAAGGACGTAGCCATACTCATCACACAATGAATTTCAAATCATGACTTTCCTATTCCAAACAATCAAAGAATCTTATCCTTTAACATTCATTAATGATCAAACCGTGAATCACACTTATGCATTTTAAAGCCGAACACATTTGGTTAAGGGCAAAGGCTGTGAGACTAGAATGATCTCATTTAAAAGGGGTTTATAATGCAAAGGGTTTCTCTCAAGAAGGGTATGAACTTATGCATAATGCTGAAGGTAAAGGCAATTGATGCATACATAACTAGACTATCATCTATCCATGTATACTAACAATGATCCTAAAACCCCTCTCATTTTTTCTTTTCTTTTTAGCTCACTCACCCTCCTAGATACTACCCTTATCCACTTCAATCACCAAAACTTTTTGAAACCAAAAGCATATAAACAACCGTTAAGAACCCCAAACCCATCCTAAGCCCAAAACAAGCTTCAAAATGCAAAGCTAGCAATCAAATGAGAACCTAATCATGTCACCTAAACGTAACACGTTATGCTAAGTTCATACAGAAAAGAAGCCTCACAATGATGTCACACGAGAATACTTGGCTTGAAAGAAAGGTAAGGGTCATGGTGGGAGTTCTACTTAGGCTCACAAAGAGTGTTAAAAGGAGGAAGAGAGTCTAAATATGTATAAGATCCATGTGTTCATTTTCAAATTCATAAGTATGATAATTAAAATTCTGATTAAGGTTTTCACTTATTTAACAAGATTCAGTTTATGAATGTTCAAGTCAAGCCACGAAAATCAAAACACATGATCCAAGTATGGTTAGAACTTAGTTTCTAAGAGTGTGCAATGCATCAAAGAATTACTAACTAGGGCCTTGAAACAATTCATGAGCTTAAAATATATTTTTAAGAAAACTTTAACCCCTTATGCAAATGTGAACAACCTAGATCCTTAAATATTCTAGACTCAATACTAAAATGTTTAACAAAGTGAATGCAACTACATGATATGTTTTGAAATTTTTTTAAAAATTGTACCAATTTTTTGTTCTTTTCTATGCCTTAGATGCGATGAAATGTAATGCAAGACTCAAAGGATGCAAATAGAAAATAAGAGGAAAGAAAAAACATTAAACACACCACATACTCCCCCAAACTTGAAAGACACCGTCTCGGTGGCAAACAAATTCAAAGGAGTTCAAACACAAGAAAAGAAAACTAAGAGAACATGTGCGGTATATACAAAGGGTGGTTGTTGGTACCTTGGAGCTAAATTCGGCTGGAACTTGAGGATGTTCCAGCGGAACTGCTCTTGCTAGAGGAGCGTCGTGCTATGTCTTTGCCTTTATCCGCGGTCGGGAAACCATTGACGGAATGACGTGCCTGTTTCGTGCTGCCTTGTGGCTCAAAGATGACAATGCCGCGAGTCGATCTCCTCCTCTTCTCGGGCTGGTCGACCTCTACACTCATGGACTCCTTAGACTTCGCGGATGAGCTCTCATGAAGCGCCTTGACTTTCTTGGCAAGCTTTTTGATCATCTTCCCTTGCCGCTTAGTTATCTTTCGCTGCACCTCCACCACCAAAGCAAAAAACTTCTCCACCTTGGTCCGTGGCTCAAAGTCCATCCTGGGAAGCTCAAAGTTGGCTGGCATTACGCCATCTGAGGGTGGTGACTCCGACTGCTCACGTGCGGACTGAATAGGCATTATGGTTGCACCAAGTGGGGCGTAGCACTCTTCGTGGGTTCGGCAAAACTAACCGATGTTATCCAACTGTGTCTCATCAACGTTGGGTAAGATGCACACGCTCTTCTTCTTTTCGCCATTGTAGAACAGATAAGCAAAGAATCTTGGAGCTGGCGTAGGTCCCAAGCTATCTGTTTTGCGCATGTAGGTCTCGTCCATGAATGCTCTATCCGCGCAAGGCTCGAAGCATTGAAGAGGTACACCGGCTTGGATAAAGAGTGGCGTGAGGAAACCTCCAATGTATGCTGAATTCACCTTGGACCTCAGAGCGTATGCCTTGTACTTCACCAAGGAGGATGCTAGAATACACCCGTAGTTAACATCATTCCCAAGGTCATCTTGTAGCGGATCGCGGTTCTCTTCTTCGCTGCTGCACAATATCCTTTTGATCCCCTCGAAAAGGAAGCACGACTCGGTCTGTGTCACTGTAGGAGACACGGACCGCCTGCTGAAAGTGTTTGCTAGCAGCTTGAGAGTATACCTCAGGATGGGGTTCCTCACTTTCTTGATCTTGGCCGTGTTTGGCTTGTAGTCTTCATCACAAAGCACGTCCCATATGATGCTGGCATTCTTCAGAGGGGGAAACTCCACTTGCTTAGCTGCGGCGTTGAGTCCATATGCTTGGCAAAGCTCTTCAATGGAAAGGTGATAAGCTCGCCTCTTGACCTTGAAGGTGAGATGTCCTTGTGAGGGAGTAGGGAGGCTTGGATTCTCATAGGAAAACGCGAGGGTAAAGCGGAAATCCAAGGTGACTTGCGGATATGTTGGGCAATCCATCCTTGAAAGGCATGCAAGCCCCCTGTTTTGGAGTAGAGAGTCAAAATTTTCTAGAAGACCCATTCTTGCCAACAAGTCTCTACTCGCAAACTTGGTAGGCTCAAAGCGCAGCCTCTCTAACATTTTCTTTGCTGACTTTTCCTCCTTAGTCCAACGGATCCTCTCGTGAACTTGCTGAGGTTCTTCCTCTTGAACTTGTTGAGTTCCTTCCTCTTGAACCACTTGTTGCTCTTATTCTCTTTGTGTATCCTTTTCTCTGGTTCTCTTATGTGCCATTGGTGCCTGAAAGGTGATTCTCGGAAGAGAGAGTTAGAGTAGGCGGCGAATACAAAGAAAACACAAGGAAGAGAGAGAGATTCGCAACTAATACCCTAGATTTTTGGGAGATTTATAAAAATTGTAACTAGATAAAACAAAATAAAATCTAGAAATGAAATTAAATCTAGATAATTTCCTGATTTCTAGCTACTTTTTAAATATTTGTTAAAATCTCTAGCAACTTAAAGCAACCATGCGATTTTTGAAAAGATTTTAATTAAATATCTGAAAATACCTTTGCAGGATTGAAAACATAAGCTAATGACCTTTAGGAAAAGAGAAATAGCACACTCTCTCGATTTATAATTTGCAAAAACAGAAATGAGAGAGTGTGAAGTTGTTGAGAACATAAAGGCCAAGAAAATCTAAAACCATGGGCAAAGAAAGTGGTTTTCTGACAAAAGACGTAGTCAAGGCACATCATTTGTGGTCAAAGATGCTTGCCTTGACCACCATTCAAAATCAAAAAGAGAGGGAAAAGAATAATGGAGGGAAAAATTGTTGGTTACCTCGGCACGGGATCGATTCCTTTCGGTCGATCTAGGACTCGATCTCATGCCCATGTTGGCTGGATCGAGAGGTTTGATCGATCAGTGACTCGATTGGAGTCTTAGATCGATTATACTCTCTCGAACCTTGACTTTAGGTCAACTAGGCTGTACTCCTTGGATCGATTTCCTTGATCGATTCGGGGGTCGATTTAGCTGAGATCGAATGGCAGATCGTGTAGACTACTCGATCTATTTTCAATGATCGAGTAACTTGATATAGCTGCATATTCCATGCATTTTACATACATATAAGTTAGTTTCTCACGCTTATGCATTGTATTTTAGGATAGTTTGCATCACTTTAGGTCCTAGAGTGTTCTCGCATCAGCATATGCATATTTCATGCATTTTGCATCGCATACAGGTTGTTTTCGGCTACTTTGGAGTCTTGAAGGGTTCGTAGACATACTGAGGCTCGTAAGGAAGTTCGTGGGACTTGAAGAATTTGGGAATGCTTGCTAAGGACCAGAGATCGATAGGAGGTTCGAGCATGGCCGGTCGATCTAGATGAGCTCGACCAGAAGATCGAGTAGCCTAGCCGATCCAAGGGAATTGATCAAGACGGAGATCGAGTGAAGCAATCGATCAAGGAGTACAGACGTAAATGACGCCATGCAGAGCGAGAGCCGAATCGAGTCCACCACTCGATCCGCCGAAGAACGATACCAATATCGGATGCAACACTAGATCCATCGAAGAAGATCGAGACACAGATCGAGCTGAAGACACGATGTCCGAAAGTGATCGAGAGAGCTGCTCGATCCCGAAGTCGATCAATGTCCTTTCAACCATTTTTGGCCACTAGCGAGGGGGGGACCATCGACTGTTTGGCCTACTTTGGGAAGGCGGCGATCACCTTTTCATACACGCTTTCACTTTTACTTTTTATCATCTTTCTCTCTTGTTTTGAAGGTGATTCCGCCATTGTTAGACTTGGAGTTTGTTCTTGGATATTTTGAATCGTTTAAGCTTAATCTATCGTTTTTCATGTTTATCGTTTCGTCTTTCATGCTTTGCTTGGTTTACTTAATGTGTAGTGAGTAGTTTAATCGGGTTTTGGGGTTGAGAGGATTCAAAGGGGTCGAAAAGGTTTTCAAAGCTTGGTGTCTTCTTGTTCTTAATTGCTTTCTTTTCTAAGATGTTGAGTTCTTAAGGCTTAAAGAGTCTCACGCCAATATCTTTATGATCATAGAGAGCTCTTACCTTGACAGGATCCAGAGATCTCTGAAAGTCACATCTTAGAGGCTAGTTACTCTTTCCCAAATGCCATGGTAGTTTAGAGGACTAGTTAAGCCGCGTGTTTGAAATCTGTTTTCCTTGCCTCTCAATCTCTTTTTCCGCCAAACGCCATGGGTCTGGAGGAGAGAATGAGAGAGTGATCCATACCACACGCCATGGATGGATCTTGTTTTGTTTTCAAGGCTTAAAGAACCTCACAAAGTGAGTAGATCTAAAGTTTTCAACCCAAGCTTGTACCTTTGAAACCCCTGAACGTGAATCTCAACCCTATACCCTCTTTTTGGTATTTCTTAATCTCTGTTAATCATTCGCTTGATACCTGTTGCATCCTGGTCATTAGTTTAATTGCATTCACACTTTTAGACGAGATCGTTGTTGCTCGATCTAGTGGTCGATCTTATGGTCGATCCACTAGTCGATTTTTATAAATTCATAGCCTTGCATTTTAATCATTCTGTTTGTTTGTCGTGGTAGTTTTTAGGAATTTTGCCAAATCATTCATCATTCGCCTAGCTTTACTCGATCCTTGCATTCTCATTGCACTTTCTAACTCCTGGATTGGATTGATACTCGCTTGCATACTTTACTACAACTAAGTGTTGCATTTGAGCTTTGATAACCTCCTGTTGCATACACATCCGCATCTAGATGAAAAAAATTGTTGTCAAATGGCGCTGTTGCCATTCTAGGAGTGTTTAGAAAGCATTGAGATTTGGGGTTTAGTAAAGACTAAGCCTTTACTTTGTTTAAGTTACTAATTTCTCTACTCTCAAACGTATGTCTTTCAGGTACATGAAACTTCGTTCACGGGGAAACTACAATCTACTTCAACCCGTGGACAACATTCATAGACTTGGTTATTCACGGCAAAGAAGAGTACGAGAGCAAGAACGAGCTTTTGAGGAGATTGTTCAGCACGGTTTGGTTGACTTTGAAGCTATGGCTGAGCACGAGCACCCAGAGGGACCTCCTCCAGCTCACGGGGCAGTGGGGAGGGGCAATGGAAACCCCCAACACGCGGCTAGACCCCCAAGGATCATAGGAGCCGGAGATGCTCCCAATACTCATCACAATAGGTTTGGGATCACTCCTCCTCCTGTGCAGAACAATAACTTCGAGATTAAGCCGGGTTTCATCTCCATGGTGCAAAACAATAAGTTTCACGGGCTAGCAATGGAAGATCCCTTGGAGCACCTTGATAACTTCGAACAAGTATGTGGGATGATCAAGATAAACGGCATATCCGAAGATGCTTTCAAGCTGCGTCTCTTTCCATTTTCTCTCGGAGACAAGGCTAGGCATTGGAAGAAGACACTTCCACAAGGCACCATCACTTCATGGGCTGAGTGTAAGAAGGCTTTCCTCTCAAAATTCTTCTCTAGCACCAGAATGGCGAGGCTAAGAAGCGAGATCAGCAGCTTCACGCAAAGAAACAACGAGACTTTCAATGAAGCCATGGAACGGTTCAAGGACTATACTATCCAATGTCCTCACCACGGCTTCAGCGAAGAGACTCTTCTAAGCACTATCTACCGAGGAGCTTCACCAAAGATTCGCTTGTTGCTTGATACGGCTAGTAAAGGAAACTTCCTTGGTCAAGAGGTAGAAGAAGGCATAGAGCTGATTGAGAACTTAGCACTAAGCGACGGCAACTATGCCGAGGACTATGACCGCGCGCCGAGAGGTTCTGAGCTAGAGTCTCACAAGAAAGAGCTTAAGTCACTACACGAGAAGATTGACAAGCTGGTGTTGACGAATCAGAAGCATGTTCACTTAGTTGGCGAAGCGGATGAGAGCCAAGACGAGCTTGAGTTGAGCAACGAAGAAGCCAAATGGGTGGCGGGTCATAACAACTACAAACCTCAAGGCTACACTCACGGTTACAACCAGAACAACAATCTCTCATACCGTAGCACCAATGTCATGAACCCTAAAGATCAAGTGTACCCTGCTCAGCAAGCAAAGCCTTTCGTACCTTACAACAAAGGCTTTCAGCCGAGTGGTGGCTTCCAAGGGCAAGGGCAGAACAATTTCCATGGGCAACAGCAGGGAAACAAAGGTTATACGCCAATGTACGTTCCGGGCTTTGCACCTCAGCAGCAACAACCGATGCAACAAAAAGTTGATCCTGTCCAAGCTATGTTTCAACAATTGATTCAAGGGCAAGCCTCTACAAACCAGAAGTTTGCCGAGATGAACACTCGCTTAGACTCGTCTCTCATAGACTTCTCTACTCAGATCACAAACTTAAACAACAAGATCAAGCAGTTAGAGAAAGGAAAGGCGAGTACAAGTGGTCAGAATAGCTTACCGGGCAAGTGTGAGCAGAACCCTAAGGAATATGCAAACGCCATCATGTTAAGAAGCGGAAAAGAGCTAGCGCCTACGGTTACTCCTAAGAACAACGAGGACGTTGTAATTCAAGAGGGGGAGGGTAAGCTTTCCGCTGATTATGAGATCAACTTTGACAATGTCTGGATTCAAGGGCCAAGAAGAGGAGAGAAAGCGGTTGTTGAGAAGAAAGCAGAGCAAACTACTAAGGAGAAGGATGCTTATGTACCTCCACCGTATGTACCTAAGCTACCTTTTCCTGGCCGTTTCAAGAAGCAACTCATAGAGAAGCATAGAGTCTTATTTGAGAAGCATCTTAAGGACGTAGAGATCAAGCAACCTCTCGTGGACTGCCTTGCAATGATGCCTAAATGCGCCAAATCCTTCAAAGGCAATCTCGTGAAGAAGAATAAGGAAAGCAAAGAGGTGCTTGTTCTAAGCGCGGAGTGTAGTGCTGTGATACACAAGGAGATAGTCCCTAAGAAGCTGGGACACCCTGGAAGCTTCACTATACCTTGCGCTTTAGGTCCTTTGGAGTTCAAGAGTTGCCTTTGTGATCTCGGAGCTAGCATAAATCTGATGCCTCATTTCGTGGCAAAGAAGCTTGGCTTTACCCGTTTCAAGGATTATAGAATCTCTTCGATATCAATGAGGTTTTGAAGAAGCCTACGATAGAAGGGCAAGCTTTCTACATTGAAACGTTGGATGCTTTTGCGGATGAGTTGCTGGAAGAGTTGGCTCAGGAAGATCATTTGAAGCTGGCACTGACTAAGGAGCCAGGAGAGTATGGTTATGTGGATCAGAGGACTCAAGAGTCCGTCAACTTGCTTGATTCAAGGAAGGTTGTGCTAGAAGGTGAAGGCGTTTGCCTAGAGATCGACTCTGAGATCGATGCCATTACTCGATCCAGGGGTCACATCGACAAGAAAATCGAGAGCACAACTCGATCCGGTTCAGCAATCGACAGTCAGATCGAGGAGGGTGATCGATCCAGGAAAACAATCTAGTCCAAGATCGAGAGAAGCCTTCCGATCAGTTTGGGGTCTAATCTGGAGATCGACTCTGCGTCTCGATCTCTCACTCGATCCACATAAAATCGAGTGAGTGAATCGAGCGAAACTGCTCGATCTAGACGACATCGAGAGCAAGATCGACTGGATGACTTGATTTCAGAAGGGATAGCGGTTGGAGAAAGCAGCTTCAAGGACCATGTCTCGGGCTCAAAGGAAGGTTCTAAGGAGGAGAACAACAGCAACAGCCACGAGGATGATTGGAGTGAACTTCTTGCCCCGAAGGTCGACCTTAAGGAGCTCCCGAAAGGGCTAAGGTACGCCTTCTTGGGACTTAACGAAACCTATCCTGTAATTGTGAACGAAAACTTAAATGATGATGAGTTGCACTCACTCTTAACTGAGTTGAGAAAGTACAGAAAGGCTCTTGGGTACTCCCTAAGTAACATTAAGGGCCTTTCTCCTATGCTTTGCACTCACAGGATTCATTAGGATAATGAGAACGCCTCCTCTGTACAACCTCAGAGGCGTTTGAATCCTAATTTGAAAGAGGTTGTCAAAAAAGAGATTCTTAAGCTTTTAGAGGCTGACATGATCTACCCATAAGTGACAGCATGTGGGATCTCCCGTACACGTGGTGCCTAAGAAGGGAGGGATCACGGTCATTAAGAATGACAAAGATGAGCTTATACCTACTAGGACTATTACTGGACACCGTATGTGTATTGATTATAGGAAGCTTAATCTTGCTACTAGAAAGGATCATTTTCCCTTACCTTTTATTGATCAAATGCTTGAAAGACTTGTTAATCACCCCTACTATTGCTTTCTTGATGGATATAGTGGATTTTTCCAAATACCAATCCATCCAAATGATCAGGAGAAGACGACCATTACATGCCCTTATGGCACCTTCGCGTATCGAAGGATGCCATTCGGGTTGTGTAACGCACCGGCTACGTTTCAACGGTGTATGATGTCGATCTTCTCTGATCTAATAGAAGAGATGGTAGAGGTGTTTATGGATGACTTCTCAGTCTATGGTGCATCCTTTTCTGCATGTTTGTTGAATCTTTGCAGGGTATTAAAGCGTTGTGAGGAGACAAACTTGGTGCTTAACTGGGAAAAATGTCACTTCATGGTTAAGGAGGGGATCATGCTTGGACCTAAGATATCAGAGAAGGGTATTGAAGTCGACAAAGCAAAGATATGATGACAAGCCTTGAGCCGCCAGTTAACGTAAAAGGAGTGAGAAGTTTCTTGGGACACGCCAGCTTCTATAGGTGCTTCATCAAAGATTTTTCTAAGATTGCACGTCCTCTCACACGGCTTTGATGAGGAGTGTTTGAAGGCTTTCGTGACCATTAAGGAGGCCCTAGTATCCGCGCCTATAGTGCAAGCACCAGACTGGACTCTACCTTTCGAGATTATGTGCGATGCTAGTGACTATGCCGTGGGAGCTGTTCTAGGCCAAAGGAAGGATAAGAAGCTGCACGTGATATACTATGCTTCAAGAACCTTGGACGACATGCAAACGAGGTATACAACTACGGACAAGGAGCTATTGGCAGTAGTTTTTGCCTTTGAGAAGTTCAGGGCTTACCTCGTGGGTTCCAAAACCATTGTTTACACGGATCACGCAGCTTTGCGCTACATCTATTCAAAGAAAGACACTAAGCCGAGGCTTTTGAGATGGATCCTCTTACTCCAAGAATTTGACATGGAGATCAAAGACAAGAAAGGGATAGAGAACGGCGTTGCTGACCATCTCTCTCGGTTAAGGATCAATGAGGCTCTTCCTTTAGACGATTTTCTTCCCGAGGAACAACTCATGGCAATCACTACAGCTGTTTGTGGGAGTTTAGAGGGGCAGTTTGAGGAAGTTCTGAGCTTCGAAGAGGAGGATCTCCCTTGGTACGCGGATATTGTGAACTACTTGGCATGTGGAGAGGAGCCGTCGCATCTTCACAGCTACCATAGGAAGAAGTTCATGAGAGACGTGAACCACTACTATTGGGATGACCCCTACTTGTACAAGAGAGGCGTTGACAGTTTATACCAGAGGTGTGTTAAAAAAGAAGAAGCCAAGGACATTCTCTTTCACTGCCATGGCTCTTCCTACGGAGGACACTTTGCTTCGTTCAAGACTGCTACGAAAGTGTTGCAAGCTGGTTTCTAGTGGCCGTCCATCTTCAAGGATGCACACGAGTTTGTGAAGAGCTGTGAGGCGTGTCAAAGAGCAGGGAATATCACTAAGAGGAATTAGATGCCTCAAGTTCCTATATTCGAGGTAGATGTCTTTGACGCGTGGGGCATAGACTTTATGGGCCGTTTTCTTCACCATACGGCAACAATTTCATACTAATAGCTGTAGACTACGTCTCTAAATGGGTTGAGGCCATTGCTTCCCCAACAAACGACTCTAAGATGGTGATCAAGCTCTTTAAGAGCATTATTTTTCCAAGGTTTGGAGTTCCCAAGGTGGTGATAAGCGACGGAGGGAGCCATTTCATCAACAAGCTGTTTGAAAATCTGTTAAAGAAGTATGGCGTGAAGCATTAGATAGCTACGCCTTACCACCCTCAAACGAGTGGCCAAGTGGAGGTCTCTAACCGTCAGATAAAGGCGATACTCGAGAGAACAGTTGGGATCACTCAGAAGGACTGGGCTGTGAAGTTAGATGACGCTTTGTGGGCGTATCGGACCGCCTTCAAGATGCCTATTGGTACCACTCCTTTCACTCTTCTCTACGGTAAAGGGTGTCACCTTCCTGTCGAGTTGGAACATAAGGCGTTGTGGGCTGTGAAACGGTTGAATTTTGATCTGGAGACGGCTCAGGAGGAGCGGTTGATCCAGTTGCACGAGCTTGATGAGCTAAGGCTGGATGCTTACGAAAGCGCTCGGATCTACAAGGAACGTACCAAGGCTGCTCACGACAAGAAACTGGTGCCTAAAGAGCTTAAGGAAGGGAGTTTGGTGCTGCTTTACAACTCGAGGCTCAAGCTTTTTCCAGAGAAGCTAAAGTCACGGTGGAGCGGTCTGTATGAAATCAAGGAAGTTCTACCTTACGGAGCTGTCACGTTGGTCGGCAAGAGTGGGGATGCATTCACAGTGAATGGACACAGAGTTAAGCCATACATGGCGAGTGCATTTGACAAGGAGAGCACCTCAATGCTTCTCCAAGACCCACCATCTGCCTTAACCAAGTAAAGTCTAGCTAAAGACGTTAAAGAAAGCGCACTTGGGAGGCATTCCCATGTCTATCATGTACATATCTTTGCTTTATTTCTTTTCCATTTTTTTGTTTTTGTTTTGTGAGTGTGTAGGAACAAGTGTGAGAGATGCAAGCCATGATCTGAGTTCCCAAAGGAGTAAGAAAGGGGCGAGTATAAGCTAGGGATCGAGTGCTAGATCGACTCATCCTGGCTCGATCTTGGCTAGATCGAGCTAGTGAATCGAGAGGAGCCAGTCGATCTAGACAAGATCGAGTAGACAGATCGAGTGACGAAGTCGATCTAAAATGTCTCGGGAAATTCTTGGAGTTTAGACCAATCGATCCAAAATTGGACCGACCGATCTATTTTCTCCTGGGAAAGTCCTTCGTAGACAGATCGATCGGTCAAATCGATCCACCACTCGATCCTAGCTAAATCGACCCCTGAATCGATTGCATGGCTCGATCACGAGGACTTAGTCGCGATTTCGAAAACTCAAGGAACGAGAGAGCCAATCGATCCACGACTCGATTCAAATGGAATCGTGTCCCAGATCGAGTAATTTTCTCGATCCAAGCCATTATGGGCATGAGATCGAGTCCTAGATCGACCAAAGGGACTCGATCTCGTGCCGAGGTAACATTTTCTTTTCCCTCTCTCATTCTTTCCCTCCACTTTTTAAATTCAAATCTCGGTCAAGGCAGGAATCTTTGACCCTGAAAACCATGCCTTGACCGAGACTTTTGTCAGAAACCACTTCTTGCATCTTTAAGAAAATCCCTTTTATTTCGCAATTGATTGTTTTAGATGCTAGGGCGGTTTTGAATTTTTAAAACTAGCTTAATAATAGGGAAAAATCTGGATTTTCTAGTATATCTAGATTTGATTCTCTATTATTTTTCTATATTTTTATAAATTCTTCAAAATTCTAGGGTATTAGCTATCGTCTTTCTTCTTTGCTTCTCTATTTCTCTCAAAATTTCGCCGATTTGCTCATAGCTTTGCTTGAGAACTTTGTTTCAGGCGCAATGGCCCCCAAAAGAACGAGAGAAGACACAGCACAAGAGGGAGAAGGTCAGGAGGTAGCTGTTCAAGAAAGGTTTCGCTGGAGTAAGGATGAGAAAAGGGACAAGAAGCGGCTGGAAAGGCTTCGGTTCGAGCCTACTAAGTTTGCGGACAGGGAGTTGCTGTCTAAGATGGGGCTGTTAGGAGACTTTGATCAACTCCTCCGAAGAATGGGGCTCAGATGTTTGTCACGGATGGATTGCCCAACCTATCCTGAAGTGACGATCGATTTCTTTGCCACCTTGGAGCTCCGGTACGAGAATCCTAGCATCCCAATCTCTCAAGGCTGGCTCTCATTCAAGATCAAACGCCAAGCTTTCAGCCTCTCGATACCTAAGCTTTGTCAAGCATATGGCCTAGCTGCTGATGCCACGAAGGTTGATTTCCCCACCTTCACTCAAGCGAACGAGCTGTGGGACGTCATAGCCGATGATGACTACAAGGCGAACACAGCAAAGATCAAGCGAGTGGGGAACCCAGTGCTGCGCTACACTTTGAAGCTGCTTGCTAACACATTCAGCGGACGGTCAGTGGCCCCCACGGTGACCAGAACGGAGCTTTGTTTCTTGTTCCAAGGCATCAAGCATCTCTTGTGTGACCCGGATGAGAATGAAGATCCGTTAGAAGACCAGTTGGGAGACAACGTCAACTACGGGTGCATCTTGGCTACTTCGTTGGTGAAATACAAGGCATATGCCTTGAGATGCAAGGCAAGCTCTTCACTCATTGTCGGCTTCCTCACTCCTATATTTGTGCAAGCTGGTGTACAACTCCAAGACTACACACCTGTTCCGGAAAGAGCATTTATGGACGAGGCCTACCTAAGGAAGACGGATAGCTTGGGACGCACGCCAGCCGAGGGTTTCTTTGCCTACTTGTTCACTAACACGAAGAACGAGAAGAAGGTCTGTATCTTGCCAAACGGCGAGGCTGAGCTGCTAGGAGTGGGGAACATTGAGTTTCTCCCGAGCGACGAAGAGTGCTTTGCTCCTCTAGGAGGAACGTCTGCCCCGGCGATTGCTCCACGACCAAGGTCTGAGTCCCCTGCCACGGAAGATGAGATGCCCGAGGCTTACACCCTTCCAAAGATCGATTAAGAGCCGAGAACCAAGACGGAGAAGTTCCTAGCATCTGTTGTGGAGATCCAAAGAAAAATCAACAAATGGCAAGGCAAAATGGTCAAGAAACTTGCCAAGAAGGTCAAATCGCTTCAAGGAGGCTCACCGAAGAAGGCTGCAAGTGAAGAGGTTCATCAGCCCGAGAAGAGGAGGCTTTCAACCGGTGGAGTTGTCATCCGCGAGACACAAAGCAGCAACATTCAACCGGCGCGTCTCTCTCTTCAAGAGCCAGGCTCCAAAGGCAAAGCCGTAGTATCTAGCTCCTCTGGAACGTCCTCAAGTTCCAGCCGAGACTAGACCCGAGGTAACAACCTTCTTCCATTGTATATACCTTTCATGTTTGCTTCTTTTTGCTTTGTGTTTTGCTGCTCCTTTGAATTTGTTTGCCACCGGGACGGTGTCATTCAAGTTTGGGGGAGTATGTGTGTAGTTTGACTTATTTATTTTGATCTTATTTTATCTTTGCATAACTTGAGTCTTGCATGCATCTAAGGCATAGAAGAGAAAAGAAAAAATTGGTAAAATTTTTTAAAAAATTTTCAAAAAGATTCATGCAGTTGCATTCATCTTGTTAAGCATTTTAGGATTGAGTCTAGAATTTTTAAGCATCTAGGTTGTTTACATTTGCATAAGGGGTTGAAGTTTTCTTAAAAAGGTGTTTTAAGCATATGAATTGTTTCAATCTCCTAGTTGGTAGTTCTCTAATGCTTTTCTCATACTTTGAAAGTAAGTTATTACCATGCTTGGATCACTAGTTTTAATTTTCGTCACTTGGATTGAACTCTCATGATTTGAAACTTCTATTAAGTCAAAACCTTAACTTGAAATTTTAATTATCATCCTTATGCATTTGAAAATGAACACATGGATTTTAAAATATTTAGGCTCTCTTCTTCCTTTTACCACTCTTTGTGAGCCTAAGTAGAACTCCCACCTTGACCCTTACCTTTCTTTGAAGCCAAGTTTTCGTGTGTGACATCATTGTGAGGCCTCTTCCGGTTTGAACTTAGCATAAAGTGTTAGGTTTAGGCGACATGATTAGGTTCTCATATGTTTGCTAGCTTTGCATTTTGAAGCTAGATGTAGGTTTAGGATGAGTTGGGGATCATTGGGGTTGCTCTCTTGTTTATATGCTTTCGGTTTCAAAAGAATTTGGTTTTTGAAGTAAGAAAAAGGTTTTAAGTGAAAGGTTTTGTGTTTAAAAAGTATATTGCTCCAATAATTTCAGAAGATGGCTCTCTAAAAATATATATATATATATATATATATATAAAATCCTAAGTGCCAAAATAAAAAGAAAAAAAAAAGAGAAAGAAAAAAATAAGAGAGCCATCAATAAGAAAAAAAATAAGGAGCTTAATATTTTTAAAACTTTTTCACTAACCTAAAAGAGTTAAGATGTTTCATATTTTAATTTGGAGATTGCTAAGCTTTTGCTTTGGGAAAAAGGTGTAGATTCTAAGTGGTTAGTGAGCTTAAAAGAAAATAAATGAGAGGGGTTTTTAGGTTCATGGTTAGTTTACATGGGTAGATGAGAATCTGATTATGTATGTATCAATTGCCTTTACCTTTAGCATTACGCATAAGGTTCTTACCATTTTCGAGAGAAACCTTTTGCTTAAAACAAACCCTCTTTAAAAATGAAATCATTCTATGCTCATAGCCTTTACCCTTAGCCAAATGTGTTCTACTTTAAAGTGCATAAGTTTGATTCATGGTTCGGTTGTTAATGAATGTTAAAGAATGAGTTTCTTTGATTGTTAGGAATAGGAGAGTCACGATCTGAAATTCTTTGTGTGATGAGTATGGCTAAGTTCTTTGGAGTATGAGTGTGTGTATTGCATTTTAGAACTAGTAACTAGGACGTTGAGATTGATTCATTTGAAAAACACCTTTGCAAGAAGCTTAATCCCCCGTTTGTTTTAAAACCTCTCTCCCTTCTTTAATTTTGTTTGCTTGAGGGCAAGCAAAAGGTAAGTTTGGGGGAGTTGATATAGCTGCATATTCCATGCATTTTACATATATATAAGTTAGTTTCTCACGCTTATGCATTGCATTTTAGGATAGTTTGCATCACTTTAGGTCCTAGAGTGTTCTCGCATCAGCATATGCATATTTCTTGCATTTTGCATCGCATACAGGTTGTTTTCGGCTACTTTGGATTCTTGGAGGGTTCGTAGACATACTGAGGCTCGTAACGAAGTTCGTGGGACTTGAAGAATTTGGGAATGCTTGCTAAGGACCAGAGATCGAGAGGAGGTTCGAGCATGGCCGGTCGATCTAGATGAGCTCGACCAGAAGATCGAGTAGCCAAGCCGATCCAAGGGAATTGATCGAGATGGAGATCAAGTGAAGCAATCGATCAAGGCGTACGGACGTTAATGACGCCATGCAGAGCGAGAGCCGGATCGAGTCCACCACTCGATCTGCCGAAGATCGATACGAAGATCGGATGCAACACTCGATCCATCGAAGAAGATCGAGACACAGATCGAGCTGAAGACACGATGTCCGAAAGTGATCGAGAGAGCTGCTCGATATCGAAGTCGATCTCTGTCCTTTCAACCGTTTTTGGCCGCTAGCGAGGAGGGGACCATCGAGCTGTTTGGCCTACTTTGGGAAGGCGGCGATCACCTTTTCATACATGCTTTCACTTTTACATTTTATCATCTTTCTCTCTTGTTTTCAAGGCGATTCCGCCATTGTTAGACTTGGAGTTTGTTCTTTGATATTTTGAATCGTTTAAACTTAATCTATCATTTTTCATGTTAATCGTTTCGTCTTTCATGCTTTTCTTGGTTTATTTAATGTGTAGTGAGTAGTTTAATCGGGTTTTATTTTGTTTTCAAGGCTTAAAGAACCTAACAAAGTGAGTAGATCTAAAGTTTTCAACCCAAGCTTGTACCTTTGAAACCCCTGAACGTGAATCTCAACCCTAGACCCTCTTTTTAGTATTTCTTAATCTCTGTTAATCATTTGCTTGATACCTGTTGCATCCTGGTCATTAGTTTCATTGCATTCGCACTTTTAGACGAGATTGATCGTTGTTGCTCGATATAGTGGTCGATCCTGTGGTCAATCACTAGTCGATTTTTATAAATTCGTAGCCTTGCATTTTAATCATTATGTTTGTTCGTCGTGGTAGTTCACTCTTTCCTAGTAATTTTAAAATAGTTTTGCATTCCATTTTACTGCTGCATCTAGTTTTTAGGAATTTTGCCAAATCATTCATCATTCGCCTAGTTTTACTCGATCCTTGCATTCTCATTCCACTTTCTAACTCCTGGATTGGATTAATACTCGCTTGCATACTTTACTACAACTGAGTGTTGCATTTGAGCTTTGATAACCTCCTGTTGCATACACATCCGCATCTAGATGAAAACAATTGTTGTCATAACTCGGTCGATCTCCACCTCGTTCGCTTTTCAAGCTGAACAAATTGGCGGGTTGTCCTCTCATGATCGACCATTCCACTTGATTTGTCTACTCGATCTCATCTAGATCGACTGACTCCTCTCGATTCACTAGCTCGATCTAGCAAAGATCGAGCCAGGTTGAGTCGATCTAGCACTCGATCTCTAGCCTATATTCGCCCCTTCTTACTCCTTTTGGATCTAAGACCATGGCCTGCAATCCCTTATACCTTTTCCTACACACTCAGAAGATAAAAACATAAAACTGAAAGAGAAAGAAAGGAAAAAAAAATAAAATAAATATATACAAGATAGATATTGGAATGCCTCCCAAATGCGCTTTCTTTAACGTTTTTAGCTAGACTTTACATGGTTTAGGCAGATGGTGGGTTTTGGAGAAGCATTGAAGTGCTCTCCTTGTTGAATGCACTGGTCATGTATGGCTTCATGATAGCTACTTTCTTTGCAAGGGTGAGGATGCAATGAGGCTATCAAACTCAAATGCAACACTTAGGTTGTAGTACAGTATGCAAGTGAGAGTTAATCCATTTCTAGGCAAATAACAGGCGGTTTTGTAAAAATCCTAAAAACTATATGCAGCAACCAAATGAAATGCAAAACTATTTTAAAAATACCAGGGATGATTAAACTACCACGGGGAACAAACGGAATAATTAAAATGCAAGGCTATGATTTAAAAAAAAATTGACTAGTGGATCGACTACAGGATCGACCACTAGATCGAGCAGTTTGGATCGATCTCGTCTAAAAATGCAAGTGCGATTAAAATAACGACCAGGATACGGCGAATATCAAGCAAATGACTAACGAAGATGTAAGAATGCTAAGAGAGAAAGGTCTAGGGTTGAGATTCATGGTCCAGGGTTTCAAGGATCCAAGTTGGGGTTGAAAACTTTAAATCGACTCACTTTGTGAGATTCTCTAAGCCTTGAAAACGAAAACAAGATCCATCTGTGGCTTTCGGTATGGATCACTCCTTCATCCTCTCCTCCAAACCCATGGCTTCTGGTGGAAAGAGAGGTTGAAGGGCAATGAACTCAGATTTCAAACACACGGCCTAACTAGTCCCCTAAACTTCCATGGCTTTTGGGAAAGGGTGACTAGTCCCTAGAATGTGATTTTCAGAGATCTCTGGATCCTGTCAAGGTAAGAGACCTCTCTGATCATAAAGATCTTGGCGTGAGAGTCTTTAAGCCTTAGGGACTCAACATCCTAGAAGAGAAAGCCATTAAGAACAAGAAAACTGCCAACTTGAAAAAACCCCTTAGACCCCGTGAATCCTCTCAACCCTGAGACCCAAATACAACTACTCGCTACACATGAGAATAACCGAAATAAACATGAAAGATGAAGCGGTGAACATGAAAACGATTACTTAAAACTTAAATGATTCGAAAATATTCAAGAACAAAGCTCAAAGTCTAACAATGGCGGCGAGTCTCCAAACCAGAGAGAAAAAGCATAAAAAGATAAGAACGAAAAAGTGTGTGTGGAAAAAGACATCGCCACCTTCCCAAAATTGCGAAAACAGCTCGATGGTCCCCCCCTCGGTAGCGACCAAAAGCGGTTGAAAGGACAGATATCGACTTCGGGATCGAGCGGCTCTCTCGATCACTTTTGGACATCGTGTCTTCAACTCGATCTGGGTCTCGATCATCTTCGGCGGATTGATTGTTGCATCCGATCTTGGTGTCGATCTTCGGTTGGATCCAGTGGTGGACTCGATCCGGCTCTCGCTCTGCATGGCGTCATTTACGTCTGTACCATCTGATCGATTACTCCACTCGATCTTTGTCTCGATTATTTCCCTTGGATCGGCTGGGTGTCTCGATCTTCTGGCCGATCTCATCTAGATCGACCTGCCATGCTCGATCTGCTCCCCGATCTCTGGTCCTTAGCAAACATCCGAATTTCCACGAACCGCCACAACAGCTTCAGCACGTCCACGAACCTCCACGACTCCAAAGTAGCCAGAAACAACCTGAATGTGATGCAAAATGCAAGGAACATGCGTATGCTGGTGCGAGAATGCTCTAGGACCCTAAGTGATGCAATCTAGTCTAAAGAGTGATGTAAATGCATGAAAAGCTAACTAATATGTATGCAAAATACATGCAATATGCAGTAACACCAACTCCCCCAAACTTACTTCTTGCTTGCCCTCAAGCAACAGAAAATAAGAAAGGAAGAGAGGTTTTAGAAAAGACGGGGGTTTAAGCTTCTTGCAAAGGTGCCTTTCAAATGAATCAATCTCAATGTCCTAGTTACCAGTTCTAAAATGCAATGCGCACACTGATACTCCAAAGAACTTAGCCATACTCATCACACAAAGAAATTCAGATCATGACATTGATATTCCAAACAATCCAAGAATCCTAACCTTTAACATTCAATTAATGATCAAACCGCGAATCACACTTATTCACTTAGAACAGAATACATTTGGCTAAGGACAAGGTTATGAGACAAAGATGATCTCATTCAAACGGGTAATCCAAACAATGGGTTATCTCAAAAAGGATTGAATTTATGCATAATGCTAAAGGTAAAGACAATTGATGCATACATGACTAGACTCTTATCTACCCATATACACTAACAATGATCCTAACCCCTCTCATTTTCTTTCTTTTTCAAGCTCACTCACCCTCTAGAAACTACCCAAACGACAAGGCAAGAAGCCAAGCATAACCCACGAAAACAGGAGACAACTTTACTCTTATTAGGCTAGTGGTGGTCAAACACAAACTTAAAGCTCTCTCTTTAAATCTTGGTAGCTCTCTTCTCTTTTTATTATTTTTTTTTCTTTTTAAACTTTGGCCTTTAGGCTCTTTTCTTTCTGATTTTTTTTTTTTTGAGAGCTACCTCCTTCTCTTTTAAAAACATAACAACACCACCATTTAAAACCATGAGTCCTTTAATTTCAAACCCCAAACACCATTTATTTTTAAACTGAAAACACATAAACAAAATTCTTTTAACACCAGCGAATCCCTGCCCCAAAACAAACCTAAAACTAGCTTCAAAATGCAAAGCTAGCATCAATATGAAAGCCTAATCATGTCGCCTAAACCTAACACTCTTCTCTTTTTCGTCGTCTATGAAGAGATAAGCGTAGAACCCTTCTGCTGGCGTGCGTCCCAAGCTGTCGGTATTCCTCATGTAGACCTCATCCATGAAAGCTCTAGCCGGGACAGGTGTGAAGTCGTGTATAGGTACGCCAGCTTGTAAGAATAGAGGAGTGAGGAAGCCGCCAATGAAAGAAGAGGTTGCCTTGCACCGCAAGGCATAAGCCTTGTACTTCACCAAGGAGGCAGCAAGCACGCATCCATATTTCACCTCGTCGTCGAGTTCATCCTCCATAGGTTCTTCATTCTCAGCCGGATCACACAACAAATGCTTCACGCCTTGGAACAGGAAGCAAAGCTCGGTCTTCGTGACCGTGGGGGCAACTGACCTTCCGCTGAATATGTTGGCGATCAGCTTCAAGGTGTACCTCAGCACCGGGCTTCTCACTCTCTTGATTTTGGCTGTGTTGGCCTTGTAGTCTTCGTTGCTGATCAGGTCCAAAAAATCGTTTGCTCGCTTGAAGGAGGGGAACTCGATCTTTGTGGCGGCTGCGTTGAGATCGTATACTTGACACAGCTCGGGGATTGAGAGGCTGAAGGCTTGACGTCCAACCTTGAAGGAGAGACGGCCTTGTGAAGGAACGGGGGCGCTAGGGTTCTCGTAACGAAACTCCAACGTGGCAAGGGAGTCTATTGTCACATCTGGAATGGTTGGGCAATCCATTCGTGACAGACATCTTAAGCCAATGTTCTTGAGGAATTGGTCGAAATATCCAAGGATTCCTAGCTTGAACAGCAGCTCTCGGTCCGCAAACTTAGTAGGCTCAAACCGAAGTCTTTCAAGCCGTTTCTTGTCCTTCTTCTCATCCTTACTCCATCAGACCTTCTCTTGAACAGCCACCTCCTGTCCTTCTCCCTCTTGTGCTGTCTCTTCTCTCGTTCTCTTGGGAGCCATTGTGCCTGAAACAAATTTCTCAAGCAATTTGATAAGCAAAAAGGCGATCGGATGAGAGAAGAAGAGAGGCGAAGAGGAAAGCTTATAACTAATACCCTAGAATTTTGGGGAATTTATAAAAATTATAGCAAAATAAAGGAGAATCAAATCTAGAGATACTAGGAAATCCAGGATTTTTCCAATTATTTTGCTAAATTTAAAAATTCAAAACTGCCCTAGCATCTAAAACAATCAAAGCCGAAATAAAAGGGAATTTTCCTTAAGAATTTTATTAAATATCCGAAAATACCTTTTGCAGAGATTGTTAAGAAGCTTGTTAGCCTTTAGAAAACAAATAACTTTCACTCTCTTTGCTTAAAATTTCGAGAAAACAAGAATGAGAGAGTGTGAAGTTGTTGAAAATATTTAAAGGCACAAGTCTTGGTCAAGGCACATCTTTCATGGTCAAAGATGCTTGCCTTAACCAAGTTTTAAATTTAAAAACTGGAGGGAAAAGAATAAAGGAGGGAAAGAAAATGTTACCTCGGCATGAGATCGAGTCTGTTTGGTCGATCTAGGACTCGATCTAATGCCCATAATGGCTTAGATCGAGAGGGTTACTCGATTTGTGACTCGATTCATGATGAATCGAGTCCCGGATCGATTGGCTCTCTCGATCGTTGAGATTTTGGCTCCACGGCTAAGTCCTCGTGATCAAGCTACGTCCTCTATTTGGGGTTCGATTTGGCTTAGATCGAGTGATAGATCGAGTCGAGTGATCGGTCTTTCTTTTAAGGATTTCCTGAGAGAAATTAGATCGGTCGATCCATGTAGGATCGATCGATCCATTTTCATCTTGATCGATCTTATCACTCGTTCTCGTCTAGATCGACTGGCTCCTCTCGATTCGCTAACTCGATCTAGCAAAGATCGAGTTAGGATTAGTCGATCTAGCACTCGAGCTCTAGCCTTTTCTTAACCCCTATCGCCTCTTTTGGACTTCAAGATCGAGGTTTAGACTCCTCATACCTGTTCTTACACACTTGCAAAATAAAAACATAAAACTGAAAGAGAATAAAGCAGAAATATGGTACAGGATAGACATGGGAATGCCTCCCAAGTGCGCCTTCTTTAACGTCTTTAGCTAGACTTTACTTGGTTTAGGCAGATGGTGGGTCTTGGAGAAGCCCTGAGGTACTCTCCTTGTAATAGATATCCGCCAAGTAAGGCTTGACCCTGTGTCCGTTCACGATGAATGCACTGCCACTCTTGCCCATCAATGTAACAGCTCCATAAGGCAGCACTTCTTGGATTTCAAACGGCCCGCTCCATCTTGACTTCAACTTTCCTGGGAAGAGTTTGAGTTCTGAATTGTACAGCAACACCAAACCTCCTTCCTTAAGCTCCTTGGCAACCAACTTCTTGTCATGAGCTTCCTTAGTCTGCTCCTTGTATATCCGAGAGCTCTCATAAGCGTTCATCCTTAGTTCGTCCAGTTCATGTAGCTGGATGAGGCGCCTCTCTTGAGTAGTCTTGAGGTCAAAGTTCAGCCTCTTCACAGCCCACAATGCCCGGTGTTCAAGCTCAACTGGGAGGTAATAGCCTTTGCCATAGAGCAGAGTGAAAGGGGTCGTACCAATCGGTGTTTTAAAGACGGTACGGTAGGCCCAAAGAGCGTCGTCCATCTTTACTGTCCAGTCTTTCCTTGTTGTTCCGACCGACTTCTCAAGTATAGCCTTGATTTGCCGGTTGGAGACTTCCACTTGACCGCTCGTTTGAGGATGATACGGTGTAGCCACTTTATGCTTAACGCCGTGCTTTCTCAAAAGGCTCTCAAAGATCTTGTTTATGAAGTGGCTTCCTCCATCGCTTATAACCACCCTTGGTACCCCAAACCTCGGGAAAATGATGCTTTTAAACAGCTTGATCACCACCTTAGAATTGTTTGTAGGGGAAGCAACAGCCTCAACCCATTTGGGGACATAATCAACTGCTACTAAGATGTACTTGTTGTCGTATGAAGAAGGAAATGGCCCCATGAAGTCTATGCCCCACGCGTCGAACACATCAACCTCGGAGATAGGAACCTGAGGCATCTCGTTCCTCTTAGTGATATTCCCTGCTCCTTGACATGCCTCACAGCTCTTCACAAACTCGTGTGCATCTTTGAAGATGGACGGCCACCAGAAACCAGCTTGCAACACTTTCGTGGCAATCTTGAATGAAGCGATGTGTCCTCCGTAGGAAGAGCCATGACAGTGATAGAGGATGTCTCTAGCTTCTTCCTTCGTAACACACCTCCGGTACAATACGACCGGAACTTCTCAAAGGCGAACACTACTGCAAGCAACTCCTTCTCTGTAGTAGTGTACCTCGTTTGCGTGTCATCCAAGGTTCTTGAAGCGTAGTAAATCACATGCAGCTTCTTGTCTTTCCTCTGACCAAGAACGGCTCCTACGGCGTAGTCACTAGCATCGCACATGATCTCAAAGGGTAGTGTCCAGTCTGGTGCTTGAACTATAGGGGCTGATGTAAGGGCTTCCTTGATGGTCACGAAAGCTTACAAACACTCCTCATCAAACACAAACTCAGCTTCTTTGCACAACAACCGTGTAAGAGGGCGTGCAATCTTGGAGAAGTCCTTGATGAAGCGCCTATAGAACCCGGCGTGTCCCAAGAAACTTCTGACTCCCTTGACGTTAACCGGCGCCTCAAGACCCATCATGACTTCCACTTTAGCCTGATCAACCTCATTGCCCTTCTCTCATAACTTATGACCAAGCACGATCCCTTTCTTAACCATAAAGTGGCACTTCTCCCAGTTTAGCACCAAGTTTGTCTCTTCACAACGCTTTAGTACCCTGCAAAGATTCAACAAACACGCAGAAAAGGACGCACCATAGACAGAGAAGTCATCCATAAACACCTCTACCATCTCTTCTATTAGATCGGAGAAGATCGACATCATACACCGCTGAAATGTTGCCGGTGCATTACACAATCCAAACGGCATCCTTCGATATGCGAAGGTACCGAAGGGACACGTGAAGGTCGTCTTCTCCTGATCATTTGGGTGAATTGGTATCTGAAAGAAACCGCTATACCCATCGAGGAAACAGTAGTAAGGGTGATTAGCAAGTCTCTCAAGCATTTGATCAATAAAAGGTAAAGGGAAATGATCTTTCCTAGCTGCAAGATTAAGTTTCCTATAATCAATACACATCCTATGACCAGTGATTGTCCTAGTAGGAATAAGCTCATCTTTATCGTTCCTTATGACCATGATCCCTCCCTTCTTAGGCACCACGTGTACAGGAGAAACCCACTTGCTGTCACTTATGGGATAGATCACGTCAGCCTCTAAAAGCTTAAGGATCTCTTTCTTAACAACCTCTTTCAAATTAGGATTCAAACGCCTTTGATGTTCTATAGATGAGGCGTTCTCATTATCCAAGTGAATCCTGTGAGTGCAAAGCATTGGTGAAAGGCCCTTGATGTCACTGAGAGAGTACCCAATGGCCCTTGATGTAAGGAGCGAGTGCAATTCATCATCACTTAAGTTTTCATTCACAATCACGGGATAGGTGATATTAGGCCCTAAGAAATCATACCTTAGCCCTTTTGGGAGCTCCTTAAGGTCCACATTTGGGGCTAACAGCTCGCTTCAGTCATCCTTGTGGCTGTTGTTGTTGTTTTCCTCCTTGGAGCCCTCCTTAGAACCCGAGGCATGGCCCTTAAGACTGCTTTCTCCAACCGCTATCCCTTCTGAAATCGAGTCGTCTGGTCGATCTTGCTCTCGATGTCGTCTTGATCGAGCAGTTTCGCTCGATTCACTCACTCGATTTGATGTGGATCGAGTGAGAGATCGAGACGCTGACTCGATCTCCGGATTGGACCTCAATTTGATCGAAAGGCATTTCTCGATCTCGGACTCGATTGTTTTCCTGGATCGATGACCCTCCTCGATCTGACTGTCGATTTCTGCACCGGATCGAGTTGTGCTCTTGATTGTCTTGTCGATTTGACCCCTGGATCGAGTAATGTCATCGATCTTGGAGTCGATCTCTAGGCAAACGCCTACATCTTCAAGCACAACTTTCCTCGAATCAAGCAAGTTGACGTACTCCTGAGTCCTCTGATCCACATAACCAAACTCTCCTGGCTCCTTAGTCAGTGCCAGCTTCAAATGATCTTCCTGAGCCAGCTCTTCCAGCAACTCATCCGCAAAGGCATCCAATGTATCAATGTAGAAAGCTTGCCCTTCTATCGTAGGCTTCTTCAAAACCTCATTGATATCGAAGTCTAGCCTTATATCTTTATCCAAGTGCAAGGCAATCTTCCCGTTCTTGACGTCTATTATGGCGCCGGCGGTAGCTAAGAAAGGTCTACCGAGAATGAGTGGATCCTTTGGCTCTTCATCTATTTTTAAAACAACGAAGTCTGTAGGCACGTTCACACCGCTGATTCGCACCGGTAGATCTTCAGGCAGCCCCACTCACACTCCTATCAGCCAGTACCAACGAGATTCTACAGTCTTTGAAAGGGGTAAAACCAAGCTTCTTCGCCACGAAATGAGGCATCAGATTTATGCTAGCTCCGGGATCACAAAGGTAACTCGTAAACTCCAAAGGACCTAAAGCGCAGGATATAGTGAAGCTTCCAGGGTCTCCCAACTTCTTAGGGACTATTTCCTTATGTATCACAGCACTATACTCCTCACTTAGAACAAGCACCTCCTTACTTTCCTTATTCTTCTTCACGAGAGTGTCTTTGAAGAATTCGGTGCATTTAGGCATCATTGCAAGGCAGTCAACGAGAGGTAGCTTGATCTCTACGTCCTTAAGATGCTTCTCAAAGCTGATTCTATGCTTCTCTATGAGTTGCTTCTTGAAACGGCCAGGAAAAGGCAGCTTAGGTACATACGGTGGAGGTACATAAGCATCCTTCTCCTTAGTAGTCTGCTCCGCTTTCTTCTTAACAACCGCTTTGTCTCCTCTTCTTGGCCGTTGAATCCAGACATTGTCAAAGTTAATCTCATCATCAGCGGAAGGCTTACCCTCCCCCTCTTGAATTACAATGTCCTCGTTGTGCTTAGGAGTAACCGTAGGTGCTAGCTCTTTGCCACTTCTTAACATGATGGCGTTGGCATATTCCTTAGGATTCTGCTCACACTTGCCCGGTAGGCTATTCTGACGACTTGTACTCGCTTTCCCCTTCTCTAGCTGCTTTATCTTGTTGTTTAAGTTAGTGATCTGAGTGGAGAAGTCAGTGAGAGACGAGTCTAAACGAGTGTTCATCTCAGCAAACTTCTGGTTTGTAGAGGCTTGCCCTTGGATCAGCTGCTGAAACATGGCCTGAACCGGATCAACTTGTTGTTGCATCGGCTGTTGTTGCTGAGGTGCAAAGCCCGGAGGGTAGTTTGGCGTATAAATCTTGTTACCTTGATGTTGCCCTTGGAAGTTGTTCTGCCTTTGACCTTGGAAGCCACCACTCGGCTGAAAACCTTTGTTGTAAGGTATGAAAGGTTTTGCTTGCTGAGCAGGGTACACTTGGTCCTTAGGGTTGGCGACTTTGGTACTACGGTAGGAGAGATTGTTGTTCTGGTTGTAGCCTTGGTTGTAGCCTTAAGTTTGTAATTTTTCGGTCCCGCCACCTAATTGGCTTCTTCCTGGCTCAACTCAAGTTCTTCTTGATTCTCATCCGCTTCACCAACAAAGTGAACATGCTTCTGGTTAGCTAACACCAGCTTATCAATCTTCTCATGCAAGGATTTCAGCTCCTTTTAGTGAGACTCTATCTCAGATCCTCTCGGTGCATGGTCATAATCCTCAGCATAGTTGCCGTCACTCAATGCTAAGTTTTCAATCAGCTCCATGCCCTCTTCTACCTCCTGACCAAGGAAGTTCCCTTTACTAGCTGTGTCAAACAACAACCTGATCTTTGGTGAGGCTCCACGGTAGATGGTGCTGAGGAGGGTCTCCCCACTGAAACCGTGATGAGGACATTGGATCGTGTAATCTTTAAAACATTCCATTGCCTCATTGAATGTCTCATTGTTCCGCTGAGTAAAGCCGCTGATTTTGCTTCTTAGCCTTGCCGTTCTGGTGCTAGAGAAGAATTTTGATAGGAAAGCTTTCTTACACTCGGCCCATGAGGTGATGGTGCCTTGTGGAAGGGTCTTCTCCCAATGCATAGCTTTGTCTCCGAGTGAAAAGGGAAAGAGACGCAGCTTGAAAGCATCTTCTGATATTCCGTTTATCGTGATCATCCCACATACTTGCTCGAAATTTTCAAGGTGCTCCAATGGATTTTCCATTGCTAAGCCGTGGAACTTATTGTTTTGCACCATGGAGATGAAACCTGGCTTAATCTCGAAGTTGTTGTTTTGTACAGGAGGAGGAGTGATCCCAAACCTATTGTGATGAGTATTGGGAGCATCTCCGGCTCCTATGATCCTTGGGGGTCTAGCCGCATGTTGGGGGTTTCCATTGCCCCTTCCCACTGCCTCGTGAGCTGGAGGAGGTCCCTCTGGATGCTCGTGTTCAGCCATAGCTTCAAAGTCAACCAAACCGTGCTGAACAATCTCCTCAAAGGCTCTGGCTTGTTCTCGTACTCTTCTTTGCCGTGAATGACCAAGCTGATGAATGTTGTCCAAGGGTTGTAGTAGATTGTTATCTCCCCTGGAACGAAGATTCAGGTACCTGAGAGACACACGTTTGAAAGTAGAGAAATTAGTAACTAAAACAAGGTAAAGGCTTAGTCTTTACTAAGCCCCAAATCTATATGCTTTCTAACACTCCTAGAATGGCAACGGCGCCATTTGATAGCTACTTTCTTTGCAAGGGTGAGGATGCAATGAGGCTATCAAACTCAAATGCAACACTTAGGTTGTAGTACAGTATGCAAGTGAGAGTCAATCCATTTCTAGGAGCTACGAAGATCAAAGAGAATGCAAGAGCAGTGTAAAGCTAAGCGAATAACAGGCGGTTTTGTAAAAATCCTAAAAACTATATGCAGCAACCAAATGAAATGCAAAACTATTTTAATAATACCAGGGATGATTAGACTACCACGGGGAACAAACGGAATAACTAAAATGCAAGGTTATGATTTAACAAAAATCGACTAGTGGATCGACCACTAGATCGAGCAGTTTGGATCGATCTTGTCTAAAAATGCAAGTGCGATGAAACTAACGACCAGGATGCAGCGAATTTCAAGCAAATGACTAACGAAGATGTAAGAATGCTAACAGAGAAGGGTCTAGGGTTGAGATTCATGGTCCAGAATTTCAAGGATCCAAGTTGGGGTTGAAAACTTTAAATCGACTCACTTTGTGAGATTCTCTAAGCCTTGAAAACGAAAAACAAGATCCATCCGTAGCTTTCGGTATGGATCACTCCTTCATCCTCTCCTCCAAACCCATGGCTTCTTGTGGAAAGAGAGGTTGAAGGGCAATGAACTCAGATTTCAAACACACGGCCTAACTAGTCCCCTAAACTTCCATGGCTTTAGGGAAGGGTGACTAGTCTCTAGGATGTGATTTTCAGAGATCTCTGGATCCTGTCAAGGTAAGAGACCTCTCTGATCATAAAAATCTTGGCGTGAGAGTCTTTAAGCCTTAGGGACTCAACATCCTAGAAGAAAAAGCCATTAAGAACAAGAAAACTACCAACTTGAAAACCCCTTAGCCCCCGTGAATCCTCTCAACCCCGAGACCCAAATGAAACTACTCGCTACACATGAGAATAACCGAAATAAACATGAAAGATGAAGCGATGAACATGAAAACGATTGCTTAAAACTTAAAATGATTCGAAAATATTCAAGAACAAAGCTCAAAGTCTAACAATGGCGGCGAGTCTCCAAACCAGAGAGAAAAAGCATAAAAAGATAAGAATGAAAAAATGTGTGTGGAAAAAGACATCGCCGCCTTCCCAAAATGGCGAAAACAGCTCGATGGCCCCTCCCCCTCGCTAGCGGCCAAAAGCGGTTAAAAGGACAGAGATCGACTTCGGGATCGAGCGGCTCTCTCGATCACTTTCGGACATCGTGTCTTCAACTCGATCTGGGTCTCGATCATCTTCGGCGGATCGAGTATTGCATCCGATCTTGGTGTCGATCTTCGGTTGGATCGAGTGGTGGACTCGATCCGGCTCTCGCTCTGCATGGCCTCATTTACGTCTGTACCATCTGATCGATTGCTCCACTCGATCTTTGTCTCGATCATTTCCTTTGGATCGCTTGGGTGTCTCAATCTTGTGGTCGATCTCATCTAGATCTCTGGTCCTTAGCAAACATCTGAACTTCCACGAACCGCCACAACAGCTTCAGCACGTCCACGAACCTCCACGACTCCAAAGTAGCCAGAAACAACCTGAATGTGATGCAAAATGCAAGGAACATGCGTATGCTGGTGCGAGAATGCTCTAGGACCCTAGTGATGGTACCCTGATGCCAAATCGATCTTAGAGAACCAAGTAGCTCCCCTGAGTTGGTCCAACAACTCGTCTATCCTGGGAAGTGGATACTTGTTCTTCACGGTCACACGGTTCAATCCGCGGTAATCAATGCAAAGCCTGAAGCTCCCATCCTTCTTCTTCTCGAACAACACTGGTGCTCCCCACGGTGAACTACTAGGTCTAATGAAGCCTTTGTCCAACAACTCCGTTAGCTGCTTCTTCAGTTCAGCCATCTCTGCGGGCTCCATCCGGTATGGTGCTTTAGACAATGGAGCTGTCCCCGGCTCAAGTTCAATTGTGAATGGATCTGAACGAGCTGGTGGCAGTCCTGTCAACGCCTGAAAAACATCCTCAAATTCCTGCACCACCGGTATACTGCCTAAGTCTACCTCCGGTCCTCCTTCTGTAGTAGTGATTGTTGCTAGATACGCCTCACAACTTTTCTCTATCAGCCGTTCTGCCTGAATAGCTGAAACCACCAAACTTCCTGAGGTTGGTCTAACTCCCTGATAAACCAAGACCTCTCCTTCTCTCTCAAATCGCACCCTTCCACGGTGACAATCCAAGTCAGCTCTGTGCTTGCCTAACCAGTCCATTCCCAAAATGACATCGTAGGACTTAACCCTACAGATCACTAGATCCGCTGGCATGTTCACTTCGCCAAACATCACTGGAACATTCTTGACCGTTCCTAGTGAAAACATCACTTGGCCTCCAGCCGCCTGAACTACCCCACAGTCCTCTCCAGGTTCCTTCTGGAACTGACCCTTTCCGATCATGTCCGGATTAACAAAACAATGACTCGCTCCCGAGTCAAACAGAACATGGGTTTCAACCTCACCCATTAGCAAGGTCCCTACACATTCATTCCCTAGAATGCTAAGACTGTATACTAACACACAACAACACACAAAGGCATGTCTAGAAAATACTAAGTACCAGTAATCGGATGAGAAGTGCTCGGTTCCTCGGCTGCTGCTGCACTCGTCGTGTACACCCTCGGCATAATGGCCTGTCTCTTGGCCTGTGATGCAAGCGCCTCCCCTGCTCTCTTCCCTTGAGCCACGGCCTGCTCCACCACACCTGCCTTAGGACACTCACGCTTGAAATGCCCTGGTTCTCCACAACCGTAGCAAACCCGAACCGCACCATCACTGCCGGACACACGGACCACTCGCTGATCCTCCTCCGGACAGTCTCGTATCCGATGCTCTAAACTCCCGCACCTGTGGCATCCACTACCACCGCGCCTACACTCGCCAACGTGAGCCTTGCCACACTTGCTGCACACGCTGCACCCCCCAGATCCTTTGTTCGGTAATCCTTTCCCAAACTTCCGATTCTGTCCACTAGACTGACCCGCCTTGGTCACGGCTGTACTAGCCCCAGCTGACATCAACGCAGCTTCCGCCTGTCCTGACTCCAACAATGCCACCTTCTCAACAAGCTCAGCAACTGTCCTGAAGTCACGAACCACACACCCATTCCTTAGCTCAACTCGCAGTCCACTCATAAACCTGCGAATCAGCTTCTCCTCCGTGTCAAACTCATGAGACACATACTTCCTCAGCTGATTAAACTGAGTCTCATACTGCCTCACTGTAAGCGTCCCCTGACTAAGGTACAAGAACGCCTTCTCTAACTCGTTGTAAGCTTCCTGTGGGAAGTACTTACTCCTGAAAATGTCTCATAAGAACAATTCGCGTTCACCAGCCTTCCAACAATTCCTTTCCACCACGTGTGTGCATCACCCTCCATGTAGTGCACGGCAATATCTCTCTTGTAACCCTCTGGACATCGGATAGACTCAAAATTCCGTTCCAGTCTCATCCTCTACTCATCTGCCTCAATCGGTGTAGAACCTCCAGCAAAGAACTTGGTTGCCAACCGCACCATGTGATCCAAAACCTTGAGGTAACTCGGAACCCTCTCCAGTTGGTCCGCTTCCTCCTCAATCAGATCCGCGTGAACCCCCACCGGTGGTACTACTTGTGGTGCTGCTGCAACCGCCAGAGCAGGAGTCACCGCAGGTAGCCTAGCTAGTACATGTGCTAACATCCCAAGCACAGCCTCTAACCCCACTCGTGCCACATTCGCAGCAACCCCAGCTGCACCCGCAGCATTCCTAGCCACGTTCTCAGCATCCGCAGCATTCCTTGCTGCTTCCACGGCTGCCACTCTAGCCGCCTCATTCGCAACCGCAGCTGCCTGTCTCTCGGCTTCCCTTGACCTCTCAGAAACATCACCGTTAACTGAGTTCACAGACCCCGCAGCCTGGTTGTCCCCATTGTTTCTCACGGTTCTTCTGGTATCAACCATCTGCAAGTACACAATGCCAGTTAGCCGAAGCTAACTCAAAACGTGTTTCACAACACCACACAACAACTTACCGCGAGACCTTGGCAGTGAAGAATGGATCGGACCCCCATAAACCCCAAACAAACAAACAAACAACAGCAGTCACCAATTTCAGTCCTAGAAGCGTTAAAACGCTCTGATACCAACTTGTGGTAACCCAACCCGGTAAACCGTACCGCGGCCGTGGTCCACTACATCCTCTAAGTCCGTTTCTATACTTAGCCATATTTTCGAACTTTTTCTTTATTTTTCTAAGTCTTTCTTATCAATACACAGCGGAATATAAATAACTCATTTCATTCATTTAACTCTCAAAAACACTTAAACAGATTCGGAGTTCCACATAAATCAAATCACAAGGTTCACTAACGATTACAACCAATCATCTAGCAACCTAAACGGTCAAACACCAAAGCCATAAGAGTCTAAACACAAGTCTTAACACAAATAAAACCAAGTCCCGATCCATCCATGTTCATCACTGCCGCCTGGTCTCGCCCCTTTACTGCTTAGTACCTGCACATTCAAGAAGAGAGGCATAAGTATTTCATAAATACTTAGTGAGTACGGTCATCCCGTAACACCTGGTCAGTACCAAAAAACGCAGTCATACTTTCGGATTCAACATTCAACACAATCAATTCGCAATAGACATAACCATATCAAACGGCCATGATCATCTAGCCTAACCAACTAAGATCAATCCCTTTTTAAGACCCATGTCTACTTCAGCGAGAATCCCACATCTCCTAAGCTAGTATATGATCCGGATTACCCTGAGGTTAGCTAAATACCATCTATGCCACGGTAAACACCACAATATCCCATAACATAAGGATTTCTTATCAATTCCAAACACATAACATGAAAATCACACAATCACATGCAAAACACTCAACCCTAGCAATCCTACGGTCCTAGACCCAACCACAGTCATGCACTCACCTTAGACAAGGCTGGAAACAGATTGGTCAGAAGAAATCCCGATGAAAACCGCACTAAAACGAAGATATCTGATCTCCCTAAGAATCTCTCGGCTCACGGTACGATCCGATCCTTATCCCCTCGGCTATCTCTTGATCCGTTCACCTTTCTTCGAGCCAAACTCTGTTTTCTCTCAGAAACCCCACAAAACAAGGCTATTAGCTCGAGGTTATCCGATGAAAACTCAACACTTAGGGAAATATCCGATCGCTTACCAGTTTATCTCGGCGATGGTCGGTTCTGCTCGGCGATAGCCTGATCTCTCTCGGATATCCTCGGGATAAACTGTTTTTCTTAGGATTTTCTCTCGACTATTCTCATCATTTGCTTTACTGCTCTTGAATAAACACAACTCTCCCAAGAAAAGTCTCAAAATCCCTTAAATATTCACAAAACCCTAGGTAACCCGGACTTATCCGACGTTTTCCCGGTTCCAGTAAGTTTTATCCCGGTCCGATTCGATTCTCTCGGCTATTCCCTGTACCGGCTCGACCATTCCTTCGATAAAGCCCAAAATAGCAGACCAAACACTTGGCCCAAGGCCCAAATCCCTTCCCACTCTGATAAACTGCCCTTATCCGAGGTGTTTTCCATTTTTCACTCGGATATTCCTTTTCCTCTCGGACAACTTGTCCCACCTCGGCTAATCCTCTATTTCTCTCGGATGTTTCCTATTCCCCCTCGGAGACAGTCCACTGACACTCGGACTAACCTCCCAGACTCTCGGATATATCCCACTGCACTCGGATAAATCCCATTTCCCTCGGACTGGACCCCATTTCCCTCGGATATGGTCCATCCGGCTCGGCTATCCAGCCCATACCCGACTATTTCACCGGTCAACACCCGACCATAGTCCGAACCTCCATTTCCCAGCCAGTATCCAACCCTTGGCTCGGTCATCCCTCGGACAACACCCTGTCCGGTACGATCATTCCACATTTTCTCGGATACGGATGCTACAGAATCCCTCTGATCAGAAAGGTGAGCACGCCCTGCTGTACTGTCCTGGCCAGCTCGTTTTCATAGTACACGCGAACGGTGGAGAAGAGCTGGTGAACTAGATCCGCATACAGATTGTACTATTGTGTCGCCATCGTGCCCATCCCAATCCTCTCGAGAATCTCCATAACCTCATTCTTAATGCTCATCTTATGCAGCACTGTGATGTCCGCGAATCTGGTGGGAATGATCTTCACGTCCTGCCACTCATTGTAGAATAGCGTGTCATACTCATCCCAGTCCTCCTGTATGTCGCGGAACACACAGGTTTCTCGCGCCACCTCCTACTTTGGTTCTCCTGCGCAAGCTACTCCTGAAGCGATTTTCCGATCCTCTCGCTTAGGCCATGGAGGCCTGCACATTTGTCGACTGTTGTCTGATTGCGTTGAACCTGATGCACCGTTTGATGAAGATGCTGGTCGTGGACTTTTCTCGCATGGAGGCATCTGAAAATTCAAATCAAGAACAAACAAAAATTCACCAAAATAAGCCAATTTTCAAAAATTCAAAAAATCAATGAATCAGAGTAAAATAGACAACGGCGATCAATCACAGCAGTACCAGGAACACAATTCAATCTCAACTTCAACACAAATCACCCAAAATTTCTAGATTTTTGCAAATTTCATCATGAACTTGAAAATTTCAAAAACTTGCAAATCAACCAATAAAATCACATATGGATGGTATCATTCATCTAATACAACCTAACTGTCAACAGTTAAATCAAGCTAATCAAATCGAAAATCGAATTTAACCAAACCTATGATGGACTGAAAATTGTGGATTCCGAACACATACCTTGCAGATCTTGAAAACAAATGAGAGATTGTGAAAGAGGGCCAAAATCCACACGAATTAGGCTTTTTAAACACTCAATTTGGTTAACAAAATCAAAAGTTGAGAATTTGTTTTACATGTTCTAAGTGTTCGATGTTTTTGCAGTTGTGAAGCGAAGAAGAAAAAGAAGGAAATAACGCGTACCTGAGTCTCAGACGGATGACGATCATCATTCCTAATGGGTGACGAGCGTCACCCGTAGAACGACCAGTGCCCATCCAAAATCCTCTCGAGAATCTCCAGAACCTCATCCTTAATGCCAATCTAATGCAGCAATGGTATGTCCGCGAATCTGGTGGGAATGATCTTCACGTCCTGCCACACATTGTAGAATTGTGTTTCATACTCATCCCAGTCCTCTTGTATGTCGCGGAACACACAAGTATCTCGCACCACCTCCTGCTTTGGTGTTCCTGCCCAAGCAACTCCTGAAGCGATTTTTCGATCCTCTCACTTAGGCCTTGGAGGCCTGTACACGGGTCGGCTGATGTCTGATTGCGCTGAACCTGATGCACCGCATGATGAAGATGCTGGTCGTTGTCTCTTCTCGCGTGGAGGCATCTGAAAATTCAAATCAAGAACAACAAAAACTTCACCAATATAAGTAATTTTCGAAAATTCACAAAATCAATGAATTAGAGTAAAATAGGCAACGACGATCAATCACAGCAGTAACAGTAACACAATTCAATCACAACTTCACCCCAAATTACCCAAAATTTCAAGATTTTTGCAAATTTCATCATGAATTCGAAAATTTCAAAAACTTGCAAATCAACCAACAAAATCATATATGTATAGTATCATTCGTCTAATTCAACCTAATTGACCATGATTCAATCGTTAAATCTAGATAATCAAGTCGAAAATCGAATTTAACCAAACCTATGGCGGAATGAAAATTGGGTCGAACACATACCTTGCAGATCTTGAAAACCAATGAGAGATTGTGAAAGAGAGCCAAAATCCACAAAAATTAGGCTTTTGAATCACTCAATATGGTTAAGAAAATCAAAATTTGCGAATCACTTCAAAACCACTGCAGCATCATTGGTAGGAGTAGCCAATGCATCTACCCACTTTGATATATAGTCAACAGCAACCATAATGTATCTTTTCCCATAGGATGAAGGAAAATGACCCATGAAGTCAATTCCCCAACAATCAAAGACTTCAACCAAGAGAATGAAGTTATGTGGCATCTCATGTCTTCTGCTAATCTTGATTGCGAGTCTGCTGAAGTGCTGATGAGCGTCACCCCCTGGTGTCGCTCGTCACTGCCCTGTAGTTGCGAGAAGATTGCATGTTTTCAATACTTTCTTCCTCCATTAGAGTCTCTATCAGATAAACATTCTTCTCAGGCAAGAAATCATTGAATGGCACGTCATCTTCAATCCTGATCCTAAAGAGATGATCAGCAACTCTATTCTAAACACCTTTCTTGTCCTTGACTTCATTACCAAACTCTTGAAGAAGCAGAATCCATCTCAATAACCTTGGCTTTGCATCCTTCTTCTGCATCAAATACTTCAGTGCTGAATGTTCTGTGTGGATCACGACCTTGGAGCCAAGAAGGTACTGGCGAAACTTCTCAAAGGCAAAGACAACAGCCAACATTTCCTTCTCAGTAGTTGCATAGTTCTTCTGAGCTTCATCCAGTGTCCTGCTGGCAAAGTAGATGGCGTGTAGCTTCTTGTCTTTCCTCTGTCCCAACATTGCACCAACTGCAAAATCGCTGGCATTACACATAACCTCAAAAGGCAAGTCCCAATCTGGAGGCTGCACAATAAGAGCTGTAACCAAGGCATGTTTGATCTGCTCAAAAGCTGATTGACATTCTGCAGAGAATTCAATCTTCACATGTTTGCAGAGAAGAGCGGTAAGAGGTCTTGCAATCTAGCTGAAGTCGTTTTTAAATCTTCTGGAGAACCCAGCATGACCCAGAAAACTTCTCACTGCTTTGACAGAATTAGGTTCCTGCAAGCTTGTCATCACTTCCATTTTTGCCCTATCCACTTCTATGTTATCTCCAGAGACTCTATCACCAAGAACAATGCCATCTTATACCATAAAATGACACTTCTCCCAATTTAGACCCAAATGCTTCTCTTCACTTCTCTGCAGAACTGCACACAAGTTTTCCAGACAGGACCCATAAACTGAGAAGTCATCCATGAAACAACCATAAACTTCTCAATCAAGTCAGTGAAGATCGACATCATGCATCTCTTAAAGGTTGCAGGATGATATATCATGGTTTTTATGGTTTTTAACAATGATATAAGTCCTTTTTATTGAGTCTTTTTGGTCTTTTTAGAGTCTTAGAAGAGTCTTTGCAGGTTATAGCATGTCTGGAGCATAATTGGAGATATTGGAGCCTTTTGGAGCATTTCGAGTTGATGCCACGAAGTACCTAGCTAGGGAAGAAAAGTATGCACATGGGTGACGCTCGTCACCCATGAAGGAAGGAGGTCGTGGCTGTTTTCTAAAAGATAGAGGATTATTTGCAGTTTTGGCCCAGAAGTTCTAGTATTTGCAAAAAAACCCCAGATCGTATTTTACCTTGTATATTAGGTTTTTCAGCCATTCTTTTGGCAGATATCTTGTATCTTATTTTTTTATAGAGCTTGAGAGAGATATTTGTAGAAGAGCTTTTGGAGAGACAAATCAGACTCCTTCAGAGCAGATTTCGAACTCCTTCATCTTCACTTCTTATTTCTTTTATGCAATCAATTCTCTTCATGATGTTTTCTCAAATCACCATGTCTGAGTAGTTTGTTAGTTAAGTTAGGGCTTTTTCATGGGTTGATGAAGAGTTTGTAGAATTGCTGCCTGTTAGGACTATCTTATGGTTTTTCATCTCTGCTTGCTTTAAAATCGAATTTCTTAGACACATCATCTAGGAATCCGAAAACCATAGGTTGTTAAATATATGTGAGAGCATTATTGATAACCTGAACTAGTATTTGATGAGCAAAACAACTTAGTGCTAAGAGATTTGGCTTAGGAGTTTTATAAACAATTGAATCTGATCATTCCTGCATGCTTAGGTTGTTAGGGTTTGCAAAGAGATTTGAAACTCTGTGATTTAGGCATAGATAACTTCTGCAATGAGAATTGATTAGTTATACATCAGTGATTCATGTTTAAAACGGTTCTTAATCATTCCTGATTTCATGCATTCTACATTCTTGGATTCAACTTGCGAATTGCCCTGACTTAGCGCTTTTAGTCTTCTGAAACTAAATCATCTTCCAAAAATCGTTTGCTTACTTTTATTTATTCATTCGCATTACATACATTATATTCTGCTTAGCTTAATCCGAATCTACATTCGATAGTGTAGTCTGCATTACTCCTTTGGGATTCGATACCCCTTGTACTACAACTGCTTTTGTTGTGCACTTGCAGTAGTTTTATTTGGGTAAAACCTGACCCTATCAAGTTTTTGGCGCCGTTGCCGGGGAGTACTAGCTGCCTATCGATTTCTAGTATTAGGATTTTGTCTAAGTTTTAATTTGTTTACTAACTTTTTGCTACCTTTCTTTGTTCCTGTTTCAGGTGTATGCCTAATCGCAGAACCAGAAGCAACAAGGAGAAGGAGCTTGTGACTTTGAGCATCGACGAACTAGCTAGGTTGGAGAGAACTAACAGGAAAGCTAAGAAGCAATCTACAATGGTCGCTCCACTTATCTTGGTCACTTGGTTGACAGGGAAGGAAACAGGAGGAACGAAGAGGGGTAGAGGATTGATCAAGAGGGGAATGTCATTGTTGAACAGCAGGTTCAACAAGTGAATGAGAACGTGGGAGTCCCTGCTACCGCCAATAACGCTGCTGGGCGTTTTGTGCAGAGGACTCTAGGTGACTACAACAGACCTGATCAGTTCTATGCCAACAGAGCTGCCATCAGACCTCCTGCCTTCCAGAGGAACGATTTTGAGGTTAAACCTATCTACTATCAGCTGGTTGGCCAGCATCCATTCCATGGCCTACCTCATGAGCATCCTATGGATCACATTGAGAGGTTTTAGCTTCCAGTGTCAAAGCTAATGGTGTTAGCAATGACTTTCTGTTCTGCAAGCTTTTCCCTTACTCTCTTGAAGGAGAAGCTGCATATTGGCTGAAGCAACTGGAACCTGCTTCATTGACCACTTGGGAAGACACTAAGAATGCCTTTCTGAACAACTTCTATGATAATGCAAGGTCAGAAGACATGAGGACGAAAATTGTATCCTTTACACAAGGTCCTACTGAAGCTTTTAAGGCTTCTTGGATCAGGTTTAAGTCTTATCAAAGGGACTGTCCTCATCATGGTTTCAATCAGGTGCAGCTGCTTGGTATCTTCTTCAGAGGCATTGACTGAAAATATCAGATGGCGCTGGATGCTTCAAGTAGTGGAAACTTCAACACCAACAGACCAGAAGAAGCTGTAAGATTGATTGAAAACTTGGCCTGCAACAACAACACTAAGAATGCAGATTTTCAGAGAAAGCAGCAGGCTGGTTTGAATGATGGAAACCAAATAGCTGAAGTTAAGGCTAAGTTGGACAGCATGCACAACCTTTTGGTGGGAAAGAAGTTAGTCAAATTCGCTGCAGAAATGGAGAGTTTCGAAAATCCTGAAGACATTGAGCAGAAAGATGTTAACTTCATCAATGGAGGTTTTCAGAACCAAAGGTTTGGGAATCAACAGTGGAACAGAGGATTTAATGGCAACAATCAGAAGAACACATTCCCAGGAAACCAGAATGCTTATGGTTATACTCCAATGCCACAGTTCCAGAAGACTGAAGTTGAGAAACCATACCAAAACATCAGGAATTTTGGTTCTTCTTCTTACCGAACTGCACCTCCACAAGAAATAAAATGGAAGCTATGCTGGAGCAGGTACTTGAAGGACAGCAGAAGATGACAGTGAACTTCAATGGCAAGCTAGATTCGCTGTATCAAGACCTGAATGGAAAAATTAAGAGTCTGAACTCTCACATGAAGAAGCTTGATGTACAGGTTGCTCAAACTGCAGGAGCTGTTCAAAGGCAAGAGGGATTCCTTCCTGGAAGGACTGACATCAATCCCAAGCATGAGGTTAATGCCATCACAGTCAGGAATGAAAAGGAGCTTAAAACAGTGCAGAAAAAGAGGTTGAGTGCAGAACAGATCGTGAGACTCATGGAGTCTGAAGATGAAATTTTTTCAGTCTCAGAGATAAATGACGAGCGTCACCAAGGAGGAGTGGCGCTCGTCACCAACATACAAGAGAATTGGGGGTTGTCACAGGTTAGTGACGAGCATCACCCCCCTGGTGACGGTCGTCACCCACCTCAGAACGAAGCTGTTCACCTGTTACTGCAAATTATGACCAGGAACGTGTCTATAAACCCAAAACACCATTCCCCAAGCATTCTAGGAAGTCTAAACATGAGATAGAAGAAGCCAGATTCAAAGCTATGATAGACAAGCTGATGCTTGAGATCCCTCTTGTTGATGCAGCCAAGCTTTCACCAGCTCTAAGAAGGTATGTAAAGAGGATGGTGGTGAATGGTGTAAGTCCTAAGGAACGAGCATTGCTTACCAGAGACATCAGTGCAATCCTCTTGAGTACAGTTCCAAAGAAGAAGAAGATGGTGACTGTTTCTGAACAAGCCAATACCATCACTCAAAGCAGAGTTCCAGAGAAGCTATCTGATCCAGGGACCTTTGTGCTTGATTGCTCAATATCTGCAGGACGTTTTTCACACTCTCTATGTGATCTAGGGTCAAGTATTAACTTGATGCCTTTCTCTGTTGTTGCTAGTCTTGGAATGACTGATTTCAAGCCAGCTGGGATCTCTCACATCCTAGCAGATCGAACCATAAGGACCCCAGAAGGCATGTTAGAGGATGTTCCTGTTAGCATTGAAGGCTGCATAATTCCTACAGATTTTGTAGTTCTGAAATATGCTGAAGAACCTAAAGATCCTCTTATTCTTGGGAGATCATTCTTGGCTACTGCTGGTGCCATCATTGATGTGAAAAAGGGAAGATAAAGCTTGATTTGGGTGATGTTGTCATGAACTTTAACATGGATAAGTTAAGATGGAGTTCTACCATTGATGGTCTGACCTTTTCTGTAAGGACTTCCAGAGATGAAGAGAATGTCATGGAACATTCAGAAGACACTACTGATGGGTATGTAACTGAAACTGATACAAGTGGTCAAGTGAACAAGATGGCTATTGAAGAGGCAATATCTGAAACTTCTGGAAAATATGTTAGTTTTGAGGATTGGAATGAAGATGATACCTTCGACATTAGGCTCGAAAAACAGGTTCCAATGAATGCCAAGTTGCTGGAGGAAGATGTGATTGTGGTGGGAGCAAGACTTGCAGAGCTGAACTGCAAGAAAACGGCAGAGTCAGTGACGAGCATCACTGACCTGGTGACACTCGTCACCAACCTGGACACAAAGGAGAGACGTGATATTTACTCTACAAGTCCATCTTATGTTGCCAAACTGAAACTTCACCATTCCACAACCCAGAAACCTGCAACTAGGCAAAGGTATGCACTTCCTGGAACCAAATCTAAACCTCATAATCTCATCAATAAGAACTTAAAAGGTACAAAAGATGCTTCACACTTATGCAAGCAACGAGATTCTCATGGAAAGCTTGGCGTTTCTTTTGATGATTCTGCAGGAAAACAAAGTGTCCCACCCACATTCATGACCCACCCTGCAGATGTTCCTCATTTCCTTGGAAGAATTCATGCATCTACTGCTTATAAACCACCATGGATGAGGAGACATTCTTCTCCAAGGCATTCAATGCCACCTTCTGTTCCACCAGCTGTCTGAACAGCAATCAAAGTCGAGCTAATGACTTTAAACAAGCGCTTAGTGGGAGGCAACCCACTGGTAAGTTTTCTTTTTCATATACTTAGTCTAGTTTTCTATTACATAGATAAAAAAAAACCAAAAACATGAGAAAAATCGGAAAAAAAAAAGTCAGTTTCTTCAGTTTGCTTGGATGATGTCTTGTGAACTTGTTGGACCATGGATTATGCTTTGTTATGTTTTAATGTGTGTTTTGAGTGCTCTTACAGTTTGACTTCGGAGTACACAAGCTGGCATATCATTTAAACATCCAACATGTCGATTCTGGTGTATCAGAGATGGTGACGCTCGTCACCAATCTGGTGACGCTCGTCACCCGATCCACGCGAGGTACCAATTTTCCAACTCGGTTCTACATGTTATCATGCTTCATTTTGACCAACTCTTGGCTTAATAACACTGGGGACAGTGTTGTTTAAGTCTGGGGGAGGTGGTTACTGACGTTGTGTGCTTTGTGTCATGTTTATAGAGTCTTAAAGTTGAGTCAAAAACCTGTTTTATAGAGTCAAAATTTTGAAACTGTCAATTTTTCTTGGAACTAACCATAGGACGTTTTTGCTTATAAGAACCATTGCCACAGTAGTTTATTACAAGTCTTACTAAGTTGAAAGTCATAGGTATATCAGTTTAGCAATGAACGTTTAGGTCCTTAGAGAATCTGGAAAATTTGCTGTTAGCTCCACCTTAATGAACTTTAAACTTCTTATCTTGGTGATTGATTCTTATTGATCTTGATTCTCTCTTTCAGCACTGATAATAAGGTTAAGATACAGTCTCTCTTTGATCTTCCCTGATGTAGTTTTTAAGAGTTTAAGTCCAAAGAATGGTGCATTCATGACCCTGTCTCCTCACAAGAAACAACAGTAGTGAACACACTCAAGAACCTGTCTCCTCACAAGGAACACAAGTATTGAGTAGCACCATATCTTAGACTGTAAAAGTTGAGAAAAAAAAGTGAAAAATCGAAAATATCCAAAGGAAAGATTCAAGGGAAGAGAAAATAGGAGAGCTGTGTTGAGATTGAATTGTTCAGTTGTTAGGAAGGGAAAAGAATCTATAAGTGATTAGGATGATAAAACCTTGATGAGATATCACACTTAGATAGATATAAGGAGTTAGCAGCAGAGATTTCAGATTTCTCGAAGGGATTTGGATTGGATTTGAGAGATTTGCTAAGCTTGAGATGATTAGACAAAAATTTGATCTTGTGTTGACTCTGTGGTATGTGGATTCGAAAGTTCAAACTAGTGTGGTGTTCGTGATGACTGAATAACTGTTTCTTGTTTTTAAACCTCGACCTTATTCTTTGTCTGATGTTTTCTTGAGGGCAAGCAAAAGCTAAGTCTGGGATAGTTGATATATCATGGTCTTTATGATTTTTAACCATGATATAAATCCTTTTTATTGAGTCTTTTTAGTCTTTTTAGAGTCCTAGAAGAGTTTTTGCAGGTTATAGCATGTCTGGAGCATAATTGGAGATATTGGAGCCTTTTGGAGCATTTCGAGTTCAAGCCACGAAGTACCTAGCTCGGGAAGAAAAGTATGCATATGGGTGACGCTCGTCACCCATGATGGAAGGAGGTCGTGGCTGTTTTCTAAAAGATAAAGGATTATTTGCAGTTTTGGCCCAGAAGTTCTAGTATTTGCAAAAAAGCCCCAGATCGTGTTTTACCTTGTATATTAGGTTTTTCAGCCATTCTTTTGGCAGATATCTTGTATCTTATTATTTTAGAGAGCTTGAGAGAGATATTTGTAGAAGAGCTTTTGGAGAGACAAATCAGACTCCTTCAGAGCAGATTTCGAACTCCTTCATCTTTACTTCTTATTTCTTTTATGCAATCTATTCTCTTCATGATGTTTTCTCAAATCACCATGTCTGAGTAGTTTGTTAGTTAAGTTAGGGCTTTTTCAAGAGTTGATGAAGAGTTTGTAGAATCGCTGCCTGTTAGGAATATCTTATGGTTTTTCATCTCTGCTTGCTTTAAAATCGAATTTCTTAGACACATCATCTAGGAATCCGAAAATCATAGGTTGTTAAATATATGTGAGAGCATTATTGATAACCTGAACTAGTATTTGATGAGCAAAACAACTTAGTGCAAAGAGATTTGGCTTAAGAGTTTTGTAAACAATTGAATCTGATCATTCCTGCATGCTTAGGTTGTTAGGGTTTGCAAAGAGATTTGAAACTCTGTGATTTAGGCATAGATAACTTCTGCAATGAGAATTGATTAGTTATACATCAGTGATTCATGTTTAAAACGGTTCTTAATCATTTCTGATTTCATGCATTCTACATTCTTGGATTCAACCTGTGAATTGCCCTGACTTAGCACTTTTAGTCTTCTGAAACTAGATCATCTTTCAAAAATTATTTGCTTACTTTTATTTATTCATTCGCATTACATACCTTATATTCTGCTTAGCTTAATCCGAATCTACATTCGATGGTGTAGTCTACATTACTCATTTGGGATTCGATACCCCTTGTACTACAACTGCTTTTGTTGTGCACTTGCAGTAGTTTTATTTGGGTAAAACCTGACCCTATCACAGGAGCATTACATAGTCCAAAAGGCATTCTGCGATATGCAAAGGTGCCATAAGGACAGCAAAAAGGGGTCTTCTCCTGATCATCTCAATGGATGGGGATCTGAAAGAAGCTTAAATAGCCATCAAGGAAGCAGTAATACTTGTGATTCCCCAGCCTCTTGATACAAAAGTTTTGACTCTCTTGGTCAATCACCCATTGTACTAATCAGTTGTTAGTATTTGGGTTTTTATCAATCCCAAGGGGTTGAGTTGAATGACAGAAGAATCGCAAGTAGAAAACTCTAAGTCAAGTGGAATAGAAAGGTTTTCGTTGTTTACCACAACTCAACTACCAAAGAGAACTAAAAAAAGAACAGTTTAGCAATGATCAATGAACAAAACAGAGCAAATAAACAGAGCGCTTAACAAAATTCGAAATACAAATAAGAGAAGAAAATTTCCTAGATGTGGTTATTGACTTTGGAGAATTCAAAGGCTAACTTAGGTTGTTCCAAACATCACTGATCAAGCAAACAAGCTATCAATTTTTATTCCTAGACATAGAGTTCACAATCAAGCAAGTTAAGTTCAATCTCTTGACAAATAACACTTTGCTAATCATTCTATTCAAGTCAAAATGCTCCTCAAATAGTCAATCACTTGAGCTAAGTCCAGTAAATCCTCTATTAACCAAGATCAGCATTTCATCAAACACTTGGTGGGCATAAATCATGACAAATCTAGCTTAAGAACAGGTCAATAGAGACGAATGAATCATATTAAGCACTAACATATCCTAATAAGGCCTCTAAATTCCCCTAATCTACCACATCTAGAAACCATAAGGTAACTATTCACTAATCACCATGTTAAACATCAAATCACAAAGAGAAAAGAGTCAAAACATGATTAAAAAAGAGATTAAGGAGAAGATTAAAGGCAAATACAAACTTTGATTAAGAAAAGATAGACTGTCTTACAAAACCAGAAAAATTAAGCAAGTACAGAAAACTTAGAACAAAGCTTGATGCTAAAAAATTCTTAGAGTAAGCTATTTATACTAAAAGACAAATGCCCTAACATAATGGCAAAATGAGAAGGAAATGGGACTAAAGAGAAGGAAAACATGCAAAAGAGAACCAAAAAACATGAACTAAATGCAAGCCTAAATGATGTAAATGCATGAGATATCAACACCCCCACACTTGCCTTTTGCTTGGCCTAAAAGAAACAAGCTAAGACAAATGGAGGATGAGGTTTAAAAGTGGGCATTCAAATCCAAAAGTGAGAAGGTAAAGAGATGGAGTCAACACTTAAGTGCATAGTTGTAGGATGCACGTACAATCAGCTGTACTTTAAACAACCTAGTCATGCTCATCATGTTTCAAAATGATCTCAAATCTCAACCTAGATAAATGCTCAAATCAATCAACTCTTTAACATTTATTAAGCTCATAACCATGAATCAAATTTGTGCAAATCAAGTGAAGACATTTAGTTTCAAGGGTAAGGTTATGAAATTAAAATGATCTTATTCAAGCAAAGGGTTTATAAACACAAGGGATCACGCAATGAAAATGATTCTATCTTAGGCAAAATGCTAAAGGTAAAAGCACAATTATGCATGCAATTCAAAGCTCTCTTCTACCCTTTTATCCAAAGATGAATCCTAAAAACTTCTAAACCCTAAGGTGATCCCTAAGTCTACCCTATCCGTAAACTCTAACCCTTCTTATTCTTCATGGCTGGGGAAACTTCTTCTTTTAGCTTCTGTGGCTGCTTCTATTTGTTGGGACTTGCTCCTTTTTGTTGAATTGGCGCCGTTTTTCACCTTTGGTGGATTGCCTTGGGTCTAGTTTCTTCTTTTGATGGACCCTTCAAAGCTTTGTTGTTGGCGCTTTCCTTCTTTAAACACTTAGAGCTTTTTCTTCCCTTTATTTAACCACATCTAGACTTATTTCCCCATACTACCATTCCAAACTTTTTCTTCTTCTTTTAAAGCATATAAACATGAAACTCAAACCACTTAACTCTACCCTTTTATCCCAAACTCCTAACCTATAATCAAGCTCAAAATGCAAGCTGTTATCTACAAGAGAGCTTTTCATTGTCAGCCTTATTCCTAACACTTTTTGCCAAGATAAAATTCAAAAATTATATGCAGGCCTCTTAACTCTCAAGATAGTGTTTAAGCTCAAAAGGAGGTTTGGTTAAGGGAGTGGATTAACTGTCCCATAAGTATGAGGATCAGCTATTTAGATCAACAAAAGTGGTAAGAAGGGAAAAGATGATCCAAATATGTTTATGGTAGCCATGAACTCACTTTTCAATGCAGAAACATGTTATTTACAAATTCAGATTAAGGTTCAAGTTGATATAGTTTATCTTCAAAGAACTAATGCTTTCAGTATGAGATGAGAAGAACAAATGCTTTCAGTATGTGACTTAAGATGAAAAAAAATGAAAAACTAAGAAAAGAATAGACAAGGTCAAACCCCAAATCTCTCCCCCATACTTAGATTACATAGTCCCTTGTGTAGTAAAAGGAATGGGAGAGAGAAGCAACAGCAATATATTACAAAAAACTTAAAAAGATGCAATGATATGTATAATGGTAAGGATGTGGTACCTTAATTGTTGTAGGAGGAGTGGTGGGATGATCCAGATGTCTCTGGCTGTGGAGAATGACTAGCTCTCCTCTTGTTTCTGCTCTCCTTGCCTTGTGAAGAGGCTGCTGCTTCTTGAGGTGGGAGAACCAAACTTTTCCATTGTGCTTGAGCTTGAGTTGAGTTGCCTTAAGTATCCCATTGTTGCCATGTTGTGTGGACCTTATAAGAAGTGTAAGCTGGCGCCTCCCATGTTGATGGTGGATGGGACCTTTGTTCATAAGATGAAGCCCTTGATTGTTCCCATGTTCCCCATTGATCAGTTGGTTGCACTTGAAAGGAGTTTCTCCCTTGAGGCATCCAAACAGTTTTCTCTTCATCATTAGGTTCCTCTTGTGGCACTTGCTCTTCATAGTGAGAGGTGTACTCATGACCAAGGTTTTGATGGGAAGCTCCTCTTGATGTAGACTTATCCTTCTTAAACTTCCCCTTGAGCAGATTCACTAACTTCTTGATGGTCTTGTCTTGCCATTTACACCACTTCTGAAGTTTGTTGATGTGTTCATTAGCAAACTTCAGGGAGCTTCCTTGGCTTGGGACCTCATAAGGCTTGAAGTGGAACTTCTTAGTGTTGTAGTTCAGCACCGCATTCTCATCTATCTCTTCTCTTATGATTCTTCTTGGCTTTCAGCGCTAACAGCAGCTTCTTCTTGTACCTCCTCTTTAGTGTTATCTTCACCTTCTTCTTGTTCATCTTCCTCACTGTCTCCTTCTCTCTCTTTAGTTAAAGGGGCTCAATGGTAAAGCTGACTTTCATCTGGGAATAAAGCTGACATTATTACCCATGATGATGGATGTGAGCTGCGGATTTGGGAGAATGACTCTTGCTGGCTCTCTGAGACCTTTGAGGAACTTGTAAACATGCTTCCCTTGGAAGGTTCAATGAGCTGCTGGCTCTCTGAGTTGCTGAGTCCTTCTTCTCCCTTTTCAAGGTAGTAATTTCTCTTGAGATAATCCAGATCTATCCACACTGGTTACAGAGCATCTTCATTATGCTCCTCAAGGTTCACACCACTTGCCATCATGGTGGCTGTAACAATCCCTCCAATCTGCAGCTGGGGATTCTTCTCCCTTTTGCCCTTGTTCAAGATCCAGCCTCTATAAGTGTAGAGGTGCTCCATAAGCATAGTCACATAACAGGGGAGTTTGGCTGGTCTGCCCAGAGGTAGTCCTTTCATGCTGGAGCTCCCTATTGGCTCATTGCATTGTACATGAAGTCCCTCTCCCTTGCTGTAAGATTGGTTGACTCATTTCTTGCAAAGAATGTGTTTGCAAGAGCTTTATGAGCATATCTCACTGCTGGATGCTTCAAATGCTGATTCCTTGTGACTCCAGCCATGTATTTGCCAGCCCCAATCACTTCCCATAGCATCTTGTGGTGATTTTGGCTGATCTTGAAGTGGCCCCTGTTGTCAACATAAGGGTACATCCCAAGGCCTTGAGAGAGCTCAAAGAAGGTTGCTGTGAACCTTTGCTTTCCAAGCTTGAAAGAAATCCTGCCATCTCCATTGGAAAGTTCACTCTCTTCACAGCTCACCACCTTGAAAGTGGAGAGAAACTTGTAGGAGGGAAGTGGATTCTCCATAAAGTCTCAGAGATTCTCTTGCAATCGCCATAGATCCCAAGCACCTTCATTATGGAAGCACAAGGATATCTTGTAGCCTTGAAAGTGCATTGGTTGAAGTGCTCCATGAGCTCTCTTGCATTAGGGTCCTAGTATGGGACTTCTTATACAGCATTCCCCTTTTCTTTGGACTTGGCAGCCTTTCCATCAACTGGCCTCTTTCCAGCAGCCTTAGATGATTGCCCATCAGCAATACCCTTGCCTTTGTCTCTTCTGGTAAGTGGAGAAGAAGGTGCTTCATTTTGTGGTGCTTGACTCATTCTTCCAGAAGCAGTTTTAGTTCTCCCCATGGTACCTACAAGAACAAAGCTTGAAAGTCCAATGAGTAGATGAACTAAAGTTTGAGAAACAATGACTAAAAGCTCAAAAAATCTTTTTTTCTCAAATATATAAGAGGTTAAACTAGCATTTGAACAAGATGAAACCTCTAAATAACAAAGAGAATTAATAAGCTAAAAGTCATAAATATTCTAGAGTTCTCAACAAGCTTAATCTAGTATGCATATGAACGTAGCATGGTCGCTATAAACAAAGTTAAACATGATTATGCAGAGAGAATTCAAAGCAAGCAAGCAGTTAAGTATATGAACAGTAATCAATCCTGAACATTCTACTTGCTTAGCTAACAGATTCCACCATGCAAAAATCAAAACAAGCACCTTAAACTAAACAAAACTAGCTCTAATGCAAAAGTTTCAAAGACTTTAAGCAAGCACAAGGCATAATGGCAAGAGATGAACAGTTAAGAAAGCAAACCTTTCAGGACTTTTGAGCACTGAAGAGAGACAAATGAAAGAGAGAAAGAGCTAAATATTTCGTGGTACAAGTGAGAGAAGAGCAAAAATGAAGTGTGACGAGTGAAGAGGAGCTAGGTGGCTTTTAAAGGACTTAAGGGGGAACCAAAGGAATCAAACAAGTGGGGGACAAAAACAAAAGTGTTCAGAAGTGGAGCAGGATGGCAGGTAGGAGCCAAAAATTCAAATTCAAACTTCCTTGGCTCCAAGCCAAGAGAAGAAATTGTTTTTAAAAATTCGTGAACTTACCTCGCCGGACCATTGGTCACTTGAGACCGATGGTAGTGATCGATGGGGTCCTATCGGTCACTCCTGACTGATGGCCTTGATCGATGGCCTATCCGCTCCAATGCCATTGGTCACTTTTTATCGATGGCATTGATCGATAGGGTCCTATCGATCACTTCTTGACTGATGGGCTGACCGATAGAAACCATGCCTTGCACTTTTTTGTTTCCCCAAACACCTTCTCAAGCCCCAGGCCGAACTCCTGCTTCTAAAAATAATAACAAAGCATAAAAATGAACTAAAAAGCATAATATATACAAAGGATAACATGGGACTACCTCCCAAGTGTGCTTGTTTAAAGTCACTTAGCTTTACTTTGATTACCTCCTTAGTTGAGGTAAGTAGAAGGAGTCTTGGAACTCCTTGAGGTTATCTTGCTCCCCTTGGGTGTGGTTGGGACTCCATTCAGCTTGATCTTAGCATAAGGCATAGTCTTCCCCCATTGCTACATTTTGAAGCACACCTCACCACATCTTGAGCCACATGGTTGCAAAACCACCTCTCCTACTTCAGTAACCAACTTAATTTCATTTAAATTCTCGTAACAAATCACTTCAAGGACCTCCTTTTCAGGGGTGTCTTCAACCAGCCTTGACAAACAGCAACCATCAAAGCTCTCTCCTTGGTAATCTTCAAACTCAGGCCAGTTTTTGTTAACTCCTTTCACCTTTTTCAGTTCAATAGAGAAAGCATGATCATGCCCCAGCTTATTGCCTTTGCTGTTAAACCTCAAGATTTTATCCTTGGTAAGCCTCAGCTCAGTTGTTCATTCTCTAGCATCAAATATGGTGCCAGCTGAAGCTAGAAATGGTCTTCCAGGAATGATGCATTCTTGACCTGCCCCTCAACATCTAGCACCAAGAAGTCATTCGGTATAGTCACTCCCTCTATCTGCATAGGCACATCCTTGAGAGCTCCTAATGGCATCTTCACAGTCCCATCAACAATGGTAAGAGAAACATTACTTGGTTGAAACTTGGTGTAGCCTAACTCTTTGGCAGTAGAGGTTGGCAGTAGATTGATGCTTGCTCCTAGATCACATAAACAGCTCTTGAAGGTCTTGCCTTTAAGCTCACAAGGGAATGTGAAGCAACCTGGATCTCCAATCTTCTTGATGCTCAGCTCTTTAACTTCTGATGCTTTAGCCTTAGCGCTCAGTTTCCCAAGCTCCTCTTCAGCATTTAAACCTCTCATTTCCATTTGAGCAGCATATAGGGTTTCATACTTCTTGATTAACAACTCCTTGAACCTTCCTGGAAATGGAATGTCAGGTTGATAAGCTGGGAATACATCAGCTTCAGCTTCCTTCTTGGCATCAGAAACTTGAACAAGTTCCTCCCCCTCACTTTATTCATCAATGTCCTCATTGATCATGGCCAGAAACATATCTATTATAGCATCTTCCTCAGGGGTGAAAGGATCAAGAGATTCAACAGCTTGGCCGTTTTTCAGGGAGATTACCTTGAGGGCGTTATGCTGTTGCAAATCGTTTGTTGTTCTCTAAGGTTTTCACCTTTGCAGCTAAGCCATCAACTCCACATGCACATAAACAATCTTGTTATGAACCTCAGCAAACTTCTTGTTCATCTCGAAGGTTGTGTTGACCTGATTGTTGATCATTTGCTGGATCAGAATTTTGAGTTCAGGATCTTGGGAGCTGGATGAAGATTGTGCTGGCGCTTGAGCATTGAATCCTGGAGGGTTATAGGGTGCTCTAGGCGGGAAGTTGTTGTTCCTCTGTTGAAAAACATAATTGTTGTTGTAGGGAACAAAAGGTCTTGGAGCAGCTTGCTGTTGTTGTTGAGGTGGGTACACTTGGTCTTGAGGATTTGCAACATTGTTGCTTCTGTAAGATAGGTTTGGGTTAGGTCTGTACTTGCCATATCCATTGTAGCCTCCTTGATTACCAAGATTGTTCATCTCCTCAACTTGGCACGTATCTTGATCATCAAGCTGAACCAAGAAACCAACAAAGTTAACTTCCTTCTTCTCCCTTAGCAACAGATCCAACTTCTCATGTAGAGCCTTGATGTCCTTCCTGCTAGACTCTAGCTCATCTTTAGCACTTCTTGGAGCTCTGTCAAACTCTTCATTATAATTTCCATCAGATTGAGTTAGATTCTCAACAAGCTCCAATCCTTCATCCACATCTTTTGACAAGAAGTTCCCATTTGATGCAGTGTCCAAGAGCATTCTGATTTTAGGCAAGGCGCCCCTGTAGAGAGTTGAGAGCAGAGAGGCTTGTAAGAAGCCATGGTGTGGGCACTGCAGTGTGTAGCCCTTGAATCTTTCCTAAGCTTCACCAAAGCTTTCATTATTCCTCTATGCAAAGCCTGAGATTTCATTCCTGATCCTCGCAGTCCTTGAATTTGAGAAGAACGTTGCTAAAAAGGCTTTCTTGCACTCCTCCCAACTAGTGCTGCTTCCTTGAGGTAAGTTTTTTCACCCACTGGTGAGCTTTATCCCCAAGAGAGAATGGGAACAACCTTAGTTTGAAGCCATCTTCACCTACCCCATTTATCTTGGTTAGAGAGCAGAGTCTATCAAAGTTATCTAAGTGATCCAAAAGGTCTTCAAGTGGTAACACAGGGAACTTGCTTCCCTGAACCATTAAGAAGAATCCAGATTTGATCTCAAAGTTATTATTCTGAACTGCTGGAGGAATGATCCCTGATCTGTTGTTGTAGGCGTTTGGTGCATCACGTGCGCCTATGGGTCTGACTGCTCTTGGAGGCCAAGCTGCGCCTCTAGGGCCTTTCTGTCCTTGCAAGCCCTTAACTCCCTGTTGACCTTGTAGACCTTGAGCATCAGCTGCTCCTTGAGGACCTTGGAACCTCATGTCATCCACAGCATGTGGCTCCTTATTGTTCATCCTTATTCTCTCCAAGTGTTGCTGTCTTTCCTGCTGTCTTCTTGCTCTCTGACCTCTATCCAACAGATTGATGTTGTATATGAAGTCCACTAAGTTTCTAGAACCTCTGTATCTTAAGTTCAGTAACCTGAAAAAACAGCAATGAGAGTCAAGGATGATTAGTAAGCAAATACAAGTAAAACCTGATCTTAAGGTTTCGTCAAACTTTAATGATCCAAACTGTAACCCCAATGGCAACGGTGCAAAATCGATACAAGAGTTTTGACTCTCCTGGTCAATCACCCATTGTACTAATCAGTTGTAGTATTTGGGTTTTTATCAATCCAAAGGGTTTTAGTTGAATGACAGAAGAATTGCAAGTAGAAAACTCTAAGTCAAGTGGAATAGAAAGGTTTTTGTTGTTTAACACAACTAAATTAGCAACCTAAATGATCATATACCAAATAGAACGCAAAGAAGAACAATTTAGCAATGATCAATGAACAAAACAGAGCACTTAACAAAATTCAAAATTCAAATAAGAGAAGACAAGTTACTAGATGTGGTTATTGACTTTGGGGAATTCAAAGGCAAACTTAGGTTGTTTCAAACATCACTGATCAAGCAAAAAAGCTATCAATGCGGATTCCTAGACATAGAGTTCACAATCAAGCAAGTTAAGTTCAATCTCTTGACAAATAACACTTTGCTAATCCTTCTAACAAAAACAAACTAAAATTAGTGCTAGAACACTCAACAAGCATGAATAACCAACTCAATTCAAGTCAAAATACTCCTCAAACTGTCAATCTCTTGAGCTAAGTCCAGTAAATCCTCTATTAACCAAGATCAGCATTTCATCAAACCCTTGGTGGGCATAAAATGAAGCCTAATTCTAGATTCATGTGATCAGGACAAATCTAGTTTAAGAACAGATCAACAGAGAGGAATCAATCATATTGAGCACTAACAAACTCTAATCAAGCCTCTATATTCCCCTAATCCACCACATATAGAAACCATAAGGTAACTACTCACTAATCACCATGTTAAACATCAAATCACAAAGAGAAAAGATGCAAAACATGATAAAGAAAGAGATTAAAGAGAAGATTAAAGGCAAATACAAACTTTGATTAAGAAAAGATAGTCTGTCTTACAAAACCAGAAAAATTAAGCAAGTACAGGAAACTTAGAACAAAGCTTGTTGCTAAAAAATTCTTAGAGTAAGCTATTTATACTAAAAGACAAATAGCCTAACATAATGGCAAAAGTGTAAATAAAAGCAAGTTCGGGTTGGATCCCATCGATCATAAGTGAATGATGGCTTTCCAGTGATTGGTTTCTTTGGCTCCTTTTGCTCCTTCTTAGCTTGGTTAGCCTCCTGATTCACTCCCGCACTTCCTCCTTGCTCCATTCAGCTTTATAACTACCTAATAACATCCTTGATGCATAGCAAATGCAAACTACAACCTAAATGCAAACTAAGTCTAAAAGGAGAAGAAAATGGGACTAAAGAGAAAGAAAACATGCAAAAGAGAACCAAAACATGAACTAAATGCAAGCCTAAATGATGTAAATGCATGAGATATCAACACCCCCACACTTGCCTTTTGCTTGTCCTCAAACAAACAAGCTAAGAGAAATGGAGGATGAGGTTTAAAAGTGGGCATTCAAATCCAAAAGTACGAAGGTAAAGAGATGGAGTCAACACTTAAGTGCTTAGTTGTAGGATGCACGCACAATCAGCTATACTTTAAGGAACCTAGCCATGCTCATCATGTTTCAAAATGATCTCAAATCTCAATCAAGATAAATGCTCAAATCAATCAACTCTTTAACATTTATTAAGCTCATAACCATTAATCAAGTTTGTGCAAATCAAGTGAAGACATTTGGTTTCAAAGGTAAGGTTATGAGATTAAAATGATCTCATTCAAGCAAATGGTTTATAAACACAAGGGATCACTCAATAAAATGATTCTATCTTAGGCAAAATGCTAAAGGTAAAAGCACAATTATGCATGCAATTCAAAGCTCTCTTCTACCCTTTTACCCAAAGATGAATCCTAAGAACTTCTAAACCCCAAAGTGATCCCTAAGTGTACCCTTTCCGTGAACTCTAACCCTTCATCTTCTTCATGGCTGGGGAAACTTCTTCTTTTAGCTTATGTGGCTGCTTCTTTTTGTTGGAACTTGCTCCTTTTGGGGCCATTTTTCACCTTTGGAGGATTGCCTTGGGTCTGGTTTCTTCTTTTGATAGACCCTTCAATGATTTGTTGTTGGCGCCTTCCTTCTTTAAACACTGAGAGCTTTTTCTTCCCTTTACTTAACCACATCTAGACTTATTTCCCCATACTACCATTCCAAACATTTCCTTCTTCTTAAAGCATATAAACATGAAACTCAAACCACTTAACTCTACCCTTTTACCCCAAACTCCTAACCTAGAATCAAGCTCAAAATGCAAGCTGATATCTACAAGAGAGCTTTTCATTGCCAGCCTTATTCCTAACAGGTTTTGCCAAGACAAAATTAGAAAATGATATGCAGGCCTCACAACTTTCAAGATAGTGTTTAAGCTCAAAAGGAGTTTTGGTGAAGGGAGTGGATTAACTGTCCCATAAGTATGAGGATAAGCTATTTTGATCAAAAAGAGTGGGAAGAAGGTAAATGATGATCCAAATATGTATATGGTAGCCATGAACTCACTTTTCAATGCACAAATATGTTATTTACAAATTCAATTAAGGTTCAAGTTGTTACAGTTGAGTTTCAAAGAACAAATGCTTTCAGTATGAGATGAGAAGATCAAATTTAATAATTCAAGCATGGTTCAGCCTTAACTTCTAGCTTTCTCATGATGCATCAAACAACTAACCACTTAAACATTGAAATCATCTCTAAACACTAAGCACTTTACAAGGAGAATTCATCATTATGCCCTATGCAAATGCAATGCATCCTATATGCAAACACTAGACTCAATCCTAAGCAAATGAAATGCAACTATATGCTTTCTTTTTGGTTTGCAAAAACATGCAAGATTTCTCAAATTTTTTTTTTTTTTTTTTTTTTTTGTATTTTTCTATGCCTTAGATGAATGCATATATGCATGTGACTCAAGATGAAAGAAAATGAAAAACTAAGAAAAGGATAAACAAGGTCAAACCCCGAATCTCTCCCCCATACTTAGATTACACAGTCCCTTGTGTAATAAAAGGAATGAGAGAATGAAGCAATAGCAATATATTACAAAAAACATAAAAAGATGCAATGATATGTACAATGGTAAGGATGTGGTACCTTAATTGTTGTAGGAGGAGTGGTGGGATGATCCAGATGTCTCTGGCTGTGGAGAATGACTAGCTCTCCTCTTGTTTCTCCTCTCCTTGCCTTGTGAAGAGGCTGCAGTTTCTTGAGGTGGAAGAACCAAACTTGTCCATTGTGCTTGAGCTTGAGTTGAGTTGCCTTGAGTATCCCATTGTAGCCATGTTGTGTGGACCCCAGAAGAAGTGTAAGCTGGCGCCTCCCATGTTGATGGTGGATGGGACCTTTGTTCATAAGATGAAGCCCTTGATTGTTCCCATGTTCCCCATTGATCAGTTGGTTGCACTTGAAAGGAGTGTCTCCCTTGGGGCATCCAAACAGTTTTCTCTTCATCATTAGGTTCCTCTTGTGGCACTTGCTCTTCATAGTGAGAGGTGTACTCATGACCATGGTTTTGATGGAAAGCTCCTTTTGATGTAGACTTATCCTTCTTAAACTTCCACTTGACCAGATTCACTAACTTCTTGATGGTCTTGTCTTGCCATTTACACCACTTCTGAAGTTTGTTGATGTCTTCATGAGCAAACTTCAGGGAGCTTCCCTGGCTTGGGACCTCATAACGCTTGAAGTGGAACTTCTTAGTGTTGTAGTTCAGCACCTCATTCTCATCTAGCTCTTCCTCTTGTGATGCTTCTTGGCTTTCAGCGCTAACAGCAGCTTCTTCTTGTACCTCCTCTTCAGTGTTTTCTTCACCTTCTTCTTGTTCATCTTCCTCTCTGTCTCCTTCTCTCTCTTCAGTTAAAGGGGCTCCATGGTAAAACTGACTTTCATTTGGGCAAAAGCTGACATTATTCCCCATGATGATGGATGTGAGCTGCGGATTTGGAGAATGACTCTTGCTGGCTCTTTGAATCCTTTGAGGAACTTGTAAACATGCTTCCCTTAGATTCTCTTTTCAAGGTAGTGACTCCTCCTGAGATAATCCAGATCTATCAACATTGGTTGCAGAGCATCTTCAATATGCTCCTCAAGGTTCACACCACTTGTCATCATGATGGCTGTAACAATCCCTCCAATGTGGAGCTGGGGATTCTTCTCCCTTTTGCCCATGTTCAAGATCCAGCCTCTATTGGTGTAGAGCTGCTTCATAAGCATAGTCACATAACAAGGGAGTTTGGCTGGTCTGCCCAGACGTACTCCTTTCTTGCTAGGAGCTCGCTATTAGCTGCATTGCATTGTACATGAAGTCCATCTCCCTTTCTGTGAGATTGGTTGTCTCCTTTCTTGCAAAGAATGTGTTTGCAAGAGCTTTGTGAGCATATCTCACAGCTGGATGCTTAAAATGCTGATTCCTTGTGACTCCAGCCATATATTTGCCAGCCCCAATCACTTCCCATGGCATCTTGTGGTGCTTTTGGCTGATCTTGAAGTGGTCACTGTTGTCAACATAAGGGTACATCCCAAGGCCTTGAGAGAGCTCAAAGGAGGTTGCTGTGAACCTTTGCTTGCCAAGCTTGAAAGAAATCCAGCCATCTCTATTGGAAAGTTCACTCTCTTCACAGCTCACCACCTTGAAAGTGGAGAGAAACTGGTAGGTGAGATGCTTGTAGGAGGGAAGTGGATACTCCATTAAGTCGCCAAGCCCCATGTTCTCAAACATTCTCTTGCAATCACCATAGATCCCAAGTGCCTTCATTATGGAAGTACAAGGATATCTTGTAGCCTTGAAAGTGCATTGGTTGAAGTGCTCCATGAGCTCTCTTGCACTTGGGTCCTAGTATGGGACTTCTTCTACATCATTCTCCTTTCCTTTGGACTTGGCAGCCTTTCCTTCAACTGGCCTCTTTCCAGCAGCCTTAGATGATTGCCAATCAGCAATAGCCTTGCCTTTGTCTCTTCTGGTAAGTGGAGAAGATGGTGGTTCATTTTGTGGTGCTTGACCCTTTCTTCCAGAATAAGTTTTAGTTCTCCCCATGGTACCTACAAGAACAAAGCCTGAAAGTCCAATAAGTAGATGAACTAAAGTTTGAGAAACAATGACTAAAGGCTCTTAAATTTTTTTTTTTCTCAAATCTATAAGAGGTTCAACTAGTATTTAAACAAAATGAAACCTCAAAATAACTAAGAGAATTCATAAGCTAAAAGTCATAAACATTCTAGAGTTCTCAACAAGCTTAATCTATTATTCATATGAACCTAGCATGGTGGCTCTAAACAAAGTTAAACATGATTATGCAAAGCGAATTCAAAGCAAGCAAGCAAGTAAGTATATGAACAGCATCAATCCTAAACATTCTACTTGCTTAGCTAACAGATTCTACCATGCAAAAATCAAAACAAGCACCTTAAACTAAACAAAACTAGCTATAATGCAAAAGATTCAAAGATTTTAAGCAAGCACAAAGCATAAGAGCAAGAGATGAAAAGTTAAGAAAGCAAATCTTTAAGGACTTCTGAGCACTTAAGAAAGACAAATGAAAGAGAGAAGAATTAAAATGAAGTGTGAAGAGTGAAGAGGAGCTTGGTAGCTTTTATAGGACTTAAAGGGGAACCAAAGGAATCAAACAAGTGGGGGACAAAAACAAAACTTCTCAGAAGTAGAGCAGGATGGCATGTAGGAGCCAAAAATTCAAATTCATACTTCCTTGGCTCCAAGCCAAGAGAGGAAATTGTTTTTGAAAATTCGAGAACTTACCTCACCAGACCATTGGTCACTTGAAACCGATGGTAGTGATCGATGGGGTCCTATCGGTCACTCCTAACCGATGGCATTGATCGATGGCCTATCCGCTCCAATCCCATCGGTCACTTTTGATCGATGGCATTGATCGATAGGGTCCTATCAGTCGCTTCTTTACCGATGGGCTGACCGATGGAAACCATGCCTTGCACTTTTTTTGTTTCCCCAAACACCTTCTCAAGCCCCAAGCCAAACTCCTGCTTCTAAAAACACTAACAAAGCATAAAAATGAACTAAAAAGCATAATATATACAAAGGATAACATGGGACTACCTCCCAAGTGTGCTTGTTTAAAGTCACTTAGCTTGACTTTGATTACCTCCTTAGTTGAGGTAAGGAGAAGGAGTTTTTCAACTCCTTGGTGTTATCTTGCTCCCCTTAACTTTAGTGGTGACTCCATTTAGCTTGATCTTAGCGAAGGCATAGTCTTCACCCCTTGCTGCATCTTAGCGCAAACCTCACTACTTCTTGAGCCACATGGTTGCAAAACCACCTCTCCTACTTCAGTAACCAACTTGATTTCATTCAAATTCTCGTAACCAACCACTTCAAGGACCTTCTTTTCAGTGGTGTCTTCAAACAGCCTTGACAAACAGCAACTATCAAAGCTCTCTCCTTGGTAGGCCTCAAACTCTGGCCAGTTTTTGTTAACTCCTTTCACCTTTTTCAGTTCCATAGAGAAAGCATGATCATGCCACAGCCTGTTGCCTTTGCTGTCAAACCTCAAGATTTTATCCTTGGTAAGCCTCAGCTCAGTTGTGCATTCTCTAGCATCAAATATGGCGCCAGATGAAGCTAGAAATGGTCTTCCAAGGATGATGGCATTCTTCACCTGCCCCTCAACATCTAGCACCAAGAAGTTAGATGGTACAGTCACTCCCACTATCTGCATAGGCACATCCATGAGAACTCCTAATGGCATCTTCACATTCCCATCAGAAATGCTAAGAGAGACATTAATTGGTTGAAACTTGGTGTAGCCTAACTCTTTGGCTGTAGAGGCTGGCAGTAGATTGATGCTTGCTCCTAGATCACACAAACAACTCTTGAAGGTCTTGCCTTTAAGCTCACAAGGGAATGTGAAGCAACCTGGATCTCCAAACTTCTTGATGTTTAACTCTTTAACTTCTGATGCTTTAGCCTTAGCTCTCAATTTCCCAAGCTCCTCTTCAGCATTAAACCTCTCATTTCCATTTGAGCAGCATATAGAGTTTCATACTTCTTGACTAGCAGCTCCTTGAACCTTCCTGGAAGTGGAATGTCAGGTTGATAAGCTGGGAATACATCAGCTTCAGATTCCTTCTTGGTATCAGAAACTTGAACAAGTTACTCTCCCTCACTTTATTCATCAATGTCCTCATTGATCATGGCCAGAAACTCATCTATTATAGCATCTTCCTCAGGGGTGAAAGTATCAAGAGATTCAACAGCTTGGCCGTTTTCCAGGGAGATTACCTTGAGGGCATTGTGCTGTTGCAAATCCTTTGTTGTTCTCTAAGGTTTTCACCTTTGCAGCTAAGCCATCAAACTTGTTGGTCAACTCCACATGCACATAATCAATCTTGTTATGAACCTCAGCACACTTCCTGTTCATCTCGAAGGTTGTGTTGACCTGATTGTTGATCATTTGCTGGTTCAGAACTTTGAGTTCAGGATCTTGGAAGCTGGATTAAGCTTGTGCTGGAGCTTGAGCATTGAATTCTGGAGGGTTATAGGGCGCTCTAGGCGGGAAGTTGTTGTTCCTCTGTTGAAAACCTAGATTGTTGTTGTAGGGAACAAAACGTCTTTGAGCAGCTTGCTGTTGTTGTTGAGGTGGGTACACTTGGTCTTGAGGATTTGCAACATTGTTGCTTCTGTAAGATAGGTTTGGGTTAGGTCTGTAGTTGCCATACCCATTGTAGCCTCCTTGATTACCAAGATAGTACCTGGAAATGCAATGCTTGAAGAAAAAATTAGCATATTATCCTTTGAGAGCACTGTACAGAAAATTATTTTTCAAACATCAAGCATGCATAGGAAAATTCTAAAACAATTCACACTGATTGGCAACAAATAGAATCGAATTTAGCAAAAAAAATTCAGCTCAAAAGGACAAACAAATTGAAAATTAGAATTTCAACAGCAACAAGCAGCGATTTAGTCAATTTCAAGCATATGAAGCAAAAAATATCATCTTCTCCCCACGAAATTATGAACATGCACCAAATTCATCATTATTACTCTAATATGAAGCATTTAAATGGTTAGTATGCTGGAAAAAGAATAACATGCATAGATTTGGCCAAATTCTTAATAATGTGCCAAAATAAGAACAAAATGAACATTTCCCAAATATTTTTACCATAAATTATCAAAGAGAGGAGCAACAATGGTGGCATGCAATTTAAATCCAAAGTAAAATCAATCAAAACAATCCCAACAGACAATCTAATGCAGTTCATCCTAGTTTTCAAAGACTAAACTCATAGAAATGAGAAATATGAACATTAATACCTTACATCCTTGATAAACTTGAAAGAAATGAACTGAGTGTATGCAAAAGATGAGAAATGTGTTCTGCAGAAAGAGAGAAGGTTGTTCAGCTCGATATGGATGTGGAGAGAAGATAAAATGCTAGTTTAAAGGTAAAAGATAAGGAAAATCTAAAATAAATAAAATAAAATAAAATAATATCTAGTTTAAAATTTAAATGCATGTGAGGGAGAAAGAAAAGATTCTTTAACCAGCCATCAAGGTCCACAAAAAGGTTTTACTCGATTTATCCATGTAAAGATTTCAAAAAAACTTTTACACCGGTCATATCGAGCAAAACACTCGATGTGACACCTCGATGTGTACCATATCGGGGACGTCGGGTCCAGAGGCTCGGCGATCCCGCTCGTATGCCTTGGGGGTTCTGTGTTCTGGTCAGCTTCTCCTCCGGGACACTTTGCATCGAGCAGACTCAGAAGATGTTCTGCTCGATGTTGTTGCTCGGTGTGAGGAGACACTTCGGCTTGCATGGCATCATCCGGATGTCTGTTCTCGGCTCGGACATTGTGAATCGAGCAAACATATTGGTGTTTTGCTCGATGCTATATCCCGATGGGGATCTTCTCGTACCCGGTTGTTATTCTCGTCGCTGGTTGTCGTACCGGATATCATCTCATGCTCGAGTCAACCGATAACACCCATATCAAGCAAAACCTTAGATGTTTTGCTCAATGCTACTCCCCGATGTAACTCCATCAAGCATCTTTGTCGACGTACGGGCTGGGGCTCCACGATGTACTGTTTGGAGACTGTATCGAGCAAGAGTTTGCGAGGCCCTACTCGATGCTGCACCCCGATGTGATTACCACCATGAAACTTGGTCGATGTACGGTCCATTTTCCTCAGTGTATGGACTAGGGCTCTCCTGGAGCGATCACATCGAGTAAGGCATTGGTGGTTTTACTCGAAGTGATACCTCGATGCAGTCTACATCGTGCAATCTGCTCGGTGTACGGACTGCTCCTTCACCGAGATAAACTGTATCAGACAGCAATGACAGATGTTCTGCCCGATATGGTACCTCGATATAAAAATAGAGTTTTCTTTCCTTGGCCTTTAAACCATCCTACACAGCCTTGGACCTGTTCTTTGACCTCTGAAACACTAAATAAAGACATTAATAATAAAAGAAAGCATATATTTTCAAGGATAGTCGTGGGATTACCTCCCAACTGTGCTTGTTTTAAGTCACTAAGCTTGACTTTGATGGTTTGAGAACTAGTGAGAAGAGGTTGATGGAGCAGAAGCTCCTTCTTTGTTCTTCTTGTAAGTCCAAGTGCCAACTGACATCAGCTTCTTCTTCTCACGAGATGTCTTCCAGTTTCTCCTTTTCCTGACACATGGTGTGAAAAATGGCTTCACTTCTTTGGTGATCAAGTCCTCATCCACTTTCAAGCCATCCTCAAGCTTCAACTCAGTGTCAAGCTTCTGTTCTGGCTCATCAGGCAGAGTGTCTCTCATCAGCATGTTCATTGTGAAGCTCATAGCTTGCTCCACACTCTCTGGAAGTTGCTGTTGCTCACTCTCTTCCTTCACAATGGTTCCACAAAAAGCAATGGAGGGTGAGACAATCTTGTAGACCTTGTACTCATTAACATTCTTAAGAATCACGGAGCCTCTCTTGAGATCTACTCGAGCTCCTACTGTTGCCAGGAATGGAGTTCCTAGAAGAAGTGGTACCTCTCTTGAATATGTCTTCTCCATAACCACAAAATCTGTTGGCACCAAGCAATTGCCAATCTTTAAAGGAAAATCCTTCACCATCCCTAAAGGTCTTGTTGAGGTATTTTCCACAAAGGTAATAGAGGCTTTGCAAGGTTTCAGCTCCTTGATTCCTAAGGTTTGGCTTAAGTGGAGAGACATAACATTCACAGTTGATCCTGAATCACACAAGGCTCCCACTTTGTCTAGCATTTCAAGTTCACAAGTGATCAGAAACTTTCCTGAATTGGGAAGCTTGGTTAATGTTTTCATCTCCTTGTTTCTATTTCTCTAGAATTGGCTCCACTACTTCCAGCTTGTCAAAAACTTCTTTAAGGAATCTGATTTGATCCTTCACTTCAAGCAAAGTGGTGCCATGCGGAAGCTTTATTCCAGCATCTTGTATGTCCTTCCTAAATTTGAATAGACTGCCATTTGAGCCTTTGTAAAGTGCATTGTGGGGTAAGGGATTGGTGTTTTATAAGCTTGAACTTCAGGAGCTTTACCCTTCTCATTATTGCTTAAAGAGCTACCCACTTGGCGCTCATACAGCTCTTTGAAGTCTTCAGGACTTTCCTTAGCTAAGACCATCAAAGCGTGGTATGTCTCTACAAGCTCCTTATCAACTTCACTGAGCTCTGGTTTGGCTTCTTCTTCTGGATCAACCAAGGCTTTCTCAGCCTATTCCTTCTCAGCAGCTTCTCTTGCAGCTCTCTCTTGCTCCAAAGCACGCTCTTCTTCTCCATTCAAGCTTTCATCTAACCCTTGGAGGAACTGTTCTACAATATCAGTAGCTTCTTGATCATCAATGGTGACATTCAAGACATTTCCCCCACACTTAGCCTTTAACATGTCCACATGTAGCAACATCTCTTGAAGCATCATGCCAAGGTCTTCTAAGGAAGCATCTTCATCATCAAACTTTTCATCCTCTTCAGCAAGCAAATGGCAGAATTCTTTGGGATTAGCTTCACTCTTCCCTGGTAATTGATTCTGAGGTTTTAAAGAGGAAGCTCCTTTGCTTTCTAGAGACTTGACTCTTTGGCTTAGAGCATCTAACTTGCCATGCAGGCCACAAGTAGTGGCGTCTATCTTGTTGTGTACTTCAGCAAACTTCTTGTGCAGCTTTATAGAGGTGTTTGCTTGACCTGTCAACAGCTGTTGCATCATCTTCTTGAGATCAACATCTTGAGTGCTAGAAGAAGTCTGTGTATTGCCAAAACCTGGTGGGACAAAAGCTGGTATTGGCTGAAAGTTGGCTTGTTGAAAACCACCTTGAAATGGTGGTCTTGGAGCAAAATTGTTCTGTTGATTGATAGGAACAAAAGGCTTGGTTCCTTGGGTTTGTTGAGAACCTTGTGAGGAATAAACCTGATCCTGAGGATTACACGTTGGTGCTTCTATAAGAGAAGTTAGGATGATTCATGTAGTTGTTGAAACCGCCTCCTTGTTGGATCATGTTGAAGGCTTCTTCTTCTACAACTGTCCCATCTTCTTCTTGTGTAGCAACACCATCACCAACATAGCTCACATTCTTGAAAGACACACTCAGCAACTTGTCTAACTTGTCACTCAAAGCTTTAATCTCCTTCTTTGTTGTGCTCTCACCTTCAGCGCTTACAACAGCTCTAGATGTTCTGTCATACTCCTCACCATAGTTTCGATCAGAAAGTGCCAGATTCTCCACAAGAGCTAGTCCATCAAAAACAGTATTTCCCATGAAATTTCCATTTGATGCTGTATCCAAGAGCATCCTGTAATTAGGCGTCACTCATCTATACAATGTAGACAGCAAGCTTTCATTTGTGAACCCATGATGAGGGCACTGCAAAGTGTATGACTTGAAGCGCTCCCATGCTTCTGCAAATGTCTCATTCCCATGTTAAGTGAAGCTACTAATTGTATTCCTGAGCTTTGCAGTTCTTGTTGAGCTGAAGAATTTGTTGAGGAATGCTGTCTTGCATTCATCCCAAGTGGATATAGAGCCTTGTGGAAGTGTCTTCTCCCAATGATGTGCTTTTTCTCCAAGACTGAATGGAAACAAGCGCAGCTTCAAAGCAACTTCATAGAATCCTTGAATATTGGGCATACCACACTGATATGAGCATGGACGCATCTAACTTAGAAGATGAGCTTGTAGCTGTTGGAAATCAAGATCAAGACAAGAAGGCAGGTGAGGAAGATCTTGAAGTACAAGGAGGCCCAATGACCCGAGCTAAGACTAAGGCATTTCAAAATGCCTTAGAGGTTTTACTTAACCAGTTTAAGTATGAACCAAGTGCTGAAATGGCTACACTTTCCACCCTGGTCTGTATTGTAGCCGAGGACTAAGCTAATAGGTTTGTGGGACATTTTGTGCTCTTTTTCCCTTAGTGAGTTTTATCCCATTGGGTTTTCTCACTAAGGTTTTTAACGAGGCAAGTGTTCCCACATTGTCATTGCCCATTAATCTTAGCCTTTCCCAAGTCCATTTCTTTCTACCATCCGTGGCTTGGTTATTTTTCAAAGTATCATGTACTTAGTCGTTTTTAAGTCTTGTTTCTTATTTATTTTAGTAGTTTGAACCGATTCTTTGCATGGTTAGTCAAGGGGGTTTGTCCCGAGACTAACTTAATGCTCTTTGTGTTTTGTGTTGTTTCTCCTCTCCCTTAAAACCATGTACGGGAGTTGAGTTGTCTCTTCATCTATCTTTGAATAAAATTTTCCTTTGCAAAATAGATCATCTCTCTTGCTGCGTCATATCCTTGAGAAACTCTACTTAGAATCATAGGTGTGTCATATCCTTTGTGTTCTAGTAGTTTGTATCAAGAGCCATCCGCAACTCTTGCTGCATTCCATCTTCACTCTTCCCCCTTTTTCACTTCAAACGGATCAACCTCCTATCATCACTCGGATCATACCCTCATCACGTACCAAATCACTCGTGGGTTGGCTTGTAAGGTTACGATCATCAACGGAAATCATATCAAGTGGTATCAGAGCAAACCTTCCAAAGTTAAGTTTTCTGATCCGATCTACTCTTGTTTTGGCAATTCATATTTTGACTCTTCATCTACTTTCAACCAGGGCTTTGTTTCATTCGATCTATATCATTTCTAGTGTGCTAGAATTGTTTAGCGTCACTTCTGTTTCAAAAATCCTTTTTAAAGGATTGTATTTGCCAAACCCTTTCGTTTTTAAATTTTGTTTTAATTTTAAAAACCTTGTTCATCACGGATTTATTCTTTAGAATTTTTCAAAATATTTTTAAAAATTGTTTAGAATTTTGTTTAAATTCTAAACCACCAAAGAACTACTTACTGCGAGTAGATTTGCCTTTTCAGGAACGATGGCCGGAGATGATGATCCAGAGCCATCAGCCGTGCGTGCTCAGAGGATATTGGTCGAAGCTCTCACAGCCGAGATGAAAAAAATGTTACAAACAGAGGTAGGCAAGATCAGACAAGAGTATGAGCAGAGAGAAGAGGCTCAGAGACGTCCAGGCAAAGAAACCGCGAGAGAAGACGAACGAGAAGGACAGGCTAGTGGACATCAGACTGATCAATACTACAAAAGCAGTAGCTCTTCTAGAAGTGGCCGTAGAAGCTCTAGACAAGGCAGAGAACGTGTGCAAGACAACTTGGCCGGTCTAAAGTTGAAGATTCCCTCTTTTCACGGCAAGTGTGATCCGGATGCCTACCTTGAGTGGGAAAAGAAGATAGAGTTGGTATTCAACGTTCAGCATTACACTGAGGAGAACCGTGTTAAAGTGGCGGCCACAGAGTTCTACGACTATGCCCTAAGCTGGTGGGATCAGCTCGTCAAAACCAGAAGGAGAAACCAAGAGTATTCGGTTACCACATGGAATGAGATGAGAAACTTGATGAGGAAATGATTTGTTTCGAGCCATTACCACTGCGAGCTACATCAGAGGCTTCGGAGATTGACGCAAGGCAACCGTTCTGTGGAGGAATATTTTCAAGAGATGGAAACACTTATGCTTCGTGCGGATATCTTGGAGGATAGGGAGGCTACAATGGCTAGGTTCCTCGGAGGCCTTAACCGCGAGATTCAAGACCGCCTAGAGACACAACAGTATGTCGACCTGGAAGAAATGCTTCATAAAGCAGTGTTGTTTGAGCAACAAGTTAAGAGAAAGGGGTCGTACCGTTCGGGTTCTAGTGCCAGAACAAACAATCATACAGTTTACCCGCGGGACGACAGAAACTCGTATCGGTCAGTTTACCCGCAGAATGAGAAGAAATCATCCGAGAGAGGACAAGCCGATCAGTTCCAAACCCGAAGCTGTCCAACCATACGGAAAACCTAAGGAGGCTAGTACCAAGGCTCGTGATGTGAAATGTTTCAAATGCCAAGGCCGTGGACATTACGCCAATGAGTGCATCAACACACGTGTTATGGTGTTACTAGAAAACGGCGACATAGAATCAGAGGATGAAAAGCACGAGGAAACAGAGGAGGAACAAGAGTTATTGCCAGTACAAGGAGAGTTACTTGTAGCAAGAAGGACATTGGCCGTGCAAAGCAAGCCGGAGGAACAAGATCAGCGTGAGAACCTGTTTCACACCCGTTGTTTGGTTCAGGGAAAGGTTTGCAGTTTGATCATAGACGGCGGGAGTTGTGCTAATGTTGCGAGCAGTATCATGGTCAAGAAGCTGAGTTTGCAAGCTACTCCTCACCCAAGCCCGTATAAGTTACATTGGTTGAATGATAAAGGAGAAATGAATGTCACTGAACAAGTCTTAGTGCCATTAGCAATCGGTGAGTATAAAGATGAGATACTTTGTGATGTGCTACCTATGGAAGCAAGTCATATCCTGCTAGGGAGGCCATGGTAATTTGACCGCCGGGTGATACATGATGGATTCTCAAACAGTCACTCCTTTGAGTTTAAGGGTAAGAAGAATATTTTGATTCCCATGACTCCTCAAGAAGTCTACAATGATCAGAAACACACCTTGAGGTCAGCCAAACATCTAAACTTCTTTGCTAAGGCTGGACAGGTTAAGAAAGCTTTAAACTCGGAAACACCTATGCTGTTATTTGTTTATAAGGAAACGTTAACCACCATGGCTGATCTTACACCGGTGTATCCGAGTGAAATGCAAACTCTTATTCAGGATTATAAAGACGTCTTTCAAGAACAGACACAACCAGGTCTACCTCCCATCCTGGGAATAGAACACCAAATACATTTCATTCCCGGGGCATCATTGCCAAACCGTCCCGCATACCATACCAACCTCGTGGATACCAAAGAACTGCAGAAACTGGTGGATGAACTGATGGCCAAGGGACATATCCGTGAAAGCATGAGCCCTTGTGCGGTTCCAGTACTTCTAGTCCCAAAGAAAGACAGTAGCTGGAGGATGTGTGTTGACTGCCGTGCAATCAACAATATCACGGTGAAGTATCGCCATCCCATCCCTAGGCTAGATGACATGTTAGATGACTTGCATGGTTCTAACATTTTCTCCAAAATTGATTTAAAAAGTGGTTACCACCAGATCAGAATGAAAGAAGGGGATGAGTGTAAAACCGCATTCAAAACCAAGCATGGTTTATATGAATGGCTGGTTATGCCATTCGAATTGACCAATGCCCCTAGCACTTTTATGCGTTTAATGAATCATGTTCTTAGGGCGTATATAGGTATCTTTGTGGTAGTTTATTTTGATGACATCCTTGTTTATAGCAAAGGTCTAGAAGAGCATGTAGAACACATTAGACTAGTGCTTGATTTGCTCAGAAAAGAAAAACTATACGCTAACCTTAAGAAGTGTACTTTTTGCACTTCTAGTCTTGTTTTTCGTGGTTTTGTAGTAAGCTCAGAAAGGAGTCAATGTGGATGAGGAAAAGGTGAAGGCCATCCGTGACTGGCCAAGTCCTAAGACCGTAGGAGAAGTGAGAAGTTTCCATGGCTTAGCCGGTTTTTATAGAAGATTCGTGAGGGACTTTAGTATTATAGCTGCTCCACTCACTGAAGTCATCAAAAAGGAAGTTGGGTTCAAGTGGGAAACGGCTCAGGAGGAGGCTTTCCAAAGCCTAAAAGAGAAGCTTACTAACGCCCCTGTTCTTATCTTACCTAATTTCTTAAAGACTTTTGAGATTGAGTGTGATGCATCAGGAATAGGTATTGGCGCAGTCCTAATGCAAGACAAGCAACCCATAGCTTTTTTCAGTGAGAAGCTCGGAGGGGCCATGCTCAATTATCCGACATATGATAAAGAGCTGTACGCCTTGGTGAGAGCCTTACAAACGTGGCAACACTACCTCTGGCCTAAAGAATTCATTATTCACATGGACCATGAGTCTCTCAAACACCTCAAAGGTCAGGAAAAGCTCAACAAAAGGCACGCAAGGTGGGTTGAATTCACAGAAACCTTCCCATACGTCATAAAATACAAACAAGGTAAGGACAATGTGGTTGCCGATGCATTGTCAAGAAGGTACACTCTTCTCACTACTTTAGAAGATAAGGTGCTAGGATTTGATCAGCTTAAAGAGCTATATAAAGATGATGATGATTTTTCAGAAACTTTTGCTTCTTGTTTCAAATCTCCTTCGGGTAAATTCTTTAAACAAGATGGGTTTCTCTTTTATGAGAACCGTCTTTGTGTACCTAATTGTTCTATGAGAGATTTGTTTACCAGGAAAGCACACGGTGGCGGTTTAATGGGTCACTTTGGCGTGGCAAAAATCTTAGAAGTCATGAAAGATCATTTCTATTGGCCACACATGAGACGTGATGTTGAGAGAATTTGTGGGAGGTGCAACACTAGTAAGCAAGCCAAGTCCAAGGTGCAACATCACGGTTTGTACTCACCTTTACCCATACCTTCTCATCCGTGGAATGACATTTCCATGGACTTTGTTTTAGGCTTGCCTAGAACAAAGACAGGTAAGGATTCTATCTTTGTTGTAGTGGATAGATTCTCTAAGATGGCTCATTTTATTGCTTGTCATAAAACAGATGATGCTTTGCATATAGACAATCTTTTCTTTAAGGAAATAGTTCGCATTCATGGTATGCCTAAGTCTATTGTTTCGGATAGAGACACCAAGTTCCTTAGTTTTTTTTGGAAAACCTTATGGTCTAGGCTAGGAACTAAGTTGATGTTTTCTACTATTTGTCACCCACAAACTGATGGTCAGACTGAAGTAGTAAATAGGACTTTAGGAGTATTATTGAGGGCTTTGATTAAAAAAGAACCTTAAGTCTTGGGAAGAATATTTGCCTCATATAAAGTTTGCATATAACCATGTCGTGCATTCTGCTTCTAAATATTCGCCTTTTCAACTTGTTTATGGATTTAACCCCACTTCTCCTTTGGATTTAATGCCTTTACCTTTGAGTGAAAAGATGAGTATAGACGGCAAGAGAAAGGCCGAGTTAGTGCAGCATATACATTCGGAAGTCAAGAAGAACTTAGAGGAAAAGACAAAGCTTTATGCTAAGCATGCAAACAAGGGGAGAAGCAAGATGATCTTTGAGACTTGTGATCAAGTTTGGGTACATTTGAGAAAGGAACGCTTTCCGGCTGAAAGAAACTCCAAGTTGAAGCCTAGTATTAATGGACCATATACGGTTACAAAGAAAATCAACGACAATGAATATCAACTTGATCTTCAAGGTAAGTATCCTATTAGCTCAAGCTTTAACGTTACTGATTAAATTACTTATGTTGATGATGTATCGGATTTGAGGTCAAATCCTTTTCAAGAAGGAGGGGATGATCTGAGCATGGACGCATCTAACTTAGAAGATGAGCTTGTAGCCGTTGGAAATCAAGATCAAGACAAGAAGGCAGCTGAGGAAGATCTTGAAGTACAAGGAGGCCCAATGACCCGAGCTAAGACTAAGGCATTTCGAAATGCCTTAGAGGTTTTACTTAACCAGTTTAAGTATGAACCAAGTGCTGAAAAGGCTACACTTTCCACCATGGTCTGTATTGTAGCTGAGGACTAAGCTAATGGGTTTGTGGGACATTTTGTGCTCTTTTTCCCTTAGTGAGTTTAGTCCCATTGGGTTTTCTCACTAAAGTTTTTAACGAGGCAAGTGTTCCCACATTGTCATTGCCCATTAAGCTTAGCCTTTCCCAAGCCCATTTCTTACTACCACCCGTGGCTTGGTTATTTTTCAAAGTATCATGTACTTAGTCGTTTTTAAGTCTTGTTTCTTATTTCTTTTAGTAGTTTGAACCGAGTCTTTGCATGGTTAGTCAAGGGGGTTTGTCCCGAGACTAACTTAATGCTCTTTTTGTTTTGTGTTGTTTCTCCTCTCCCTTAAAACTATGTACGAGAGTTGAGTTGTCTCTTCATCTATCTTTGAATAAAATTTTCCGTTGCAAAATAGATCATCTCTCTTGGTGCGTTATATCCATGAGAAACCCTACTTAGAATCATAGGTGTGTCATATCCTTTGTGTTCTAGTAGTTTGTATCAAGAGCCATCCGCAACTCTTGCTGCATTCCATGTTCACTCTTCCCCCTTTTTCACTTCAAACGGTTCAACCTCCTACCATCACTCGGATCATACCCTCATCACGTACCAAATCACTCGTGGGTTAGCTTGTAAGGTTACGATCATCAACAGGAATCATATCACACACATTTTGTCAAACTGATCCAAATGGTCTAAAGGATCTTCATTGGCAGACCATGAAATCTGTTTTCTTGCACCATATTGATTAACCCAAGCTTGATCTCAAAGTGGTTTTGGTGCACAGCTGGAGCATGAATTCCATTCCTGTTGTGGTGAGTATCAGGCGCATCACCAGCTCCTATAGGTCTTGCAACTCTAGGTTCATGAACTGGTACTCTCAAACCCTGAAGTCCAGCCGCTTGGTTCAAAGCATCTTGTGCTTCATCTATGTTTGTTGTAGCTTGTTGTAAAGGCATTTGTCCTACAACACCAACATGTGGTAACTGAGCTTCTTGCTTTGCCATCCTCTTTTGTTCTAACTCTTGAACTCTCTTTCTTACAGCTCTTCTTCTACGGATGTTGTCAATAGAAGTGGTCAGATATGATGAGCCTGTGGACCTTAAATTCATACAAGTACCTGAAATAACATAGCAAATAAAACAGAGCAAATTAGTAACCTTAATGAAAAGAACTTAGTCTAACAGCAATGTTAATAAAGAATCCACAAATGGCAACGGCGCCAATTTGAAGAAAAGTTTTTTTGAGGCCCTTGCTATACTTCAAAGTAATCATAATCCCCAAATCAGATGTAGTATAGGGTCTTAGGTGTCAAACACACTTGTGATGGCGTATTCTTCAACCATGAGCATAAAGATCAGAACCATTCTAGCCTAAGAGAAGTACTATGAAGGTAAACAACCCTCACCCAAGAAAGAATTCAGATCAACCTATCAATCTTGTGAACCATGTAGGGACCTAGTTAGCTAAGCACCAATCAAGAATATGGACTTAAGCACACAGTTGCGAAATCCTAACAATGCTAAGCAATGAAGAGGAATCAAACAAAGGCATGATCTTTCGATGCATACTATCTAACCATCAAGCAAGAATCTCAAAACCAACACTATCTACCCCTAAGGGAATCATCTAGCAAGGTGAACTATCACTTTGGTGTCACTGAACAAAGGAAACATAGACCAAGCTAAACTATCAAGCCAAATAAGTGAACCATGCATAGAAATAATATATAAAGCCATCAAGTGAACCATATGCATCAACAATACGATACTTAATCAAAAGGAGCAACCTTTATGAACAATAATCACTTTGCAAGAGAAGGAGACAACAGAGAACAAACTAATCAAGCTTAACCACCCCTTAATCACATCTTAATCACCACTTTCCCTACTTAGAACCCTAAATCTAAGGTAAACTACTCACTAATCATGTTTAATCCCATTTATTTAGAGTTAAACATGATTAGATGAGATTAAAATGCAAAGATAAGAAATCTAAACTACCAGGGTGCTAAAACAAAGATCAACAGACAAGATTAAATCATAAAAGTGCAAACTTTATTAAAGGAAAAGGATCTAGAGCAAATCGCCCTTTAAGGTGCATGAACAAGATGAAAAGAGAAAAGTTTTTGATAGAACGCAATAGATGACATAAAGACAATGTTTTGTGGTTTCCCTTTTATAGTTGGGAACCAAAAGAAGGGTAAAAAACCTAAAAACAAGATAAGGTCAACGAAAATCAGATGGTCAACGCGCGGATAAGTTGCATCGGGGTTGTATGGACGGTGTTCTGCTCGATGTACAACCCCGATATGGCTCGTGCACCGCGTATCAGCTTCCTTGCTCGATGTTAGACCTCGATGCAGACCAAAGGCTTGGACTCCTCGAACTGATTTTCTTCCTCACGTTCTGCGGCTCACATCGAGCACACTCAACAGAGGTTTTGCTCTATATCCTTGCTCGTTATGGGATCAGACAATGCAAAAGCTCCTTCTTGACATCCTCTTCGAACATAAGCTGCTTTCATCTCCTTCCCAACTTCAAGAACCTCCAAAACCACCTGAAATTCACCACAAATATGCACATGCATGCAAATGTATGCATTCCTAAACTAAATGCATGCAATGATGATTCTTAGTGCAAATGAGTCTAAAATACAAAACTATAATGCAAAAACAAGGGAAAAGATGCATGAAATACAGCCAAAAATGCCTTAATATAGCAAGCTATCACCTTGTTGCAACCCTTACTGCGGAGCTATGTATATGTATGACTGAGTTTACTAGTATATAAATATTCAGTATCTAGCACAAAATTAAGAATCAATTGAAATTTATAAGTGGAAATTTATAAGTGGAAATTTAGACTCACTAATACGTTTTAGAAAAAAAGATTTGTGGTTCTTTTATTCTTTATATACTTGGCAAATTGTATCAAATCTTTCTAAGACCCCCTACGTACAATATCTATAAACAATAGTATATAACTTATTCAATATAAAAATCTTGTATCACATAAAGAAAGGTGGATGTGCCAGAGTGGTTATCGGACATGACTAGAATTCATGTGGGCTTTGCGCGCACAGGTTTGAATCCTGCCGTTCACATATTAACAAACTCTTTTGGGAAAGCTCTAAACGTGAGACCTACTACCATCTTTACCGCATGTTAATAAAAATTATAATAACTTTAATGAAACAAGCATAAACAAAACAGAATAGAATATATTAAATAAGCTTTCGTATAGTACTCTTCAAATACTATTGTTTTTGCTGTAAATAGTACTCTACATATATATATTTTAAAGTACATGAAAAGCGTAGTATTTTAGATCTCTACATGCATGAACAATTATATTTCAAATCCGTCCTTATCTTAGTTCATAGAGCAGAGGACTGTAATTGATGCAGATCCTCGTTAGGTCACTGGTTCGAATCCGGTAGGTATGAATTATTTTACACAAAACATACATTTTGATTTATCCCTAAACGTCCTAAAACACACTCAACTGACTCATATAAAAAATATCTTTACGCTGACAATAAACTTTCCTCCGATGCATATAAATTTTTGATATCTTCATCTTTATCATTAGTGAAAATAGAAGCAATCAAATACAAAGCTATTAGAGTTATGGGGTAAGTGATAAATCTTCGAGAAAGTTAACTAATGAATAAGTACAATGTAAATATCATATTATTAGAAGAATCAATGCATGTTCCAATAAGTGGTCAAGGTTTCGTGAATGGTAGTGAAATTTCTTTGCCATTTCCATGCTTGAACTTTATGTCTTGATTTTTTAAGAATACAAACCAGCGTTGCCCACCCACCATATTATTTCTATATATGTATAACTGAGTTTAGTAGTATATAAAAATTCAGTACCTGGAACAAAAATACGAATCATTGAAAATTAATAAATGGAAATTTAGACTCACTAATACGTTTTAGAAAACAGATTTGTGGTTCTTTTCTTCTCCATATAGGTTGTAAATTGTATCAAATCTTTGCAAGACCCCTTACCCCTTACGTACAATATCTATAGACAATAGTATATAATTTATTCTATATAAAAATCTTGGATCGCATAAAAAAAGCTGGATGTGCCGGAGTGGTTATCCTGCAGGACTAGAAATCATGTGGGCTTTGCCCGTGCAGATTCGAATCCTGCTGTTCACGTTTTTACAAACTCTTTTGGGAAAGCTCTAAAATGTGAAACCTACTACCATCTTTTTACTAAATGTTAATAAAAAATATAGTAACTTAAATGAAACAGGCATAAACAAAATAGAATAGAAATTATTATTTGTAGGATTTTATTTGTACAAATGCTTATCAGGCATTCATTAAAATTAGATGGTAGTCCTACCATTACTAACTGTTCCTTCTTATTTTCAACATTTATTTATATATTTATTGAAATGATTGTTTCAAATGATTTGGCTCACGTCTTATACTAGATTGCTCACCTTTTAGAGTAAGAAAACAGTCATACTTTCAAAAGCAAGAAAACTGTTGTTTATAGTATATACACATCCATAAACTATGGAATAAACCCGACCTTAGCTCAGTGGATAGAGCAAAGAACTGTAGTTGAACCAAATAATATTTAGGTCACTTGTTCAAATCCGATAAGTCGGAATTATTTTTCTCAAAACATAGATTTTGCTTTAAACCTAAACATCGAAAAACACACTCAATTGACTCACATAAAAAAATACCTTTACGCTGACACAACTTTCCTCCAATACATACAAATATTAGATGTCTTCATCTTTAGCATTAGAGAAAATAGAAGCAATCAAATACAAAGCTCTTAGTGTTATGGGTAAATTGATAAATCCTCGAGAAACATAGCTAATGAATAAGTACAATGAAAATATTATATTATTAGAAGAATGTGCTTATAAGTGGTCAAGGTTTCGTGGATGGTAGTGAAATTTATTTGCCATTTCCATGCATGTATATTATGTCTTGATTTTTTAGTAATATAAACCAGCATTGCCGACCCTCCAAATTATTTTGATAACTGAGTTTAGTCGTATATAAAAATTCAGTACCTAGTTCAAAATTTAAAAGAATTGGAAATTTATAAGAGGAAACTTAGACACTCTTATATGCTTTAAAAAATAGATTTGTGGTTCTTTTCTTCTCTATATTGGATGTAAATTGTATCAAATCTTTGCTAGCACCCTACGTACAATATCGATAGACAATAGTATATAACTTATTCTATATAAAAATCTTGTTTCACATAAAGAATGGTGGATGTGCCAGAGTGGTTATCGGGCATCACTAGAAATCATGTGGGCTTTGCCCGCACAGGTTCTAATCCTGCTGTTCACGTTTTGACAAACTCTCTTGGGAATACGATAAAATGTGAGATCTGTCTTTTTACTGCATGTTAATGAAAAATACAGTAACTTTAATGAAACAGGCATAAACAAAATAGAATAGAAATTATTAAATAAGCTTTCGTATAGTACTCTTCAAATACCATTGTTTTTGCTGTGAATAGTACTCTACATATACATTTTTTAAAGTACATGATAAGCCTAATATTTTAGTTCTCCCCATGCATGAAAGTTATATTTCAAATCCGATCTTAGCTCATTTGATAGAGCGGAGGACTGTAATTGACGCAGATCCTCCTTAGATCACTGGTTCGAATCCGGTAAGTATGAATTATTTTACACAAAACATACATTTTGATTTATACCTAAACGTCCAAAAACACAATCAACTGACTCATATAAAAAATACCTTTACACTGACAATAAACTTTCCTCCGATGCATACAAATTTTTTATATCTTCATCTTTAACAAAGGTGAAAATAGAAGCAATCAAATACAAAGCTATTAGAGTTATGGATTAAGTGATAAATCTTCTAGAAAGTTAACTAATGAATAAGTATAATGTAAATATCATATTATTAGAAGAATCAATGCATGTGCCTATAAGTGGTCAAGGTTTCGTGAATGGTAGTGAAATTTCTTTGCCATTTCCATGCTTGAACTTTATGTCTTGATTTTTTAATAATATAAACCAGCGTTGTCCACCCACCAAATTATTTCTATGTATATGTATAACTGAGTTTAGTAGTACATAAAAATTCAGTACCTGAAACAAAAATAAGAATCATTGGAATTAATAAGTAGAAATTTAGACTCACTAATACATTTTAGAAAACAGATTTCTGGTTCTTTTCTAATTGTAAATTGTATCAATCTTTGCTAGACCCCCTACATACAATATCGATAGACAATAGTATATAACTTATTCTATATCAAAATCTTGTATCGCATAAAAAAAGGTGGATGTGCCGAAGTGGTTATCCGGCAAGATTAGAAATCATTTGGACTTTGCCTGTGCAGGTTCGAATCCTGCTGTTCACATTTTGATAATCTCTTTTGGAAAAGCTCTAAAATGTAGACCTTATACCCTTTTTTTACTGAATGTTAATGAAAAATATAGTAACTTTAATGAAACAGGCATAAACAAAATAGAATAGAAATTATTATTTGTAGGATTTTATTTGTACAAATGCTTATCAGGCATTCATTGAAATTAGACAGTAGTCCTACCATTACTAACTATTCCTTCTTATTTTCAACATTTATTTTTATATTTATTAAAATGATTGTTTTAAATGATTTGGCTCACGTTTTATACTATATTGCTCACCTCTTAGAGTAAGAAAACAGTCATATTTTCAAAAGCAAGACAAACTGTTGTTTATAGTATATACATATCCATAAAGTATGGAATAAACCCGACCTTAGCTCAATGGATAGAGCGGAGGACTGTAGTTGAACCAGATCATATTTAGGTCACCGGTTAAAATTTGGCAGGTCGGAATTATTTTTCTTGAAATATAGATTTTGCTTTAAACATAAACATCGAAAAACACACTCTATTGACTCACATAAAAAATACATTTACGCTGACACAACTTTCCTCCAATACATACAAATTTTAGATGTCTTCATCTTTAACATTAGTGAAAATAGAAGCAATCAAATACAAAGCTCTTAGTGTTAAGGTTAAATTGATAAATCCTCGAGAAACTTAGATAATGAATAAGTACAATGTAAATTGTAACGACTCGGGCCTGGTCCATTTGAATAAGTTTAAATGAATTGATTTGGCTACCTATGTCACCAAAGTGCACTTATCTTTTCGGTCACTGGTCCCGAAAAAACTTCACAGTTAAGGGTGCTTGAGCTGGAGTAGGACTAGGATGGGTGACCTTTCGGGAAGTGATTCCCGAAACCGTGTGAGTGAGGCCAAAACATGAGAAAAAATCATGTGGTGATTGCAGGGTAAGTAAATAAGCCGGTTGGGCTCCGGGAAAAATAACGCACCGACCGTCGGACAGGGGCAGGGCCAACGAGCCCGACGGAGGGATCGGTGACTCCCCGGAATGGGCGGTCGGGGGCGTTACAAGTGGTATCAGAGCCTAGAAAGTCAAACTGGTTCTGTCCCAGGAGACTGTTCTGGGATTTGGAGGTTAAGGCTCGAACTATCGGGATCAGAATTCCCGTATAGTGGGGTAGAATTGTAACGATCCGGGCCTGGCCTATTTGAATAAGTTTAAATGGATTGATTTGGCTACCTATGTCATCAAAGTGCACTTATCTTTTCGGTCACATGTCTCGAGAGAACTCCACAATTAAGGGTGCTTATGCTGGAGTAGGACTAGGATGGGTGACCATTCGGGAAGTGATTCCCGAAACCGTGTGAGTGAGGCCAAAACATGGAAAAAAATCATGTGGTGATTGCAGGGTCAGCAAATAAGTCGGTTGGGCTCCGGGAAAAATAACGCACCGACCGTCGGACAGAGGCGGGGCTCACGAGCCCGACAGAGGGATGGATGACTCGCCGAAATGGGCGGTCGGGGGCGTTACATAAATATTATATTATTAGAAGAATGTGCTTATAAGTAGTTAAGGTTTCGTGGATGGTAGTGAAATTCCTTTGCCATTTCCATGCATGAATATTATGTCTTGATTTTTTATAATATAAACCAGCATTGCCGACCCTCCAAATTATTTTTATAACTGAGTTTAGTAGTATATAAAAATTCAGTACCTAGTACAAAATTAAGAATAATTGGAAATTTATAAGAGGAAATTTAGACACCCTTATACGTTTGAGAAAATAGATTTGTTGTTCTTTTCTTCTCCATATTAGGTGTAAATTGTATCAAATCTTTGCAAGACCCGTATGTACAATATCGATAGAAAATAGTATATAACTTATTCTATATAAAAATCTTGTTTCACATAAAGAAAGGTGGATGTGCCAGAGTGGTTATCGGCCATGACTAGAAATCATGTGGGCTTCGCCGTGCAGGTTCTCATCCTGCTGGTCACGTTTTGACAAACTCTTTTGGGAAAGTTATAAAATATGAGACCTACTACCGTCTTTTTACTGCATGTTAATGGAAAATATAGTAACTTTAATGAAACAGGCATAATCCAATTAGAATAGAAATTATCAAATAAGCTTTCGTATAGTACTCTTCAAATACTATTGTTTTTGCTGTGAATAGTACTCTACATATACATATGTTAAAGTACATGAAAAGCGTAGTATTTTAGTTCTCCACATGCATGAACAGTTATATTGCAAATCCGACCTTAGCTCAGTTGAGGGAGCGGAGGACTGGAATTGACGTAGATCCTCCTTAGATCACTGGTTCGAATCCGGTAGGTATGAATTATTATACACAAAAAATACATTTTGATTTATACCTAAACATCAAAAAACACATACAACTGACTCGCATAAAAGTACCTTTACGCTGACAATAAACTTTCCTCCCATGCATACAAATTTTTGATATCTTTATCTTTAACATTAGTAAAAATAGAAGCAATCAAATACAAAGCTATTAGAGTTATGGGATAAGTGATAAATCTTCGAGAAAGTTAACTAATGAATAAGTACAATGTAAATATCATATTATTAGAAGAATCAATGTATGTTCCTATAAGTGGTCAAGGTTTCGTGAATAGTAGTGAAATTTCTTTGCAATTTCCATGCTTGAACTTTATGTCTTGATTTTTTAAGAATACAAACCAGCGTTGCCCACCCACCATATTATTTCTATATATATGTATAACTGAGTTTAGTAGTATATAAAAATTCAGTACCTGGAACAAAAATACGAATCATTGGAAATTAATAGGTGGAAATTTAGACTCACTAATACGTTTTAGAAAACAGATTTGTGGTTCTTTTCTTCTCCATATAGATTGTAAATTGTACCAAATCTTTCCTAGACCCCTATGTACAATATCGATAAACAATAGTATATAACTTATTCTATATAAAAATCTTGTATCACATAAAGAAAGGTGGATGTGTCGGAGTGGTTATCCGTCAGAACTAGAAATCATGTGGGTTTTGTCTGCGCACGTTGGAATCCTGCTGTTCACATTTTGACAAACTCTTTTGGGAAAAATCTAAAATGTTAGACCTACTACCATCTTTTTACTGCATGTTAATGAAAAATAAAGTAACTTCAATGAAACAGGCACAAACAAAATAGAATAGAAATTATTAAATAACCTTTTGTATAGTACTCTTTAAATACTATTGTTTTGTTGTGAATAGTACTCTAAATATACATTATTTTAAAATACATGAAAGGCATAGTATTTTGGTTCTCTACATGCATGAACAGTTATATTTCAAATCCGACCTTAGCTCAGTTGGTAGAGCAGAGGACTGTAGTTGACGCATATCATATTTAGGTCAATGGTTCGAATCCGGTTGGTTGGAATTATTTTGCACAAAAACATACATTTTGATTTATATCTAAACGTCGAAAAACACGCAGAGTTACGCTGACAATAAAGTTTCCTCTGATGCATACAAATTTTTGATATCTTCATCTTTAACATTAGTGAATATAGAAGCAATCAAATACAAACTATTAGAGTTATGTAAGTGATAAATCTTTTAGAATGTTAATTAATGAATAGGTACAAAGTAAATAACATATTATTAGAAGAATCAATGTATGTGTCTATAAATTGTCAAGGTTTCGTGAATGGTAGTGAAATTTCTTTGCTATTTCCATGCTTGAACTTTATGTCTTAATTTTTTAACAATATAAACCGGCGATGCCACCCACCAAATTATTTCTATGTATATGTATAACTGAGTTTAGTAGTGTATAAAAATTCAGTACCTAGCACAGAAATAAGAATCATTGGAAATTAATAAGTGAAAATTTAGACTCACTAATTAGTTCTTTTGTTCTCCATATAGTTAGTAAATTGTATTAAATCTTGGCTAGACCGCATATGTACAATATTGATAGACAATAGTATATAATTTATTCTATATGAAAATCTTCTATCACATAAAGAATGGTGGATTTGCCGGAGTGGTTATCGGGCATGACTAGAAATCATGTGGGCTTGGCCCGCACAGATTTGAATCCTGTCGTACGCGTTTTAACAAATCTTTTTTGGAAAGCTCTAAAATGTGAGACTTACTACAATATTTTTGCTGCATGTTAATATAGTGCTCTTTGTTGTAAACGAATTTTTTATTTGTAAATTAAAGAAAAGTTTAAGAAGTTTGAACTTTAGAGAGAAAGAGAGAAAGATGAACATAAGAACTTCATTACAAAGAATGAAGTTACCTATTTATAGGAAAAACCTTACTTCATAGTGAAGTAAGCTAATCTATAAAGACAAAACTTATAGATATGCATTATCCAAAACATATGGCTAAGCATTATCTAAAACTTGTGGATAAACATTATCCTTTAATATGCTATTGAATAAAAACAAAAGCAAATGGATAATCACTATCCATTTAACACTCCCCCTTGATTATCAGTCATTTCTAATATATTATGTACTGCCTCGTTGAAAACTTTATCATGGAAAAACCCGTGTGGGATAAAACCATGACAGGAAAAAGAGTGCAGTAGCGCTTCCCCTCGAAATAGCGCATGAGTATCCATCGCTGTGAAGTTGCGTGCTGCCTCGTTAAAAAATTTATCATAGAAAAACCCGATGGGATAAAAACCATGATAAAGGGAAAAAGAGTACAGCAAAAGCAAACTCCCCCTGGAAAAGATGGATCTCATTCTCTCTTCACAAATCTCGTAGATGCCGCATTCCAATACTATGAACATGTTTCTTGAATGTTGTAGTAAGAAGGCTTTTGTGAAGAGATCGGCTGCGTTGTCACTTGAATGAACATACTGAATATCCACTTCCTTTTTCTTCTCGAGCTCTTGAGTATATGAGAAAAATCTTGGAGGGATATGCTTCGTTCTATCGCTCTTGATATAACCTTCCTTAATTTGAGCGACACAAGCAGCATTTTCTTCAAACACTTTTGTTGGTTCTTTGTCTGTGATTATTCCGCTTGCTTCTTGTATGTGATGAGCTATCGACCGAAGCCATACAAATTCTCTGCATGCTTCAAGAAGCGCAATAATCTCCGCATAGTTTGAAGAAGTCGCGACCAAAGTTTGCTTTTGAGATCGCCAAGAGATCGCAGTTCCACCAAATGTGAAAACATATCTAGTTTGCGATCGGGCTTTATGCGGATCAGACAGATATCCTGCATCTGCAAAACCAACTAGACCAACCTCGGGATTTCTAGAATAATATAATCCAAATTCAATCGAACCTTGAAGAAAACAGAATATATGCTTTATTCCATTCCAATGCCGGCGTGTCGGTGATGAACTATACCTTGCAAGTAAGTTAGTAGCAAAGGCTATATCTGGTCTAGTACAATTTGCAAGATACATAAGGGCACCGATAGCACTCATATAAGGCACTTTATGACCTAATATTTCAAATCATACCTGGACCAATGCCCCAGCATGCAATATAGCATGTCCCCATACACTGATTGGAAGCTTTGTTCTCAACATTAACGGTCTTGCAATTAATTGCAACCGCTTAATCAATGACTCAGCCATGCCATTTTGTGTTTGAACATGTAGAACCGGATGCTCAACATCGATTCCCAAAGATATACAATAGTCATTAAAGGCCGCTGATGTGAATTCACCAGCGTTATCAAGCCTGGCTTTCTTTATGGCATAATCAGGGATATGTGCTCTCAACCTGATTATTTGAGCAATGAATCTTGCCAAAGCCATATTCCTTGTGGTCAAAAGACACACATGTGACCATCTACTAGATGCGTCAATCAATACCATGAAATATCTAAATGGCCCGCACAGTGGGTTAATCGGCCCACATATATCACCATGTATTCTCTCTAAGAATACAGGGGATTCATTCCCAACTTTGGCTGGCGAGGGCCTACATATGAGTTTTTCTTGAGAACATGCCTTACATGAAAACTCCCCCGATTGAAAAATCTTCTGGTTTTTCAATGGGTGGCCACTCGAATTTTGCACAATCCTTCTCATCATGACTGAACCAGGATGGCCTAACCTTTCATGCCATACTCTAAAGGTGCTGGTAAACTTCTGGTTTACCGCAACATGTGATTCAGCCATGGTTATCTTTGTGCAATATAATCCGGAGGACATCATTGGTAACTCTTCCAACTGATGTTTACTCTCCGTTGTAATGCAAAGATATTCAGAGCCATTCTTATTAATAGTCTCAATGTGATATCCATTTCTGCGGATATCTCGAAAACTTAATTAGTTCCGTTGAGACTCGGGGGAGTATAATGCATCTTGCACTACAAACTCTGTACCCCTTGGCAATGAAAAACTCGCTCTTCCAGAGCCTAGTATAATCTTTGCAATACCAGTTATAGTACTCACGCTTCCGGCGGAGACTTTCATTTTGAGACAGGAGAAATACTTTTTATCTTTAAGTATTGTATGTGTCGTAGCACTGTCTGCTAGACAAGTATCTTCATCTATAGTCTCAAATTCTGATATTTTCTAAATTTAAAATATTCATAAAAGATGCATTAATAAGTATTAAACACATACCTGGCAATAGCGCTTATGGTACAATAGAACCTACAGCGAAAACATCTAAAGCAAAAGCTTATAATACATCAAAACCATTAAGCTTTTGTCTTTCAACGTCCCAACCATCATCCCCTTTTTTTTATTGAATTTGTCCATCACACTTACTCTAAGTGGATTACTCAACATTCTCCCCTAGGAATGGAGTCAATTTAGATGGACAAAACTGATGGTTTCTCATCACGAGTTTATTATATTATTAAGCTATCAGGAGGATTTATATTAACTCTGAACTTTGGGTGAATTCTTTGGCCTGGAGATTTAACCACTTATTTCCCAAGATCTTCAGGATCTTTACTAGTGATGGATTTATCATTTAAACCATCATGGATATGGTGGTGTAAAAAGATCATGATATTTGCCTTATTTCATCGAATATCGTTTCCGACATATCGAGAGTGCTCAAGAGATCATTTCCTCTAGATGCAACTTTGCATCTACCGCCCAAAACATATAATTTTTTTCACACAAGTCAAGGCTGGCGATCTCGAGCTTTGACAAATTATTACTCTATAGTAAAAGCTTAATTCGTTAGATTAAAAATTTGAGCATAGTAACGGCATAATAAAAGATAATAATTAAAAGCAATATGAGGAGGCAGAGCCTACCATACAATTGCTAATTGCATAATAAATAAATGAACAAAGATGGGGATTTTAATCTCTCACACAATAAATAAATAAATAAATATGATATGAGGCGACATAGTCTGCCATGTGATCATTTTTGATGGTGGAGGCAGAGCCTGCCATAACAATCAGCTCGGAGGAGACAGAGTCTACCATCCCGGCATGATATAATTATTTGATCGTGGAGGCAGTGCCTACCATAACGATCAGCTCGGAGGAGGCAGAGCCTTCCATCCCGGCATAACATATAAACGGAGAAGGCAGAGCCTATCTTTCCGTAAATCATAATATTCAAAATAAATTGAACATAAATGAATCTTACCTCTCTGGTATAGATCTATCTTCCGGTTATAGATCAAGAGATGTTTGTGCTGATAACGTGTTGTAAACTAATGCTTTATTTGTAAAGCAAAGAAATGTTTATGAAGTTTGAACTTTAGAGAGAAAGAGAGAAAGATGAATATAAGAACTTTATTTCTTTCTTTTTATGAATTTATGATTTTACAAAGAATGAAGTTACCTATTTATAGGAAAAGGGGTAGTATTTTAGTTTTCTACATGCATGAAAAGTCATAAAAACTTGAAAAACATTATTTTAATGATTTTACAAATTCTAGCAATATCATACTTATATAGATACTTATATAGATAATTACTAAAAAGAAGGTGGATAAATGTCTAGTGTTTCTTATTTTTTGAATTTAGTTTAGAGAAGTTAATGGAACTCACTTAAACTCGTAGTTTCTTCGTAAAGCTCAACAATTTGGATTAAGGATAATGTCCATAAATGAAGAATTTATTTGTACAAATACTTTTCAGGCATTCATTGAAATTAGACGACAGTCCTACCATTAGTAATTGTTCCTACTATTTTCAACATTTATTTATATGTTTAATATAATGATTGTTTCAAAAGATTTGGCTCACCTCTTATACTATATTGCTCACCTCTTAGAGTAAGGAAATAGTCATACTTTCAAAAGCAATAAAAACTGTTATTTAAAGTATATACACATCCATAAAGTATAGAATTAATCCGACCTTAGCTCAGTGCATGGAGCGGAGGACTGTAGTTGAATCAGATCATACTTGGATCACTGGTTCAAATCCGGTAGGTCAGAATTATTTTTCTCAAAACATAGATTTTGTTTTAAACCTAAACATCAAAAAACACACTCAACTGACTCACATAAAAAATCCCTTTACGGTGACACAAAACTTTCCTCCAATACATACAAATTTTAGATGTCTTCATCTTTAACATTAGTGAAGATAGAAGCAATCAAATACAAAGCTCTTAGTGTTATGGGTATATTGATAAATCCGCGAGAAACTTAGCTAACGAATAAGTACAATGTAAATATTATATCATTAGAAGAATGTACTTAAAAGTGGTCAAGGTTTCGTGAATGGTAGTGATATTCCTTTGCCATTTCCTTGCATGAATATTATGTCTTGATTTTTTAGTAATATAAACCAGCATTGTCGACCCTCCAAATTATTTTTATAACTGAGTGTAGTCGTATATAAAAATTCAGTACCTAGCACAAAATTAAGAATAATTGGAAATTTATAAGAGGAAATTTAGACACCCTTACACGTTTTAGAAAATAGATTTGTGGTTCTTTTCTTCTCCATATTGGGTGTAAATTGTATCAAATCTTTGCTAGACTCCCTACGTACAATATCGATAAACAAAAGTATATATAACTTATTCTATATAAAAGTATTCTTTCACATAAAAAAGGTGGATGTGCCGGAGTGGTTATCGGGCATGATTAGAAATCATGTGGGCTTTGCCCGGGCTGGTTCGAATCCTGCTATTCTCGTTTTGACAAACTCTTTTGGGAAAGGTCTAAAATGTGAGACCTACTACCATCTTTTTACTGCATGTTTATGAAAAATATAGTAACTTTAAATAAACAGGCATAAACAAAATAGAATAGAAATTATTAAATAAGCTTTCGTATAATACACTTCAAATACAATTGTTTTTATTGTGAATAGTACTCTATATATACATATTTTAAAGTACATGAAAGGCATAGTATATTAGTATTTTACATGCTTGAACAGTTATATTTCAAATATAATCTTAGCTCAGTTGGTAGAGCGAAAGACTGTAGTTGACACAGATCATCTTTAGGTCAATGGTTCGAATCCGGTAGATCGGAATTATTTTACACAAAACATACATTTTTATTTATACCTAAACGTTGAAAAACGCACTCAACTGACTCATATAAAAATACATTTACACTGACAATAAACTTTCCTCCGATGCATACAAAATTTTGATATCTTCATCCTTAACATTAGTGAATATAGAAGCAATCAAATACAAACTATTAGTGTTATGGGTTAAGTAATAAATCTTCTAGAAAGTTAATTAATGAATAAGTACAATGTAAATATCATATTATTAGAAGAATCAATGCATGTGCCTATAAGTTGTCAAGGTTTCGTGAATGGTAGTGAAATTTGTTTGCCATTTCCATGCTTGAACTTTATGTCTTGATATTTTAATAATATAAACCAGCGTTGCCCACCCACCAAATTATTTTTATGTATATGTATAACTGAGTTTAGTAGTGTATAAAAATTCAGTACCTAGCACAAGAATCATTGGAAATTAATAAGTGGAAATTTAGACTCACTAATACGTTTTAGGAAACAGATTTGTGGTTCTTTTCTTCTCCATATAGTTAATAAATTGTTTCAAAACTTGGCTAGACCCCCTATGTTCAATATCGATTGACAATAGTATATAACTTATTCTATATGAAAATCTTGTATCACCTAAAGAATGGTGGATTTTCTGAAGTGGTTATCAGGCATGACTAGAAATCATGTGGGCTTTGACAGCATAGGTTCGAATCCTGCCGTTCGCATTTTGACAAACCTTTATCGGAAAGCTCAAAAATATGAGACCTATTACCATCTTTTTACTGCAAGTTAATAAAAAATATAGTAAGTTTAATGAAACAGGTTTAAAGTAAATAGAATAGAAATTATTAAATAAGCTTTTGTATAATACTCTTTAAATACTATTGTTTTTGTTGTGAATAGTACATGAAAGACATAGTATTTTAGTTTTCTACATGCATGAAAAGTTATATTTCAAACCCGATCTTAGCTCAGTTAATAGAGTGGAGGATTATTCTTAGAGGAGATAATTATTAGGTCATTGGTTCGAATTCGGTAGGTCAAAACTTTTTTGGTCTCCCAATTTTCAATGAAAATGAGTAGTTTTTTTTTTAACTATATGCATAAACAAGTTATGTTTCGCTTTCAAAAAAGAGTCTAGATATAAATAGTAACAACCTTACTATCTCATAGAAACTTGAAAAACATTATTTTTTAGACTTTACAAGTCCTAACAATATCATACTTATATAGATAATTATTAAAAAGAAGGTGGATAAATGTCTTGTGTTTCTTAAGTTTTGAATTTAGTTTAGAAAAGTTAATGGAACTCACTTAAACTTGTCATTTCTTATTAAAGCTCAACAATTTGGATTAAGGATAATGTAGTGCACCCTGAATCAATGAATAAGTACAATGTAAATATCATATTGGAAAGTTAATATGAATAAAGATAATGTAGTGTACCCTGAATCAATGAATAAGGATAATGTAGTGCACCCTAAATCTTCTAGAAAGTTAATTAATGAATAAGTACGATGTAAATATCATATTATTCGATGAATCAATGCATGTGCTTATAAGTTGTCAAGGTTTCGTGAATGGTAGTGAAATTTCTTTGCCATTTCCATGCTTAAACTTTATGTCTTGATTATTTAATAATATAAATCAGCGTTGCCGACCCAACAAATTATTTCTATGTATATGTAAAACTGAGTTTAGTAGTGTATAAAAATTCAGTACCTAACACAAAAAAAAAAGAATCATTGGAAATTAATAAGTGAAAATTTAGACTCACTAATACGTTTTAGGAAACAGATCTGTGGTTCTTTTCTTCACCATATAGTTGATAAATTGTATCAAATCTTGGCTAGACCCCCACATACAAAATCGATAGAAAATAATATATAACTATTTTTTTTTTTGTCATCAAACGCCATAGATTAAATCAAATTATACCGGTTTGGTTGGACAACCATTCCGATCCGTTATGATTTACATGGGAGAAAAAAGACCTTGCAATCGTGCCCGTTTCGCAAGGCGATCGGCTTTGATATTTTCTAAACAGAGATAAAACATAAACTAAAAACCTCAAAACCCCTGCGCATTTCATCAAAGTAATCGAGCTCCGATGTGAAAGGAGGCCAATCGATCGGTTCTTCCACCATTTTTGTCAAGTCCAAGCAGTCGGTCTCGAAGTTTACCGAGACACATCCCCAAGCCATCCTCATAGTACCACCCTAATCCGCTGGTCGCTCCATGGTCAATCCAGGAAGCGTCTACTTGGCAGGCCGGTCCCAGGATAGGCCTGGGGAGGAGGGTCTGGGTGCCTGAATGCCCGGGTAGTCCCTCTTCGTCTTCTTTCTCCAATTGGTTTGCCGCTTTCCAGCTTTCTGCCTCGAGAGAAGCAGACTGGAAAGTCTCTGTCGGGGGGATAAACTTGCCGTTGAAGACTTTTTTATTTCTTGCTTTTCAAATATACCACAGAATCCAAGGGTAGATATCATTTTGGGGTCCAGAAGGGCCCCTTTCTTTTGCTCTCCAAAATAGAAAGTCCACATTTTGGTATAGAGATGTACTCGGGAAGTAACCCGGAAGTGACGAAAATACTGAGAGGGCCCAAACTTGTGTTGCAAGGGGACATTCAAAGAGAAGGTGGTTTATCGTTTCTTCTGTTGATCCACATCTTGGGCATCTGGCGTCCACATTAATGTGTCGAAATTTGAGTCGCTCGCAGGTAGCCACACATCCAGCTAGAGACTGCCACATGAAGTGTTGCATCTTACTCGCGGTCGGTACTTCCCAGACCTGGCTAAGGAGTGGTGTGATGCTTGGTTGAGAGGCTTCTGGTAACTCTTTGTTCACATGTAGCATTCTTGCTTGGTGGTATCCGGATTTTATTGTATAAGCTCCTGACTTCGAGAGGCTCCATGCATATCCGTCAATAGAGAAAACACGGCTCAGCCGCAACCCTAGAATCATGAGAATATCCTCTTGATGGAATAATTCCACTATGCGTTTTGCATCCCATTCTTTTGTAGCATTTGTAATTAGGGTATGGACCATGAGTGTTGTGTTCATAGGTGTATCAGGATTTGCTGGTCTTGCTGGCCTAGCTGGGACATCTGGAACCCAAGGTTCATTCCATACTGTTGTGTTGAATCCTGATCCTATCGTCTTCCGGAGGCCGCTGCGTAGAAGTGGTTTTGCAGCCATAAGATTCTGCCACCAAGTGATGGGGAATACGTCATATGGTCACCCAATGGGTTAGATTGTCTATAGTAACGTCCTCTCAAAACCCTTGCTAGGAGAGATGATGGGTATTGAATTAGGCGCCACAGTTGTTTAGCTAGGAGAGCTAAGTTAAAATCTCGCAGATCACGGAAGCCCAGACTGCCCAACGCCTTTGGGGAACATAGTTTATCCCATGCAATCCAATGCATGCCTCTACTATCTTGTTTTGAGCTCCACCAAAAATTAGCGATTACACTCGTAAGTTTATCGGTCAATCCTTTTGGGAGTAGGTAGCAGGACATTACGTAGGTGGGTACCGCTTGAGCCACAGCTTTGATTTGGATCTCTTTGCCCCCTTTCGATAAAAGCTTTGCCGACCATGAGTTTGTCCTGTTGCATAGGCGGTCTTGAACATAAGCAAATACACTATTCTTTGACCCGCATATCTTCTCTGGGAGTCCTAAGTACATTCTCATTCCTCCTTCATTGTTAATACCTGTGGTATTCTTAATTTCTCTTCTGGCATGGGGGGTTACTTTGCTCCCAAAATGGATAGAGGATTTTGTCGAGTTAAGAAGCTGTCCAGAGGCGTCTCCATAGGTCTTGATGATCTCAAAAATCTCTGCACTTTGCAGGACATCCACCTTACAGAAATAAGGGTATCGTCAGCAAAGAGGAGGTGGGACACCGTTGGGCTGGCTCTTGCGATTCTTAGGCCCGTAATTTGCTCTTCTTCTTCTGCACCTTTGAGTAGGGAAATCAGTGCTTCTGTACAGATGATGAAGAGGAAAGGTGATAGAGGATCGCCTTGACGGAGGCCTCTCGATGGTTTTATCCTCCCTTTAGCCTCTCCATTGATAAGGACCTGGTGGGAGACCGAGGATATGCAAAACATCAAGAGCTTTACCCATCTTTCATCAAAGCCCATCTTGAGCATTAAAGCCTCTAGGAAACTCCATTCCACTCTATCATAAGCTTTACTCATATCATTCTTTATTGCCATATACTTGGAGTTGCACATGGGGTTTATTCGGAGAGCGTGGAAGTTTTCCTGTGCAAGCATAATGTTGTCTGTGATTAAACGTCTAGCCATAAAAGCTGATTGGGTCTCCGAAATCAAACTCGGGAGTGGTTTCTTTAGTCTTTTGCAAAGTAGCTTAGATATGATCTTATATGATACATTGCAGAGGCTTATTGGCCGGAATTCCGCCATAGCTCGCGGCTTGTCTTTCTTAGGTATAAGATATAGATTAGTTTGATTGAGCCTTGTATCAAAGGGTCCTGTCATAAAGAAGTCCTTCACGAGCTTTGTAATATCCGGTCTTGTCGTCGACCAAAATTTCTGAAAAAATCTACTCGTCATACCATCAGGTCCGGGGGCTTTATCTGGGTTTATATCAAAAAGGGCCGCTCGTATTTCGTCATCCGAGGGTTCAGCCAGTAAGAGGGAGTTTGTGGCCTCGGGTACTTTCTCGGTAATGAACCGGAGTGAATGTGTGTGGTCCACCGGTTAGGACGAAGTGAAAAGGTCTTGGAAGTAGTAGGTTGCTACCTTTTCGATCCTTTTCGCATTCTCGACCCAGACTCCATTCTTATCCTTGAGTGCAATGATGCGGTTCCGTGTCCTTCTTTGTTTTGTGATGGCATGATGGAATTTTGTATTCTTGTCGCCCTTTGTGTGCCATGTCACTCTGCTCTTTTGCCTTCAGAACTGTTCCTCTTCTCTAAAGGCTGCAATGAGTCTTCTCTTTAGATCCTCTATTTCCCCAAGGGTAGTGTTATCATCGGCGTGTGCAATATTTAATTGGTCTTTTAGGTCTCAATCAATTTTGCCGTATTTGTCGGGAGTGTTTTTTTCCACAGAGAGATAGTCCTCCGACATGAGGCTAGTCTCTGGTGTACATTTCGACGGGGGTAGTCATCTGGAGACCCCCAGCCCGAAGATACTGCTTCCTTGAATCCAGGTTTTCCCACCCACCTGTTATCGAACCTGAAGCACTTTTTACGGTGACAGATGTCTGATTGGATGCGAGCCAGAACTGGCCTATGATCAGAGCCCCAAAATTTAAGATACTCCACATTTGTGTGGGAGAAAAGGTGGAGCCATTCCTCATTTTCGACAGCTCTGTCAAGACGGCATTTGACTTTTCCGGAGCTCCGTCTCCCAACCCAAGAGAGAGAATTTCCTTTGAAAGGGAAATCTAACATATCGCAATCGTCAAGCATCATACGAAACGGAATAAAAGATGCTTCTGATCTCCTCCTTCCTCCTCTCTTCTCATGGTTACCCGTAATCTCGTTAAAGTCATATATCATAAACTATGCTTCATAACGGTTTTGCCCCAGCCTAGTAAGCCGTTCAAAAACTTCCCCGCGGTATTCTAAAACCGGATCCCCATAAACAAAAGTCATAAATACCTTATGTCCTTCAAACGATGTTGCAATGTCAATCATATGATTATCCGAATAAGAAATAACAGTTTTTGGATCATCCATAAAAAATAGTGCTAGACCGCCGCCTCGGCCTCGTGGCTCTACGGTACAAACATGGCCATAGCCAAAAAAAACTTGCAAGTTTTGCAGAAACATTCATTTGGTTGATTTCGGCCCACCCCCTTGACCAGGCTCGGTCCGTGGGGTTTTGACTGATCTTGGTGCTAATTCCTTCTTCCTTTGCGGCCCGTTACTCTTCTTTATTAGCCCACCATCCACTTTGGTCTCACTTGGCCCAGGCCCAAAAACTCTTGGTTTCACTTTTGGCGAGGATCGGCCCTTCACCAGCAGCCTCTTCTTCGACGAGAAACCAAGCCTGCTCCGGCCCGGGGATACCTTTTTCTTCGGTGGCTTTGCTATTTCTGCCATGGAGACCTGCATCGGAGATAGCTCTTGGACTATTTCCATCCGCTCCTCTTCCGCCTCGGTGAGACCCGTTTCTTCTTCCTCCATAGGGCTAGGATCTTTAAGCACTGTTCCCATGGCGTCTACCATGGGGTCATCTTCGAAGATCTCTTCGAGGGTTAACTCGGGCCGCTGCAAGGGCTCCTCGTCAAGGAGGTCGTCATCATCAATCCAGTCTTCATCTCTGATTGATCCCAAACCGTCGAAATCTCCCTTTGCCGGGGGGTTCTGGATTCCGCCATTTCGACCTTCTACCTCGCCGTCGATCTTCTCTGTCCCAAGGGGTTTTGAGATCTCCCTTTCCCATGGCTAAACCCCCTCACCCTCATCTTCCTCTCCTTCCTCCTCTTCTTCTTCTTCTGCCACCGTTTGGTCATACCAATTTTTCTTAATTTTTGCGAAGGCTGGAGGCTTCGGGAGCTGTTGTGATGTGCTCTATTCGACTCTGCTCCGACAGGACCCATGACTTCAAAGGTAAGACTCTTTCTTGCTGAGCTTCCTGTCTCGGAGGAATCTCCCTTGTCGATGCCTTTCCCTTTTTCAATTGAGATTTGACCCGATTTCTTTTGCAGATTCAGGCGGAATGGACGGTCTCGTTGGTGGTCTGGCGAAACATAAGCCTGTCTTGCTGGCTGGCGAGCTCATGGGATTTCCGAAATAGTACAGCCAGAGTCAGAGTCACGGTTTGAGTTACCAGTCGCAACCACCAGCAGAGGTATGCTCTTTCTGGTTTCTCTTGAGAGGGCGTGATTCTTTTGCTCACAGACCCCAATCTTCTTAGTGAAAGAGTCTTCGAACCTTCTCTTTCGATGTGATGCTTCAGGAGCAATTTCCATTTCCCGGTATCGAGGATTTGAGGTGACCGGAGGGCCGTGATGGGGCTCACGACGGGGCTCGCGACAGTAGTCAGAGAGTTGTTCAATACGTTTCCAGACACTGTCTCGCTCCTAATACTCGTTTCTGAGCTGGGAGCAAGGGAGCTCGTTTTGAGATATCGACGGCGGTCTGTAAGCTCGTCTGGATTCCATGTTAAACTCTTCCTTGTGTCTCCTCATGCAAGGGGGATATTGGCTACTTCCAGCCTGGCCATTGGCAGGGATATCAGGTTGGTTTCTTGCTTCTTCCATCCTAGATCTGATCTCTGGGTTTCTTGCTGCTTCTCTCTCCTCTCTCTTTTCCTTTCTCTGTTTTTCGGTGAGCTTGGGGCAGGATCTCTCCTCATGGGAGATGTGGAAGTAGGTGAAGCACCAGCGGAAGAGCTTTTCGTACTTGAGCGAAACAGAGACGATTTCTCCTGACGGTAGTTTCGCTTTTTTCGAAACTTAAAGGCTCATCCACATTTACTGTAACTTGGAATTTCGCAGATCTTTCTTCTACCTTGTGGACTTCCCCCAGAGCGTGTCCAATACTCATGAAGATAGCATTCATCCCGAAGTGAGTCGGGATCCCAGTGGTGCGGACCCAGAAGGTCATAGTGTTGGGGAAGGTATCTCCCACATGGGGGATCCAGCGCTCAAGTGAGAAGTACCAGTTATTGAAGTGGCAGGGACGTTTGCTCAGCACCTTCTGTAGGTCGAGCTCAGAGTCAAAATAGAACTGGAACCGGGAATTCCCCAGACCTACCCCCTGACTCTGCCGTCCACATCCCAGATGTTTGCTCTTGGGAGGAGGGCGATGAGAGCTTCTGTGCTACGTCCTTCTTGGTGAAACATCCTTTCCACGAGGCTGGGGTTGTATTGAGCTATCAGGCTTGAGTTATCCACATCCGGTATGATTATCAGGTCTTCCTCTTCTTCTCTCTCCCTGTTAGAGTTGTGGTTGCTGCTCGAGATAGCTTGAGACATTGTTAACGAGGGACAGAGATCCGCTTTGCTTGATGTGGGTGGAGAGGTAGGAGCACGGCTTGAGGTACTTAGCACGGGGCTAGAGAATGGTGGATACATGTTACTTAGAACTGAGAAGGCTTTGAGGACTCAGGGAAGAGAAGAGATCCGAAGTTAAACTCTACTGGTGGGATTGATTAGATGAGCCATGAGACAGGAGACCAACTTGTCGGGAATTCAAGGAGTAAAGATATGGTTTTCAAAGCAAACCGTCCGTACAAGGAGGCGCTAGAGATAAAACAAGTGTACAGCTTTTAGGACAAACTTTTTTGTTTTAACTAATTCTATATGAAAATCATGTGTCATATAAAGAAAGGTGGATTTGCCGGAGTGGATATCGGGCATGACTAAAAATCATGTGGGCTTTGCCCGCACAGGTTTGAATCCTGCCGTTCACGTTTTGACAAACCTTTCTCAGAAAGCTCTAAAATTATAGACCTACTACCATCTTTTTAATCCATGCTAATAAAAAATATAGTAACTTTCAAAAAACAGGCATAAAGTAAATTGAATAGAAATTATTAAATAAGCTTTCCTATTGTACTCTTTAAATACTATTGTTTTTGTTGTGAATAGTACCCTACATATACATATTTTAAAGTACATGAAATGTGTAGTATTTTAGTTTTCTATATGCATGAAAAGTTCTATTTCAATTCCGACCTTAGCTCAGTTAGTAGTGTGGAGGATTGTACTTAGAGGAGATAATTATTAGGTCATTGGTTCGAACTCCGTAGGTCGGAACTTTTTTTGTCTCCCAATTTTCATTGGAAATGATTGGGTTTTTAACTATATGCATAAACAAGTTATGTTTCGCCTTCAAAAAAGAGTCTAGATATAAATAGTAACGACTTTAAAATCTCATAGAAACTTGAAAAATATAATTTTTAAGACTTTACAAATCCTAGCAATATCACCAATATCATACTTATATAGATAATAATTAAAAAGAAGGTGGATAAATATTTTTTGTTTAAGTTTTGAATTTAGTTTAGAAAAATTAATGGAACTCACTTAAACTCGTCGTTTCTTAGTAAAGCACAACAATTTGGATTAAGGATAATGTACATAAATGTAGGATTTTATTTGTACAAATGCTTTTCAGGCATTCATTGAAATTAGGCGGTAATCCTACCATTACTAATTGTTCCTTCTAATTTGAACATCTATATATGTTTATTAAAATGATTGTTTCAAAGATTTGTCTCACGTCTTATACTACATTGCTCACCTCTTATAGTAAGAAAACAGTTATACTTTCAAAAGCAAGAAAAACTGTTATTTATAGTACTATATACACATTCATAAAGTATGGAATAAACCCGACTTTAGCTCAGTAGATAGAGCGGAGGACTGTAGTTGAACCAGATCAAACTTAGGTAACTGGTTCAAATCCGGTAGGTCTAAATTATTTTTCTCAAAACATAGATTTTGCTTTAAACCAAAACATCGAGAAACACACTCAACTGACACATAAAAAAATACATTTACGCTGACACAAAACTTTCCTCCAATACATACAAATTTTCGATGTTTTCATCTTTAACATTAGTGAAAATAGAAGAAATCAAATACAAAGCTCTTAGTGTTATGGTTAAATTGATAAATCCTCGAGAAACTTAGCTAATTAATAAGTACAATGTAAATATTATATTATTAGAAGAATATGCTAATAAGTGGTCAAGGTTTCGTGGATGGTAGTGAAATTCTTTTGCCATTTCCTTGCATGAATATTATGTCTTGATTTTTTAGTAATATAAACCAGCATTGCCGTCCTTCCAAATTATTTTTATAACTGAATTTTGTAGTATATAAAAATTCAGTACCTAGAACAAAATTAAAATTAACCGGAAATTTATAAGAGGAAATTTAGACACTCTTATACGTTCTAGAAAATAAATTTGTGGTTCTTTTCTTCTCCATATTGGGTGTAAATTGTATCAAATCTTTGCCAGACCCCTACGTACAATATCGATAGACAATAGTATATAATTTATTTTATATAAAAATCTTGTTTCACATAAAGAAAGGTGGATATGCCGGAGTGGTTATCTGGCATGACTAGAAATCATGTGGGCTTTGCCCGCGCAGGTTCTAATCCTGATGTTCACGTTATAGTACTCTTCAAATACTATTGTTTTTGTTATGAATAGTACTCTACATATACATATTTTAAAGTACATGAAAGGCATAGTATTTTAGTTCTCTACATGCATGAACAGTTATATTTAAAATCCGACCTTAGCTCAGTTGGTAGAGCGGAGAACTGTAGTTGACGCCGATCATTCTTAGGTCACTGGTTCGAATCCGATAGGTGGGAATTATTTTACACAAAACATACATTTTGATTTATACCTAAACGTCGAAAAACACACTCAACTGACTCACAAAAAAATACCTTTACGCTAACAATAATCTTCCTTCTAATGCATACAAATTTTTGATATCTTCATCTTTGACATTAGTGAAAATAGAAGCAATCAAATACAAACTATTAGAGTTATGGGTTAAGTGATAAATCTTCTAGAAAGTTAATTAATGAATAAGTACAATGTAAATATCATATTATTCGATGAATCAATGCATGAGCTTATAAGTTGTCAAGGTTTCGTGAATGGTAGTGAAATTTGTTTGCCATTTCCATGCTTGAACTTTATGTCTTGATTTTTTAATAATATAAACCAGCGTTGCCCAACCACCAAATTATTTCTATGTACATGTAAAACTGAGTTTAGTAGTGTATAAAAATTCAGTACCTAGCACAAAAATAAGAATCATTAGAAATTAATAAGTGGAAATTTAGACTCACTAAAACGTTTTAGGAAACAGATTTGTGGTTCTTTTCTTCAAAATTGTATCAAATCTTGGCTAGACCCCCTACGTACAATATCGATAAACAATAGTATATAACTTATTCTATATGAAAATCATGTATCACATAAAGAAAGGTGGATTTGCCGGAGTGGTTATCGGGCATGACTAGAAATCATGTGGGCTTTGCCCGCACAGGTTCGAATCCTGCCGTTCACGTTTTGACAAACTTTTCTCGGAAAGCTCTAAAATGTGAGACCTACTACCATCTTTTTAGTCCATGTTAATAAAAAATATAGTAACTTTAATAAAACAGGCATATAGAAAATAGAATATTAACTATTAATAAGCTTTCGTATAGTACTCTTGAGATACTATTGTTTTGTTGAGAATAGTACCCTACATATACATATTTTAAAGTACATGAAAGGCGTAGTATTTTAGTTTTCTACATGCATGAAGAGTTATATTTCAAAATCGACCTTAGTTCAGTTGTTAGAGTAGAGGATTATAGTTAGAGGAGATAATTATTAGATCACTGGTTCGAATTCGGTAGATCAAAATTTTTTTGGTCTCCCAATTTTTATTGGAAATGAGTACTTTTTTTTAACTATATGCATACACAAGTTAGTTTTCAAAATTTATTTATATGTTTATTTAAAAGATTTTTTCAAAAGATTTAGCTCATGGCTTATACTATATTGCTCACCTCTTAGAAAAAGAAAACAATCATATTTTCAGAAGCAAGAAAAACTGTTGTTTATAGTATATACACCCATAATGTCTGGAATAAACCCGACCTTAGTTCAGTGGGCAGAGCGGAGGACTGTAGTTGAACCAGATCATACTTAAGTCACTGGTTCAAATCCGATAGATCGGAATTATTTTATTCAAAACATAGATTTTGCTTTAAACATGAACATCGAAAAACACACTCAATTGACTCACATAAAAATATACCTTTACGCTGACACAAAACTTTACTCCAATACATACAAATTTTAGATGTCTTCATCTTTAACATAAGTGAAAATAGAAGCAATCAAATACAAAGCTCGTAGTGGTATGGGTTGATTGATAAATCCTCGAGAAACTTAACTAATGAATAAGTACAATATAAATATTATATTATTAGAAGAATGTGCTTATAAGTGGTAAAGGTTTCGTGGATGGTAGTTAAATTCCTATGCCATTTCCTTGCATGAATATTATGTCTTGATTTTTTAGTAATATAAACCAGCATTGCCCACCTTCCAAATTATTTTTATAAATGAGTTTAGTAGTATATAAAAACTCAGTACCTAGCACAAAATTAAGAATCATTGGAAATTTATAAATGAAAATTTAGATTCCCTTAATCGTTTTAGAAAATAGATTTGTGGTTCTTTTTTTCTCCATATAACTTGTAAATTGTATCAAATCGTTGCAAGACCCGCTACGTACAATATCGATAGACAATAGTATATAATTTATTATATATCAAAATTTTGTATCACAGAAGAAAAGGTGGATGTGCCAGAATGGATATCGGGCATGACTAGAAATAATGTGGGCTTTGCCCGCGCAGGTTTGAATCCTGTAGTTCACGTTTTGACAAACTCTTTTGGAAAACCTCTAAAATGTGAGACTAACTCAAAACTTTGGGTCTAAACTCAAATGTCCTTATAAGGATCAGGTTGTAAAATAAGGATCAGGTATCAATCCAATTGTGGAAGATGAGTTGCAAACAATGCTGTAAGCTAAGCAAGATTGGGGATTTGATTATGCAAGAGCAAGTCTAACAATCTAATGGTGCAATGGAAGGAAAGCATAAACTAAATGCAAGTGAAGAAAACTAAACAATGAACTTAAAGCAATGACTAAACAAGAATTAAGCAAAAAATGACTACTAAAGCAAGAACTAAGCAAGATGACTTTGAAGACAGTTAAATAAAATTAAGACTCAAGGAATTCTAAGCAATTGTGGGACAGTGGTTTTCAAGAGTAACAAGGGGATTTCTACTAAGGCATTCAACAAGCATTAACAAGCAAGAAATTCTCATTGTTATGCTCCTAGACAACGTATCTAAACGGAACCACTTGGCGTCAATAAGTAATTCATATTCAACAAGATCAAAGTGTCAGACCCACTTGTGATGGCATATCCTTCAACCATGAGCATAAAGATCAGCACCATTCTAGCCTAAGAGATGCACCAATCAAGCAACTATTCTCTCACCCAAGCAAGAATTAAGATCAACTTATCAATCTTGTGAACCAATAAGGACCTAAGCAGCTATACAGCAATCAAGATTATGGATTTAACCACAAACTTGCAACATCCTAACAATGCTAAGCAATGACCAAGAATGAAGCAAAGGCAAGATCTTTCAATGCATACTATCTAACCATCAAGCAAGAATATCAAAACCAGCATTATCTAGCCCTAAGCTAATCATCTAGCAAGGTGAACTATCACTTTGGTGTCACTGAACAAAGGAAACATAGACCAAACTAGACTATCAAGCCAAATAAGCGAACCATACTTAGAAAAGAGATATCAAGACATCAAGCAAACCATATGCATCTATCAAACCATATTCAATCAAAAAGAGCAAGCTTTATCAACATTTATCACTTTGCCAGAGAAGGAGATAACAGAGAACCATTAAACAAGCCTAATCACCCCTTATCATATCTTAATCACCACTTTCCCTACTTAGAACCCTAAATCTAAAGAGGACTACTCACTAATCATGTTTAATCTCATTTATTTGGAGTTAAACATAACTAAATGAGTTTAAAATGAAATGATGATAAATCTAATCTACCAAGATGTAAGAACAAAGATTAAGAGACAAGATTAAACCATAAAAATTATTAAAGATAAAGATCCTTAAGGCAAATCGCCCTTTAAGGTTTAGAGTAGGTTTTTGATAGAAAGTTAACTTTGATAAGATAGAACTTGATAAAGATAATGTTTTGTGGCTTCCTTTTTATAGTAGGGAGCCAAAAGAAGCATAAAAAACCTAAAAAAATAGGATAAGGTTAACAAAAGTCAAGTGGTCAACGTGGATGAGTTGCATCGAGGTCGTACGGTCGATGTTCTGCTCGATATGCGACCTCTATATGGTCCATGCAGCAAGTATCGACGTCCTTCCTCGATGCTGGTCCTCCATGCAGAACAACGGCTTGGAATCCTCGTGCTGATCCTTTTCCTCTCGTCCTGCTGATTGCATCGAGCACACTCCACGGGTGTTCTGCTCGATATGCTTGCTCGATATGGACCAGACTTTGCAAGAACTCCATTTCTGACATCTTTTTTGATCATGAGCTGCTTCCATCTCCTCCCCAGCTCCAAGAAACTCCAAAAACATCTGAAAACCACCACAAACATGCACATGTATGCAAATGTATGCAATCTTGAGCTAAATGCATGCTATGTTGATTCTAAGTGCAAATGATACTAAAATGCTAAACAATAATGCTAAAACAGATGAAAAGAAGCATGAAATACAGCCTAAAATGATCTAAAATAGCAAGCTATCAGAGACCTACTACCATCTTTTTACTGGATGCTAATGAAAAAGATAGTAACATTAATTAAACAACATGAATAAACAAAACATAATAGAAAAACTTATGAAGAATAAATATATATTTTTATCTTGGTGGCCCACTTATGATCCTAGTCAATTACTTCTGGTTAACTCTCCAAATTCATGATTTTTTATGACCTGTGATGAACCGCTGAATAGCGGAGAAAGACGAAGCGGCAGCAAGTCTCTTTCCTCAATTGATTCTCTTTCATTTAGTGGACACATATTTTATTTTGATTTATCGTAATTTTATTTAGTGTGAGCATTAGTTGTAATCGATTTGGGCTTAAAATCATGTGTAATGCTCTTTTGGATTTTTAATGAAACCATCGACCAAAAAACTATTTTCATATTTTATTTATATAATTTGTAAAACAACCATAAATCTATTTTTGTGATGATTATCCATGTAGAAAATAATTATTAAGAAAATCCTACAAATAAAATTAAATTAGATCTATAGGTATGATCGGTGAAAATTTGTGGTAATAATATGATAAACTTTTTTCCCACAAATTGTGGTGAAAGTGTCATTTTTATGACTATAATTTAGTCACTAATATGATGGGTTTGTGACATTATTTTTGTCATTAAATATAGTAAGAATTTGTAATAAATATATGATAATTTTTTTCATCAGAACTTGTGACTTAATTGTGATAGTATCTTTTTCATAAACTGTATCGTTTTCTGACTGTTTTTATGTTGTTACAAGTGGTGACAAATTGTTACTATTATCGATCATTACACAATTTTATGACGTTTTTGTAATTAAAGGAATTTGTGACATTTTTATTGTGTCTTTTAATAATGTATGACATTATCGTCACAATATATATTTTGTGACGAAACATTTATATATTATAACATAAAAATTTGTAACAATAGTGACTTTTTTTTGTAGTGTGTAGTTGTCGCATATCATCCTTAGGTCACTGGTTTAAATCTGGTAGGTCAGAATTGTTTTACACAAAACATACATTTTGATTTATACTTAAACAAATTTTTGATATATTCATCTTTAAGATTAGTGAAAATAGAAGAAATCAAATACAAAGCTATTAGAGTTATTGGTTAAGTGATAAATCCTCGAGAAAATGAATAAGTACATGAATCAATGCATGTGCCTATAAATGGTCAAGTTTTCGTGAATGGTTGTTCAATTTCTTTGCCATTTCCATGCATTAACTTTATGTCTTGATTTTTTATTAATATAAACCAGCGTTGCCCACCCTCCAAATTATTTCTATATATATGTATAACTAAGTTTAGTAGTATATAAAAATTCAGTACCATGGAAAAAAATAAGAATCATTGGAAATTTATAAGTGGAAATTTAGACTCACTAATACTTTTTAGAAAACAGATTTGGGGTTCTTTTGTTCTCTATGTAGGTAAATTGTATCAAATCTTGGCTAGACCCCCTACGTACAATATCGATAAACAATAGTATATAACTTATTCTATATCAAAATCTTGTATCACATAATGTGCTGGAGTGGTTATCGGGCATGACTAGAAGTCATGTGGGCTTTGCCCGAATCCTGCCGTTCACGCTTTGACAAGCTCTTTTGGGAAAGCTCGAATATGTGATATCTACTACCATTTTTTTACTGCATGTTAATGAAAAATATAGCAACCTTAATGAAACAGGCATATACAAAATAGAATAGAAATTATTAAATAAGTTTTCGTATATTACTCTTCAAATACTTTTATCTTTGTTGTTAATAGTATCCTACATATACATATTTTAAGGTACATGAAAGGTGTAGTATTTTAGTTTTCTACATGCATGAAAAGTTATATTTCAAATCTGACCTTAGCTGAGTTGGTAGAGCGGAGGATTGTAGTTGAATGAGATAATTATTATGTCACTGGTTCGAATACAGTAGGTCGGAACTTTTTTGATCTCCCAACTTTTATTGGAAATGACTAGTTTTTTAAATATATGCATAAAAAATTATGTTTCGCCTTCAAAAAAAAGTTTAGATATAAATAGTAACAACTTTACAATTTAACAGAAAATTGAAAAGCATTATCTTTATGACTTTTACAAGTCCTAGCAATATGATACTTATATAGATAATTATTAAAAAGAAGGTGGATAAATGTTTTGTGTTTCTTATGTTTTGAATTTAGTTTAGAAAAGTTAATGGAACTCACTTGGACTCGTGGTTTCTTCGGAAAGCTCAACAATTTGGATTGAGAATAATATAGTGCACATTATTCTGGTATGCATATTCCATAAATGTAGGATTTTATTTGTACAAATGCTTATTGGACATTCATTAAAATTATACGGTCGTCCTCCATTACTAATTGTTCCTTCTTATTTTCAACATTTATTTATATGTTTATTTATTAGATTGGCTCACGTCTTATACTATATTGTTCTGTTTTAGTTGCCACAGAACTCTTAGCGAAATAAAACAGTCATCCTTTCAAAAGCGATGAAAACTGTTGTTTATAGTATATACACATGCTTAAAGTATCGAATAAACCCGATCTTAGCTCAGTTGGTAGAACAAATGACTGTAGTTGAGGCAGATCATCCTTAGGTCACTCGTTTAAATCCAGTAGGTCGAAACCTTTTTGGTCCCCAATTTTTATTAGAAATGACTTGTTTTCTTAACGGTATGCATACAAAGTTATGTATGGCCTTCAAAAAAGAATCAAGGATTTGATTATAACAGCTTTACAATCTCATAGAAACTTGGGAAGGTTTTTTTTCTAACTTTAAAGAGGTAGAAATATTATATATATATATATATATATATAGTTAATTATTAAAAAGAATGTGTACCAATCTCTTTTTTTTAATCTTTGGAATTTAGTTACCATTAGTTAATGGAACTTGCTTGAACTCGTGGCTTCTTCGTAAAGCTCAGTAATTTGGATTGAGGATAATATACTGCACATTATTCTCGTTTGCACATTCCATAAATGTAGGATTTTATTTGTTTAAATGTTTATTGAGCATCGATAAAAAGTAGACGGTAGTCTGCCCATTACTAATTGTTCTTTCCTGTTTTCAACATTCATTCTTGTGTTTGTTGAAAAGATTGTTTCAAAAGATTTGGCTCTCGTCTAATACTATAGTGCTCAGTTTTAATTATCCCAGCCCTCTTAGCGTAAGCAAAAAGTCACACTTTCAAAACCAATAAAAACTGTTTTCTATAGTATATACACATCCATAGAGTATGGAATCCCGACCTTAGCTCAGTAGGTAGAGCGGAGGACTGTAGTTGAACCAGATCATTTTTAGGTCAACTGTTCGAATCCGGTAGGTCAGAATTATTTTTCTCAAAACATATATTTTGCTTTATACCTAAACATCAGAAAACACACTCACCTGACTCTCATAAAAAATACCTTCACGCTGACTCTAAACTTCCCTCCAATACCTAGAAATTTTTGATATCTTCATCTTTAACATTATTGAAAATAGAAGCAATCAAATATAGAGCTCTTAGTGTTATGGGTTAATTGATTAATCGTCCAGAAAGTTAATTAACGAATAAGTACAATGTAAATATGATATTATTAGAAGAATGTACTTATAAGTGGTCAAGGTTTCTTGGATGGTAGTGAAATTCCTTTGCCATTTCATTGAATGAATTTTATGTCTTCATTTTTAATAATATAAACCAGCATTGCCCACCCTCCAAATTATTTCTATGTATATGTATAACTGAGTTTAGAAGTATATAAAAATTCAGTACCTACCAAAAATTAAGAATCATTGGAAATTTATATGTGGAAATTTAGATTCCCTTATACGTTTTAGAAAATAGATTTGTGGTTCTTTTCTTCTCCATATAGTTGGTAAACTGCATCAAATCTTTGGTAGACCCCCTACGTATATTATCGATAGACAATAGTATATAACTTATTATATATCAAAATCTTGTATCACATAAAGAAAGATGGATGTGCCGGAGTGGTTATCGGGCTTGAGAAGAAATCATGTGGGCTTTGTCAAACGCCCTAACCCGGATTTCCAAACCGCAGTAAAAATTTGATTCGACCACTTCCTAGCCAATTGGGTATTATCAAATTTTTCTCGTACTTAATCATTTTTAACGTTTTTATTTGGTTTTAGTCAAACCATTAAAACATAAATACATAATTTAGATAAAATGGGAATAAAAGTTTATAGTTTTTCCTTGGAAACCACCATGGAAACATCAACAAAATCATGTTATTATCAAAGATAATGTCACCAATACAGATGGTGAGACATCTACTAATGGAATAAAGCTATTCCGAATGCAAGCAGAAAACTAAAGCCATAGTGGAAAGACCGTTTCGTGGTGTCTACTCAAATTTCCGGAGGTTCTTTAATTTACGTTGCAGTTCAAAACTTTTTGGCCGCATATTATGAATACTATTTTTTATTGAAAATATTGTCAAGGCTATTTTGGTGGTTTGAAAGACATTTATAATGACAACAATGAGCAAGAAAACTATAGAAATATTCAAAAGAACATGGAGAATTTCTACCAGAATTGTCAAATATATTGGTTTTAAAGAAGTAACAAGAATCAAAATCATCTTCAGCAACGCTGAATTTATATTTACTAATTAAAGTAATACCATGGACATTTTGGAGTTTCAGCAGCAAATTGATAGCCAATAAAAAGTTTGTGAAAAGAGACATAACAGAAATTTTCTGTTCGCATGTAAGTCTTTTGTAATAATATCTAGGTTATATTCGATTTCTTCATCTAAATTACTTCAATTTCCTATATTTGCCTATAATGTTGCTTGTATTGATTATATTTCTTTGTAAACTTTTGATATCAATATAATTGATTTGCCAAAAAAAAAAAAGATATTCAGTTATTGCTTTTGTTCGTTTAACTTGGTAAGCAACGAATGGTCGCGTCGAAAACGCATAGGGAGTTGTAGGGTAGTTATTGGTATTATTGACTCGGAGCTCCTTCTTTTTAGGAATAATCAGAGGACGTTACACAATCAAATTCAGTTTCTTCCGTTATTAAAAGGATCCAAATATACCAATAGTTTTGGCCCAATTTTTTTTTTCTTTCCAATATTCTTGTTTTATTTACAAAGAGAACAAAATATACCAAAAAACAAAAACAAAAAAATACAGAAGAAGAATGGCTACTTTCGTTGAAATTCTTTGTGCAGTTCTCATTCCTCCTGTTGGTGTTTTCCTCAGATTTGGCTGCGGGGTAATGTGTTTTCATAGATATATATCTTAGCATTTGAAATTTGTGGTTTAAGTAGATTCCAATCTCTTTTTTTCTTACTTTTTTGTATATATATATATTTTTTTGCAGTTGGAGTTTTGGCTCTCTTTGCTCCTATCTATATTTGGTTACCTCCCTGGAATGATATATGCTATCTGGGTTCTTACAAAATAGGAACAACCAAACAAAAACATTAAATTAGTTTTTTTTGTTGCTTCTCGAAATTTTAACTATGTTTTTTTTTTATCGAAATATAATTATATTATTACGAATATATGAGATTGGAATACAAAATGGGCAGAAGCCAGTTCGGAGGATTACTATAATCGAAACCAAAATCTCTACGAATAGCTAAAGAATGTGCTGCAAGGTTACAATCCCTTTTGATATGATTAATTTCTAGCCTATTAAATTCTGTCATCAAAATTCGAATATCAGTTAATATATTCGGTATTGTTGAGTCATGTTCGTTGGAGGTAAGTAGATTGACAAGGACTTGACAGTCTCCTTCAAAGCAAATGCGAGTAAAACCCATCGTCCATGTGTTGTGCATCGCGAGGAGTAGAGCTTTTCCTTCTGCTTCAAGACTAGATAGGGATTGTCCTATGTGTGCAGAGCTCCAGTAATGACAGAAACCATTTGAATCGCGGAGGATCCAACCAGCAGTGGTTTGGCCGGTATGACTATTGAAAGAGGCATCGTAATTACATTTAAGAGAGCCTAGTGGCGGGCGTTTCCAGTGTTGTTTTAGAATAGGATGTTGAGGAGTGGGTAAATTGTGCTGAGTAGCCCGAATCCAGTCATCAACATCTGCCCTAGCTTTGAGTATAACCTGGTTAGGCCGAACATGATGCTTCTGGAAAATGAGGGAGTTACAAGATTTCCATATATGCCAGAGTAACCAAAATGGCAACAGTTTGTCCTTATCAGAAAAGCCATCTGTGTTCTGAGCTGCAAGAAGAGATCGTATTACACTCTCCGTATCCTGCGATGAGATTGTTAGGGAGTATAGAGGTGTTTGAGAAAGACGCCAGGATAGGATCGAAACTGGACAAGTAAAAAATAAATGATGGATTGTTTCTAGTTCCAAACCGCAGCGGACACAGGTATTGTCGAGTGAAATACCACGACTTTGAATGCGCGTAGATGAACCAATAGCTTTGGATAGGATCTTCCATATGAAGTGTTTTAACTTTGGCATGATTCGCAGTTTCCATATTTGCTGTTTAACTAGAGGGTCCCCATGAGGAATGTCCGGTAATGTTTGCTGGAAGACCGGATGATGTCGTAAAATCCAATAACCAGATTTGACGGTGTATTGTCCTGATTTGGTGTATGGCCATAGCAAATGATCAGTATTGTTATAGTGGCTGAGATAGAGGGATTGTACTAAAGTACTATCTTGATCTGAAGTTGAAGCCTGAAGAAGGGGAGTATTCCATTGTTTACGGGCGCCAGTATGTATAATAAGGTCTGAAACCAGCATAGTATCATTACTATGTAAAGATTGAAGGGGCCGTGGTGGATGTGTGCTTAACCAGTTATCCTGAAAAGCTCGTATTCGGTGACCATCTCCAACAATATACCGAGAACCTTGTTTAAGTATATTGATTCCAGTAAGAATGGAAAACCAGCCATAAGACTGGTATGGTTTGGTTTTAGCTTCGAACAGATGGTCGTCTTTGTAATATCGAGCTTTATAAACTCTTGCAAATAGACAATTTGGGTGTTTTAAGAGACGCCAAGCTTGTTTTGTCAATAAGACGTCATTAAATTTTGCCAAATCCTTAAAGCCAAGACCACCTTCTCTTTTTAAATATTGCAGTTGTTTCCAGGCTATCCATGGTATACCTTTGGATTGATTCCCTTTACCCCACCAGAATTGGGTAAAGATACTAGTAAGTTCAGCAATAACGTGCTTCAGTAGTTTGGAGCAAGACATGGAATAAACCGGCATTGACACTGCAACTGATTTAAGTAACACTTCTTTGCCAGCATGTGAGAGCAATTTAGAACTCCAAGAGGTAGTGTGTGCACGAACACGGTTTGTAATGTTAGCAAACATTTCTTTTTTCTTTCTGCCAAACTGTTCTGGAAGTCCTAAGTATTTCCCTCCTCCCCCATGTTTAGTGATGCCAAGACAAGTCTTTAGCATGTTTTGTCGCTGTCCAGGAATTCGTGAGCGGAATGTAATCATGGATTTTTCTCGGTTTATTTTTTGACCTGAACATTGTTCATATAGTTGGAAGATATCCCTTAGTGAGGAGCAATTCTTTTTATTAGCTTGGCAAAAAAAGAGGGAATCATCTGCAAAAAAGAGATGAGTGATACGGGGTACATCGTTCCCTATTTTGATCCCATTTATTTTGCCCTTTAGAACATTATTATCAATTAGATGACTTAACACATCAGCGCAAAGTATAAACAAGTATGGAGATAACAGATCTCCCTGTCGTAAGCCACGTTTAGGGGTTATATGTCCTTGTGGTTTGCCATTGATGAGCACCGAGTAAGTAATAGTAGTAACCATCGCCATAATCCAACGTATCCACGTATCATTGAAACCAAATGCTCGCATAGTATCTTCTAAGAACGTCCATTCAACGCGATCATATGCCTTTGTCATATCAGTCTTCACTGCCATATACGTTTGAGAAACTCGTTTACGGCTTTTCAATGAATGCATTAATTCATGAGCGATAAGGACATTATCAGATATCATACGGCCAGGGACAAAGGCCGCTTGTGATTCAGAGACGATAGAGTTTAAGTAGTATTTGAGGCGTGAGACTAAGATCTTCGAAATGATTTTGTACGATACATTACAAAGACCAATCGGGCAAAATTCTGAGAGAGTCGTCGGGGATTTTGTTTTAGGAATCATACAAATATTAGTATGATTGATCCCTTCTTCCATTGTTGCTGTACTGAAAAATTGTAACACTTGTGAAGTGACATTGTCGCCAACAATATCCCAGCATTCTTGGTAGAATCTCGCCGTGAAACCATCAGGGCCGGGTGCTTTATCAGCTCCTATGCTACAAACAGCTTCGAAGACTTCTGTTGTTGTGATTGGGCGGGTTATATTTTGATTGATTTCTGTGGTAACAGTAGGTCTGAAATTGTGAAAGATGGCAGAGGAGGGATTAGTTGTTTGTGATTTATACATATCACGAAAATAGTCTTCAGCGTGTATCCCAATATCTCTATCTCCGTAAAGTGTATGGCCTTCGTTGTCTGTAATTGAATGGATCCTGTTTCTTGTGTATCGAGATTTGGCTACAGCATGATAGAACTCTGTGTTCTGATCACCATGATGGAGCCATGAATTCTGGCTTTTCATATGCCAAAAGGTTTCTTCATCATGATAAGCCTTTGCTAAGGCTTGTTGTAATTTTGGTATGGAGTATGTTGTTTGATGCGTCGATGTAAGGGCGAAATCTAGTTTTAACTGAAGAGAATCAATTTGCTTTGCTGAATTTGTCTGAAACTCCTTTCGAGAATAGGATATAACATCTCGAATATGACGAAGACTAGAAGTAAGCGTAGGACATTGATTATACGGTGTGGATAGCCAACTGACGTATTACATCTTTGAGAATTGGATGTTGTAGCAACCTTTTATCAAAACAAAATTGCTTAGGTATTTGATGGTGAAAAAAATCGACTGAAATAACAACAGGTTGATGATCGGAGGCGCAGAAGCGTTGGAATTCTGCAACTGATCCGGGAAACAGAGATAGCCATAGAGAATTTGCAATAACACGATCTAAGCAACAACATACTCTATGGTGGCCCCTTGTTCCACGCCAAGACATTTTGTTGCCTTTATGACACAAATCCGTGAAATCGCAGGAATTGTACATATTCCTAAAACTCTGAAACGAGTGTTCAGAACGACGAGGGCCCCCTATCTTTTCTGTATTAGTTAAGATTTCATTAAAATCACCGAGAAGAAGCCAAGGTCCATTTTGTGTTTGATTTATACGTTCTATCCGTTCCCAAAGATCATTACAAAGTAAGCGATTGGGATGTCCGTATACACAAGACAAATAGAAATTCATACCATTGAAATTGATTGAAACATCGATCATACGGATCGATTGGTACAAAGTAGTAATAGATATGTCTTTTTTTCCAGAACAAAGCCAAACCACCACTATGACCTTGTGGAGGAATAGTAGAAAAGAAATCAAATCCTAATAGAGAGCAAACATCTCTCACTACATCACACTTATTCATTGTTTCGATTAAAAATAGTAAATCTGGTTGAATCTTACGACACATCTCCTTCAATCTCTGTTTTGTCAGAGGCGATTCTAGTCCTTGACAATTCCATGAGATTATCCGAAGGGCGTTCGTCAGAGACGTGGAGGCACAGGACCTCCGTTGTTTTTGTTTTTTGTCTGCGCAACTCTGGATGAGTGTTCGTGTTCATCATCATCGCTCTCCAACTTGATCGGAAACAGGGCCTTCAGATCATTGATAGCAACAGGAGTGACGGCTTGACGTTTATGCGTTGCATATTCATCCAGGAAGTCGTAGGGGAGTTTGTTGGTAGGGTCTATGTCGTACCTCTCATCATTGGTTTTGTGTTTGGTAGGAGATGGGCGTTCATGAGGACATACAAAGGCGTCGAACTCAGAAGACATATCAGAGTATGAGTGGTTGTGAGGGATGGCAGTTGTCGGTGTGATCCCCGATATTGGTGTGACTGAATCGTCTGTGAATCCTCGGTGATACGAAGCCGCCATGAAGCTTGACTCGGCATTGTCAAATTTTCGAAGCATTGCTTTGACCTCGCTACGTTTAGATTCATCAAAACCAGAGTGTTCCTCCTGATCGAGATAATCCTTCAACAGAGCCGTGAAATCACCTTCTGTAAATTTACCCTTCTCCATCTTGGCCTGAAGATAACGCCATGTTTCGGATACCATGTCTGTATCCTCCTTTATTTCAAAAGGTGTATTGTCATGGCACCCTTTGGTGTCATCATCGCTATTCTCAGCAACGGGAGTTAGAGGTTCCAAAGGATTGTTGGGTGGATTCGAGAATGTGGTATCCGTTGGCACTTTTTGATCATCATTCGATGGATCCGGAGGGTCGTCATGGGAATCCTCGGCATCGTGAAGCAATGGGCATTCTTTGGCCTTGTGAGTGAGAAGACTACATTTTAAACAGAAGTTGCGTAGCCTTTCATATTGGAGTTTGAGAATTGTGTTCTCACCCGGCACGAACTGGAAGAAACGCTGGAAGACGAGAGGTGTATCAATGTTCCAAGCGAGTTTGATGCGCACGAAATCAGTAACTTGCGCTACTTCATTAAAGTCAATATCCACCATCGTTCCCAGTTTGCGGGCAATATACTCAATGAGAGTACGGTTGAGAAACTGTGGTGGGATGCCCCTTAGTTGAATCCAGAACGGTATGATTTTGAGAATTTCGTCAGTAATCATTGGTGTCCAGCGTCGCGTGATAATCATCCATTCATTGAAAGACCATGGCCCCCTTTGAAGTATTAGATTCACGGCTTCCTCTGATTGAAACATGAACTGAAATTTTTTGGTATCCAAAATTTGTCCAATGGTAGCGTCGCTAAAACCCCATAGGCGAGGCATCGTAGTGACCAAAGCGTGGAGATTCTGTCGTTTGGGGTTAAGGAGGGTGCCAATGATTGCATAACGGTTCGCTTGAACCACTTCAGTGCAAATGGATTGGGGTAAAGCAATTGGGGATTCAGAATGCTCCAAATCGATATCCTGCATTTTTCTGCGGATGTTGTCACTCATCAGGAAGAAAGGCGGAGTAACAATTATACAGTAACAGTGAGCGTAAGGCCTATATATAGCAGTGAAGCCATGGCAGTTTTCCTCTGTTTCCGGATGTGAGAGAAGGGGAAGAATAACCGTTAGAGAAACTACTCAACGGACAAAAACCGTGATTGCTATCCCCTAAGATTCCGAACAACCGACGGACGAGACTCACAGTAAGAATTGAAACAGAAAACTGGGTTTTGATTTCAACTTCGTCACGAGAGAAAGAGAGAGAGAAACATTTTTAATTTAACGATCTTTATGTTAATCAGGTGTAACCTTTGATCCTCCTCTAATCTAACGATCTTTATGTAATATTTGGTATGTAAATTCCAGCAATCCCCCATTAATGTACGATTCTTGTTCTCTCCATTTCGTTTGTGCGATTAGAATAGAACCACACAAAAATGCTCTTAGGGATCCCAAACGGCTTTCGAAGATTGATGATGATCTACACGTTACGAAACTTTGTTATATTCTAAGTTCCAATAAACATTACTTAGGAGTAAAATGCAAATGAATTTTCGATAAACACAATGATACATACCCCCTATCCTAAACTTAAGAAGCTCTCAAGCCTCTCACACAAACAGAATTAAGAATTAAAATCATAGCATTTTTTGTTAAACATAATGATAAAGCTTTTTTATCTTCTAAGTTCCAATAGAGACATTACATTGGAGTAATATGTGTTAGAGGAATCGAACAAAAGAGATAAAGAGATGAAAGAAATATACCCTTTACTCAATGTTATCATTTCTGATTACAATTATCCCCTTTTATAATAAGAAGGATAATCTGGTTAACATGGTTTACACTGAACCGGTTAACACATTTGACTTACATCAATATCCCCCTCAAGATGGCAAGTATATAGAAGACATAGCCATATTGCGTATAAGAGAAAGTAATTAAGCAGGATAAAGCTTTTGTGAAAACATCAGCCAACTGATTATCCGTGCGAACATGAAGCATTTTGATGAGGCCATTGTGCACCTTGTCTCGAACAATGTGACAATCTGTCTCAAGATGCTTGGTGCGCTCATGGAAGACTGCATTATTGGGTATGTGAATACCTGCAGTTGAATCGCAGTAAAAGGCCACTGGTTGTAGTTAAAGAACGAGAAATTCCTTCAAAAGATTGACCAACCAGCTGATTTCCTGAACCGCAAGCTCCATTGCTCGATATTCAGATTCTGCAGAAGAGTGAGAAACTGTGTTCTGTTTCTTAGACTTCCATGAGATGAGAGAGGATCCAAGAAACATGCAGAAACCAGAAGTTGATTGTCTTGTGTCACTACATGATGCCCAATCAGCATTGGTAAATCCCTTCAGTATGAGATCAGACTCGGCAGAATAAAAAAGACCCTTGCCAATAGTACCTTTGAGATAATGAATGACTTTATATGCTGCATGAAGATGTGAATTCTTTGGAGCAGAGGAGAACTGACAAAGACGATTAACTGCGTAAGTAATATCCGGACGAGTTATTGTCAAGTACATCGTTTTGCCAACTAATCATCGGTAACACTCTAGATTATCCAAAACGGCTCATCACTGTCCTGACATAATTTGATACTTGGATCCATAGGAATAGTTGAGGGCTTGCAAGCAAGTAAACCAGTATCTTCTAGCAATTCGAGAGTGTGTTTCCTCTGACAAACTGAAATGCTTTTACTGGATCTCGCAATCTCAAGGCCGAAGGGACCAAGATCACGTAACTTGAAAGAATTCTGAAGATCAATTTTGAGCTGATTTACCTCATCATCATTATTACTAGTGATGAGAATGTCATCCACATACACCAATACTGCAATGTACTTTCCAGCAACATTCCTTGTGAATAAAGTATAATCCGCATGAGACTTTTGAAACCCAAGAGTGATATATCATAGTTTTTATGGTTTTTAACAATGGTATAACTCCTTTTTATTGAGTCTTTTTGGCCTTTTTAGAGTCCAAGTAGACTATTTGCAGGTTATAGCATGATGGGAGCATAATTGGAGATTCTGGAGCTTTTTGGATCATTGTAAGAATAAACCTTGAAGTTAGCAAGTCAGAAGCCGTTACACTGCACTGGTGACGATCGTCACCACTCATGGGTGACGCTCGTCACCCACCTCTGAAGAGAATCACAACGTTTTATTTAAAGATGGAGAGATATTGCACTTTGGCCCAAGAAGTTGCACTATTTATAAAAGTGTCCTAGCTCATGTTTTAGCTTGTATATATTAGGTTTTCAGCCATTGTTGGCTTTTATCTTGTATCTTAGAATTCAGAGAGCTAGAGAGAGATATTATTCAGAGCCTTTGAGGGAGACAAATCTTGTACTCTATTAGAAAAGATTTCGAACCCTTGTTTCTCTCTTCTTATCTTTTTAATGCAGTTTTATTCAGCTATGCTTTGTATTTTCATAATCATGTCTGAGTAATCTGTTAGTTAAGTTAGGATCATTCAAAGGTTGATGAAGAGTTTGTAGAATCGCTAAACTTATAGAAAATTCATTGGTTCTTCATCTGTGCTTGCATTCATATCGATTCCTTGGACTAGTCATCTGGATTTCAAAACCCTAGGTTGTTTAATAGATTTGAGAACATTGTTAATCACCTGAACTAATATTAGATGTGCAAAACGCCTATTTACAAAGAGATTTGACTTAGGAGTTTTATGAACAATTAAACTTGATCATTACTGCATGTTTAGATTGTTAGAATTTGCAAAGTGATATGAAATTCTGTGATATAGGCATAGATAACTTCTGCAGTGAGAATTGATTAGTTATATCATTGTGTTTCAAGTTCTAGACGGTTTTAATTCATTCCTGATTGCATGCATTCCACATTCTTGGATTCAACCTGCGAATTGTCCTGACTTAGCGCTTTTAGCTTCCTGGAACTTAAGAACAATCATAAAATCGCCTGCTCAGTTTTAATTAGTTGTTTCGCACTACATACATTACTTACTCCTTAGCTTAATCCAAACCTGAACTTTATAGTGCAGTTAACTTACTCCCTTGGGATTCGATAACCCCTTGTGCTACAACTGCATTGTTGTGCAATTGCAGTATACTAAAAGTGGGTAAAACTTAGACCTTATCAAGTTTTTGGCGCTGTTGCCGGGGAGTAATAGCTGCCTATCGATTTTTAGTATTAGGATTTTAACTATGTTTTTATTTGTGTACTGACTTTTGCTACTTTTCTTTGTGTTTTCAGGTGTATGCCTAGTCGCAGTACCAGAAGGAACAAAGAGAAGGAGCTTGTGACTTTGAGCATCGACGAACTCGCTAAGTTGGAAAGGACCATTAGGAACGCTAAGAAGCAGTCTACAATGGTTGCTACACTTGTCTTGGTCAAAAATACAGAAGGTCACCTGGTTGACAGAGATGAAAACAGGAGGAATCAAGAAGGGCAGAGACTGGATCAGGATGGCAACGTCATAGCTGAACAGGTGGTTCAACAAGTAGCGAATGATGCTGTAAACGCTGCTGGGCGTTTTGTGCAGCGGACTCTAGAAGATTACAACAGACCTGACCAGTTTTATGCCAACAGAGCTGTAATCCGCCCTCTTGCATTTCAAAGGAACGATTTTAAGCTCAAGCCTGCTTATTAACAGCTTGTGGGTCAGCATCCTTTCCATGGCCTGCCACATGAGCATCCTATGGATCACATAGAGAGATTTAAGGATCTAGCTTCACGCGTCAAGGCTAATGGAGTCAGCAATGACTTCATGTTCTACAAGCTGTTCCCTTACTCTCTTGGAGGAGATGCAGCTTATTGGTTGACGCAACTTGAGCCTGGATCGCTAACCACTTGGGAGGAGACCAAGAACAGTTTTCTGAACAATTTCTATGATGATTCAAGGTCAGAAGAGTTGAGAACGAAAATATCTTCATTCTCCCAAGGACCTACTGAAGCTTTTAAGGCTTCCTGGCTGAGATTTAAGTCCTATAAGAGAGACTGTCCCCATAATGGCTTCACTCAGGTGCAGCTGCTTGGCATTTTCTTCAGATGAATAGATTGGAGATACCAGATGGCGTTGGATGCTGCTAGCAGTGGTAACTTCAACACAAACCTTCCTGAAGGTGCAATCACTCTGATTGAGAACATTGCCTGCATTAATAGCACCAAGAATGCTGACTTTCAGAGGATGAAGCAAGCTGGTTTGAATGATGGGAACCAAATTACTGAGGTTAAGGCTAAGTTAGACAGTATGCATAGCCTTCTGGTGGGAAAGAAATCAGTCCAATGTGCTGCAGAAGTAGAGAAATTTGAAAATCCTGAGGAGATTGAGCAGGAGGATGTTAATTTTATCAATTCAGGAGGATTTCAGGGTCAAAGGTTTGAGAATCAGCAGTGGAACAAGGGCTACAATGGTAACAATCAGAAGAGCACCTTCACAGGAAACCAGAATTCTTCTGGTTACACTCCAAAGCCTCAGTTCTAGAAGACTGAGTTTCAAAAATCTTACCAGAACAGCAGCAACTTCAACATGAATTATGGTTCTTCTTCCTACCAATCTGCACTTCCACAAGATAACAAGATGGAAGCTATGCTGGAGCAGATCCTAGAAGGACAGCAGAAGATGACAGTAGACTTCAATGGCAAGATAGATTCGCTGTATCAGGACCTGAATAGAAAAATTGAGAGTCTGAACTCTCACATAAAGAAGCTGGATGTTCAGGTTGCTCAAACTGCAGGAGCTGTTCAGAGGCAAGAAGGATTTCTTCCTGGAAGGACTGATGCTAACCCCAAGCGCCATGTGAATGCCATCTCATTGAGGAGTGGAAGAAATCTTCAACCAGGGTTGAAGAAGGGTTGGAGTACAGAGGAATTCGTGGGACTTGAAGATTTTAAAGATGATAAAATTCCTGCTGAGATTGACCAAGTGACGATTGTCAGCCCTGATGGTTGTCTCTCGTCACCCACTTTACAAAGATAAAATAATTCATTTGACGGAGTGGTGACGAGAAGGCTAGTCACTCAGGACTAGTCACCAGTCAGTGACGAGCGACACCATGAGGGTGACACTCATCACCAACCCCGAACCACAGCTATTTCGCCTGAGACTTCAAACAATGCTAAGGAAACGGTGTATAGGCCTAAGTTACCCCTATCCTAGTCATCCTAAGAAGTCTAAGCAGGAGCTTGAAGATGCTAAATACAAGGCTATCATGGATAAACTGGTTATTGAGATTCCCTTGATTGATGTTGTGAGGATTACTCCTGTTATTAGGAGATATGTGAAGAGGATGGTCACCAACAACTTGAGTTTGGAATAGGGAGCCATGATGATCAGTGAACATGTCAGTGCAGTGATTCAGAACAGAGTACCTGAGAAGCTTTCAGATCATGGGAGCTTTGGATTGCACTGCACTATCTTTTTAGTCAGGTTTGAAAGATCATTGTGTGATCTTGGTTCTAGTGTGAACATGATGCCTCATTCTGTTGCCAAGAGCTTAGGGGTGACCGATTTTAAAGCTATCAGGATATCTCTTATCCTAGATGATATATCAGTCAGAGTCCTTCAAGGTGTTTTAGAGGATGTGCCTATCAAAGTGGGAGATTATATGATTCCTACTGATTTTTTGGTTCTGGAGTATGGAGAAGAATCCAAAGATACTCTGATACTTGGCAGACCTTTCCGGGCCACTGTTGGATCCATTATAGATGTCAGGACGGGAAGAATTGAGCTGTATGTTGGTGACTTGGTGATGAAATTTGAAATGGACAAGCTGATAAAGAGGCCAACCATAGGTGGACAGACATTCTATGTGGATGTTCTCACCAACCTTGCTGACCAGATCTTCCAAGAGATGAGTCACGAAGATCCACTTGAGAGGGCATTGACCACTTCTACAGCAGAGGCTGAGCATCTGGATGCAGCTGCTACTGGTTATGCAAAGATGATGGATGCTACTGCACATGTCATGCAACTGGTTGCACAAGAAGAGCTATCCAGCACATCTGCGAAAACTGCTCCAATGGGTGACTGGAGTGCAGCAAAAGCACCAAAAATTGAGCTCAAACAGCTCCCTGCAGGGCTAAGGTACGCCTTCCTTGGAGAAAACTCAACTAATACTGTTATTGTTAATGCTTTATTGAACAATGCAGAACTCACCCTTTTGCTAAGCAAGCTGCGCAGATTCCGCAAAGCTCTTGGCTATTCTTTTGATGACATTTCAGGTATTTCTCCAGACTTGTGCATGCATAGGATACACTTGGAAGAAAAACCAAAATTATCAGTGGAGCACCAGAGGAGGCTGAATCCGAACCTGCGGGATATTGTCAAGAAGGAGATCATGAAGCTGCTGCAAGCTGGGATCATCTATCCCATATCTGACAGCGCCTGGGTCAGTCCAGTTCATGTGGTTCCTAAGAAAAGAGGAGTCACAGTGGTGAAGAAGGACAAGGATGAGCTGATTCCTACCAGAACAGTGACAAGACATAGGATATGTATAGACTACATGATGCTGAATGCAGCCACCAGGAAAGATCACTTCCCTCTGCCTTTCATCAATCAGATGCTAGAGAGGCAGGCGGATCACAAGTACTACTGCTTCCTAGGTGGATATTCAGGCTTCTTTCAGATCCCCATCCATCCAGATGATCAAGAGAAAACCACCTTTACCTGTTCTTATGGCACAATTGCATATCGCAAAATGCCTTTTGGACTGTGTAATGCTTCTGCGACCATCTAGAGATGCATGATGTCGATTTTCACTGACATGATTGAGAGGTTTATGGAGATTTTTATGGATGACTTCTCAGTTTAAGGGTCTTCTTTCAAAGACTGTCTAGAAAACCTGTGTGCAGTTCGGCAGAGATGTGAAGAGAAGCATTTGGTTCTGAATTGGGAGAAGTGCCATTTTATGGTGAAAGATGGCATTGCCCTTGGTCACATAGTCTCTGGAGATGGCATAGAAGTAAATGGGCAAAAATTAACGTCATGACAAGTCTGCAGGTGCCTGATTCTGTCAAAGCAGTGAGGAGTTTTCTGGGTCATGTTGGGTTCTACAGAAGATTCATCGAGGATTTCAGCAAGATTGCAAGACCTCTTACTGCTCTTCTCTGCAAGGATGTGAAGCTTGAGTTCTCTGCACAATGTCAGTCTGCTTTTGAACAGATCAAACAGCCTTTGGTGACAGCTCCTATTGTGCAACCTCCAGACTGGGATTTGCCTTTTGAGGTGATGTGTGATGCCAGCGATTTTGCAGTTGGAGTAGTGCTCGGACAGTGGAAAAACAAGAAACTACACGCCATCTACTATGCCAGCAGAACATTGGATGAAGATCAGAAGAACTATGCTACTACTGAGAAAGAACTATTGGCAGTTGTCTTTGCCTTTGAGAAGTTTTGCTAGTACCTTTTTGACTCCAAAGTCGTCGTCCACACAGACCATTCATCACTGAAGTTCTTGATGAAGAAGACGGATGCAAAGCCAAGGTTGTTGAGATGGAATCTGCTTATCTAAGAGTTTGACATTGAAGTTAAAGACAAGAGAGGAGTTGAGAATGGAGTAGATGATCATCTCTCCAGGATTAGGATTGAAGATGATGTCCCAATCAATGATTTCTTGCCTAAGGAGAATGTATACTTGATAGAAACTCGAGTTCAGGAAGAAAGTATTGAAAACCTGCAACCTTCTCGCAACTACAGGGCAGTGACGAGCGACACCAGGAGGATGATGCTCGTCACCAATAAGCAGACTCGTGATCAAGTCGCGATACAACCCTAGTAACGATCGCCACCCACTCTGGTGACGCTCGTCACCCTACTTAGCTCTTGGCAACGATTTGTGCAAGCTTGGGTAGTGCTTTTCATGAGCATATTTATGCTGCAACTGATCAAAAGAAACCCTGGTATGCTGATATTGCCAACTACTTAGCTGCAGAAGATGAACCACATGATTTCAAGGGGTATGCTAAGAAGAAGGTCTTGAGATAACTTAGGAGATTCTACTTGGATGAGCCATATCTTTACAGACATTGTGCAGATAGGATTTACAGGAGATGCATAGCAGAAGCTGAGGTCCCAGACATTCTGTTCCATTGTCATGGCTCAGAGTATGCTGGACACTTTGCCACATTAAAAAAGTCTCCAAAGTTCTTCAAGCAGGCTTCTGGTGGCCTACTGATAACAGGTTTTGGCAATGCATTGATGTATCAAGATGCAACAGAGAGGTTATCAAAGCTCTAATGGACACAGAGATGTAGTATAGTGAGCAAGAGAGGTATCAATCCACACCTAGGGGTAGCAAGTTCACTAAGAATGCAAGGGAATGAGCAAAGCTAAGCGAAAATGATAAATGATTGGTAAAATCCCTAAAACCTAATTGCCAGTATCAAATGAAAATCAAAACAATTTTAAAATCCCTCGAAGAGGGTTAACTACCACGAGGAACAAGCGGAATATTTAAAATATAAAGCTACTAATTATTAAAAATCGACTAGTGGATCGACCACAGGATCGACCACTAGATCGAGCAACAACGATCGATCTCGTCTAAACAACCTAGAATGATGAAACAATGCGATATACGAATGACAAGAACATAACTTTATGATGATGGAATGATATTAAATGACTTAAGACAATAAGAAAGAGGGTCTAGGGTTGAGGGTCACATTCGTGGGTCTCAAAGGTCAAAGCTTAGTTTAAAAACATTAGATCTACTCTCTTTGAGAGGTTCTCTAGGCCTTGAAAACAAAACAAGATCCATCCATGGCGTGTGGTATGGATCACTCTTTCATTCTCTTCACTAAACCCATGGCATTTGGTGGAAAAAGAGATTGAAGGGCATAAAACATAGATTTCAAACAAACGACCTAACTAGTCCCCTTTACAACCATGGCGTGTGGGAAAGGTAGACTAGCCTCTAGGATTCGATTTTCCAGGACATCTGGATCCTGTCAAGGTAAGACATCCCTCGGATCTTAGAGATCTTGGCGTGAGAGTTTCTAAGCCTTAAGAACTCGAAATCCTAGAAGAGAGGTGATGAAGAACGAGAAAACACAAAGCTTTAACCTTTTCAACCCTTTCGAATCGCCCCAACCCCAAAACCCAAAAAGACTACTCGCGATTCATAAAGAAAACCGATGAAAGCATAAAAGACTATCTATTAAGCATATTTAACAAAGATTAAAGCGAAAGGTTTGATATTCAAAAGTTAAAATGCAAGAAAAGCTTCGATAGTCTACAATGGCGGATTCGCCTAAAACGAGAGAGAGCAAAAAAGGTAAAAGATGGGATTGGGATAATGAAAGGGATCATTGCCTTTTGCCAAAAATGGCCAAACCGCAAATGGTCCCCCCTTCGCTACGGTCCAAAACCAGCTGGACGGATAAGGTTAGTCTGGGATCGAGCACGAAGCTCGATCTGGCTCTCGATCTTCGTCTTGGATCGGATGGCTCTAGTCGATCTCTGAGTCGATCTTGTGCTGATCGGGTTGGAAGCTCGATCCAGTCCTCGATCTGCATGGCGTCATTTGTGTCCGTACTTCAGATCGATCTCCACACTCGATCTTGGTCTCGATCCATTTCCTTGCATCGACTTGGTCACTCGATCTTCTGGTCGATCTCGTCTAGATCGACCTGCCGTGCTCGATCCGCAACTCGATCTCGGGTCCTTAGCAAGCACTCCTGAGTTCTCCAAGTATCCACGACTTTGCTCACGAGCCTTAGCACGTCCACGAATCCTCCAAAGCTCCAAAGTAGCCGAAAACAACCTGAATGTGATGCATAATGCAAGAAACATGCAAATGTTGGTGCAAAAGTGCCATAGGACCTAAAATGATGCAAACTAGCCTAATGTGCAAGGTAAATGCATGAAAAACTATCTTATATGTATGCAAAACACACGAAATATGCAACAATATCAAGTCCCCCAAACTTGCCTTTTGCTTGCCCTCAAGCAAACAAAATTCAAGAAGGGAGAGAGGTTTTAAAAACGGGGGTTTAAGCTTCTTGCAAAGGTGTCTTTCAAATGAATCATTTAAATGGTCCTAGTTATTAGTTCTAAAATGCAATGCACACACTCATACTCCAAAGGACTTAGCCATACTCATCACACAATGAATTTCAGATCAGGACTTTCCTATTCCAAACAATCAAAGAATCTCATCCTTTAACATTCATTAATGATCAAACCGTGAATCACACTTATGCATTTTAAAGCCTAACACATTTGGTTAAGGGCAAAGGCTATGAGCATAGAATGATCTCATTTAAAAGGGTTTTATAATGCAAAGGGTCTCTCTCAAGAAGGTTATGAACTTTATGCATAATGCTAAAGGTAAAGGCAATTAATGCATACATAATTAGACTCTCATCTACCCATGTACACTAACAATGAGCCTCAAACCCCTCTCATTTTTTTTTCTTTTTAGCTCACTCACCCTCCTAGATACTACCCCTTTTTAGCTCAAACCCAAATAAAAACGAAAAACATCTTTACCCTTTTAGGCTAGTGGAAAGGTTGAAAACATTTTTAGATCTTTACTTTTCTTATTGATAGCTCCCTACTCATTCTTTTCTTTTTTTTTTTTTAATATGGCACTTAGGCTCTTTCTCTTTCTTTTTCTTTTCTTTTTATTTGGGAGCTATCTTCTAAAATAAACTTAGAGCTTTAATTTTTGAAAACATTGCCTTCCACTTAAAACCTTTTAAAACACTTCAATCACCAAACTTTTTTGAAACCGTAAACAAATAAGCAAAATAAACAACCCCATGAACCCCGAACCTAATCTTAAGCCTAAAACCAGTTTCAAAATGCAAAGCTAGCAATCAAATGAGAGCCTAATCATATCGCCTAGACCTAACACTTTATGCTAAGTTCAAACCGAAAAGAGGCCTCACAATGATGTCACACAAGAACATTTGGCTTGAAAGAAAGGCAAGGGTTATGGTGGGAGTTCTACTTAGGCTCACAAAAGAGTGGTGAAAGGAGGAAGAGATCCTAAATATGTATAAGATCCTTGTGTTCATTTTCAAATGCATAAGTATGATAATTAAAATTCAGATTAAGGTTTTCACTTATTAGGACAAGGTTCAGTTCATGAATGTTTCAAGTCAAGCCACGAAAATCAAAACACATGATCAAAGTATGGTTAGAACTTACTTTCTAAGAGTGGGCGATGCATCATGAACTACTAACTAGGGCCTTGAAACAATTCATGAGCTTAAAACACTTTTTTAAGAAAACTTTAACCCCTTATGCAAATGTGAACAACCTAGATGCTTAAAAATTCTAGACTCAATCCTAAAATGTTTAACAAAGTGAATGCAACTACATGAATGTTTTTGAAAATTTTTAAAAATTTTACCAATTTTTTTGTTCTTTTCTATGCCTTAGATGCAATGAAATGTAATGCAAGACTCAAAGAATGCAAAAAGAAAATAAGAGGAAAGAAAACAATGTCAAATAACACACACACTCCCCCAAACTTGAATGACACCGTCTCGGTGGCAAACAAATTCAAAGGAGTTCAAAACAAAAAGCAAAAGAAAGCAAAAACGGATGATGGTATTTACAAGGATCAGTTGTTGGTACCTTGGAGCTAAATTCGGCTGGAACTTGAGGATGTTCTAGCGGAACTGCTCTTGCTAGAAGAGCGTCATGCTATGTCTTTGCCTTTACCCGCGGTCGGGAAACCATGGAAGGAATGATGTGCTTGTTGTGTGCTGCCGTGTAGCTCACAGATGACAATGCCGCCAGTCGATCTCCTCCTCTTCTCGGGCTGGTTGACCTCTACACTCATGGACTCCTTAGACTTCGCGGATGAGCCCCCTTGAAGAGCCTTCACTTTCTTGGCAAGCTTCTTGATCATCTTCCCTTGCCACTTAGTTATCTTTCGCTGCACCTCCACCACCGAAGCAAGAAACTTCTCAGCCTTGGCCCGTGGCTCAAAGTCCATCCTGGGAAGCTCAAAGTTAGCAGGCATTGCGCCATCTGAGGGTGGTGACTCTGACTGCTCACGTGCGGACTGAATAGGCATCATGGTTGCACCAAGTGGGGCATAGCACTCTTCTTGGGTTGGATAAAACTCAATTGTACTGATGCTATCCAAGTGTGTTTCATCAACGTTGGGTAAGATGTACATGCTCTTCTTCTTTTCACCATTGTAGAACAGATACACAAAGAATCCTGGAGCTGGCGTAGGTCCCAAGCTATCGGTATTGCGCATGTAGGTCTCATTCATGAATGATCTATCCGCGCAAGGCTCGAAGCGTTGAAGAGGTACACTAGCTTGGTGATAACTACTTTCTTTTGCAAGGGTGAGGATCCAATGAGGTTATCAAACTCAAATGCAACACTTAGATTGTAGTACAGTATGCAAGTGAGAGTCAATCCATTTCTTGGAGCTAGGAAGATCAAAGAGATTGCAAGAGCAGTGTAAAGCTAAGCGAATGACAGGCGATATTGTGAAAATCCTAAAAACTATGTGCAACGACCGAATGGAATGCAAAACTATTTTAAAATTACCAAGAGTGATTGAACTACTACGAGGAACAAACAGAAAAATTAAAATGCAAGGCTATGATTTAACAAAAATCGACTAGTGGATCAACCATAGGATCGACCACTAGATCGAGCAATTTGGATCGATCTCGTCTAAAAATGCAAGTATGAAGAAACTAATGACCAGGATGCGGCGAATATCAAGCGAATGACTAACGAAGATGTAAGAAAGCTAAGAAAGAAGGGTCTAGGGTTGAGATTCATGTTAGGGGTTTCAAAGGTCCAAGCTTGGTTTAAAAACTCTAGATCTACTCACTTTGTGAGATTCTCTAAGCCTTGAAAACAAAACAAGATCCATCCATGGCGTGTGGTATGGATCACTCTCTCATTCTCCCTTCCAGACCCATGGCGTTTGGCGGAAAAAGAGATTGAGAGGCAAGGAAAACAGATTTCAACCACGCGGCTTAACTACTAAACTACCATGGCGTTTGGGAAAGAGTAACTAGCCTCTAAGATGTGATTTTCAGAGATCTCTGGATCCTGTCAAGGTAAGAGCTCTCTCTGATCATAAAGATCTTGGCGTGAGACTCTTTAAGCCTTAAGAACTCAACATCTTAGAAAAGAAGGCCATTAAGAACAAGAAAACACCAAGCTTTGAAAACCTTTTCGACCCCGTGAATCCTCTCAACCCCGAAACCCAAATGAAACTACTAACTACATATTAAATAAACTAAGAAAAGCATGAAGAATGAAACGATAAACATAAGAACGATGGATTAAACTTAAACGATTCAAAATATTCAATAATAAAGCTCAAAGTCTAACAATGGCGGATCGCCTCCAAAACCAGAGAGAAAAGCATAAAAAAAATATGAATGAAAAGTGTGTGGGAAAAGATCATCGCCGCCTTCCCAAAATGGTAAAAGCAGCTCGATGGTCCCCCCTCGCTAGCGGCCAAAAACGGTTGAAAGAACAGAGATTGACTTCGGGATAGAGCGACATCGTGTCTTCTACTCGATCTGTGTCTCGATCTTCTTCGGCGGATCGAGTGTTGCATCCGATCTTGGTATCGATCTTCGGTCGGATCGAGTGGTGGACTCGATCCGGCTCTCGTTCTGCATGGCGTCATTTACGTCCGTACCATTTGATTGATTGCTCCACTCGATCTTCGTCTCGATCATTTCCCTTGGATCGCCTGGGCTTCTCGATCTTCTGGTCGATCCCATCTAGATCGACCTGCCATGCTCGATCTGCTCCCCGATCTCTGGTCCTTAGCAAACATCCGACGTTCCACGAACCACCACAACAGCTTCAGCACGTCCACGAACCTCGACTCCACAGTAGCCAGAAACAACCTGAATGTGATGCAAAATGCAAGGAACATGTGTATGCTGATGCAAGAATGCTCTAGGATCTAAAGTGATGCAATCTAGCCTAAAGTGTGATGTAAATGCATAGAAAGCTAACTTATATGTATGCAAAATGCATGCAATATGTAGTGACATCAACTCCCCCAAACTTACTTCTTGCTTGCCCTCAAGTAACAGAAAATAAGAAAGGAAGAGAGGTTTTAAAAACGAACGGGGGTTTAAGCTTCTTGCAAAGGTGCCTTTCAAATGAATCAATCTCAATGTCCTAGTTAATAGTTCTAAAATGCAATGCGCACACTCATACTCCAAAGAACTTAGCCATACTCATCACACAAAGAAATTCAGATCATGACTGTCCTATTCCTAACAATCAAAGAAACTCATCCTGTAACATTCATTAAAGACCGAACCATGAATCAAACTTATGCACTTTAAAGCAGAACACATTTGGCTAAGGGTGCAGGCTATGAGCATAGAATGATCTCATTTGAAAGGGGTTTTCATTTTAAACAAGGGTTTTTCTCAAAAATGGCAAGAACTTTATGCATAATGCTAAAGGTGAAGGCAATTGATGCATACATGATCAGATTCTCATCTACCCATGTAAACTAATAATGATCCTAAACCCCTCTCATTTATTAACTTTTATCCTCACTCACCACTTAGAATCTACCCTTTTCTCAAAGCAAAAGCTTAGCATTCCCCAATTCAAAACAGAAAACATTTTTTTACTCTTTTAGGCTAGTGAAAAGGTTGAAAACAATTTGCTCTTTACATATTTCTTATTGGTAGCTCTCTTGTTTATTTATATATATTTTTTTCTTTTTCTTTTATTTTGGCACTTAGGCTCTTTTCTTTTTCTTTTTCTTTTTATTTTGAGAGAGCTACCTTCTGAAATTATTAGAGCATATTAATTTTTAAACACAAACCCTTCACTTAAAACCTTTTTCTTTTTTTTTCAAATAACAAACTCTTTTGAAACCGAGAACACATAAACATGAAAACAGCCCCAATGATCCCCCAAACTTATCCTAAGCTTATATCTAGCTTCAAAATGCAAAGCTAGCAATCACATGAGAACCCAATCATGTCACCTAAACCTAACACTTTATGCTAAGTTCAAAACCGAAAAAGAAGGCCTCACAATGATGTCACACAAGAAAAATTTGGCTTCAAAGAAGGGTAAGGGTCAAGGTAGGAGTTCTACTTAGGCTCACAAAGAGTGGTAAAAAGAAGAAGAGAGCCTAAATATTTTAAAATCCATGTGTTCATTTTCAAATGCATAAGGATGATAATTGAAATTTCAGATTAAGGTTTTCACTTATTAGGACAAGTTTCAAATCATGAAAGTTCAATTCAAGTCACAAAAATCATAGCAAGTGATCCAAGCATGGTAAGAACTTACTTTCAAAGTATAAGCAAATCATTAGAGAACTACTAACTAGGGTATCGAAACAATTCATGAGTATAAAACACCTTTTTAAGAAAAGTTTAACCCCTTATGCAAATGCAAGCAACCTAGATGCTTTAAAATTCTAGACTCAATTCTAAAATGTTTAACAAGATGAATGCAACTACATGAATCTTTGAAATTTTTTTAAAAATTTTACCAATTTTTCATGTAATGAAGACTCAAGGATGCTAAAAGGAAAATAAGATCAGAAAACACAAGTCAAACCACTCATATACTCCCCCCAAACTTGTTTGACACCGTCCCGGTGGCAAACAAATTCAAAGGAGCATCGAAACACAAAGCAAAAAGAAGCAAACATGAGCGGTATGTACAATGGAAGAAGGTTGTTACCTCGGGTCTAGTCTCGGCTGGAACTTGAGGATGTTCCAGAGGAGCTAGATGCTACGGCTTTGCCTTTGGAGCCTGGCTCTTGAAGAGAGAGACGCGCCGGTTGAATGTTGCTGCCTTGAGTCTCACGGATGACAACTCCACCGGTTGAAAGCCTCCTCTTCTCAGGTTGTTGAACCTCTTCACTTGCAGCTTTCTTAGGCGAGCCTCCTTGAAGCGATTTGACCTTCTTGGCAAGTTTCTTGAGCATTTTGCCTTGCCATTTTTTGATTTTCCTTTGCATCTCCACAACAGATGCTAGGAACTTCTCCGTTTTGGTTCTCAGCTCAAAGTCTATCTTGGGAAGGGTGTAAGCCTCGGGCATCTCATCTTCCGTGGCTGGGGACTCAGACCTTTGACGAGGAGCAATCGCTGGGGCAGGCGTTCCTCCTAGAGGAACAAAGCACGCCTCTACTGTTGGCAAGAACTCGATGTTCCCAACACCAAGCAGCTCGGTCTCGTCCTTGTTTGGTAGGATGCATACTCTCTTCTCGTTTTCGTCGTCGATGAAAAGGTAAGCGTAGAACCCTTCTGCTGGCGTGCGTCCCAAGCTGTCGGTATTCCTCATGTAGACCTCATCCATGAAAGCTCTAGCCGGGACAGGTGTGAAATCGTGTATAGGTACGCCAGCTTGTATGAATAGAGGAGTGAGGAAGCCGCCAATAGAAGAGCTTGCCTTGCACCGCAAGGCATAAGACTTGTACTTCACCAAAGAGGCAGCAAGTACGCATCCATAGTTCACCTCGTCGCCGAGTTCATCCTCCATAGACTCTTCATTCTAGGCCGGATCACACAACAAATGCTTCACGCCTTGGAACAAGAAACAAAGCTCGGTCTTCGTGACCGTGGGAGCAACTGACCTTCCGCTGAATGTGTTGGCGATCAGCTTCAAAGTGTAACTCAACACCGGGCTTCTCACTCTCTTGATTTTGGCGGTGTTGGCCTTGTAGTCTTCGTTGCTGATCAGGTCCCAAAAATCGTTTGCTGGCGTGAAGGAGGGGAACTCGATCTTGGTGGCGGCTGTGTTGAGACCATATGCTTGACACAGCTCGGGGATTGAGAGGCTGAAAGCTTGACGTCCAACCTTGAAGGAGAGACGGCCTTGTGAAGGAACGGGGGCGCTAGGGTTCTCGTATCGAAACTCCAACGTGGCAAGGAAGTCTATTGTCACTTCTGGCATGGTTGGGCAATCCATTCGTGACAGACATCTTACGCCAATGTTCATGAGGAGTTGGTCGAAATCTCCAAGGATCCCTAGCTTGAACAGCAGCTCCCGGTCCGCAAACCTAGTAGGCTCGAACCGAAGCCTTTCCAGCCGCTTCTTATCCCTCTTCTCGTCCTTACTCCATCGGACCCTCTCTTGAACAGCCACTTCCTGACCTTCTCCTTCTTGTGTCGTCTCCTCTCTCGTTCTCTTGGGGGCCATCGTGCCTGAAACAGGTTTCTTAAGCAAAGTAATGAGCAAGACGGCGATAGGATGAGAGAAGAAGAGAAGCAAAGAAGAAAACTTATACTTAATACCCTAGAATTTTGGGGAGTTTATAAAAATTATAGCAAAATAATAGAGAATCAAATATAGAGATACTAGAAAATCCAGAATTTTTCTTATATTTAGCTAATTTTAAAAATTCAAAACCGCCCTAGCATCTAAAACAATCAATTGCGAAATAAAAGGGAATTTTCCTAAAGATTTTTATTAAATAACCGAAAATACCTTTTGCAAAGATTGTTAAGAAGTTTGTTAGCCTTTAGAAACAGAAAACTCTCACTCTCTTTGCTTAAAATTTCGAGAAAACAAGAATGAGAGAGTGTGAATTTGATGAAAACATTTAAAGGCCAACAAGAAACAAAACTATGGGTAAAAGGAGGTGGTTTCTGACACAAGTCTTGGTCAAGGCACATCTTTCATGGTCAGAGATGCTTGCCTTGACCAATTTTTAAATTTAAAAACTGGAGGGAAAAGAGTAAAGGAGGGAAAGAAATTGTTACCTCGGCATGAGATCGAGTCCGTTTGGTCGATCTAGGACTCGATCTCATGTCCATAATGGCTTAGATCGAGAGGGTTACTTGATTTGTGACCCGATTCATAGTGAATCAAGTCCTGGATCGATCGGCTCTCTCGATTGTTGAGATTTTGGCTCTACGGCTAAGTCCTCGTGATCGAGCTACATCCTCGATTTGGGGGTCGATTTGGCTTAGATCGAGTGATGGATCGAGTCGAGTGATCGATCTGTCTTCTAAGGATTTTCCGAGAGAAATTAGATCGGTCGATCCATTTTCGGACCGATCGATCCAAACTCCAAGAATTTCCCGAGATATTTTAGATCGGTCGATCCAGATGGGATCGATCGATCCGTTTTCATCTAGATCGATCTTATCACTCGTTCTCGTCTAGATCGACTGGCTCCTCACGATTCACTTACTCGATTTAGCAAGGATCGAGTTAGGATTAGACGATCTAGCACTCGATCTCTAGCCTTTTCTTAACCCCTATTACCTCTTTTGGGCTTCAAGATCGAAGTTTAGACTCCTCATCCCTGTTCCTACACACTTGCAAAATAAAAACATAAAACTGAAAGAGAAATAAAGCAGAAATATGTACAGGATAGACATGGGAATGCCTCCCAAGTGCGCCTTTTTTAACGTCTTTAGCTAGACTTTACTTGGTTTATGCAGATGATGGGTCCTGGAGAAGGATTGAGGTGCTCTCCTTGTCAAATGCACTCGCCATGTACGGCTTAACTTTGTGCCCGTTCACTGTGAATGCATCTCCACTCTTGCCGACCAACGTGACAGCCCTGTAAGGTAGTAATTCCTTGATCTCATACGGACCGCTCCACCGTGATTTCAGCTTTCCTGGAAAGAGCTTGAGCCTCGAGTTGTAAAGCAGCACCAAACTCCCTTCCTTAAGCTCCTTAGGTACTAGCTTCTTGTCATGAGCAGCCTTGGTACATTCCTTGTAGATCCGAGCGCTTTCATAGGCATCCAGCCTTAGCTCATCAAGCTCGTGCAGTTGGATCAAACGCTTCTCCTGAGCTGTCTTCAGATCAAAATTCAGCTGCTTCACAGCCCACAACGCCCTATGCTCCAGCTCAACAGGAAGGTGACAGCCTTTACCGTAGAGAAGAGTGATGGGAGTGGTACCAATAGGCGTCTTGAAGGCAGTCCGGTACGCCGACAAAGCGTCATCTAAATTCACAGCCCAGTCCTTCCGAGTAGTCCCAACTGTTCTCTCGAGTATCGCCTTGATCTGACGGTTATAGACCTCTACTTGGCCACTCGTTTGAGGATGGTAAGGCGTAGCTACCTTATGCTTCACACCATACTTCTTTAGCAGATTTTCAAACAGCTTGTTGATGAAATGGCTCCCTCTGTCGCTTATCACTACCTTGGGAACTCCAAACCTCGGAAAAATAATGCTCTTAAAGAGCTTGATCACCACCTTAAAGTTGTTTGTTGGGGAAGCAATGGCCTCAACCCACTTAGAGACGTAGTCTACAGCTACGAGTATGAACGTGTTGCCGTATGATGAAGGGAACGGCCCCATGAAGTCTATGCCCCACGCGTCAAAGACATCTACCTCGAAGATAGGAACTTGAGGCATCTCGTTCCTCTTAGTGATATTCCCTGCTCGTTGACACGCCTCACGGCTCTTCACAAACTCGTGTGCATCCTTGAAGATAGACGGCCACTAGAAGCCAGCTTGCAACACTTTGTAGCGGTCTTGAATGAAGCAAAGTGTCCTTCATAGGATGAGTGATGACAGTGAAAGAGGATGTCTTTAGCTTCTTCCTTTGTAACACACCTCCGGTACAAACTGTCCACCCCTCTCTTGTACAAGTAGGGCTCGTCCAAAAAGTAGTCACTCGCCTCTCTCATAAACCTCTTCTTGTGATAGCTGTTGAGATGTGTTGGCTCCTCACCACACGCTAAGTAGTTCACAACATCAGCGTACCAGGGAAGATCCTCCTCCTTGAAGCTCAACACCTCCTCAAACTGCCCTTCTAGCTTTCCACAAACAGCCGTAGTGATCGCCATGAGTTGCTCTTCGGGGAGAGAATCATCTAAGGGCAGAGACTCGTTGATCCTTAGCCGAGAGAGGTGGTCAGCAACCCCGTTCTCTATTCCTTTCTTGTCTTTGATCTCCATGTCAAACTCCTGGAGTAAGAGGATCCATCTCAAAAGCCCCGGCTTAGTGTCTTTCTTGGAATAGATGTAGCGCAAAGCTGCGTGATCCGTGTAAACTATGGTCTTGGAACCCACGAGGTAAGCTCTGAACTTCTCAAAGGTGAATACAACCACCAATAGCTCTTTCTCAGTAGTGGTGTACCTCGTTTGCGTGTCATCCAAGGTCCATGAAGCATAGTATATCACGTGCAGCTTCTTATCCTTCCTTTGGCCTAGGACAGCTCCTATGGCGTAGTCACTAGCAGCGCACATAATCTCGAATGGGAGAGTCCAATCTGGTGCTTGCACTATAGGCGCGGATACTAGGGCTTCTTTGATTGTCACGAAAGCTTGCAAACACTCCTCATCAAAGACGAATTCAGCCTCCTTGCACAACAGCCGAGTGAGAGGGCGTGCAATCTTAGAGAAGTCTTTAATGAAACGCCTGTAGAAGCCGGCGTGTCCCAAGAAGCTCCTCACCCCTTTTACGTTAACTGGCGGCTCAAGGCTTGTCATCACATCAATCTTTGCCTTGTCGACTTCAATACTCTTCTCTGATATCTTATGTCCAAGCACGATCCCCTACTTAGCCATAAAGTGGCATTTTTACCAGTTGAGCACCAAGTTTGTCTCCTCACAATGCTTTAAAACCTTGCAAAGATTTAACAAACACGCAGAAAAGGACGCACCATAGACCGAGAAGTCATCCATAAACACCTCTACCATCTCTTCTATTAGATCGGTGAAGATCGACATCATACACCGCTGAAACATAGCCGGTGCGTTACACAACCCGAATGGCATCCTTCGATACGCAAAGGTACCATAAGGGCATGTAAAGGTCGTCTTCTCCGGATCGTTGGGATGGATTGGTATTTGGAAAAATCCACTATATCCATCAAGAAAGCAATATTAAGGGTGATTAGCAAGTCTTTCAAGCATTTGATCAATAAAAGGCAAGAGAAAATGATCCTTTCTAGTAGCAAGATTAAGCTTCCTATAGTCAATACACATACGGTGTCCAGTAATAGTCCTAGTAGGTATAAGCTCATCTTTGTCATTCTTAACGACCGTGATCCCTCCCTTCTTAGGCACCACGTGTACGGGAGAAACCCACGTGCTGTCACTTATGGGATAGATCACGTCAGCCTCTAAAAGCTTAAGAATCTCCTTCTTGACAACCTCTTTCAAATTTGGATTCAAACGCCTTTGATGTTCTATAGAAGAGGCGTTCTCATTATCCAAGTGAATCCTATGAGTGAAAAGCATTGGTGAAAGGCCCTTGATGTCACTTAAAGAGTACCCAATGGCCTTCCTATACTTTCTCAACTCAGTTAAGAGTGATTGCAACTCATCATCACTCAAGTTTTCATTCACAATCACTGGATATGTTTCGTTAAGCCCTAAGAAAGCATACCTTAGCTCTTTTGGGAGCTCCTTAAGGTCCACCTTTGGGGCTAACAGCTCGCTCCAATCATCCTCGTGGCTGTTGCTGTTGTTCTCCTTCTTAGAACCTTCCTTAGAATCTGAGATATGGCCCTTGAGGCTTCTTTCTCCAACCACTATCCCTTCTGAAATCGAGTCGTCTGGTCGATCTTGCTCTCGATGTCGTCTAGATCGAGCAGTTTCGCTCGATTCACTCACTCGATTTGATGTGGATCGAGTGAGAGATCGAGACGCTGAGTCGATCTCCGGATTGGACCTCAAATTGATCGGAAGGCCTTTCTCGATATCGGACTCGATTGTTTTCCTGGATCGATCACACTCCTCGATCTGACTGTCGATTTCTGCACCGGATCGAGTTGTGCTCTCGATTGTCTTTCGGACATTGTGTCTTCTACTCTATCTGGGTCTCGATCTTCTTCGGCGGATCGATTGTTGCATCCGATCTTGGTATCGATCTTCGGTCGGATCGAGTGGTGGACTCGATCCGGCTCTCGCTCTGCATGGCGTCATTTACGTCCGTACCATTTGATCGATTGCTCCACTCGATCTTTGTCTCGATCATTTCCCTTGGATCGCCTGGGCTTCTCGATCTTCTGGTCGATCTCATCTAGATCGACCTGCCATGCTCGATCTGCTCCCCGATCTCTGGTCCTTAGCAAACATCCGACGTTCCACGAACAACCACAACAGCTTCAGCACGTCCACGAACCTCCACGACTCCAAAGTAGCCAGAAACAACCTGAATGTGATGCAAAATGCAAGGAACATGCGTATGCTGGTGCAAGAATGCTCTAGGATCTAAAGTGATGCAATCTAGCCTAAAGTGTGATGTTAATGAATGAAAGGCTAACTTATATGTATGCAAAATGCATGCATTATGTAGTGACATCACTTGGACAAAATGCATGAGGAAACCTCCAATGTATGCTGAATTCGCCTTGCACCTCAGAGCGTACGCCTTGTACTTCACCAAGGAGGATGCTAGAATTCACCCATAGTTAACATCATTCCCAAGGTCATCCATCAGCGGGTCGTGGTTCTCTTCTTCGCTGCTGCACAGTATCCTTTTGTTCCCTTGGAAAGGAAGCACAACTCGGTCTTTGTCACTGTAGGAGACACGGACCGCCCGCTGAAAGTCTTTGCTAGCAGCTGGAGAGTATACCGCAGGATGGGGTTCCTCACTTTCTTAATCGTGGCCGTGTTTGGCTTGTAGTCTTCATCACAAAGCACGTCCCATATGATGCTGGCGTTCTTGAGAGGGGGAAACTCCACTTGCTTAGCCGCGGCGTTGAGTCCATATGCTTGGCAAAGCTCTTCAATGGAAAGGTGATAAGCTCGCCTCTTGACCTTGAAGGTGAGATGTCCTTGTGAGGGAGTAGGGAGGCTCGGATTCTCATAGGAAAACGCCAAGGTAGAGAGGAAATCCAAGGTGACTTGCGGATATGTTGGGCAATCCATCCTTGAAAGGCAAGCAAGCCCCATGTTTTTGGAGAAGAGAGTCAAAATCTTCAAGAAGACCCATTCTTGCCAACAACTCTCTACTCGCGAACTTGGTAGGCTCAACGCGCAGCCTCTCTAACCTTTTCTTCGCTGACTTTTCCTCCTTAGTCCAACGGATCCTCTCTTGAACTTGTTGAGCTCCTTCCTCTTGAACCACTTGTTGCTCTTCTTCTCTTTGTGTATCCTCTTCTCAGGTTTTCTTAGGTGCCATTGGTGCCTGAAACACGATTCTCAACAAGAGAATGAGCAAAAGCGGCGAATTTTAAGGGAAAGAGAAAGCAAGAAAGAAAAAGTTTTATCCAATGCCCTAGATTTTTTGGAAATTTATAAAAATTACAGCAAGAAAATAGAGGAGAAAATCTAGAGATAAGAGCAAATCCAGAATTTTTCCTAATAACTAGCTAATTTAAAAAATTTGCTTAAATTCCCTAATATCTAGTTCTCAAGCAAACAATAAAAAGGAAAATTTCCAAAAAAATTGAACAATGATTCGGAAATACCTTAGCAAGCTTGAAAACAGATGCTGTTGATCTTTTAAACAATGAAAACCACACTCTCTCTTGTTTAAGAAACTCGAAACACAAAGTGTGAGAGAGTGTGTTCTAGTTTGAAAATATAAAGACCAACAAAAATACAAAACCATGGGTTGTTAAGTGGTTTTCTGACAAAAGGTGTGGTCAAGGCACATCTTTCGTGGTCAAAGATGGAGTCATTTTGGTCGATCTAGGACACGATCTCATGCCCATGTTGGCTGGATCGAGAGATTTGATCGATCATTGACTCGATTAGGTTAGAATCGAGTCTTAGATCGATTATACTCTCTCGTTCCTTGACTTTTGGTCAACTAGGCTGTACTCCTTGGATCGATTTTATTGATCGATTCGGAGGTCGATTTGGCTGAGATCGAATGGCAGATCAAGTCGACTACTCGATCTATTTTCAAGGATCGAGTGATTCGGTCGATCTACACCTCGTTCGCTTTTCAGGCTGAACGCATTGGCAAATTGTCCTCTCATGATCGACCGTTCCACTCGATCTCGTCTAGATCGACTGACTCTTCTCGATTCACTAGCTCGATCTAGCAAAGATCGAGCCAGGATGAGTCGATATAGCACTCGATCTCTAGCCTATATTCGCCCATTCTTACTCCTTTTGGATCTAAGATCATGGCCTGCAATCCCTTATACCCTATTCCTACACACTCAAAAGATAAAAACATAAAACGGAAAAAGAAAGAAAGCAAAAATATATACAAGATAAACATGGGAATGCCTCCCAAGTGCGCTTTGTTTAACGTCTTTAGCTAGACTTTACTTGGTTTTAGGCAGATGGTGGGTCTTGGAGAAGCATTGAAGTGCTCTCCTTGTTGAATACACTGGCCATGTATGGCTTCACTCTGTGTCTGTTGACTGTGAATGCATTCCCACTCTTGCCAACCAACGTAACGGCTCCATAGGGCAATACCTCCTTGATCTCAAACGGTCCGCACCACCTAATATGAGCTTGCCCGGGAACAGCTTCAGCCTCGAGTTGTAGAGCAATACCAAACTGCCTTCCTTAAGCTCCTTGTGTGCTAGCTTCTTGTCATGAGCCGCCTTAGTACGCTCCTTGTAGATCTTAGCGCTTTCGTAGGCGTCCAGCCTTAGTTCATCAAGCTCGTGTAGCTGAATCAAACGCTTCTCCAGAGCTGTCTTGAGATCATAGTTCAACTGCTTCACAGCCCACAATGCTCTATGTTCCAGCTCCACAGGGAGGTGACATCCTTTGCCGTAGAGAAGAGTAAAAGGAGTAGTACCAATGGGGGTTTTGAAAGCGGTCCGGTAAGCCCACAAAGCATCATTTAGCTTAGCCGCCCAATCCTTCCGAGTAGTTCCTACTGTCCTCTCGAGTATTGCTTTGATCTGCCGGTTAGAGACCTCTACCTGTCCACTCGTTTGAGGATGGTAAGGTGTAGCTACCTTGTGCTTCACACCATATTTCCTTAAGAGGTTCTCGAATACTTTGTTGATGAAGTGGCTGCCACCGTCGCTGATCACAACCTTAGGGACTCCGAATCTTGGGAATATGATGTTTTAAAGAGCTTGATCACCACCTTAGAGTCGTTTGTACGGGAAGCAATGGCCTCAACCCATTTAGATACATAATCAACCGCCACCAAGATGTACTTATTACCGTAAGAAGATGGAAATGGACCCATAAAATCTATCCTCCAAGCGTCAAAGACATCAACCTCAAAGATAGGAACCTGAGGCATCTCGTTTCTCTTGGTGATGTTTCCTGCCCTTTGACACGCTTCACAACTCTTAACAAACTCGTGAGCGTCCTTGAAGATAGATGGCCACCAAAAACCCGCTTGTAACACCTTTGTAGCGGTTTTGAAAGAAGCAAAGTGTCCTCCGTAAGAAGACCGATGGCAGTGAAGTAGAATGTCTTGAGCTTCATCCTTTGAGATACACCTTCTGTACAAGCTATCAACCCCTCTCTTGTATAAGTACGGCTCGTCCCAAAAGTAGAAGGCAACATCTCTCATAAACTTCTTCTTGTTGTAATGATCAAGGTGAGTTGCTCTTCTCCACATGCCAAGAAGTTCACAATGTCAGCATACGAAGGAAGATCCTCTTCTTTGAAGCTCAAAACTTCCTCAAACTGCCCTTCTAGCCTCCCACAAACAGCCGTAATGATCATCATGAGTTGTTCTTCCGGAAGCGAATCATCTAAGGGCAGAGACTCATTGATTCTCATCCTAGAGAGGTGATCTACCACGCCGTTCTCTATCCCTTTCTTGTCTTTGATTTCCATGTCGAATTCTTGGAGCAAAAGGATCCATCTCAAGAGTCTCGGTTTAGTGTTTTTCTTGGAATAGATGTACTTCAGAGCCGCGTTATCTGTGTAGACGATGGCCTTGGAGCCTACGAGGTATGACCTGGACTTCTCAAAGGCGAATACAACTGCCAGCAACTCCTTCTCAGTCGTAGTGTATATGGCTTGCGTGTCGTCTAAGGTACGTGAAGCATAGTAAATCACGTGCAGCCGTTTATCTTTTCTCTGACCAAGAACAGCTCCCACGGCGTAGTCGCTCGCGTCACATATTATCTCGAACGGTAGAGTCCAGTCTGGTGCTTGCACTATAGGCGCAGATACTAGGGCTTCCTTGATGGTCACGAAAGCATGAAGGCAATCCTCATCGAACACAAAGTCAGCTTCCTTGCACAACAGCCTTGTGAGAGGGCGTGCAATCTTGGAAAAATCTTTGATGAAGCGCCTGTAGAAGCCAGCATGGCCTAGGAAACTCCTCACACCTTTGACATTAACCGGCTGCTCAAGACTCATCATGACTTCAACCTCGGCTTTATAGACCTCTATGCCTTTCTCTGATATCTTGTGGCCAAGCACGATCCCTTCCTTCACCATGAAGTGACACTTCTCCCAGTTAAGCACAAGATTCGTCTCGTCACAACGCTTTAGTACCTTGCAAAAATTCAACAAACACGCAGAAAAAGACGCACCATATACAGAGAAGTCATCCATAAACACTTCTACCATCTCTTCTATTAGATCAGAGAAGATCGACATCATACACCGCTGAAACATAGCCGGTGCGTTACACAACCCAAATGGCATCCTTCTGATATGCGAAGGTGCCTTAAGGGCATGTAAGGTCATCTTCTCTTGATCGTTTGAATGGATTGGTATTTGAAAAAAACGACTATATCCATCGAGAAAGCAATAGTAAGGACGATTAGCAAGCCTCTCTAGCATTTGATCAATAAAAGGTAAAGGAAAATGATCCTTTCTAGTAGCAAGATTAAGCCTCCTATAGTCTATACATATACGATGTCCTGTAATAGTCCTAGTAGGTATTAGGATTCAAACGCCTTTGGTGTTCTATGGAAGAGGCGTTCTCATTATCCAAGTGAATCCTATGAGTGCAAAGCATTGGTGAAAGGCCCTTGATGTCACTTAGAGAGCGAGTGCAACTCATCATCACTTAAGTTCTCATTCACAATCACGGGATAGGTTTCATTAAGCCCTATGAAAGCATACCTTAGCCCTTTTGGAGCTCCTTAAGGTCCACCTTTGGGGCTAGCAGCTCGCTCCAGTCCTCCTCGTGGCTCTTGTTGACGTTCCCATCCTCAATAGTTTCCTTAGAACCCGAGACATGACCCAAAAGACTGCTTTCTTGAACCGTTGTCCCTTCCGAGATCGAATCTGGTCCGGATCGAGCAGTTTCACTCGATTCTCCTACTCAATTTAATTGGGATCGAGCAGGAGATCTGATGTTATTGCATATTGCATACATTTTGCACACTCATTAGTTAGCTTTTCATGCATTTGTATCACGTTTTAGGTTAGATTGCATCACTTAGGGTCCTAGAGCATCCTCGCATCAGCATATGCATTTTCCTTGCATTTTGCATCACATTCAGGTTGTTTCTGGCTGCTTTGGAGTCATGGAGGTTTGTGGACATGTTGAGCCTGATGTAGCAGTTCGTGGGAGCTCGGATATATGCTAAGGATCAGAGATCGAGGAGCAGATCGAGCATGGCCGGTCGATCTAGGAGTTGATCGACCAGAAGATCGAGCCAACCAGGCGATTCAAGGAAAATGATCGAGACAAGTATCGAGTGAAGCAATCGATCAAACGGTACGGACGTAAATGACGCCATGCAGAGCGAGAGTCAGATCGAGTACACCACTCGATCCAGCCGAAGATCGATACCAAGATCGGATGCAACACTCGATTCGCTGATGATGATCGAGACCCAGATCGAGCCGAAGACACGATGTCCGGATATGATCGAGAGAACCACTCGATCTTGGAGTCGATCTCTGTCCTTTCAACCGTTTTTGGCCGCTAGCAAGGGGGGGACCATCAGCTTGTTTCGGCATTTTGGGAAGGCAGCGACGTCCTTTTCCAACAACAACTTTAGATCCTTATCTTTTTCCTTATGTTTTCTCTCTCGTTTTTGTGAAGAACACCATTGTTGAACTCGCGTTTTCTTAAGCTTTGTAATCGAATCATTTCCATTAAATCTAGTTTTCTTTTCGTGTTCATCATCTCGTTTCATATGCTTTGCTTGATTTACTCTATGTGTAGCGAGTAGTTTATTTGGATTCGGGGTTGAGAGGATTAAGGGGTCTAAAGGGTTTTGATCATGGGGTTTTTTCTAAACGTTTTCAATGGCTATCTCTTCTAAGGTGTTGAGATCTCAATGCTTGAAGACTCTCACGCCAAGAGCTTCATGATCCGAGAGGTTCCTTACCTTGACAGGATTCAGGAGCCTCGGAAGATCACACTCTAGAGACTAGTTACCCCTTCCCAAAAGCCATGGAAGTTTGGGGGATTAGTTAAGCCATTCATTTGAAATCTGTTTTCCTTGCCCTTCGACCTCTCTTTCCACCAAAAGCCATGGGTTTGGAGGAGAGGATGAAGGAGTGATCTATACCGAAAGCCACAGATAGATCTTGCTTAGTTTTCAAGGCTTAGAGATCCTCACCAAGTGAGTCAATTTAAAGTTTTAAACCAAGGTCGAATCTTTGAAACCCCTGACTATGAATCTCAACCCTAGGCCCTTTCTTTTAGCATCTTTACATCTTATCTCGTCTTTCGCTTGATCTCTGATAGCATCCTGGTCATTAGTTTTACTGTTCTTGCATTTTTAGACGAGATCGATTGTTACTGTTCGATCTAGTGGTCGATCTCATGGTCGATCCACTAGTCGAATTTTAATAATTCGAAGCTTTCTCCTTCAATTATTCTGTTTGTTTCTCGTAGTAGTTTCTTCATTTCTAGTATTTTTAAAATAGGTTTCATTCTGTTTAAGTTGCTGCATCTAGTTTTTAGAGATTTTCTCATAAACCATCTCATTTTGCTTAGATTTGCATTAGTCCTTGTATTCTCTATGCATTCTCTATCATCCTAGGCATGGATTGACTCTCTCTTGCTTGCTGTACTACAACATGTCTTGCATTTGAGTTTGATAACCTCACTGCAATCTAATCCTTGCTCCAAAAAAGTGCTTATCAAATGGCGCCGTTGCCATCCTAGGACTTTTTAGAGAACATAGATATTTGGGACTTAGCAAAGACTAAGTCTTTACCTTTTTCAAGTTACTAATACATCTACTCTCAAACGTGTGTTTTCAGGTACATGAATCTTCGTTCAAGGGGAGACAACAATCTACTACAACCCTTAGACAACATTCATCAACTTGGTCACTCACGGCAAAGGAGAGTCAGAGAACAAACAAGAGCCTTTGAGGAGATTGTTCAGCACGGTTTGGTTGACTTTGAAGCTATGGCTGAACGCGAGCATCCAGAAGGACCACCTCCAGCTCACGGGGCAGCAGGAAGGGGCAATGGAAACCCCCACCACGCGGCTAGACCCCCAAGGATCATAGGAGCCGGAGATGCTCCCAATACTCATCACAATAGGTTTGGGATCACTCCTCCTCCTGTGCAAAACAATAACTTTGAGATCAAGCCAGGTTTCATCTCAATGGTGCAAAACAACAAGTTCCACGGCTTAGCAATGGAAGATCAATGGCATATCCGAAGATGCTTTCAAGCTGCGTCTCTTCCCCTTTTCACTCGGAGACAAAGCCAGACATTGGGAGAAGACCCTCCCACAAGGCACCATCACATCATGGGCCGAGTGTAAGAAGGCCTTTCTCTCAAAGTTCTTCTCAAGCACCAGGACAGCACGGTTGAGAAGCGAAATCAGCGGTTTCACTCAAAGGAACAATGAGACATTCAACAAGGCAATGGAGCGTTTCAAAGACTACACGATCCAATGTCCTCATCACGGGTTCAGCGAGGAGACACTACTCAGTACCATATACTGTGGAGCTTCACCAAAGATCAGATTGTTGCTTGACACAGCTAGCAAAGGGAACTTCCTCGGTCAGGAGGTAGAAGAGGGTATGGAGCTGATAGAAAACTTGGCATTGAGTGACGGCAATGACGCTGAGGATTATGACCGTGCACCGAGAGGATCAGAGTTAGAGTCTCACAAGAAGGAGCTCAAATCTTTGCATGAGAAGATAGATAAGCTGGTGTTAGCCAATCAGAAGCACGTTCACTTTGTTGGTGAAGCTGATGAGAACCAAGAGGAGTTAGAGTTGAGCCAAGAAGAAGCCAATTGGGTAGCGGGACAGAACAACTACAAATCTCAAGGCTACAACCAAGGCTACCAGAACAACAACCTCTCTTACCAAAGCACCAACGTAGCAAACCCTAAAGATCAAGTGTACCCTGCTCAGCAAGCAAAACCTTTCATCCCTTACAACAAAGGTATTCAACCGAGTTCAAGCAATGTTTCAACAGCTAATACAAGGGCAAGCCTCTACAAACCAGAAGTTCGCCGAGATGAACACTCGTCTAGACTCGTCTCTCACTGACTTCTCCACTTAGATCACCAACTTAAACAACAAAATCAAGCAGCTGGAGAAAGGAAAAGCAAGTACGAGTGGTCAGAATAGTCTTCCGGGAAAGTGTGAGCAGAATCCCAAAGAGTATGCTAATGCCATAACGTTGAGAAGCGGCAAAGAGCTCGAACCTCCGGTCTTTACCAAGAACAACGAGGACGTTGTAATTCAAGAGGGGGAGGGTAAACCTTCGGCTGATGATGATGAGATTAACTTTGACAACGTTTGGATCCAAGGGCCAAGAAGAGGAGACAAAACAGTTGCTGAGAAGAAAGCTGAGCAAACCACTAAGGAGAAGAATGCTTACGCGCCTCCACCTTATGTACCTAAGCTGCCTTTTCCTGGCCGCTTCAAGAAGCAACTCATAGAGAAGCATAGAATCCTCTTTGAGAAGCATCTTAAGGACGTGGAGATCAAGTTACCTCTCGTTGACTGACTTGCAATGATGCCTAAATGCGCCAAATTCTTCAAAGACACTCTCGTGAAGAAGAATAAGGAAAGCAAGGAGGTACTTGTTCTAAGTGAAGAGTGTAGTGCTGTGATACATAAGGAAATAGTCCCTAAGAAGTTGGGAGACCCTGGAAGCTTCACTATACCCTGCGCTTTAGGCCCTCTAGAGTTCAAGAGTTGCTTATGTGATCTCGGAGCTAGCATAAACCTGATGCCTCACTCCGTGGCTAAGAAGCTTGGCTTTACTCGTTTCAAAGACTGTCGGATCTCGTTGGTACTGGCTGATAGGAGTGTGAGGCTACCAGTGGGGCTGCTTGAAGATTTACTGGTGCGAATCAGTGGTGTGAACGTACCTACGGACTTCGTAGTGTTGGAGATGGATGAAGAGCCTAAGGATCCATTCATCTTAGGGAGACCGTTCCTTGCAACCGCCGGGGCTATCATAGATGTGAAAAATGGGAAGATTGCCTTGCATTTGGGAAAGGAGATCAGGCTTGACTTCGACATCAACGAGGTTCTAAAGAAGCCGACCATTGAAGGGCAAGCTTTCTATATTGAAACGATGGATGCTTTAGCGGATGAGTTGCTGGAAGAGCTGGCTCTAGAGGACCATCTGAAGCTAGCACTGACTAAGGAGCCAAGGAAGTTTGGTTATGTGGACCAGTGGACCCAGGAGTACGTCAACCTGCTGGATTCTAGGAGGATTGTTAAGAATGAAGAAGGTTTCTGCCTAGAGATCGACCCCGAGATCGATGCTATCACTCGATCCGGGAGTCAGATCGACAAGGCAATCGAGAACACAACTCGATCCGGTGCAACAATCGACGGACAGATCGAGAAGAATACTCGATCAGGAAAAACAATCGAGTCGGCGATCGAGGAAGACCTCCCGATCATTTTGGGGTCCAATCAAGAGATCGACTCAGCGTCTCGATCCCTTACTCGATCCACATCAAATGGAGTAAGTGAATCGAGCGAAATGGCTCGATCTAGACGACATCGAGAGGAGAATCGACCGGAGGACTCGATTTCAGAAGGGATAGCGATGGAGGAAAGCAGTCTAAAAGGCCATACCTCGGGGTCAAGAGAGAATTCCAAGGAGGAAAGCAACAACAACAGCCACGAGGATAACTGGAGTGAGCTGTTAGCCCCAAAGGTGGACCTTAAGGAGCTCCCAAAAGGGCTAAGGTATGCTTCCTTAGGGCCTAATAATACCTATCCCGTGATTGTGAATGAAAACCTTAGTGATGATGAGTTGCACTCGCTCCTGACTGAGCTGAGAAAGTATAGGAAGGCCATTGGGTACTCTTTAAGTGACATCAAGGGCCTTTCACCAATGCTTTGCACTCATAGGATTCACTTGGATAATGAGAACGCTTCTTCTATAGAACATCAAAGGCGTTTGAATCCTAATTTGAAAGAGGTTGTTAAGAAAGAAATCCTTAAGCTTTTAGAGGCTGATGTGATCTATCCCATAAGTGACAGCACGTGGGTTTCTCCTGTACACGTGGTGCCTAAGAAGGGAGGGATCACGGTCATAAGGAATGAAAAGGATGAGCTTATCCCTACTAGAACCATCACTGGTCTTAGGATGTGTATTGATTATAGGAAACTTAACCTTGCGACGAGGAAAGACCATTTCCCTTTGCCTTCTATTGATCAAATGCTTGAGAGACTTGCTAATCACCCTTACTACTGTTTTCTCGATGGGTATAGCGGTTTCTTTCAAATACCAATTCACCCAAATGATCAGGAGAAGACGACCTTCACATGTCCCTACGGTACCTTTGCATATCGAAGGATGCCGTTTGGATTGTGTAATGCACCGGCTACGTTTCAGCGGTGTATGATGTCGATCTTCTCCGATCTCATAGAAGAGATGGTAGAGGTGTTCATGGATGACTTCTCTGTCTATGGTGCGTCCTTTCCTGCGTGTTTGTTGAATCTTTGCAGGGTACTAAAATGTTATGAAGAGACAAACTTGGTGCTGAACTGGGAGAAATGCCACTTTATGGTTAAGGAAGGGATCGTGCTTGGTCATAAGATATCAGAGAAGGGCATTGAGGTTGATCAGGCTAAAGTGGAGGTCATGATGGGTCTTGAGCCGCCGGTTAATGTTAAAGGAGTCAGAAGCTTCTTGGGACACGCAGGGTTCTATAGGCGCTTCATCAAAGATTTCTCCAAGATTGCACGCCCTCTTACACGGTTATTGTGCAAGGAAGCTGAGTTTGTGTTTGATGAGGAGTGTTTGAAAGCTTTCGTGACCATCAAGGAAGCCCTTACATCAGCTCCTATAGTCCAAGCACCAGACTGGTCTCTTCCCTTTGAGATCATGTGTGATGCTAGTGACTACGCTGTAGGAGTGGTCCTTGGTTAAAAGAAAGACAAGAAGCTACACGTGATCTACTATGCTTCAAGAACCTTGGATGACACACAATCAAGATACACCACTACGGAGAAGGAGTTGCTTGCAGTAGTCTTCGCCTTTGAGAAGTTCAGATCGTATCTCGTTGGTTCCAAAGCTATTGTATACACGGATCACGCTGCCTTGCGATACATCTACTCGAAGAAAGACACTAAGCCTCGGCTCTTAAGATGGATTCTCTTACCCCAGGAGTTTGACATGGAGATTAAAGACAAGAAAGGAATAGAAAACGGGGTTGCTGACCATCTCTCACGCCTAAGGATCAACGAGTCTCTCCCCTTAGATGACTCTCTTCCAGAAGAGCAGCTTATGGCGATTACCACGGCTGTTTGTAGAAAGCTAGAAGGGAGGTTTGAGGAGGTGTTGAGTTTCAAAGAAGAGGATCTACCGTGGTATGCTGATGTGGTGAACTATCTAGCGTGTGGGGAGGAGCCAACACATCTCAACAGCTATCACAAGAAGCGGTTTATTAGAGAGGCTAGTGACTATTTTTGGGACGAGCCCTACTTATACAAGAGAGGAGTAGACGGTTTATACCGGAGATGTATTACAAAGGAAGAAGCCAGGGACATCCTCTATCATTGCCATGGCTCTTCCTACGGAGGACACTTCGCCTCATTCAAGACTGCCACGAAAGTGTTGCAAGCCGGTTTCTGGTGGCCGTCCATTTTTAAAGATGCACACGAGTTTGTGAAGAGCTGTGAGGCATGTCAACGAGCAGGGAATATAACTAAGAGGAACGAAATGCCTCAAGTTCCTATCTTCGAGGTTGACGTGTTCGACGCGTGGGGGATAGACTTCATGGGACCATTTCCATCTTCATACGGCAACAAATACATCTTAGTAGCAGTGGATTATGTCTCTAAATGGGTTGAGGCTGTTGCTTCCCCTACAAATGACTCTAAGGTGGTAATCAAGCTGTTCAAGAGTATCATCTTCCCGAGGTTTGGGGTACCTAAGGTTGTCATAAGCGATGGAGGAAGCCACTTCATAAACAAGGTGTTTGAGAACCTCTTGAGAAAGTACGGAGTTAAGCATAAGGTGGCTACACCGTATCATCCTCAAACAAGCGGTCAAGTGGAAGTCTCCAACTGGCAAATCAAGGTTATACTAGAGAAGACCGTCGGAGCAACAAGGAAAGACTGGGCAGTGAAGCTGGACGACTGATATATCATGGTTTTTATGGTTTTTAACCATGATATAAGTCCTTTTTATTGAGTCTTTTGGGTCTTTTTAGAGTCTTAGAAGAGTCTTTGCAGGTTAAAGCATGTCTGGAGCATAATTGGAGATTTTGGAACCTTTTGGAGCATTCTGAGTGGAAGCCACGAAGTACCAAGCTCGAAGAGGAAAGTATGCATATGGGTGACGCTCGTCACCAAGCTGGTGACGCTCGTCACCCACCAAGGAAGGAGGTCGTGGCTTGTTTTTAAAAGATTGGGAAGAAATTGCAGTTTTGGCCCAAAAGTTCCAGTATTTGCAAAAAGACCCCAGATCGTGTTTTAGCTTGTATATTAGGTTTTTCAGCCATTCTTTTGGCATATATCTTGTATCTTATTATTTTGGAGAGCTTTAGAGAGAGATTTGTAGAAGAGCTTTTGGAGAGACAAATCAGACTCCTTCATAGCAGATTTTGAACTCTTTTATTTCTACTTCTTATTTCTTTTATGCAATCTATTCTTTTCATGATGTTTTCTCAAATCACCATGTCTGAGTAGTTTGTTAGTTAAGTTAGGGCTTTTCAAAGGTTGAAGAAGAGTTTGTAGAATTGCTAAAAACTTCTAGGAAATTCATTGGTTCTTCATTTGTGCTTGCATTCATATCGATTTCTTAGACACATCATCTGGATTTCGAAACCCTAGGTTTTTGATAGATGTGAGAGCATTATTAATCACCTGAACTAGTATTAGATGAGCAAAACGCCCTAGTACAAAGAGATTTGGCTTAGGAGTTTTGTGAACAATTGAACCTGATCATTACTGCATGTTTAGGTTATTAGGGTTTGCAAAGAGATTTGAAACTCTGTGATTTAGACATAGATAGCTTCTGCAATGAGAATTGATTAGTTATATCTTTGCGATTCATGTTCAAGACGGTTTTAATTCATTCCTGATTGCATGCATTCTACACTCTTAGATTCAACCTGCGAACTGTCCTAACTTAGCGCATTTAGCCTTCTGAACTTTAAGAACAAGCATAAAAACGCCCTCCTGCATTTATTTTACTGTTTTGCATTACATTCATTATTTATCGCTTAGCTTAATCCGAACCTGAACTCTTTAGTGTAGTTTACTTACTCCCTTGGGATTCGATAACCCCTTGTACTACAACTGCTTTTGCTGTGCACTTGCAGTAGTTTTATTTGGGTAAAACCTGACCTTATCAAGTTTTTGGCGCCGTTGCCGGGGAGTAATAGCTGCCTATCGATTTTTAGTATTAGGATTTTGTCTAAGTTTTTATTTGTTTACTGATTTTCAGCTACTTTTCTTTGTTCCTGTTTCAGGTGTATGCCTAATCGCAGAACCAGAAGCAACAAAGAGAAGGAGCTTGTGACTTTGAGCATCGACGAGCTTGCTAGGTTGGAGAGAACTAACAGGAAAGCTAAGAAGCAATCTACAATGGTCGCTCCACTTATCTTGGTTGAAGATGCCGAAGGTCACTTGGTTGACAGGGAAGGAAACAGGAGGAACGAAGAGGGGCAGAGAATTGATCAAGAGGGGAATGTCATTGTTGAACAGCAGGTTCAGCAAGTGGCTGAGAACGTGGGAGTCCCTGCTGCTGTCAATAACGCTGCTGGGCGTTTTGTTCAGAGGACTCTAGGTGATTACAACAGACCTGATCAGTTCTATGCCAACAGAGCTGCAATCCGACCTCCTGCTTTCCAGAGGAACGATTTTGAGGTTAAACCTGTCTACTATCAACTTGTTGGACAGCATCCCTTCCATGGTTTACCTCATGAGCATCCTATGGATCACATAGAGAGATTTGAGGACTTGGCTTCCAGTGTCAAAGCTAATGGGGTTAGCAATGATTTTCTGTTCTGCAAGCTTTTTCCTTACTCTCTTGGAGGAGAAGCTGCATATTGGCTGAAGCAACTGGAACCTGCTTCATTGACCACTTGGGAAGACACCAAGAATGCCTTTCTGAATAACTTCTATGATGATGCAAGATCAGAGGACATGAGGACGAAAATTGCATCATTTACACAAGGCCCTACTGAAGCTTTTAAGGCTTCTTGGATCAGATTCAAGTCTTATCAAAGGGACTGTCCTCATCATGGTTTCAATCAGGTGCAATTACTTGGGATCTTCTTCAGAGGCATTGACTGGAAGTACCAGATGGCGCTGGATGCAGCAAGTGCAGGAAACTTCAACACCAACAGACCAGAAGAAGCTGTAAGATTGATTGAAAACTTGGCCTGCAGTAACAGCACTAAAAATGCAGATTTTCAGAGAAAGCAGCAGGCTGGTTTGAATGATGAAAACTAAATAGCTGAAGTTAAGGCTAAGTTAGACAGCATGCACAGCCTTCTGGTGGGAAAGAAAGTTCAGTTTGCTGCAGAAGTGGAGAGTTTCGAAAATCCTGAAGAATTTGAGCAGAAAGATGTTAATTTCATCAATGGAGGGGGTTTTCAGAGCCAAAGGTTTAGAAATCAGCAATGGAACAGAGGCTACAACATCAATAATCAGCAGAGTACCTTTACAGGAGGACAGAGCAAGCCTGGTTACACTCCTAAGACCTTGTTCCAGAAGACTGAAGTTGAGAAACCTTACCAAAACAGCAGGAATTATGGTTCTTCTTCCTACCAAACTGCACCTCCACAAGACAATAAAATGGAAGCTATGCTGGAGCAGGTACTTGAAGGACAGCAGAAGATGATAGTGAACTTCAATGGCAAGCTAGATTCGCTGTATCAAGACCTGAATGGAAAAATTAAGAGTCTGAACTCTCACATGAAGAAGCTTGATGTGCAGGTTGCTCAAACTGCAGGAGCTGTTCAAAGGCAAGAGGGATTCCTTCCTGGAAGGACTGATATCAATCCCAAGCATCAGGTTAATGCCATCACAGTCAGGAATGAAAAGGAGCTTAAAACAGTGCAGAAAAAGAGGTTGAGTGCAGAACAGATCGTGCAACTCATGGAGTCTGAAGATGAAATTTTTTCTGTCTCAGAGGTGAGTGACGAGCGTCACCAAGGAGGAGTGACGCTCGTCACCAACATAGAAGAGAATCGGGGGTTGTCACAGGTGAGTGACGAGCGTCACCCCCCTGGTGACGGTCGTCACCCACCCCAGAACAAAGCTGCTTCGCCTGTAACTGCAAATTATGACCAGGAACGTGTCTATTATCCCAAAACACCATTCCCTAAGCATCCTAGGAAGTCTAAACAAGAGATAGAAGAAGCCAGATGTAAAGCTATGATAGACAAGCTGATGCTTGAGATCCCTCTTGTTGATGCAGTCAAGCTTTCACCAGCTCTAAGCAGGTATGTTAAGAGAATGGTTGTGAATGGTGTAAGTCCTGAGGAAGGAGCATTGCTTACCAGAGACATCAATGCAATTCTTTTAGGCACAGTTCCAAAGAAGAAGAAGAAGGTGACTGTTTCTGAACAAGTCGATACCATCACTCAAAGCAGAGTTCCAGAGAAGCTATCTGATCCAGGGACCTTTGTGCTTGATTGCTCAATATATGCAGGACGTTTTCCCCACTCTCTATGTGATCTAGGGTCAAGTATTAACTTGATGCCTTTCTCTGTTGCTGCTAGACTTGGAATGACTGATTTCAAGCCAGCTGGGATCTCTCTCATCCTAGCAGATCGATCCATAAGGACCCCATAAGGCATGTTAGAGAATGTTCATGTTAACATTAAAGACTGCATAATTCCTACAGATTTTGTGGTTCTGAAATATGCTGAAAAACCTAAAGATCCTCTTATTTTGGGAAGACCATTCTTGGCTACTGCTGGAGCCATCATTGATGTTAGAAAGGGGAACATTGAGCTTGATCTTGGTGATGTTGTCATGAACTTTGACATGGATAAGTTAAGAAAGAGTTCTAGCATTGATGGTCAGACCTATTCTGTAAGAACTTCCAGAGATGAAGAGACTGTCATGGAGCATTCAGAAGACACTATTGCTGAGTGTGTCAATGAATCAGATATTAGTAGGCAAGTGAGCAAGATGGCTGTTGAAGAGCCAATATCTGAAACTTCTGCAGAAGCTGTTGGGTTTGAGGATTGCAGTGAGGATCATATCTTCATGACTAGGCTTGAAAAAGAGGTTCTAATGAATGCCAAGTTGCTGGAGGAAGACGTGTATGTGATGGAAGCAACACTTGCAGAGCTGAATTGCAGGAAAACTGCAGAAACTCGAACTGCAGAGTCAGTGACGAGCGTCACTGACCTGGTGACGCTCGTCACCAACCTGAACACAAAGCAGCAACGTGATTTTACAGCTACAAGTCCATCATATGTTGCCAATCCGAAAATTCAACAGTCCACAACCCAGAAACCTGCAACTAAGCAAAGAAACCTATAACGAGCCTTTACTGGCTTCCGAGCCTAGTCAGGAAGTCTGCCTGATCCGCAGCACCAAGACCCAACGGTTCTAAATCGTCAGTCAAGGCATTCAAGTGTAATGTACCAACCATGTAGACTAACTCCTCCATATCCTTCTCTGAATCCACGGTCACTCTCTTTCTACTCAAAGCATCCGCCGCTAGATTAGCCTTTCTCGGATGGTATGCTATATCCAAGTCAAAGTCCACAACAGTTTCCATCTATCTCCTTTGTTTCATGTTCAACTCTGGCATAGTGAAAATGTATTTCAAGCTCTTATGATCCGTGAAGACTTGGACTTTCTCCCCATATAAGTAAGCCCGCCAAATCTTCAAAGCAAAAACTACGACCGCCATCTCAAAGTCATTCGTCGGATAGTTCTGCGCATGTTTCCTCAACTGCCGTGATGCATAAGCAATCGCACTTCCCTGTTGCATCAGAACACAGCCCAGTCCAGTCTTTGATGCATCCGTGTAAAAAACATAAGGCTCACTGGGTTTTGGTAGAGCCAGGACCGGAGTACTCGTAAGCGTGTCCTTAAGCTTAGAGAAACTCTTCTCACAGTCCGCTGACCATGTAAATGTAACATCCTTTCCAGTCAGCGGAGTCACGGATTGCGCCATGCTCGCGAATTCCTTAACAAATCTCCAATAGTAGCCAACCAAGCCAAGAAAACTCCTTATCTCGGATGCATTCTTAGGTCTCGGCCATTCTGCTATAGCCTTAATCTTTTCCGGGTCAACAGACACTCCTTTGTCCGAGACCACATGACCCAAGAAATCAATCTCACTCTGCCAAAGGCGTCACTTACTAAGCTTGGCGAGTAGCTTATGCTCCCTTAGCTCCTCCAGGTTCTTGGAATAAACTAGGATATCATCTATGAAGATGATCACAAACTCATCCAGACAGTCTATGTAGCATCCGTATCCGAGAAAATTAGAAATGATCGAGCCGGACAGGACATTATCCGAGGGATGATCGAGCCAAGGTTCGCATATTGCCTGGGAACTGGGAGGTTCAGACTATGGTCGGGTGATGACTGGGATATAGTCGATGGATGGCTAGGATAGCCGAGCTGGATGGACCTTATCCGAGAGAAAATGGTCCAGTCTGTGAGAAAATGGGGTTAGTCCGAGTGACAGTGGACTGTGTCTGGAGAAAAAGGAAAGTCTCCGAGGGGAAATGGAAATTAGCCAAGGTAATGTGAGTATCTGGGTAAAAAATGGAAAATAGCCGGACATAAGGGAAATCACTCGGATAATGGCGGTTTATCCGAGAGAAAAGGAAATACTCTGGGAGAAAGTGGACTGGGCCATGGGCCATGAGAGTTGGTCGGTTAAAACGCGGTTTATCATATCGGATCGGGATAAATCCTACTGTAACCGAGAAACGTCGGTTTACTCTGAGTTACTTAGGGTTTTGCGAGTATATTAGGGGTTTTTGAGACTTGGCTTGGGGGTGTTGCGTTTATTTGAGATAAATAAAGCAAAGAGAGAGTTTAGTCGAGAGAAAACCCTAGAATAATCAGTTTATCCCGAGGATAGCAGAGAGAGATTGAGCGAACGCCGTACAGATCTGACCATCGCCGAGATAAACTGGTAAGCGGTCGGATATTTTCCCATATCTCGAGTTTCCATCAGAAATTTTCGGGCTAATAGATTTGTTTTGTGGGGTTTCCGAGGGTAAACAGAGTTTGGCTCGAAGAAAGGTGAACGGAACGAGAGATAGCCGAGGATAAGGAGATCGGATCGTAGCTGTAGCCGAGAGATCTTAGGGTTGATCGGATATCTTCGTTTCCACGCGGATTTCATCGGAATTTCTTCTGACCAATCTGTTTCCAACCATTTCGAAGATGACTGTGTGACTGTGGTTGGTGTCTATGATCGTTGGATTGCTAGGGTTTGATGTTTTGCATTTTTGATTGTGTGATTTGCATGTTTGGTTATTAGTGTATGTTAAACGATTCTATACTATGTTATTGTGAGGTGTTTACTATGGCATAGATGATGTCTAGCTAACCTCAGGGTAATCTGGATCATGTACTAGCTTAGGGGATATTGGATTCTCACTGAAGTAGACATGGGTCTTAAAAAGGAATTGATCTTGGGTGGTTAGGTTAGATGATCATGGTCGTTTGATATATGTTATGTCTATTGTGAATTGATTGTGTGGGATGTTGAATCCGATAGTATGAATGCATGTATGGTACTGACCAAGGTGTTACGGGATGACCGTACTCACTAAGTATTTATAAAATACTTATGCCTCTCTTTTGAGTGTGCAGGATCTAAGCAGTAAGTGGAGCAAGACCGGCGGCAGTGATGAACATGGATGGATCGGGAATTAGGTGTTTTATGAATTAAGACTTGTGTATTGGTCTTATGGCTTTGGTGTTTGACCGTTCAGGTTACTAGATGATATAATGTAATCGTTAGCGAACCTTGTGTTTTGTTTTAAGTTAACCCCTGAATTTTGTTAAGTGCTTTATTCAAGTTTAATGGAATGAAATGAAGTTGTTTTAAATCCGCTGTGTACTGATAAATGCAAAGAAAAAGTTTAAAAATTTGGCTAAGTATAGAACGGACTGTTATGATGTGTTGAAAGCACGGCTGCGGTTTAGTTAGCCGGGTCGGGCTTCCATAGTCACTGAACACGCTGTTCATCAGTTTCATTAATGCAGCCGGTGCATTAGTTAAGCCGAAAGGCATCACCACGAACTCATAGTGCACATACTTTATCTGAAAGGTTGTTTTCCGAACATCCGTCCGGCTATTGATATAGTGATTTAAGGAGGGTTAATTTGTTTTGTGAGAAGAATAAAATTATTTAAGGTAAGTAGTTAGATAGACAAAAGTCCGTCCAAACACGTATTATATATTTTAGAATTGTGTCGAAGTGGGAATATTTTTTAAAGCGTGAGGAAGCGTCACGAAAAAGCGATTTGTGAACACTAAGTTAGAGGTTTTAATTAGGACTAAAATCCAAGGTTTGGTCAGATTCAGATATGAAAAATATCGGTCTCAGGATTTTGATATATAAGCTTAATTTTTTAAAATTTTTTTTGGATTAAGCCTATTCGGATTTATGGGATTAAGCTCGACTAGATACGGATATACCCTAAAAGCTTTAAAATTTATATTATAGTTCATACAGAATTTTTTTTTAAATAATAATTTAGATTTTTTTTTTAATTAATCAAAAACTATAATTTTTTAGTTGTATGCTTTTCTATAAGGGATAATTTTTGAAATGAACCATTTGGGAACTTTTATTACTAAATATGACCCTTCATGAAATAACTCATGAAAGATGTCCACTAGTGTACCTTTAATCTGTCGCTAGTCTGTCAGTAATTTGTATTTAGTCTGCCATTAGTTTGCTAATAGTCTATATTCAATTGTAATACCAATTAGTCTACCAGTAGTCTGCATTCATTATGTCATTAGTTTGTCATTAGGCTACAAATAAAAGCAGTTAGAAGAGTACCGCTGATATTAAAAAAAAAAAACCGTAAAATATAGATCATTTTCATAATTTTCCGTCAATAGAGTATCTGTTTGACATTATTTTCTCATTCTGGATTATTTTGGAGCATTTTCTCTTTCTATAAATCTTAGATTAAACACGATTTACATCTAGTATCTAAAAGCCTTACTATATTGATTCCAAGTATTTTTAAGTTTTATTATTAATAAATATTATAAGTAATTTAAACTTAATAAAGTCAAGTTTTTGCTTTTAATTTGAATTTAATTTGATAAAGCCATATGAAAAATAGTTCAATTTTGATTTATTTTTAATAATTTATTTTTGCTTTTAAGCATTTTTTAAAAAAGTTTAAAAAAGCCATATAACCCGATCAGGGCCATACAAGGCTTTAGAATATTGGCCAGATAATTTTCGGACCGGGCCGGACTGGACTTAGATTTATAAAGGTTTAACGAGTTTCAGGCCAGGTCAGGTCGGGCCAACCTATTAACATGCCTGATCAAGTTGAAGTTTTTTTAACATTAATATATTAATCTATTATAAATTTGTTATGGAGTAAATTACAAATTGCTTACAAGAGGTATGTTCGTCCGTATTATAGTGTTGAGCCTCTCTGATTCGTCATTTGGGGGATGAACGGTATGCGTCCTAGGGCGAGAGTGTTTCAAGGTCTTTGATAACAGGATTTTTTCAAGCAAGCAGAGATATTATCAAAGCTCAAGCAACCTATAAATGTAGTATAGTGTGCAAGAGGTATCAATCCACACCTACGATGCAGGAAGAGTCACTAAGAATGCAAGGATGAAGCAAATCTAAGCGAAATGGATAAATGGTTGGTAAAATCAAGGAAAACTAAATGCAATGATCTAATGCAATGCAAAACAATTTTAAAATCTCTGGAAGCGGGTTAACTACCACTAGGAACAATCGACCAGTGAATCGACCACTGGATCAAGCAAAATGGATCGATCTAACAAACAACTTTAAGCGAATGACTTCTAACGAACAGGATGCAAGCTAAATGACAAGCGAATGATGAACAGAGATTTAAAATGCTAAAAAGGAGGGTTTAGGGTCGAGGGTCATATTCAAGGGTCTCAAAGGTTTAAGCTTTGGTTTGAAAACATTAGATCTACTCACTTGTGAGGTTTCTCTAAGCCTTGAAAACAAAACAAGAACCATCCATGGCGTGTGGTATGGTTCACTTCCTCAATCTCTTCTCCAAACCTATGGCGTTTGGTGGAAAAAGAGAACAAAGAGCAAGGAAAACAGATTTCAATATAGTGACCTAACTAATCCCCATTACAACCATGGCGTGTGGGAAAGGTAAGATTAGTCTCTAAGATCAAAACCGTGAATCACACTTATGCATTTTAAAGCCGAACACACTTGGCTAAGGATAAAGGCTATGAGACTAGAATGATCTCATTTAAATGGGTTCTCCAATGCAATGGTTTCTCTCAAAAAAGGTATGAACATATACATAATGCTAAAGGTAAAGGCAATTGATGCATACATGACTAGACTCTCTTCTACCCATATATACTAACAATGATCCTAAAACCCCTCTCATTTCTTTTCTTTTCAGCTCACTCATCCTCCTAGAGACTACCCTCATCATCAAAGCAATTCGCTTAGCAAAAACCCAAATAAAAGCATCATCTTAAAACTCTTTTGGCTAGTGGGAAGGCTAAAAACACATTTAGCTCCTTTTTTTTTTTCTTTTCTTTTCAAACATTTGGGTCTTTGGCTCTTTTTTTTCTTTTTATTTTTCTTTGAGAGCTATCTTCTGAATTAAACTAGAGCTTTTCATTTTTAAAAACAGTGAGCCTTCCACTTAAAACCTTTTTATTCACTTCAAACATCAAACTCTTTTGAAACCGAGAACAAGTAAGCAAAATAAACAACCCCCATGATCCTCAAGCCTAACCTAACCCTAAAACTAGCTTCAAAATGCAAAGCTAGCAATCAAATGAGAGCCTAATCATGTCGCCTAGACATAACACGTTATGCCAAGTTCAAACCGAAAGGAGGCCTCACAATGATATCACACAAGAACATTTGGCTTGAAAGGAGGGTAAGGGTAATGGTGGGAGTTCTACTTAGGCTCACAAAAGAGTGGTGAAAGGAGGAAGAGAACCTAAATATGTATATGATCCATGTGTTCATTTTCAACTGTATAAGTATGATAATTAAAGATCAGATTAGGGTTCTCACTTATTAGGACAAGATTCAATTCATGAATGTTCAAGTCAAGCCACGAAAATCAAATCAGATGATCCAAGTATGGTTAGAGCTTACTTTCAAAGTGTGAACAATGCATCGAAGAACTACTAACTAAGGCCTTGAAACAATTCATGAGTTTAAAACACTTTTCAAGAAAAACCTTTACCCCTTATGCAAATGTAAACAACTTAAATGTTCAAAAATTCTAGACTCAATCCTAAAATGTTTAATAATTCGAATGCAACTACATGAATTTTTTTGAAAATTTTTAAAAATTTTACCAATTTTTTTTGTTCTTTTCTATGCCTTAGGATGTATGCAAGACTCAAAGGATGATAACAGAAAATAAGAAGAAAGAAAACATGTTAAACACACTACACACTCCCCAAAACTTGAATGACACCTTCTCGGTGGCAAACAAAGTCTAGAGAAGCTCAAAACACAAAGCAAAAACTTAAAACATGCGTGGTATATACAAGGGATGGTTGTTGGTACCTTCGAGCTAAACTCGGCTGGAACTTTAGGATGTTCCAGTGGAGCTGCTCTTGCTAGAGGAGCGTCGTGCTATGCCCTTGCCTTTGTCCGCGGTTGGGAGTTCATGGATGGAGAGGCGTGCTTGTTATGTGCTGCCTTTAGGCTCACAGATGACTATCGCACCAGTCGATCTCCTCCTCTTCTCGGGCTGCTCGACCTCTACACTCATGGACTGCTTAGACTTCGCGGGTGAGTTCCCTTGACCTTCTTGGACAGTTTCTTTATCATCTTGGCTTGCCACTTGGTTATCTTGCGCTGTATCTCCACGACCGAAGCTAGGAACTTCTCCGCTTTGGTCCTTGGCTCAAAATCTATCTCGGGGAGCTCAAAGTCAGCTGGCATCACAGCATCTGAGGGTGGTGATTCTGAGGGCTCACGAGCGGCTTTAGTTGGGATCATGGCTGCTCCAAGTGGTGCGTAACACTCCTCTTGAGTTGGACAAAACTCGATGGTGCCTATGCTGTCAAAGTGTGTCTCATCCACATTAGGTAAGATGCATACGCTCTTCTTCTTGTCATCACTGCAGAACAGATAGGCAAAGAATCCTGGAGCTGGCGTAGGTCCCAAGCTATCGGTATTGTGCATATAGGTCTCGTCCATGTATGCTCTATCCGCGCAAGGTTCGAAGCTTTGACGAGGTACATCGGCTTGAATGAAGAGCGGTGTAAGGAAGCCTCCAATGAATGCTGAATTCGCCTTGCACCTCATGGCATACGCCTTGTACTTCACCAAAGAGGATGCCAAGATACATCCATAATTAACATCATTCCCAAGCTCATCTTGCATCGCCTTGTGGTTCTCCTCTTCGCTACTGCAAAGTATCCTCTTCATTCCTTGGAAGAGAAAGCACAGCTCGGTCTTTGTCACTGTAGGAGCCACGGATCGGCCACTGAAGGTGTTGGCTAGTAGCTTGAGAGTATACCTCAAAACGGGGTTCCTCACTTTCTTGATCTTAGCCGTGTTGGGTTTGTAGTCTTCATCACAAAGCACGTCCCATAAATCGTTGGCGGTCTTGAGAGGAGGGAACTCAACTTGCTTAGCTGTAGCATTAAGACTATAAGCTTGGCAAAGCTCTTCAATGGGAAGATGATAAGCTCGCCTCTTGACCTTGAAGGTGAGATGACCTTGTGAGGGAGTGTGGAGAATCGGATTTTCATAGGAAAACGCCGAGGTAGAGAGGAAGTCTAGAGTGACTTGTGGATATGTTGGGCAATCCATCCTCGAAAGGCATGCAAGCCCCATGTCTTGGAGAAGAAAATCAAAATCTTCTAGAAGTCCCATTCTCTCCAACAGATCTCTACTAGCAAACTTAGTAGCCTCATAGCGCAGCCTCTCTAACCTCTTCTTTGCCAACTTTTCCTTCTTTGTCCAACGAACCCTCTCTTGTACTTGCTGAGCTTCTTCTTCTTGAACCACTTGTTGCCCCTCTTGACCTTCTCCTACTAGTGCTGTCTCTTCTCTCGTTCTCTTTGGAGCCATAGTACCTGAAACACAATTCTCAAGCAAAAGAATGAGCAAAGGCGGCGAATATTGAGAGAAAGACTAGTCAAGAAAGAAAAATTTATAACTAATACCCTAGATTTTTGGGGAATTTATAAAAATTCTAGCAAGATAATAGAGAGGAAAATCTAGAGATAGGATCAAATCTAGAATTTATCCTAATATCTAGCTAGTTTATAAAAAATTGCTAAATCCACTAACATCTAATATTCAAGAAAAGCAATAAAAAAGAAATTTTCCAAAAGATTTTGAACAATGATTCGAAAATAACTTTGCAGAGATTGAAAACTGATATTGTTAGCCTTTATGAAAGAAAAATCACACTCTCTCTGGCTTTAGAAATCTCGAAACAAAATGAGAGAGAGTGTGTTGTTGCTTGGTCAAGGCACATCTTTCATGGTCAAAGATTCCTGTCTTGACCAAGATTTGAATTTAAAAACAGGAGGGAAAGAAGAAAAGAGGGAAAAGAAATTGTTACCTCGACACGAGATCGAGTCCATTTAGTCGATCTAGGACTCGATCTCATGCCCATGTTGGTTAGGATCGAGAGGTTTGATCGATCAGGGACTCGATTCAAATTGCATCGAGTCTTAGATCGATTGTACCCTCTCTTTCCTTGACTTTTGGTCAACTAGGCTGTACTCCTTGGATCGAGCCACATGATCGATTTGGGGGTCGTTTTGGCTTAGATCGAGTGGCAGATCGAGTAGACTGATCGATCTATTCCCGAGAATTGAGTGACTCGGTCGATCTACACCTCGTTTGCTTTTCAAGCTAAACGTATAGGTGGTTTATCCTCTCGTGATCGACCGTTCCACTCGATTTGTCTACTCGATCTCGTCTAGATTGACTGACTCCTCTCGATTCACTAGCTCGATCTAGTAAAGATCGAGCTAGTATGAGTCGATCTAGCACTCGATCTCTAGCCTACACTTTGTCCTTCTCGCCTCTTTTGACTCCAAGATCACACTTGGCAATCCCTTATCCTTTCACCTACACACTTAGACAATTAAAGCATAAAACTGAAATAAAAATAAAGCAAGAATATGTACAAGATAGACATGGGAATGCCTCCCAAGTGCGCTTTCTTTAACGTCTTTAGCTAGACTTTACTTGGTTTAGGCCTGAGGGGGGTCTTGGAGAAGCACAGAGGTGCTCTCCTTGCTGCAATCACTCGCCACGTAGGGCTTAACCCTGTGCCCGTTGACCGTGAAAGCATTACCGCTCTTGCCAACCAATGTAACCGCTCCATAGGGTAGAACCTCTTTGATCTCAAACGGTCCACACCACCTTGATTTGAGCTTGCCCAGGAACAGCTTCAACCTCGAGTCATAGAGTAGCACCAGACTGCCTTCTCTTAACTCCTTGTGAACAAGCTTCTTGTCGTGAAACGCCTTGGTCCGCTCCTTGTAAATCTTAGCACTTTCGTAGGCTTCCAACCGTAACTCATCAAGCTCATGTAGCTCAATTAACCGCTTCTCCTGAGCTGTCTTGAGGTTGTAGTTCAGCTGCTTCACTGCCCATAGTGCTCTATGCTCCAACTCAACAGGAAGATGGCATGAAAGAGTCGTGCCTATAGGGGTCTTGAAAGCGGTTCGGTAAGCCCACAAAGCATCATCGAGTTTGACTGCCCAATCTTTCCTAGTAGCCCCAACTGTTCTCTCTAGTATCACCTTGATCTACCTGTTAGACACTTCTACTTGTCCACTAGTTTGAGGATGATAAGGAGTTGCTACCTTGTGCTTCACGCCATACTTCTTCAAGAGGCTTTCAAAAACTTTGTTGATGAAATGGCTGCCACCGTCACTGATCACTACCTTTGGAAATCCAAACCGTGGGAATATGATTGTCTTGAAGAGCTTTATCACCACCTTAGCATCATTGGTTGGGGAAGCTATAGCCTCAACCCACTTAGACACATAATCAACCGCCACCAAGATGAACTTGTTGCCCTAAGAAGATGGGAACGGTCCCATGAAATCTATCCCCCAAGCGTCAAAGACATCTACTTCAAAGATTGGTACCTGAGGCATCTCATTCCTCTTCGTGATGTTTCCAGCACTTTGACATGCTTCACAAGACTTAACAAACTCATGAGCATCCTTGAACAACGATGGCCACCAAAAGCCGGCTTGTAACACCTTCGTAGCAGTCTTGAAAGAGGCGAAATGACCACCATATGAAGAGCCGTGACAATGTAAGAGAATGTCCTTAGCTTCTTCCCTTGTTACACACCTCCTATATAAGCTGTCCACTCCTCTTTTGTACAAGTATGGCTCGTCCCAAAAGTAATGAGAGATGTCTCTCATGAACTTCTTCTTGTGATAATGATCAAGATGAGAAGGCTCCTCTCCACAAGCTAAGTAGTTCACTATATCAGCGTACCAAGGCAAGTCTTCTTCTTTGAAACTCAAAACCTCTTCAAACTTGTCTTCAAGCTTCTCACATACCGCCGTGGTGATCATCATGAGCTGCTCTTCGGGAAGTGAATCATCTAATGGCAAAGCTTCATTGATCCTCATCCTAGAGAGGTGATCAGCAACACCATTCTCTATCCCCGTCTTGTCTTTTATCTCCATATCAAACTCTTGTAGAAGGAGAATCCACCTTAAGAGCCTCGGCTTGGTGTCTTTCTTCGAGTATATATACCTCAAAGCAGCATGATCCATGTACACAACAACCTTGGAGCCAACCAAATACGACCTGAACTTCTCAAAAGCAAACACAAATCGCCCTTTTTTAGGCTAAAGGATAAGAAAAGGTTTAGAACAGATAATGCCTCCTAAGATAATGTTATGTGGCTTTCCTTTTATAGTAAAGAACCAAAAGAAGGATAAAAAACCTAAAAACAGGATAAGGTGAACGAAAATCTGGTCAAACACGCAGATAAAGCATATTGGGGTTGTACGGATGGTGTTAAGCTCGATGTATCAACAATACCATATCCAATCAAAATGGAGAAGCTTTATGAACAATAATCACTTTGCCAGAGAATAAAACAATAGAGATAAAACTAATCAAGCCTAATCATGACTAATCACATCTTAAATACTATTTTCCCTACTTAGAACCTCAAATCTAAGGTAAACTACTCACTAATCATATTTAATCCTATTTGATTAGAGTTTAACATGATTAGATGAGATTAATTGCAAAGATAATGAAACTAAACTACCAAGGTGCAAAAATCAAAGATCAATAAGCAAGATTAAACCATAAAATGCAAGACTTAATTAAGAAAGATAAGGTTTAATACAAAGTTGGCAAATCGCCCTATTTGAGGCTAAAGGATAAGAAAAGGTTTAGAACAGATAATACCTCCAAAGATAATGTTTTGTGGCTTCCCTTTTACAGTATGGAACCAAAAGAAGGATAAAAAACCTAACAGGATAAGATCAACGAAAATCCGGTCAAACACACAGATAAAACATATCGGGGTTGTACGGATGGTGTTTAGCTCGATGCACCACCCCGATATGGTCCGTGTAAAGGCGTATTGGCTTGTGCAGCTTTCCCTGCTCGATGCAACACCTCGATGTAGACAATGCCTTAGACGCCACGAACCAGTCCTCTCCTTTACGCACTGCAGCTTGCATCGGGCATACTGAAACACCCTGGCCCAGATTTCCTGACCGCAGTAAGGATTTATCCGACCACTTCCTGGTCAGACTTGGGTATTTTTAAAATTTCCTTTACTTAACGAGGTTCCACAGTTTCTGTCCATCTAACCCATCAACTTAACAGTTCTAAGCCATTATCTCATTCCACACTTAACCAGCTATACAAGTACCTTAGCCATTTGCAGATATCGAATGGACTAATTGTAGTGTCCATGATCAGCCAATTCTCCTAAGCCACCATATCAATAATCCAATCACAAACCTCCCCTTGTTACTTAGTCACTTAACCAACCATCCCCACATGACCAAGTAACAAAGAGAGGCGGCTTGGAACCTTGATACCTTGCACGCCAGCCAGCCATTCACGGTCATTCCTTTCGCCAGTCATTCCAGTCACGTAACTCTCAATTGCAGTCACGTTTATCTCGGCTGTAGTCTATTCCATTCCGGAATCTCCCGACTGTAGTCATACTTCTCCCGGCTGTAATCACGTTTCTCCCGACCATTGATGGAATCGCTTAACCATTACCGAGAGATGTCATGAACCGTGTAGAATCTCTTGGTGATTCTCTTGACTGAACTGTTTCTCTCGGCAGACTGTCTTCCCTTCGGCGAATCTCCCACAATCATCACATCCTAGCAGATATTCTCTCGGCAGACTGTCTTCCCTTCGGCGAATCTCCCATAATCATCACATCCTATCAGATATTCTCTCGGCAGAAGCATTTTCTCTCGGTGTCTGTCACGGGATAACCACTTTCTCCCGATTATAGCCACACGGCTCTCGGCAACTTCCAATATACATTGACTATAGTCGCGTTACCATCGACTATACTCACGACAATACTTCCGTTCGGTGATTCCCTCGGATGTAATCACGATGTATGACGTTTCTCTCAGAATAGCCCGATGCAGGCAGTTTCTCTTGGATATGGTGATGAATCGTTTCACCGATCTCTGCATCACCCAACTATCATCGCGAGAACTCTGACCGTTCTTCCTTCTTCCCCGGAAAACTTAATCCTCTCTCGGATAAATCCTGTATTCCGATCTTCACTCGGCGATTGTTACGATTCTCCCGGATATAGTCGAGCATCTCTCGGTGTTTCCCACAGCGTCTCGGCTGTAATCGCATCAGCGTAGACTATAGTCGCAACTGCTCGACTAAACTCATAGATCCCTCGACTGAAATCTCAATCCTTCCTTTTATCCCCTTTCTATCTGTTTTCCCTCAAAGAAACTAAACGGAAATCAAAACCATTAATCGTTTCCTGGATTCTCTCGACTACGCTCGTCACTCATCAGATAGAATCGTGTCTCACTCGACCATTGCCAGATCTGTCTGACTATGCTCGAGAAACTCTCGACTATTTTGTGCAGAATCCATATTCTGTGTTTTCTCTCGATGATGACTTACGGGAATCTCCCCCACTTAGATTGAATTCGTCCTCGAATTCGGCTGTTGCTTGAACCTCTGCTCTCTTCCTTTAGCTAACACAAAAATATATCCAGTCCAAGTCTTATTCCATTTTCCTCAAATATAAACCAGCTTTACCTGATCACAATCTCCTCCAGACAAGATACTTTAACTTGATTCACCAAATCCTGTAACCATTTCAAAATCTTTCCGGACCCAATTCAGTTTACTGAACGCTTAAGCATAGTAGTTCCTGCCTCGAAGCTGTCTTAGTAATCAGAAAAACACATTAAAGAGAACACTTGACCCCAAAATTGTTATCCTTAATTCCCTTACTCCCGAAAACTTGTCTCACTTCCTTAGTTTAGCTGCACTAAACCGCTTTTTCCCACTCAAAGTCTTTCCTAGACTTGATTTCAGATACATGACCTTAGACATTCCTGGTCTTGGTCCTCATTTCACCACATGTCAAATTTACAGTCTTTCTCGTCTTGGTCGAACACTATCTTATTATGACACCACTCAAAACTTTTTAAACTGGTAAACTTCTTGCTTGACTACTCCCCAACCAAACTTGTCCCACTGAACTGCTGTCCTTCTCGACTTTAGTAGACCATAGACTTAGCCATTTTTCTTTTCCTGTTATGCAAAAACGTTATACTCCTTAGGCAGTCTCTTGGTTTACAGAAATGTCTTATTAACTCCTCGAGTTACAAGTACATCAACCCGTCTTACCTCAACTCCTTCTAAGTAAGAACGTCTAGCATAACCCACTTAGCCATTAGCTTGGGACCATATCCAAAAATTCGATTACTCCACCAACACTCATTCCCCGGCATTCCATTGCCTTTGGTTAGGTTCTTCTAACTTAACCATTCTCATCACTGACGTGATTAATTCCTTTCACTGTTGCTCAACAGCTTCTTGGTTCCATCAGATTACACTAGTCGTCACCCTTAACCATTTCCATTCTGGAATCGGATCCATAGACTAGTTCCCTCCAATTTAGTCATGACTCTCGTCGGTCATCCAACAGTTCCATAATCGATACTAGAGCTTCACCGCCCACTCATCCTTCTTAACTAGGTACCAGTTTGCCTAACTAGATCAACTAGTTAACACATAACACAAGATGCGGTTATCACAGAACTCGCTCTTGATTCCTTACTGAACTTTCCGGATCCTCTTTATACTCCTCGAACACTCTTTGTGCCTCGGATCACACAAGGATCCTACAGCAGAAATCGTCTTGACAAACATCACTAGTTTTCAAGAATGATCTCACAGACACATCTTGGCAAATCCAAAGATTCCCACAGACGCTAACATAGTCGCGCCTTAGCAAAATCCACATGGTTTCTAAGGACACAACTCAGAAATAATCACGCCTTGACAAACCTTTTCGATTCTCAAGGACGCGACACAGGAAAGATAGACAACAAGACTAATTATTCTAAGTTACCGAGCAGTCATCCCACAACCAGTCATGCTGCAGCCATGTCTGATCTAGACCCTTAATAATAATGGATTAATAATACTTATCCATTCAGTACACGGCTTCACTCGCCCTAAACATTGTGGCTTCACTCGCCTTATAAATTATGGCTACACTCGCCTTACACATTGTGGCTTCACTCGCCAAAGGCTTCACTCGCCTTACCATGGCTTCACTCGCCTTACTCGGCACACAAGACCTTTACAAGTCGTCACTTGTATTTTCACGGCTTCACTCGCCCAATCAACAAACAACAATTAACAATCAACAATCATACTATTGCATAGACAGACAATAATCGGCTCACAAGCCTTCACATGGCCTCGGGCCTTCCACGGTCATCAGACCTTACTTGACCTCGGACCTTTCATTGTCATCGGACCTTACTTGGCCTCGGGCCTCAACTTTGGCCTCGGGCCTTCCATCATACAGAGAAACAAATTATAAAAAGTACAGTAATTATAGAACGGTACAAGCAATCAAGGACTAATCAAATCTATGCAAGAAAACGATTCTAAATATGTAACCATGGTCACGTAATCACAGAATATTAATCACACTCAAACAGTAATTCAATTTATTAACATCGCTATAACAGTCAACTTAACAAGTCATTACTTGTCATTTACTAACAAGCTGTTACTTGTCCTTTCTAACAAGCCATTAATTGTTCCACTAACAAGTCATTATTTGTTTTCACTAACAAGCCATTACTTGTTTTCACTAACAAGCCATTACTTGTCTTCTCTCAACCACAGTCAAGAATCAAGACAAGCATTCGAACAAATTATCTTAGCAATCATACACTAAGGAATATGCGCAAGAAACAAGTTAAGAGCACAATCATGCAATCACTTGGCAGCTGTATAAAAATAGTATTCTAACAGCCATTCGACCAATCCATTAAACTTAACATTTGAACAAGTCCGATCCAGAAATTTCACATTTCTACGCTCAGAGTAATCCTAGTCAAAGCCAAATTTGCACTAGACTTTGTCCTATAACTGACCGCGCTCTGATAATGAAACACCCTGGCCCAGATTTCTTGACCGCAGTAAGGATTTATCCGACCACTTCCTGGTCAGACTTGGGTATTTTTAAAATTTCCTTTACTTAACGAGGTTCCACAGTTTCTATCCATCTAACCCATCAACTTAACAGTTCTAAGCCATTATCGTATTCCACACTTAACCAGCTATACACGTACCTTAGCCATTTGCAGATATCAGATGGACTAATTGTAGTCTACATGATCAGCCAATTCTCCTAAGCCACCATATCAATAATCCAATCACACACCTCCCCTTGTTACTTAGTCACTCAACCAACCATCCCCACATGACCAAGTAACAAAGAGAGGCGGCTTGGAACGTTGATACCTTGCACGCCAGCCAGACATTCACGGTCATTCCACTCGCCAGTCATTCTAGTCACGTAACTCTCAATTGCAGTCACGTTTATCCCGGCTGTACTCTATTCCATTCCAGAATCTCCCGACTGTAGTCATACTTCTCCCGGCTGTAATCACGTTTCTCCCGACCATTGATGGAATCGCTTAACCATTACCGAGAGATGTCATGAACCGTGTAGAATCTCTTGGTGATTCTCTTGACTGAACTGTTTCTCTCGGCAGACTGTCTTCCCTTCGGCGAATCTCCCACAATCATCACATCCTATCAGATATTCTCTCGGCAGACTGTCTTCCCTTCGGCGAATCTCCCATAATCATCACATCCTATCGGATATTCTCTCGGTATAAGCACTTTCTCTCGGTGTCTGTCACGGGATAACCACTTTCTCCCGATTATAGCCACACGGCTCTCGGCAACTTCCAACGTACATCGACTATAGTCGCGTTACCATCGACTATACTCACGACAATACTTCTGTTCGGTGATTCCCTCGGATGTAATCACGTTGTATGACGTTTCTCTCAGAATAGCTCGATGCAGGCCATTTCTCTCGGATATGGTGACGAATCGTTTCACCGATCTCTGCATCACCCAACTATCATCGCAAGACGGAAATCAAAACCATTCAATCGTTTCCTGGATTCTCTCGACTACGCTCGTCACTCATCGGATAGAATCATGTGTCACTCGACCATTGCCGGATCTGTCTGACTATTCTCGAGAAACTCTCGACTATTTTGTGCAGAATTCATATTCTGTATTTTCTCTCGATGATGACTTACGAGAATCGTCCCCCTCCTAGAAAACTAACTATTCCCGTGGTAAATAGCCCATAAACCGTCCAATAACCGTTTTATTAAGTTTTCCGCTCCTTTCTCACGGATAAACCAGATCTTTTCCATAAAATAACCGTCCCCCTTTATTTTATTTGACCATCTCTTCATTGTAGTTGAGCCAACCCTTATTTTTGTCGGGCGAATAATCCATTCTCTCCAATATAGTCGAGCACTTAATAATTTCTCTCGGATATAATCGTTCCCGCTCAACCATTCCTAATAATTCTGCGGGTATTTTAATTATTGCTCGACAATTTGGAATTCTGCCTCGACCATTACATTCATTCCCTCGGATAATTATCAGCTCAGCTCAGAGCAATAACCGCCTTGTCCGAAATCCGACCAAGTACTCCAAAAAATCTGCACGGTCGGAATTTAACTTGTCTGAACCATGACTCTGGCTAAATCCATCCTTCTTCCGAGAGAAACTCCCTTTCTCCTGACTATCTTGCAAAACTGTCGGCTATCTTCCCATTTCTCCCGAGAACCAGCAGGCTAGTTTGATTTCACTCGACCATTATATCTCGATTATGACCACAATCAAGCACACAGCTTGATAACTCCGTACTGAGTCCCAAACAGTATTGTCCAGAAATGTAACCCATTTTCAGCCAGTAAGTTTTGCGGAATACTGGCATTACACATACTCCATAGAGGTTTTGCTCGATGCTTCTCCTCGATATGGGACCAAAATTAGCAAAGCTTCTTCTTTGGCATCTCTTCAAACATAAGCTGCTTCCATCTTCTCCCCAAACTCCAAGAACATCTAAAAACACCTGAAAAACACCACAAGTATGCATATGTATGCAATCCTAAACTATATGCTTGCAATGTTGATTTAAGTGCAAATGAGACTAAAATGCTAAATTAATATGCAAAAACAAGGGAAAAAAAGCATGAAATGCAGCCTAAAACATGAGAATATAGCAAGTTATCCTAAAGCTAAAAAGCATCTTATACAACTAATTCCTTAGGTTAAGCACACTAATATCTTATGCAATGATTCAAACACTAACTCACACTTCCATGCATAATCAATGTCTATGGCAATTTTTTAGTCCCTAATAAGATCAATCATGTAAGAAATGATAGATGCAATGAGTCATGACAATCAAAACACCATTTTCAAGCTATGAAACTCAATGAAGCATTACAAACACATTGGATGCAAGCCAAAAAAGCCTAAAATTAATCTCTCATAAAGGAAAATACTTGGTCTTAAGCACAGTCACATAAGAAGAGATTAGCAAAAATCTAACACCCTAATCACTTAAATCAATCATTGAAGCCATCCTAATCTACCCTAATCTCAAACCTAAAGTACATTAATCATATTTAAATCCACAAGCTTAAGGTAAAACATGATTATAAGTAGATAATAAGCAATGATAAACAAGAAATAAACAAGACTTTAATTAAAAATAAATCTCAAGATTAAGATTTTCTCTTAAGGAAAGGTCTTACAAAAATAAGGAAAGGTTTTAAGTTTTTGATGTGACAAAGCAATAATAAGTATGAGATAAGATGGTTTTTTGGACCAAGCCTATTTATAGGAGAGAACCAAAATAGGCTTGGTCAACATAAAAATAACATAATCAACAGGTGAACATTTGGTCAACATCTCGGAAATAGCTTGTACCGAGCACATCATAGACATGCCCTCTACCGTACACATGCTCGTTGCGTGGTGAAAGATCCCCGTCTGAAGGTTGGCTCGGCTGAAGTCTTGACCATGGCTCGCACCGTGCACTGCATCTCATAACTCTCCTCGGTATTTTCCACAATATTTTCTATCTCCTTGTATTGGGCTCGATTAGCATGAACCTCCTCGGTGCGGTTGCATGTTATGAGCTAGCTCAGCATCTCGGTCATTGCCATCGGGTATTATATGCACCATGCAGGATCAGAAAATACCCTCCATGTTATGACTCCATGGAATAGCTTCTAGACGCCTTGAATTGCTTCTTCTAGCTTGGCTCTTTTTCTCCATTGGTTCACCATTCTCCTTGTGTCTCCTTAACACTTTGATATCTCCATTACTTATACCATCTTAGCATGCATTCATCTCTGGTTTTAGTCTTTTAACATGCATATTTTGCATCTTCTTGTCTCAGTTGCATACATTTCGGTGTTAGTATAGTTTTAGGAGTTGCATTGCATTTTGCATGCATTTGGAGTTTTATTCAGGTACTAGAAGGAGTTTGGAGGCCAATTGGTGTAATGGATGTGAGCTAGGACTGGAACAAAGACAAGGACAAGATCGGATGGACCAATATCGAGCAGGATATCGAGGTGTTCTTATCGATATGGCGCGTATCAGGCTGGATATCAAGGACTTCATGTTGATACAGAAGGAGCAAGGTGTACAGAGCAACATATCGACCAAGAAGACCTCGATACACCAGGATGACCTTGTACCGAGCAGTGCATCAAGGACTCAGGCCGATACACCAGAGACGGGGAAATATAGAAGAAGCATATCGACGTGATTCTGCTTTATATGCCTTAGGAAAAGGGTGATTGTATCGATGTCTACACCGAGGAGAGTCAAACCGATACACCCTTGAAGCCTTGTGTATCGACCACCGTATCGATCAAGACCATGTCGATACACCCACCAGAAGTGCCAATATTGATGTCTGTATCAATCAAAGGAGCCGATATGGTCCAGCCGAGTCAGCTTTAATTCGGTTTATTCTTGGTTTATTAGGGGTTCCTATGCCTCCTTATAAAAACCAAAGTCCTAAAATGTTTAGGCAACTTATATCTTATTATTTTCTCTACTGTTCTAGCATTAAAAACCTTTCCTTTTTCAGCTTTGCTTTGTAAGAACTTGTTGGATTTAGTGAATTTATGTGTTTGCCTTTAATCTATTCTTGTCTATTCTGCTTTCTAATCATGCTTAGCCATTATTTCTCTTTGAAATCTGTGGTTTTGATTACAACTAGTGAGTAGTCTGATGTAGTAATTTACTTTACTTCAAATCCTACATATACTCGTAGTATGTAGGTATCAATCCATAATTGGAGAGTAAGACACTAAGAATGCAATAGACTATTCAGTTCAAGCAAACAGGATTGATTTATTGAAACTATAAACTTAATAACTTAAAGAAACTGTAAACAAGCTAGAGCAAACAAAACAAGACTAGAGTGTTAAATCAGGTTCGAATTCAGACAATCAAAAGACAAATGGGACTTGATATGAGGTTATTGATCAAGGGAGATTATTGGCTTAACTAGTGATGCTTACAAACTCACAACAAGCTAGGCATAAAATTAACAGCTATAACTAACTCAATCCCTCGATACCAGCCACTTTGCTAAGCACACATTCAAGACAAATTCCTTTACTCAAACACATGATCAGCAAGCATTATAAGCACTAATCCAATTCTATATTACCAATCCCTTAGACATACTAGATCCTTAGGCTAAGATAAGCAAATCTCTTACTTGACTCATTCAGGCAATTCATCAAACACTTATCAGGCATAAGAGAACCCTAGGATCTAGATCAACTTAGCTAGGGCTAATCTAGCATTAAACACAATCAATAAGAAGGAACATCAACATTAAACACTAAGCAATCACTAATCAACCTCAAGTCTCCCTATCTCTATCCCATTTCAAACCCTAATCAACTACTCACTAATCATAGGTTTAGGCACAACCCTAGGCAAAGGAGAATGACTAATCATGATCAGAAAGAAGATAAACACCAGAGTTGATTGAAAAAACAAGATTCAAAGCAGAAATTACAGGAGATTAAGAAGAGAGCACAAAGGATAAAGCTAATACACGAAGGATAAAGATGATAAAGGATGATCCTTCTGTTTTTTGGGTCACAACCGATATATAGTTTTCAGGGATAAACCTTAGTAAACCAGAAATAAACCGGAAAGTAGCTTGTTCAGACGCCTTGTATCGGCCTGGTACATCGATATTCTGATCGATACTTGTAGGCTAAGGGTCGTATCGATCAAGTCTGGTCGATATGCTGGTCGATACAGTCGCCTCTGGTTGAAGCTTATCGGTTGATCTCCTCGGTACGCTGGTCGATACAAAGGCCTTTTGTTAAGGCATATAGGGCAAAACCGTCAATACTCAGATTGATACACTTCTTTGCTTGTTGTATCGAGGTGCTCCGCGTCGATATGTGATAACAGGATTTTTGCAAGCAAAAGTATTATCAAAGCTCAAGCAACCTATAGATGTAGTATAGTGTGCAAGAGGCATCAATCCACACCTAGGATGCAGGAAGAGTCACTAAGAATGCAAGGATGAAGCAAATCTAAGCAAAAATGGATGAATGATGGGTAAATTCAAGGAAAACTAGATGCGACGATCTAATGCAATGCAGAACAATTTTAAAATCCCTGGAAGAGGTTTAACTACCACTAGGAACAAGCAAAAGATGAATAATGCAAAGCGACTAAGAACTAAAAATCGACCAGTGAATCGACCATAGGATCGAGCACTGGATCGAGCAAAACGGATCGATCTAACAAACAACTTTAGTCGATTGATTTATAATGAACAGGATGCAAGCTAAATGACAAGCGAATGACTAACAGAGGTTTTAAAATGCTAAAAAGGAGGGTTTAGGGTCGAGGGTCATATTCAAGGGTATCAAAGATTTTAGCTTTCGTTTGAAAACATTTAGATCTACTCTTTTAAGAGGTTTCTCTAAGCCTTGAAAACAAAACAAGAACCATCCATAGCGTGTGGTATGGTTCACTTCCTCAATCTCTTTTCCAAACCCATGGTGTTTGGTGGAAAAAGAGATCAAAGAGCAAGGAAAGCAGATTTCAACATAATGACCTAAGTAATCCCCTTTACAACCATGGCATGTGGGAAAGGAAAGATAGGCCTCTAGGATCTGGTTTTCCAGGACATCTGAATCCTGTCAAGGTAAGACAGCCTTTGGTTCATAGAGACCTTTTCCAAGGCTCTCTAGGCTTTAAGATCCCAAGATCCTAGAATAGAAGGTATGAAGAACAAAGAAAACACAAAGCTTTAAACCCTTTCAACCCTTTTGAATCGCCTTAAACCCTTACCCTAAGGAAACTACTCGCGACTCATAAATAAAACCGAACAAAATACAATAAACAGAAAGCTAAGCATGATCAACCAACGATTAAGGGAAAAACTTGCTTAATATTAAAAGATTCAATGTTCAATAACTGAAAAAGCTTAAAGTCTACAATGGCGATAATCGCATAAGCAAGAGGAGAACAAAAAAGTAAAAGACATAATGGAGGATAATGAAAGTGATGGCTGCGGTTTGCCAAAAATGGCAAAAACGCAAATGGTCCCCACTTCGCTACGGTCTAAAGCCAGCTGGATGGATAAGGTTAGTCTGGGATCGACTCGGATCACTCGATCTCCGGCTCGATCTTCTCTTGGATCGGATGACTTCGCTCGATCTTTGAGTCGATCATTTGATGATCGGGTCGGGAACTCGATCTGGCCCTCGATCTGCATGGCATGGCCCACGTCTGTACTCTCAATCGACCTCCATCACTCGATCGCATGCTCGATCTCCCTCTTGAATCGACTGGGGGTCACTCAATCTTCTGGTCGATCACGTCTAGATCGACCTGCCTTGCCCGATCTGCAACTCGATCTCAGGTCCTTTGCTGAATGGTTGAGTTCTCCAAGTGTCCACAAGCTTCCTCACGAGCCTTAGCATGTCCATGAATCCTCCACAGCTCCAAAGTGTCCAAAAACAACCTGAATATGATGCATAATGCAAGAAACATGCGAATGCTAATGCAAAAGTGCTCTAGGACCTAAAATGGTGCAAAGTAACCTATAATGCAAGATGAATGCATGAAAAACTATCCTAAATGCATGCAAAATATATAGTAATATCAACTCCCCCAAACTTGCCTTTTGCTTGCCCTCAAGCAAACAAAATTCAAGAAAGGAAGAGAGGTTTGAAAGTGGAAGCTCAAAACGAAATATGTCAATGGAGAAATCGATTCAACGCCCAAGTTATAAGTTCTAAGATGCAAAGAGCTTGTTCTACTTTAAAAACTTTAGCCATACCCATCAAAGCAAGCAATGAACCCTAGCTTAGTCTACACAAGCATTCAAATCAACCAACTCCTTAACATTCATTAAGTGTTAACCAATGGATCAAGTTGTGCACATCAAGCGAAAGCATTTGGTCAAAGGGATAAGGTCACAAGATGAAAATGATCTCGTTTTAAGAAGGGTTTTAAAAATCAGGGGATCACTCAATGAAAGAATCCTATCTTTGGAAAAATGCTAAAGGTAAAGGCACACCTATGCATGCAAGTTAAAGCTCCCTTCTACCCATTTTACCTAAGATGATCCTAGAAACTTCTAAAACCCAAGATTAACCCCTATATCTACCCTTTTCCAAAGCGCTTGACCATCTTCACTCTTCACAATGGGGGAAACTTCTCTTGGCTTTGCCGCGTGGTTGACTTCTTCTTTTTAGACCTTGCTCTTCATTGTTGATTGTTTGGCGCCACCTTCATCACCTTTGGTGGATAGCTTGGTCAGATTTTTCTTTTCAGTTGACCTCTTCTTAGCTTTGTTGCTGCTGGCACCTTTCTTTTCTTTAACACTTAGAGCATTTTATATATTTTACTTAACGACATTTAACTCGTTTCCCCTTTGCTACTAACCCCACTTCTTTCTTCTTTTTGAAAACATATAAACATGAAACTCTTAAACCACTCAAACGACCCTTTCCCCAAACTCCTAACCTAATACCAAGCTCAAAATGCAAGCTGGTGTCTACAAGGGAGCTTCTCCTTGCCAGCCCTATTCCTAACACTTTTTGCTAAGATAGGATTGAAAATAATGCAATCAAAGGCCTCACTACTCACACAAAAGTGTTTAGATTTGAAAGAAGGTTAGGTTTAAGGCGTGGTTAATTGTTCCATTATGATGAGGATCAGCTACTTGGATTAACAAGAGTGTTAAGAAGGAAGAAGATAATCCAAGTATGTATAAGGGTAAGCCATGCAATAGCTTTCAATGCACAAACAAGATAATTCAATGTCAAGATTAAGGTTCTAATAAGATGGAGTTGGCATCAAATCAAAGCGAGTTTCAACATAAGACTAGAGTATCAATTGCAAGTAATCAAGGTATGGTGCAGCCTTAACTTCAAACTCACTAGATGCAATCAAACAACAAACAACTTAGGCATTGAAAATAATTCAAACATTGACAACTTAACAAGTGTTTATCATTAACTCTAATACACTGTAGTAGCAGGCGGCACTCGAAAACTATCCATTCATTACATACTTCGACAGATCAATCAACGCCGGTTAACGTTGAGGGAATCAGAAGTTTTTTGGGACACGCCGGGTTCTATAGGCGCTTCATCAAGGATTTCTCCAAGATTGCACGCCCTCTTACACGGTTGTTGTGCAAAGAAGCTGAGTTTGTGTTTGATGAGGAGTGTTTGAGAGCTTTCGTGACCATCAAGGAAGCCCTTACATCAGCTCCTATAGTCCAAGCACCAGACTGGTCTCTTCCCTTTGAGATCATGTGTGATGCTAGTGACTACGCCGTAGGAGCCGTTCTTGGTCAGAAGAAAGACAAGAAGCTACACGTGATCTACTATGCTTCAAGAACCTTGGATGACACGCAAACAAGGTATACCACTACAGAGAAGGAGTTGCTTGCAGTAGTGTTCGCCTTTGAGAAGTTCAGATCATATCTTGTTGGTTCCAAGGCTATTGTCTACACGGATCACACTGCTTTGCGATACATCTATTCGAAGAAAGACACTAAGCCTCGGCTCTTAAGGTGGATTCTCTTGCTCCAGGAGTTTGACATGGAGATTAAAGACAAGAAGGGAATAGAAAACGGAGTCGCTGACCATCTCTCACGGCTAAGGATCAATGAGTCTCTCCCCTTAGATGACTCTCTCCCAGCAGAGCAACTCATGGCGATTACCACGACTGTTTGTCGAAAGCTAGAGGGGCGGTTTGAAGAGGTGTTGAGTTTCAAAGAGGAGGATCTACCGTGGTATGCTGATGTGTGTGGTGAGGAGCCAACACATCTCAACAGCTATCACAAGAAGCGGTTTATGAGAGAGGCTAGTGACTACTTTTGGGACGAGCCCTACTTATACAAGAGAGGAGTGGACAGTTTGTACCGGAGATGTGTTACAAAGGAAAAAGCTAGAGACATCCTTTATCATTGCCATGGCTCTTCCTACGGAGGACACTTCGCTTCATTCAAGACTGCCACGAAAGTGTTGCAAGCCGGTTTCTGGTGGCCGTCAATCTTTAAAGATGCACACGAGTTTGTGAAGAGCTGTGAGGCATGTCAACGAGCAGGGAATATTACTAAGAGGAACGAAATGCCTCAGGTTCCCATCTTCGAGGTAGACGTGTTCGACGCATGGGGCATAGACTTCATGGGGCCATTTCCTTCTTCATATGGCAACAAATACATCTTAGTAGCGGTAGATTATGTCTCTAAATGGGTTGAGGCTATTGCTTCCCCTACAAACGACTCTAAGGTGGTAATCAAGCTGTTCAAGAGTATCATCTTCCCGAGGTTTGGGGTACCTAAGGTGGTTATAAGAGATGGAGGAAGCCACTTCATAAACAAGGTTTTTGAGAACCTCTTGAGAAAGTATGGCGTTAAGCATAAGGTGGCTACACCGTATCATCCTCAAACAAGCGGTCAAGTGGAAGTCTCCAACCGGCAAATCAAGGCTATATTGGAGAGGACTGTCGGAGCAACAAGGAAAGACTGGGCAGTGAAGCTGGACGACGCTCTTTGGGCCTGTCGTACCGCCTTCAAAACACCGATTGGTACAACCCCTTTCACTCTACTCTATGGCAAGGGCTGTCATCTCCCGGTTGAGCTGGAACACCGTGCGTTGTGGGCAGTGAAGAGGCTGAACTTTGACCTCAAGACTGCTCAAGAGAGGCGCCTTATTCAGCTACATGAACTGGACGAGCTAAAACTGAACGCTTATGAGAGCTCTCGGATATACAAGGAGCGGACTAAGGAAGCTCATGACAAGAAGTTGGTTGCCAAGGAGCTTAATGAAGGAGGTTTAGTGTTGCTGTACAACTCAAGACTCAAAATCTTCCAGGGAAAGTTGAAGTCAAGGTGGAGCGGGCCGTTTGTGATCCAAGGAGTGTTGCCTTATGGAGCTGTTACACTAATGGGAAAGAGTGGCAGTGCATTCACCGTCAATGAACACAGAGTCAAACCTTACTTGGCAGACAACTATGACAAGGAGAGTACCTCGATGCTTCTCCAAGACCCACCATCCGCCTAAACCAAGTAAAGTCTAGCTAAAGACGTTAAAGAAAGCGTACTTGGGAGGCATTCCCATGACTATCTTGTACATATTTCTGCTTTCTTTCTCTTTCAGTTTTATGGTTTTATTTTGCAAGTGTTTAGGAACAGGTATGAGGAATCTAAACTTTGATCTTGAAGTCCAAAAGAGGCGATAGGGGTTAAGACAAGGCTAGAGATCGAGTGCTAGATCGACTGATCCTGACTCGATCTTTGCTAGATCGAGTCAGTGAATCGAGATGAGCCAGTCGATCTAGACGAGAACGAGTGATAAGGTCGACCTTGACGAAAAAGGATCGATCGATCCAAAATGGATCGACCGATCTAATTTCTCTCGGAAAAATCTGTTGGAAACAGATCGATCCCTCGACTCGATCCATCACTCGATCTATGCCAAATTGACCCCTAAATCGAGGACGTAGCTCGATCATGAGGACTTAGCCGTGGAGCCAACATCCCAATGATCGAGGGAGCCAATCGATCCAAGCCAATCATGAATCGAGTCTCAAATCGAGTAACCCTCTCGATCTAAGCCGTTATGGGCATGAGATCGAGTCCTAGATCAACCAAATGAACTCGATTTCATGCCGAGGTAACATTTTCTTTCCCTCCTTTATTCTTTTCCCTCCAATTTTTAAATTCAAAACTTGGTCAAGGCAAGCATCTTTGACCATGAAAGATGTGCCTTGACCAAGACTTTGTCAGAAAACCACCTTTACTACCCATGGTTTTGCTTTTTGCTAGTCTTTAAATGTTTTCAACAACCTCTCACCCTCTAATTCTTGTTTTCTCGAAAATTTTAAACAAAGAGAGTGAGAGTTTTCGGTATTCAAAGGCTAGCAAAGGTTCTTTAACATTCTTGCAAAGGTATTTTCAGAATTTAATGATTTATCTTTAGGAAAATTTCTTTTAAATTCGCAAGATATTGTTCTAGAAGATAGGGTCGGTTTTGATTTTTAAAATTTAGCTAAGTAAAAGGAATAATTTTAGATTTTCTAGTATCTAAAGATTTGATTCTCCTTTATTTAGCTATAATTTTTATTAATTCCCCAAAATTCTAGGGTAGTACTTATAAGATTTCTCCCTCTCCTCTCTCATTCTCATCAAACCGCCGTTTTGCTTATCAAGCTTCTTGAGAAACTTGTTTCAGGTACAATGGCCCCCAAAAGAACAAGAGAAGAGACAGCACAAGAGGGAGAAGGACAAGAGGTGGCTGTTCAAGAGAGGGTCAGATGAACTAAGGATGAGAAGAGGGACAAGAAACGGCTAGAAAGGCTTCGGTTTGAGCCTACCAAGTTTGCTGATCGAGAGCTGCTGTTCAAGCTAGGGATTCTTGGGGACTTCGACCAACTCCTTAAGAACATTGGCCTAAGATGTCTGTCACGGATGGATTGCCCAATCATTCCAGAAGTGACAATAGACTTCCTTGACACGTTGGAGTTCCGTTACGAGAATCCTAGCACACCCGTTCCTTCACAAGGTCGCCTCTTCTTCAAGGTTGGACGTCAAGCCTACACCCTCTCCATCCCTGAGCTATGTCAAGCATATGGTCTCAACACGGATGCCAACAAGGTCGAGTTCCCCGCCTTCAAACGAGCAGATGACTTTTGGGATCTGATTAGCAACGAGGACTACAAAGCCAACACCTCCAAGATCAAGAGAGTGAGAAGCCCGGTGCTGAGGTACACTCTGAAGCTGATTGCCAACACGTTTAGCGGAAGATCAGTTGCTCCAATGGTCACAAAGACCGAGCTTTGCTTCCTGTTCCAAGGCGTGAAGCACTTGGTGTGTGATCCGGATGCAAATGAAGAGCCTATGGAGGATGAGCTCGGCGACGAGGTGAACTACGGATGTGTGCTTGCTGCCTCCTTGGTGAAATACAAGGCTTATGCCTTGCGGTGCAAGGCAACTTCTTCTTACATTGGCGACTTCCTCACTCCTCTATTCTTGCAAGCTGGTGTGCCTATACACGACTTCGCCCATGTACCAGCCAGAGCATTCATGGATGAGGCATACATGAGGAATACCGACAGCTTGGGACGCACGCCAGCAGAAGGGTTCTACGCCTACCTCTTCATAGACGACGAAGACAAGAAGAGAGTGTGCATCCTGCCAAACAAAGATGAGACCGAGCTGCTTGGTGTTGGGAACATCGAGTTCTTGCCCACGGAAGAGGAGTGCTTTGCTCCTCTAGGAGGACCACCTGCTTCAGCGATTGCTCCTCGTCAAAGGTCAGAGTCTCCAGCCACGGAAGATGAGATGCCCGAGGCTTACACACTTCCCAAATTAGATATTGAGCCGAGAACCAAAACCGAGAAGTTCCTAGCATCTGTTGTGGAGATGCAAAGGAAGATCAATAAGTGGCAAGGCAAAATGCTCAAGAAACTTGGCAAGAAAGTCAAGGCACTTCAAGGAGGCTCACCTAAGAAGGATGCAAGTAAAGAGGTTCACCAAACCGAGAAGAGAAGGCTCTCAACCGGTGGAGTTGTCATCCGCGAGACACAAAGCAGCACCATTCAGCCGGCGCGCCATTCTCTCCAAGAACCAGCCGACAAGGGCAAAGCAACAATCTCTAGCTCCTCTGGAACATCCTCAAGTTCCAGCCGAGACTAGACCAGAGGTAACAACCTTCTTCCATTGTACATAACCGCTCATATTTGCTTCTTTTTGCTTTGTGTTTTGGTGCTCCTTCGAATGAGTTTGCCACCGGGACAGTGTCAAGCAAGGTGTGGGGAGTACATGTGTGATTTGACATGTGTTTTGTGATCTTATTTTCCTTTAGCATCCTTGAGTCTTTAGTTCATGAAAAATTGATAAAATTTTTAAAATTTTTTCAAAGATTCATGTAGTTGCATTCATCTTGTCAAAACATGTTTGGATTGAGTCTAGAATTTCTCATAGCATCTAGGTTGTTTACATTTGCATAAGAGATTAGAGTTTCTTTAAAAGGTGTTTTTACTTATGAATTGTTTCAATGCTCTAGTTAGTAGTTCTCTAATGCTTTGTCTATGCTTTGAAAGTAAGTTTTTACCATGCTTGGATCACTTGCTAGGATTTTCGTGACTTGAATTGAACTCTCATGATTTAAAACTTGTCCTAATAAGTGAGAACCTTAATTTGAAATTCTAATTATCATCCTTAGGATTTGAAAATGAACACATGGATTTTAAAATATTTAGGCTCTCTTCTTCCTTTTTACCACTCTTTGTGAGCCTAAGTAGAACTTCCACCATGACCCTTACCCTTCTTTTAAGCCAAATGTTTCTTGTGTGACATCTTTGTGAGGCCTTCTTTTCGGTTTTGAACTTGGCATAAAGTGTTAGGTTTATGCGACATGATTTGGTTCTCATATGATTGCTAGCTTTGCATTTTGAAGCTAGGTATAGGCTTAGGATAAGTTTGGGGGATCATTGGGGTTGTTTTCATTTCTATTTGCTCTCGGTTTCAAAGAGTTTGGTGTTTAAAAGAAAGAAATGGGTTTTAAGTGAAAGATTGTGTTTAAAAACTAAGTATATGCTCTAATAAATTTCAGGAGGTAGTTCTCCCAAATAAAAAAAAAAGAAAAAGAAAAAAAAAAGAGCTTAAGTGCCAAATAAAAAAAAAAAAAAAAAAAAGAGAAAAAAAATAATAATAATAAGAGAGCTACCAATAAGAAGTATTTAAAGAGCAAAATTATTTTCAAAACCTTTTCACTAGCCTAAAGAGTTTAAAAATGTTTTTTGTTTCGAATTAGGGATTGCTAAGTTTTGAAAAGAAAAATGGTAGATTCTAAGTGGTGAGTGAGGATAAAGTTGATAAATGAGAGGGGTTTAGGATCATTGATTAGTTTATATGGGTAGATGAGAATCTGATCATGTATGCATCAATTGTCTTTACCTTTAGCATTATGCATAAGTTCAACCATTTTTGAGAGAAACCCTTGTTTTAATTGAAAACCCTTTTCAAATGAGATCATTCAATGCTCATAGCCTTCACCCTTAGCCAAATGTGTTTTGCTTTAAAGTGCATAAGTTTGATTCATGGTTCGAATGTTAATGAATGTTAAAGGATGAGTTTCTTTGATTGTTAGGAATAGGAGAGTCATGATCTGAATTTCTTTGTGAGATGAGTATGACTAAGTTCATTGGAGTATGAGTATGAGCATAACATTTTAGAACTGTTAACTAGGACATTGAGATTTCTCATTTGAAAGGCACTTTTGCAAGAAGTTTAAACCCCCATTCGTTTTTTCTAAAACCTCTCTTCCTTACTTATTTTCTGTTGCTTGAGGGCAAGCAAGAAGTAAATTTGGGGGAGTTGATGTTACTGCATATTACATGCATTTTGCATACACATTAGTTAGCTTTTCATGCATTTGCATCACGTTTTAGGTTAGATTGCATCACTTAGAGTCCTAGAGCATTCTTGCACCAGCATACGCATGTTCCTTGCATTTTGCATCACATTTAGGTTGTTTCTGGCCGCTTTGGAGTCGTGGAGGTTCGTGGACATGCTGAAGCTGTTGTAGCAGTTCGTGGAAGCTCAGAGATCAAGGAGCAGATCGAGCATGGCCGGTCGATCTAGGATGTGATCGACCAGAAGATCGAGAAGACCAGGCGATCCAAGGAGAATGATCGAGACGAGGATCGAGTGAAGCAGTCGATCAAACGGTACGGACGTAAATGACGCCATGCATAGCGAGAGCCAGATCGAGAGAACCGCTCGATCCCGGAGTCGATCTCTGTCCTTTCAACCACTTTTGGCCGCTAGCGAGGGGGGACCATCAGCTTGTTTAGGCCATTTTGGAAAGGCGGCGACGTCCTTTTCCCAAAGACTTTTCATCCTTATCTTTTTTACATTTTTCTCTCTGGTTTAGAAGAAGAACACCATTGTCGAACTTTGAGTTTTCTTTAGCTTGTAATCAAATCGTTTTCAGATTAATCTAGTTTTCTTTTCATGTTCATCGTGTCCTTTTCCATGCTTTGCTTGATTTACCTTATGTGTAGTGAGTAGTTTATTTGGGTTCGGGGTTGAGAGGATTAAGGGGTCTAAAAGGTTTCGATCTTGGGGTTTTCTAAGTGTTTTAATGGCTATCTCTTCTAGAGTGTTGAGCTCTCAAAGCTTGAAGACTCTCATGCCAAGAGCTTCATGATCCGAGAGGTTCCTTACCTTGACAGGATTCAGGGACCTCAGAAGATCACACCCTAGAGACTAGTTACCCCTTCCCAAAAGCCATGGAAGTTTGGGGGACTAGTTAAGCCACTCATTTGAAATCTGTTTTCCTTGCCCTTCGACCTCTCTTTCCACCAAAATCCATGGGTTTGGAGGAGAGGATGAAGGAGTGATTTATACCGAAAGCCACAGATAGATCTTGCTTAGTTTTCAAGGCTTAGAGATCCTCACAAAGTGAGTCGATTTAAAGTTTTCAACCCAAGGTCGAACCTTTGAAACCCCTGACCATGAATCTCAACCCTAGGCCCTCTCTTTTAGCATCTTTACATATTTTCTCGTCATTCGCTTGATCTTTGATAGTATCCTGGTCGTTAGTTTTACTGTTCTTGCATTTTTAGACGAGATCGATTGTTATTGCTCGATCTAGTGATCGATCTCATGGTCGATCCACTAGTCGAATTTTAGTAATTCGAAGCTTTGTCCTTTAATTATTCTGTTTGTTCCTCATGGTAGTTTGATCATTCCTGGTAATATTAAAATAGTTTGCATTCCATTTAGTTGCTGCATCTAGTTTTTAGAGATTTTCTCAAAACCTATCTTGTTTCGCTTAGATTTGCATAGTCCTTGCATTCTCTTTGCATTTTCTATCATCCTAGGTATGGATTGACTCTCTCTTGCATGCTGTACTACAACCTGTCTTGCCTTTGAGTTTGATAACCTCATTGCATTCTCACCCTTGAAAATAATGTGTCTATCAACGAGAGCTACATGAGAAACACGGACAGCTTGGGATGCACGCCAGCCGAGGGTTTCTACGCCTACTTGTTCATCGACTGTGAGAATGAGAAGAGAGTTTGCATCTTACCAAATAAGGAGGAAACCGAGCTGCAAGGAGTTGGCAACATCGAGTTCTTGCCGAGTGTAGAGGAGTGCTTTGCACCTCTAGGAGGAACAGCTACTCCCGCACTAGCCTCTCGCCCACAGTCAGAGTCGCCTACATCAGATGCTGAGATGCCCGAGAGCTTTGTCCTTCCCAAGCTTGACTTTGAGCCGAGGACTAAGGCGGAGAAGTTCCTTGCTTCTGTCGTAGAGATGCAAAAGAAGGTGGACAAGTGGCAGAGTAAGATGATTAAGAAACTTGCTCAGAAGATCAAGAAGCTTAAAGGCAACTCCCCCGAGGCATCTTTAAGTGAAGAGGTTGAGCAACCCAAGAAGAGGAGAAGATCCACCGGTGGGATTGTGATCCGTGAGCCCCAAGGCAATGAGCAAGCTGCACGCCACTCTGTACATGAAGGGACAACCAAGGAGAAAGGCAAGGCCGTCACTGAAGACCCTCCTAGCAAGAGCGGGAAGTCTGGAGCATCCTCAAGCTCCAGCCGAGCCTAGCTCCAAGGTACCAACAACCGATCCCTTGTATATACCACACATGTTTTCTTTGATTTTTGCTTTGTGTTTTGAACTCCTTTGCTCTTATTTTCTATTATCATCCCTTAAGTCTTGCATTGCATCCTAAGGCATAGAAAAAAACAAAAAAATGATTAAAAATTTAAAAATTTTCAAAAAAAATTCATGTAGTTGCATTCGAATTGTTAAACATTTTAGGATATAGTCTAGAATTTTTGAGCATTTAAGTTGTTTACATTTTCATAAGGGGTAAAAGTTTTTCTTGAAAAGTGTTTTAAGCTCTTAAATTGTTTCAAGGCTCTAGTTAGTAGTTCTTTGATGCATTGAACACTCTTTGAAAGTAAGCTCTAACCATACTTGGATCATGTGTTTTGATTTTCGTGGCTTAAGTTGAACATTCATGAACTGAATCCCATCCTAATAAGTGAGAACCTTAATTTGAATCTTTTTAATTATCATACTTATGCATTTGAAAAAGGATACATGAATCACTTATACATATTTGGGCTTTCTTCATCCTTTCCCCACTCTCTTGTAAGCCTAAATAGATATCCCCACCCTTACCTTACCTTCCTTTCAAGCCAATGTTCTTGTGTGTTAAATCTTTGTGAGGCCTCTTTTCGGTTGAACTTAGCATAAAGTGTTAGGTTTAGGCGACATGATTAGGTTTTCATATTGATTCTAGCTTTGCATTTTAAAGCTAGTTTTAGGCTTAGGATAGGGCGGGTGTTCATGGGGATTGCTTTGTTTTATTTCGGTTTAAAGAGTTTGAAGTTTGGAAGATAAATTAAAAGGGTTTTAATGGTTTTAAGTGGAAGGCTTGCTGTTTTAAAAATAAAAGCTCTAGTTTAACTAAGAAGATAGCTCTCAAAAGAAAAGAAAAAGAAATGAAAAGAGCCAAGAGGCCAAATGTTTAAAAAAAGAAAAGAAAAAAAAATGAGTAGAGAGCTATCAAAGTAAAAGAAGAGAGCTAAGTATGTTTTCAGCCTTTCCACTAGCCTAAAGAATTTTAAAATTATGCGTTTACTTGGGTTTTTGCTAGGCGAATTGCCTTGATGATAAGGGTAGTCTTTAGGAGGGTGAGTGAGCTTTAAAAGATAAGAAAAGTGAGAGAGGGTTCTAGGATCTTTGATTAGTATGCATGGGTAGATGAAGGTTTAATCATGTATGTATCAATTGTCTTCACCTTTAGCATTATGTGAAAGTTCGACCATTCTTTGAGATAACCCCTTGTTTGAAAAGCCCTAATAAGTGAGATCATTTTTATCTCGCAACCCTTGTCCCTTAGCCAAGTGTATTCGGTTTTAAAGTAGTAAGTGTGATTCACGGCTTTGAGCTTAATGAATGTTAAATGATAGGATTCTTGGATTGTTTGGGATATGAGAGTCATGATTTGAAATTCATTATGTGATGAGTATGGCTAAGTTCTTTGGAGTTTGAGTGTGTGCATTGCATCTTAAAATTAAGAACTTGGACCATTGAATTGATTCATTTGAAAAACACTTTTGCAAGAAGCTTAAACCCCCGTTTTTAAAACCTCTTCTCCTTTCTTCAATTTTGTTTGCTTGAGGGCAAGCAAAAGGCAAGTTTGAGGTTTTGATATTACCATATATTTTGCATATTTTGCATGCATTTAGGATAGTTTTTCATGCATTCATCTTGCATTATAGGATAGTTTGTTCCATTTGTTGCATTTTATGTCCTATGTCCTTTTGCATTCGCATTTTGCATATTTCTTGCATAAATGCATCATTAGCAGGTTGTTTGGGGCACTCTGGAGTTGAGGAGGTTATGTGGACGTGAGGAGGATCACAACAAAGCTCGTGGACACTTGGAGAACTCAGCCGTGCATGCTAAGGACCCAAGATCGAGTAGCAGATCGAGCAAGGTAGGTCGATCTATACAAAATCGACCAGAAGATCGAATGACCCAAGCCGATTCAAGAGGAAGGATCAAGACCAAGATCGAGAGAGGAGATCGATCTGGAATACGGACGTGAATGACGCCATGCAGATCGAGAGCCAGATCGAGTTCCCAACCCGACCATCACAGGATCGACTCAAAGATCGACCGAAGCCATCCAATCCAAGAAGACGATCGAGCCAGAGATCGAGTGACCCGAGTCGATCCCAGACAAGCCTTGTCCGTCCAGCTGTCTTTGGCGGCTAGCGAAGGGGGGGACCAGTTAACGGTTTAGCCATTTTTGGCAAAGGCAGCCATCACTTTCTCTTATCTTCATTCTGTCTTTTTGTTTTCTCTCTACCCTAGGCAATTTCGCCATTGTTGAACATCTTAAGCTTTTCGTGCTTTAAATCTTTGGATCATTTAATATTAAGCAAGTTTTTCCTTTAATCGTTTGTTGATCATGCTTAGCTTTCTATCTATTGCTTTTCATTCGATCTTAACCATGAGTAGCGAGTAGTCTTTTTGGGTTTTCGGGGTTGAGGCGATTCAAAAGGGTTGAAAGGGTTTAAGTTTTGTGTTTTCTTTGTTCTTCATACCTTCTCTTCTAGGATATTGGGGTCTTAAAGCTTAGAGAGCCTTGGAAAAGGTCTCTATGATTCCAGGGCTGTCTTATCTTGACAGGATTCAGATATCCTAGAAAACCAGATCCTAAAGACTAATCTTTCTTTTCCCACATGCCATGGTTGTAAAGAGGATTAGTTAGGTCATTATATTGAAATCTGTTTTCCTTGCTCTTCGATCCCTTTTTCCACCAAACGCCATGGGTTTGGAGAAGAGATTGAAGAAGTGAACCATACCACACGCCATGGATGGTTCTTGTTTTGTTTTCAAGGCTTAGAGAAACCTCACAAGTGAGTAGATCTAAATGTTTTCAAACCAAAGCTTAAACCTTTGAGACCCTTGAATATGACCCTCGACCCTAAACCCTCCTTTTTAGTATTTTAAAACCTCTGTTAGTCGTTTGCTTGTCATAAAGTTGCATCCTGTTCATTAGAAGTCATTTCCTTTAAGTTGTTTGTTAGATCGATCCATTCTGCTCGATCTAGTCCTCGATCCAGTGGTCGATTCACTGGTCGATTTTTAGTTCTTAGTAGCTTTGCATTTTTATTCTTCTGCTTGTTCCTAGTGGTAGTTAACCCTCTTCCAGAGATTTTAAAATTGTTTTGCATCTCATTTAGTCGTTGCATTTAGTTTTCCTTGATTTTACCAACTATTTATCCGATTTGCTTGGATTTGCTTCATCCTTGCATTCTTAGTGTTCTTCCTGCTTCCTAGGTTGGATTGATTCCCCTTACTACTGTACTACATCATAACATGTGATTTGGGCTTTGATAACCTCCTTGCTTGCATAGAAAAATCCTGTTATCAGCGGTGGAGCAAGCTGTGTCGCAAGGAAAGCGAGCAGGGGAGATGCTTGCATCACAGGCAAAAGGATAGGCCATCATGCCAAGGGTGTACACGACAAGTGCAGCAGCAGCTGACGAACCGAGCACTTCTCATCCGATTACTGGTACGTGTGGTACATAGAGTTTTTTGTGAATTGCGTTTTGCGTGTTGTGTTTTAGTATAGAGTCTTAGCATTCTAGGGAATGAATGAGTAGGGACATTGCTAATGGGTGAGGTTGAAACCTATGTTTTGTTTGACTCGGGAGCAAGTCATTTTTTTGTTAATCCAGATATGATCGGAAAGGGACAGTTCCTGAAGGAACCCGGAGAGGATTTTGGGTTAGTTCAGGCGGCTGAAGGCCAAGTGATGTTTTCACTAGGAACGGTTAAGAACACTTCAGTGTGGATTGGCAAAGTGGACATGCCAGCGGATCTATTTATCTGTAGAGTTAAAACCGACGATGTCATCTTGGGGATGGACTAGTTAGGCAAGTAAAGACCTCATTTGGACTGTCAACGAGGAAGGGTGCGGTTTGAGAAAGACGGTGAGGTCTTAGTTTATCAGGGAGTTAGACTAACCTCGGGAAGTGTGGTGGTTTCAGCTATTCAAGCAGAATGGCTGATAGAGAAGGGTTGTGAGGCATATCTAGCAACGATCGCTACCACAGAAGGAGGACCGGATGTTGACTTGGGCAGTATACTGGTGGTGCAAGAATTTGAGGATGTCTTTCAAGCGTTGGCAGGACTACCACCAGCTCGTTTGATAGCTACTTTTTTGGAGCAAGGATTAGATTGCAGTGAGGTTATCAAACTCAAATGCAAGACATGTTGTAGTACAGCAAGCAAGAGAGAGTCAATCCATGCCTAGGATGATAGAGAATGCACAGAGAATACAAGGACTAATGCAAATCTAAGCAAAATGAGATGGTTTATGAGAAAATCTCTAAAAACTAGATGCAGCAACTTAAACAGAATGCAACCTATTTTAAAAATACTAGAAATGAAGAAACTACTACGAGAAATAAACAGAATAATTAAAGGAGAAAGCTTCGAATTATTAAAATTCAACTAGTGGATCGACCATGAGATCGACCACTAGATCGAGCAGTAACAATCGATCTCGTCTAAAAATGCAAGAACAGTAAAACTAATGACCAGGATGCTATCAGAGATCAAGCGAAAGACGAGATAAGATGTAAAGATGCTAAAAGAAAAGGCCTAGGGTTGAGATTCATGGTCAGGGGTTTCAAAGGTTCGACCTTGGTTTAAAACTTTAAATCGACTCACTTGGTGAGGATCTCTAAGTCTTGAAAACTAAGCAAGATCTATCCGTGGCTTTCGGTATAGATCACTCCTTCATCCTCTCCTCCAAACCCATGGCTTTTGGTGGAAAGAGAGGTCGAAAGGCAAGGAAATCAGATTTCAAATGAATGGCTTAACTAATCCCCCAAACTTCCATGGCTTTTGGGAAGGGGTAACTAGTCTCTAAGGTGTGATCTTCCGAGGCTCCTGAATCCTATCAAGGTAAGGAACCTCTCGGATCATGAAGCTCTTGGCGTGAGAGTCTTCAAGCATTGAGATCTCAACACCTTAGAAGAGATAGCCATTGAAAACGTTTAGAAAAAACTCCAAGATCGAAACCTTTTAGACCCCTTAATCCTCTCTACCCCGAACCCAAATAAACTACTCGCTACACATAGAGTAAATCAAGCAAAGCATATGAAACGAGACGATGAACATGAAAAGAAAACTAGATTGAACGGAAATGATTCGATTACAAAGCTTAAGAAAAACGCGAGTTCAACAATGGTGTTCTTCATGAAAACGAGAGAGAAAACATAAGGGAAAAGATAAGGATCTAAAATTGTTGTTGGAAAAGGACGTCGCCGCCTTCCCAAAATGCTCAAACAAGTGGATGCCCCCCCCCCCTCGCTAGCGGCCAAAAACGGTTGAAAGGACAGAGATCGACTCCAAGATCGAGTGGTTCTCTCGATCATATCCGGACATCGTGTCTTCGGCTCGATCTGGTTCTCGATCATCATCGGCGAATCGAGTGTTGCATCCGATCTCGGTATCGATCTTCGGCTGGATCGAGTGGTGTACTCGATCTGACTCTCGCTCTGCATGGCGTCATTTACGTCCGTACCGTTTGATCGACTGCTTCACTCGATCCTTGTCTCGATCATTCTCCTTGAATCGCCTGGTTGGCTCGATCTTCTGGTCGATCAACTCCTAGATCGACCGGCCATGCTCGATCTGTTCCTCGATCTCTGATCCTTAGCATATATCCGAGCTCCCACGAACTGCTACATCAGCCTCAACATGTCCACGAACCTCCACGACTCCAAAGCAGCTAGAAACAACCTGAATGTGATGCAAAATGCAAGGAAAATGCATTTGCTGATGCAAGAATGCTCTAGGACCCTAAGTAATGCAATCTAACCTAAAACGTGATACAAATGCATGAAAAGCTAACTAATGAGTATGCAAAATGTATGCAATATGCAATAACATCAACTCCTCCAAACTTACTTCTTGCTTGCCCTCAAGCAACAGAAAATAAGTAAGGAAGAGAGGTTTCCCAAAAAATGAGTGGGGGTTTAAACTTTTTACAAAGGTGCCTTTCAAATGAATCAATCTCAATGTCCTAGTTAGCAGTTCTAAAATGCTATGCTTACACTCATACTCCAAAGAACTTAGCCATACTCATCACACAAATAAATTCAAATTATGACTCTCCTATTCCTAACAATCAAAGAAACTCATCCTTTAACATTCATTAACATTCGAACCATAAATCAAACTTATGCACTTTAAAGCAAAACACATTTGGCTAAGGGTGAAGGTTATGAGCATTGAATGATCTCAGTTGAAAAGGATTTATAATTAGAACAAGGGTTTCTCTCAAAAATGGTTGAACTTGTGCATAATGCTAAAGGTAAAGACAATTTATGCATACATGATTAGATTCTCATCTACCCATGTAAACTAACAAACGATCATATACCCCTCTCATTTAACAAATTTTATCCTCACTCACCACTTAAGAGTCTACCCTTATTCTTTACAAACTTAGCAATCCCCAATTCGAAATAAAGACATTTTAAAACTTTTTAGGCTAGTGAAAAGGTTTTGAAAAATATTTTTGCTCTTTAGATATTTCTTATTAGTAGCTCTCTTATTTTTTTCTTTTTATTTTTTTTTTATTTGGCACTTAGGCTCTTTTTATTTCTTTTTCTTTTCTTTTCTCTTTTTTTTTTTTTTTTATTATGGGAGAGCTACCTCCTGAAATTTATTAGAGCATACTTAGTTTTAAAAACAACCTTTCACTTAAAACCCATTTCTTTCTTTTAAACACAAAGCTCTTTGAAACCGAGAACAAATAGGCAAGAAAGCAACCCCAAAGATCCCCCAAACTTATCCTAAGCCTATACCTAGCTTCAAAATGCAAAGCTAGCAATCATATGAAAACCAAATCATGTCGCCCAAACCTAACACTTTATGCCAAGTTCAAACCGAAAGGAAGGCCTCACAAAGATGTCACACAAGAACATTTGGCTTCAAAGAAGGGTAAGGTTCAAGGAGGGAGTTCTACTTAGGCTCACAAAGAGTGGTAAAAAGGAAGAAGAGAGCCTAAATATTTTAAAACCATGTGTTCATTTTCAAATGCATAAGAATGATAATTAGAATTTCAAATTAAGGTTTTCACTTATTAGGATGAGTTTCAAATCATGAGAGTTCAATTTAAGCCACGAAAATCCTAACAAGTGATCCAAGCATGGTAAGAACTTACTTTCAAAGTATAGACAAAGCATTAGAGAACTACTAACTAGGGCATTGAAACAATTCATAAGTAAAAACACCTTTTTAAGAAATTCTAACCCCTTATGCAAAATGCAAACAACCTAGATGCTATGAGAAACTCTAGACTCAATCCTAACATGTTTTGACAAGATGAATGCAACTACATGAATCTTTGAAAAAATTTTAAAACTTTTACCAATTTTTCATGAACTAAAGACTCAGAGATGCTAAAGGAAAATAAGATCAAAGAACACAAGTCAAATCACACATATACTCCCCCAAACTTGCTTGATACCGTCCCCGTGGCAAACTCATTTGAAGGAGCATCAAAACACAAAGCAAAAAGAAGCAAATATGAGCGGTTATGTACAACGGAAGAAGGTTGTTACCTCTGGTCTAGTCTTGGCTGGAACTTGAGGATGTTCCAGAGGAGCTAGAGATTGTTGCTTTGCCTTTGTCAGCTGGATCTTGGAGAAAGTGGCGCGCCGGCTGAATGGTGCTTCCTTGGGTCTCGCGGATGACAATACCACCGGTTGAGAGCCTTCTCTTCTCGGGTTGTTGCACCTCTTGACTTGCATCTTTCTTAGGCGAGCCTCCCTGAAGTGCCATGACTTTCTTTCCAAGCTTCTTGAGCATCTTGCCATGCCACTTGTTGATCTTCCTTTGCATTTCCACAACTGATGCTAGGAACTTCTCGGTTTTTGTCCTCGGCTCGAAGTCTAGCTTGGGAAGTGTGTAGGCCTCGGGCATCTCATCTTTCGTGGCTGGAGACTCTACTAGAAACACACCATGCTTTGATGGTCTTGTCTAACAACAATCCTCAAGACTCCAAGGAGATATATCATCACCAAGTGGGAAACTCTTCAAGCAGTAATGAGAAGGGTAAAGAACCTGCAGTTCAAGACCACAAACCACCAGGTTCTTACCCCATAATGCATTTCACAAAAGCTAGGATGGAAGTCTACACAAAGTTCAGGCAAGACATACAAGATGCTGGAATAAAGCTCCCACATGGCAGCACTTTGCTAGAAGTGAAAGATCAAATTAAGTTCCTGAAAGAAGTTTTTGACAAGCTAGAGGTAGTGGAACAAATCCTTGAGAATGTGGGGGCTCACATAAAAAGAAGCAAGGTGATGAAGTCATTGCCAAAGCTCCCCAACCCAGGAAAGTTCCTCATTACTTGTGAGCTAGAGATGCTTGACAATGTTAAGGCCTTATGTGATTCAGGATCAACTGTGAATGTCATGTCTCTCCACCTAAGCCAAACTCTGGGAATCAGGAAATTACAGCCATGCAGGGCCTCTATCACTTTTGTAGACAATACCTCTACAAGACCTTTGGGCATGGTGAAAGATTTCCCTTTGAAGTTTGGAGAATGATTAGTGCCAACAGATTTTGTAGTCATGGAGAAAACATATTCCAGGGAGGTGCCACTTCTTCTACGCACACCATTCTTGGCAACAGTAGGAGCTCAGTTAGACTTGAAGAGAGGTTCAGTGATTCTAAAGAATGTTGATGACTTCAAAGTCTACAAGATTGACTCTCCTTCCATAGTTTTCTGTGGGGCAACTGAGCAAGAGAATGAACAATGGAAGCTTCCAGATCATGTAGAGGATGCTATGAGACTCAATATGAGCATGCTAATGAGTGATGCTTTCCCTGTTGAGTCAGGACAAAAACTGGATGCTGAGTTGAAGCTTGAAGAGGGTTTGAAGGAAAATAAGAGCTTGACCACCAGGAAAGTGAAACCTTCAATCTCACCAAGTGTCAAAAAGAAGAGGCATAGGATGTCAGCTCGTGACAAAAAGAAACTACTATCAGTGGGAACATGGGTTTACAGGAAGAAAGAGGTAGGAGCACCAGCTCCATCAACCTCTACTCACTAGCCCTCAAGTAAGCAAAATCAAGCTTAGTGACTTTAAACACGCACACTTGGGAGGTAGTTCCATGGTATCCTTTTGTATATATTATGCTTTCTAGTTTTCTTTTTATGCTTAGTTAATGTGTATAGAAGCAGGAGTTCGAATTGGGGGTTGAGAAAGTCTATAAGGGACAAAGAACAGGTGCATTATGGCTGCGATCGATCAACTGTATCAGTCATGACGAGACCGATACAGACCGTATCGGTCATTTATATCGGTCATTTGTGATCGATAGGGAGTCTGAAAGTGAAATCCGTATCGGTCATTCCTAGGATTCACAGGAAGGGCATCAGGTGATCGATACGCAGCATATCGATCATTCGTATCGGTCACTTGTGACCGATATGCCCCGCGAGGTAAGTACAAAAATTTCCCTCCTTTGGTTTGGAGCCAAGGAGGTTTAAATTCAAACTTTGGATCCTTCATGTCACTTTGCAGAGGTCCTGAGCACTTTTGTTCTTGTCCCCCATCCTTTCGATTCCTTTGGTTCCCTCACCAACATTTGATTCCTTTGGTTCCCCCTTTCCCACTCTATTTAAACCAACAATCTTCTCCTCTTCTCTTCACACTTCAGGTCACTACTTCTCTCACTTATAACACGATAATCTTAGCTCTTTCTCTCTTTTATTTATCTTCTCTAAGTGCTCAGAAGCTTCATTAAGGTTTGCTTCCTCAACTATCCATTCTTTGCTCTTAATCAATGCATGTGTTTATCATTGCTTAATCTTTGGTTTTAAGAGCAAGTTTTGATTAGTTTCAAGTGTTGTGCTTTGGTTTGGCATTGTGGATTTGTATAAAGTGAGCAAGTTAGATGTTTAAGCTTTGTTTACTGTTCATAAATCTCATTACTTGCTTGTTTACTATCCCTTTGCATGATCATCATCTCTTTTGCTTAAGAACAACCTTGCTAGATTCACATGCATAGCTGTTTTATTTTTGTGAACTCTAGCTTGTCTAAATTGTTAGCTTTTGAATACCTCTTGCTTTTTGAAAGTTTAATCTTGTTTTTAAGACTTGTTAAGCTTATCTTAGCCTAGAGAGTTTTTTTAAAAAAGTTTTCAGTTATTTGATTTTTCAGCTTTTGTTCTTTTATGCACCCTCTGGGTTATTCCATACTTTATGGATGTGTATATACAATAAACAACAGTTTTCATTGCTTTTAAAAGTACGACTGTTTTCTTACGCTAAGAGGGCTGTAGCAATTAAAAACAGAGCAATATAGTATCAGACATGAGGTAAATCTTTTCAAACAATCTTTTAAAGAAACCAAAAATAAGGGTTGAAAACAAGAAAGAACAACTAGTAATGGGCGGACTACAGTCTAATTTCAACAGATGCCCGATAAGCATTTATACAAATAAAATCCTACATTTATGGAATTTGCATACAAGAATAATTTGCATTATATTATCCTCAAACCAAATAGTTGAGCTTTACGAAGAAACTACGAGTTCAAGCGAGTTCCATTAACATTTCTTAACTAAATTCATAATATTAGAAACACAAGACATTTATCCACCTTCTTTTTAATAATTACCTATATAAGTATGATATTGCTAAGTCTTGTAAACTCATAAAAATAATGCTTTTCAAGTTTCTATGAGATAGTAAAGTTGTTAATATCTATATCTAGACTCTTTCAGGAAGGCAAAACATAAATGTTTTATGCATATAGTTAAAAAACTAATCATTTCTAATGAAAATTGGAGGACCAAAAAATTACTAACCTATCAAATTCAAACCAGTGACCTAATAGTTATCTTCTTCAACTACAATCCTCCGCTTTACCAACTGAGCTAGGGTCGCATTTGAAATATAACATTTCACTCATGTAGAAAACTAAGGTACTACCCACTTTCATGTACTTTAAAATATATATATGTAAGATACTATTCACAACAAAAACAATAGTATATCAAGAGTACTTTACAAAAACTTATTTAATAATTTCTATTAAATTTTTATGCCTGTTTTATAAAAGTTACTAAATTTTTCATTAACATGCAGTAAAAAAATGGTAGTAGGTCTTACATTTTAGAGTTTTCCCACACTAAATTTTTCATTAACATGCAGTAAAAAATGATAATAAGTCTTACATTTTAGAGTTTTCCCACAATATTTTGTCAAAACGTGAATGGCTGGATTCGAACATGCGTGGGCAAGGCCCACATGATTTCTAGTCATGCCCGATAACCACTCCGGCAGATCCACCTTTCCTTGTCTATCGATATTGTATGTAGGGGGTCTAGCAAAGATTTAATACAATTTACCAACTATATGAAGAACAAAAGAACCAGAAATCTATTTTCTAAAACGTATAAGGGAGTTTATATTTCCATATATAAATATCCAATAATACTTAATTTTGTGCTAGGTGCTGAATTTTTATATACTACTAAACTTAGTTAGACATACAGATAGAAATAATTTAGAGGATGGGCAATGCTGGTTTATATTATTAAAAAATCAAGACATAAAGTTCATGCAAGTAAATGGCAAAGGAATTTTCACTACCATTACGAAACCTTGACCACTTATAGGCACATGCATTGATTCTTCTAATAATATGATATTTACATTGTACTTATTCGTTAATTAATTTTCTGGAGGATTTTTCACTTAACCCATAACTCTAAGATATTTGTATTTGATTGCTTCTATTTTCAGTAAAGTTCAAGATGAATATATCAAAATTTTGTATGTATCATAGTAAATTTTAGTGTCAGCGTGAAGGTATTTTTTATGTGAGTTAGTTGAATTTATTTGTCGACGTTTAGGTATAAAGCATAATGTATGTTTTGAATAAAATAATTTCGACCTACCGGATTCGAACCAGTGACCTAAGGATGATCTGCTTCAACTACAGTCCTCCGCCCTACCAACTGAGCTAAGGTCGGGGTTATTCCATACTTTTGATAGGGTTAGGTTTTACCCAAATAAAACTACTACAAGTGCACAGCAAAAGCAGTTGTAGTACAAGGGGTTATCGAATCCCAATGGAGTATGTAAACCACACTAGCGATTATAGATTCAGATTAAGCTAAGCGATAAATAATGAATGTAATGTAAAACAGTAAAATAAATGCAAGAGGGCGTTTTTATGCTTGTTCTTAAAGTTCAGAAGGCTAAAGGCGCTAAGTCAGGACAGTTCGCAGGTTGAATCTGAGAGTGTAGAATGCATGCAATCAGGAATGAATTAAAACCGTCTTGAACATGAATCGCAAAGATATAACTAATCAATTCTCATTGCAGAAGTTATCTATGTCTAAATCACAGAGTTTCAAATCTCTTTGCAAAACCCTAACAACCTAAACATGCAGTAATGATCAGGTTCAATTGTTCACAAAAATCCTAAGCCAAATCTCTTTGTACTAGGGTGTTTTGCTCATCAAATACTAGTTCAGGTGATTAATAATGCTCTCACATCTATCAAAAACCTAGGGTTTCGAAATCCAGATGATGTGTCTAAGAAATCGATATGAATGCAAGCACAGATGAAGAACCAATGAATTTCCTAAAAGTTTTTAGCAATTCTACAAACTCTTCTTCAACCTTTGAAAAAGCCCTAACTTAACTAACAAACTACTCAGACATGGTGATTTGAGAAAACATCATGAAAAGAATAGATTGCATAATAGAAATAAGAAGTAGAAATAAAGGAGTTCAAAATCTGCTCTGAAGGAGTCTGATTTGTCTCTCCAAAAGCTCTTCTACAAATCTCTCTCTAAAGCTCTCAAAAATAATAAGATACAAGATATCTGCCAAAAGAATGGCTGAAAAACCTAATATACAAGCTAAAACACGATCTGGGGTCTTTGCAAATACTGGAACTTTTGGGCCAAAACTGCAATTTCTTCCCAATCTTTTTAAAACAGGCCACGACCCCTTCCTTTCTGGGTGACGAGCGTCACCAGCTTGGTGACGAGCGTCACCATATGGCATACTTTCTTCTTCGAGCTAGGTACTTCATGGCTTCAACTCAGAATGCTCCAAAAGGTTCCAAAATCTCCAGTTATGCTCCAGACATGCTATAACCTGCAAAGACTCTTCTAGGACTCTAAAAAGACCAAAAAGACTCAATAAAAAGGACTTATATCATGGTTAAAAACCATAAAAACCATGATATATCAACTCCCCCAGACTTAGCTTTTGCTTGCCCTCAAGCAAATATCAGACAAAGAATAAGGTCGAGGTTTGAAAACAAGAAACAGTCAGTCAGTCATCAGGAACACCATACTAGTTAGAGCTTTCGAATCCACATACCACATAGTCAACACAAGATCAAATTTCAGTCTAATTATCACAAGCTTAGCAAATCTTTCAAGTCCAGTCCAAATCCCTTCAAGAAATCCGAAATTTCTACTGTCAACTCCTTATTTTTTTTATCTAAGTGTGAAGTCTCATCAAAGCTCTATCATCTTAATCACTTTACAGATTCTTTTCCCTTCCTAACAACTGAACAAATAGAGCTCAACACAACTCTCCTATTTTCTCTTCCCTTGATCTTTTCCTTAGGATACTTTTGATTTTTCACTTCTTTTTCTCAACTTTTACCGTCTAAGATATGATGCTACTCAATACTTGTGTTCCTTGTGAGGAGACAGGTTCTTGAATGTGTTCACTACTGTTGTTCCTTGTGAGGAGACAGGGTCATGAATGCACCATTCTTTGGACTTAAACTTTTAAAAACTACATTAGGGAAGATCAAAAAGAGATTGTATCTTAACTTTATTGTCAGTGCTTAAAGAGAGAATCAAGATCAATAAGAATCAATCACCAAGACAAGAAGTTTAATGTTCATTAAGGTGGAGGTAACAGTAAATTTTCCAGATTCTCTAAGAACCTAAACCTTCATTGCTAGACTGATCTTCCTATGACTTTCAACTTAGTAAGACTTGTAATCAACTACTGTGGTAATGGTTCTTATCAGCAAAAAACGTCCTATGGCTAGTTCCAAGAAAAACTAACAGTTTCAAAAATTTTGACTCTAGAAAACAGGTTTTTGACTCAACTTTAAGACTCTATAAACATGACACAAAGCACACAACATCAGTAACCACCTCCCCCAGACTTGAACAACACTGTCCCCAGTGTTATTAAGCCAAGAGTTGGTCAAAAAGAAGCATGAGAACGTGTAAAACCAAGGTGGAAAAGTGGTACCTCGCAAAGGACCTGGTGACGAGCGTCACCAGATTGGTGACGAGCGTCACCATCTCTGATACTTCAGAAATCGACATGTTGGATGTTTAAATGCTATGCCATCATGTGTACTCCGAAGTCAAACTGTAAGAGCAAAAAAAAACACATCAAAACATCCAAACAAAGCATAATCCATGGTCCAACAAGTTCACAAGATATCATCCAAGCAAACTGAACAAAGTGACTCTTTTTTTTTTTTTCGATTTTTCTCATGTTTTTGGGTTTTTTTAGCAATGTAATAGAAAACTAAACTAATATATGAAAAAGAAAACTTACTAGTGGGTTGCCTCCCACTAAGCGCTTGTTTAAAGTCATTAGCTCGACTTTGAATGCTGCTCAGACAGCTGGTGGAACAGAAGGTGGCATTGAATGCTTTGGAGAAGAATGTCTCCTCATCCATGGTGGTTTGTAAGCAGTAGATGTATGAACACTTCCAAGGAAGTGAGGAACATCAGCAGAGTGGGTCGTGACTGTGGGTGGGATACTTTTTTTTCCTGCAGAATCATCAAAAGAAACACCAAGCATTCTACGAGAATCTCGTTGCTTGCATAAGTGTGAAGCAGCTTTTTCACCTTTTAAATTCTTATTGATGAGATTAGGAGGTTTGGATTTGGTTCCAGGAAGTGCATACCTTTGCTTAGTTGTAGGTTTCTGGGTTGTGGACTGTTGAATTTTCGGATTGGCAACATATGATGGACTTGTAGAGCAAATATCACGTCTCTCCTTTGTGTCTAGATTGGTGACGAGCGTCACCAGGTCAGTGACGCTCGTCACTGACTCTGCAGTTCGAGTTTCTGCAGTTTTCCTGCAATTCAGCTCTGCAAGTGTTGCTTCCATCACATACACTTCTTCCTCCAGCAACTTGGCATTCATTAGAACCTCTTTTTCAAGCCCAGTCATGAAGATATGATCCTCACTGTAATCCTCAAACCCAACAGCTTCTGCAGAAGTTTCAGATATTGGCTCTTCAACAGCCATCTTGCTCACTTGCCCACTTATATCTGATTCATTGACACACTCAGCAATAGTGTCTTCTGAATGCCCCATGACAGTCTCTTCATCTCTAGAAGTTCTTACAGAAAAGGTCTGACCATCAATGGTAGAACTACCTCTTAACTTATCCATGTCAAAGTTCATGACAACATCACCAAGATCAAGCTCAGTGTTCCCCCTTCTAACATCAATGATGGCTCCAGCTGTAGCCAAGAATGGTCTTCCCAGAATAAGAGGATCTTTAGGTTCTTCAGCATATTTCAGAACCACAAAATCTGTAGGAATTATGCAGCCTTCAATGTTAACATGAACATTCTCTAACATGCCTTCTGGGGTCCTTATGGATCGATCAGCTAGGATGAGAGATATCCCAGCTGGCTTGAAATCAGTCATTCCAAGTCTAGCAGCAACAGAGAAAGGCATCAAGTTAATACTTGACCCTAGATCACATAAAGAGTGGGGAAAACGTCCTGCAGATATTGAGCAATCAAGCACAAAGGTCCCTGGATCAGATAGCTTCTCTGGAACTCTGCTTTGAGTGATGGTATTGACTTGTTCAGAAACTGTCACCTTCTTCTTATTCTTTGGAACTGTACTCAAAAGGATTGCACTGATGTCTCTGGTAAGCAATGCTCCTTCCTCAGGACTTACACTATTCACAACCATTCTCTTTACATACCTTCTTAGAGCTGGTGAAAGCTTGACTACATCAACAAGTGGGATCTCAAGCATCAGCTTGTCTATCATAGCTTTACATCTGGATTCTTCTATCTCCTGTTTAGACTTCCTAGGATGCTTGGGGAATGGTGTTTTAGGTTTATAGACACGTTCCTGGTCATAATTTGCAGTTACAGGCGAAGCAGCTTCGTTCTGGGGTGGGTAACGACCGTCACCAGGGGGGTGACGCTCGTCACTCACTTGTGACAACCCCCGATATCCTTGTAAGTTGGTGACGAGCGTCACTCCTCCTTGGTGACGCTCATCACTCACCTCTGAGACAGAAAAAATTTCATCTTCAGACTCCATGAGTTTCACGATCTGTTCTGCACTCAACCTCTTTTTCTGCACTGTTTTAAGCTCCTTTTCATTCCTGACTGTGATGGCATTAACCTGATGCTTGGGATTGATATCAGTCCTTCCAGGAAAGAATCCCTCTTGCCTTTGAACAGCTTCTGTAGTTTGAGCAACCTGCACATCAAGCTTCTTCATGTGAGAGTTCAGACTCTCAATTTTTCCATTCAGGTCTTGATACAGCGAATCTAGCTTGCCATTGAAGTTCACTGTCATCTTCTGCTGTCCTTCAAGTACCTGCTCCATCATAGCTTCCATTTTATTGTCTTGTGGAGGTGCAGTTTGGTAGGAAGAAGAACCATAATTCCTGCTGTTTTGGTAAGGTTTCTCAACTTCAGTCTTCTGGAATGGGGGCTTAGGAGTGTAACCAGGCGTGCTCTGTCCTCCTGTAAAGGTACTCTGCTGATTATTGCTGTTGTAGCCTCTGTTCCATTGCTGATTTCCAAACTTTTGGCTCTGAAAACCCCCTCCATTGATGAAATTAACATCTTTCTGCTCAAATTCTTCAGGATTTTCGAAACTCTCCACTTCTGCAGCGAATTGGACTGACTTCTTTCCCACCAAAAGGCTGTGCATGCTGTCCAACTTAGCCTTAACTTCAGCTATTTGGTTTCCATCATTCAAACCAGCCTGCTGCTTTCTCTGAAAATCTGCATTCTTAGTGCTGTTACTGCAGGCCAAGTTTTCAATCAATCTTACAGCTTCTTCTGGTCAGTTGGTGTTGAAGTTTCCTGCACTTGCTGCATCCAGCGCCATCTGATACTTCCAGTCAATGCCTCTGAAAAAGATCCCAGGTAATTGCACCTGACTGAAGCCATGATGAGGACAGTCCCTTTGATAGGACTTAAACCTGATCCAAGAAGCCTTAAAAGCTTCAGTAGGGCCTTGTGTAAAGGAAGCAATTTTCGTCCTCATGTCCTCTGATCTTGCATCATCATAGAAGTTATTCAGAAAGGCGTTCTTAGTGTCTTCCCAAGTGGTCAATGAAGCAGGTTCCAGTTGCTTCAGCCAATATGCAGCTTCTCCTCCAAGAGAGTAAGGAAAAAGCTTGCAGAACAGGAAATCATTGCTGACTCCAGTAGCTTTGACACTTGAAGCCAGATCCTCAAACCCCTCAATGTGATCCATAGGATGCTCATGAGGTAAGCCATGGAATGGATGCTGGCCAACCAGCTGATAGTAGACTGGTTTAACCTCAAAATCGTTCCTCTGGAAGGCAGGAGGTCGGATTGCAGCTCTGTTGGCATAGAACTGATCAGGTCTGTTGTAGTCACCTAGAGTCCTCTGAACAAAACGCCCAGCAGCGTTATTGACAGCAGCAGGGACCCCCACGTTCTCAGCCACTTGCTTAACCTGCTGTTCAACAATGACATTCCCCTCTTGATCAATTCTCTGCCCCTCTTTGTTCCTCTTGTTTCCTTCCCTGTCAACCAAGTGACCTTCTGCATCTTCAACCAAGATAAGTGGAGCGACCATTGTAGATTGCTTCTTAGCTTTCCTGTTAGTTCTCTCCAACCTAGCAAGCTCGTCGATGCTCAAAGTCACAAGCTCCTTCTCTTTGTTGCTTTTGGTACTGCGATTAGGCATACACCTGAAACAGGAACAAGGAAAAGTAGCTGAAAATCAGTAAACAAATAAAAACTTAGACAAAATCCTAATACTAAAAATCGATAGGCAGCTATTACTTTCTAGGATGCTTGGGGAATGGTGTTTTGGGTTTATAGACACGTTCCTGGTCATAATTTGCAGTTAAAGGCGAAGCAGCTTCATTCTGGGGTGGGTGACGACCGTCACCAGGGGGGTGACGCTCGTCACTCACTTGTGACAACCCCCGATATCCTTGTAAGTTGGTGACGAGCGTCACTCCTCCTTGGTGACGCTCGTCACTCACCTCTGAGACAGAAAAAATTTCATCTTCAGACTCCATGAGTTGCACGATCTGCTCTGCACTCAGCCTCTTTTTCTGCACTGTTTTAAGCTCCTTTTCATTCCTCATTGTGATGGCATTAACCTGATGCTTGGGATTGATATCAGTCCTTCCAGGAAGGAATCCCTCTTGTCGTTGTAGTATAGTGGTAAGTATTCCCGCCTGTCATGCGGGTGACCCGGGTTCGATCCCCGGCAACGGCGCCAAAAACTTGATAGGGTCAGGTTTTACCCAAATAAAACTACTGCAAGTGCACAGCAAAAGCAGTTGTAGTACAAGGGGTTATCGAATCCCAAGGGAGTATGTAAACCACACTAGCGATTATAGATTCAGATTAAGCTAAGTGATAAATAACGAATGTAATGCAAAACAGTAAAATAAATGCAAGAGGGCGTTTTTATGCTTGTTCTTAAAGTTCAGAAGGCTAAAGGCGCTAAGTCAGGACAGTTCGCAGGTTGAATCTGAGAGTGTAGAATGCATGCAATCAGGAATGAATTAAAACCGTCTTGAACATGAATCACAAAGATATAACTAATCAATTCTCATTGCAGAAGTTATCTATGTCTAAATCACAGAGTTTCAAATCTCTTTGCAAAACCCTAACAACCTAAACATGCAGTAATGATTAGGTTCAATTGTTCACAAAACTCCTAAGCCAAATCTCTTTGTACTAGGGTGTTTTGCTCATCTAATACTAGTTCAGGTGATTAATAATGCTCTCACATCTATCAAAAACCTAGGGTTTCGAAATCCAGATGATGTGTCTAAGAAATCGATATGAATGCAAGCACAGATGAAGAACTAATGAATTTCCTAAAAGTTTTTAGCAATTCTACAAACTCTTCTTCAACCTTTGAAAAAGCCCTAACTTAACTAACAAACTACTCAGACATGGTGATTTGAGAAAAAGTCATGAAAAGAATAGATTGCATAATAGAAATAAGAAGTAGAAATAAAGGAGTTCAAAATCTGCTCTGAAGGAGTCTGATTTGTCTCTCCAAAAGCTCTTCTACAAATCTCTCTCTAAAGCTCTCAAAAATAATAAGATACAAGATATCTGCCAAAAGAATGGCTGAAAAACCTAATATACAAGCTAAAACACGATCTGGGGTCTTTTTGCAAATACTGGAACTTTTGGGCCAAAACTGCAATTTCTTCCCAATCTTTTTAAAACAGGCCACGACCCCTTCCTTTCTGGGTGACGAGCGTCACCAGCTTGGTGACGAGCGTCACCATATGGCATACTTTCTTCTTCGAGCTAGGTACTTCATGGCTTCAACTCAGAATGCTCCAAAAGGTTCCAAAATCTCCAGTTATGCTCCAGACATACTATAACCTGCAAAGACTCTTCTTGGACTCTAAAAAGACTAAAAAGACTCAATAAAAAGGACTTATATCATGGTTAAAAACCATAAAAACCATGATATATCAACTTTAAGGGTGTGTATATACTATAAACAACTGTTTTCATTGGTTTTGAAAGGATTACCGTTTTCTTACCTTAAAAGAGCAGTGGAAATCAAAATAGAGCAATATAGTATAAGACATGAGCCAAATCTTTTCAAACAATCTTTTATATAAACACAAAATGGGTGTTGAAAACTAGAAGTAACAACTAGTAATGGACGGACTACCGCCTAATTTCAACGGATGCCCGGTAAGCATTTATACAAAAAAAATCCTACATTTATGGAATTTGTATACTAGAATAATGTGCACTTATTATCCTCAATTCAAATAGTTGAGCATTACGAAGAAAACACCTCTTCAAGCGAGTTCCATTAATATTTCTTAACTAAATTCAAAAATAGTTGACTATACACCTTGTTTTTTTTAATTATTACCTGTATAAGTATGATACTGCTAGGTCTTGTAAAGTCATAAAAATAATGCTTTTCAAGTTTCTTTGAGATTGTAAAGTGGTTAGTATCTATATCTAGACTCTTTTTTGAAGGCAAAACATAAATTAATTATGTATATAGTTAAAAAAAACTAGTCATTTCCAAATGAAAATTTGGGGACCAACAAACTTCTAACCTACCGAATTCGAACCTGTGACCTAATAATTATCACCTTCAACTACAATCCTCCATTCAACCAACTGAGCTAAGGTCGGATTTGAAATATAACACTTCATGCATGTAGAAAACTAAAATATTACCCCTTTTATGTACTTTAAAATATGTATATGTAGGGTACAAGTATACTATACAAAAGCTTATTTAATAATTTCTATTTTTTTATGCCCGTTTCTTTAAAGTTACTAAATTTTTTATTAACATGCAGTAAAAAATGGTAGTAGGTCTTACACTTTAGAACTTTCCCAAAATTTTTTGTTAAAACGTGAACGACAGGATTCAAACCTGTGCGGGCAAAGCCCACATGATTTCTAATTTTGCCGATAACCTCTCAGTCATGTCCACCTTTCGTTATGTGATACAAGATTTTGATATAAAATAAATTATATAATATTGTCTATCGATAATGTACGTAGGGGGTCTAGCAAAGATTTGATACAAATTACCAACTATATGGTGAATAAAAAAACTACAAATATATATTTTAGTGGAAATGTTCTAAAATGATCCACTTCGGAAAAATATTGTTATACATGGACCCCTTTTTACAATAATTTTAGTTACCAGCACTAACCTTCTACCCATTTGGATTTAGTTTTATTTATTAATTATGTTAGCTTATTAAAATGGTTATTTACCATTTAACCCGGGTCAGTAGTAGTTCAGCCCTTGCAATATCCTTGCTGGAAAGCAGAGACTACGCAGACTAACGCAGGAAGAAGAAGTTGAAGGCACGCGTAGGTCATTTTAGATGATTTAAAAATATAGATCACTTCTTCTACAAGTATGGCTTATTGGGTTTATGTACAAAAATGGATTTTGACAATATTTTTTCTGTAATTAGGGGTTATAGTTTTATGTAAAGAAAACAACGCTCATACACAAAGGCATCCCATGTTTGACGAGATCCAGACGTTAGACAGGCGTCTAGCGGACGTATGGCGAGCATATATTCTTCCCGCAAGCGAGAAGTAGAAGCTGCGCAGACACACTTAACCTTTGACAACTATTATGATAACATGTGACGATTTGGCTAGTCGAACTCACTTGCGATGTGTCGTAGTTGATTCTCTATCTCGGGTAAATACCATAAAAATGTTATACTGTAACCAGATCAACTTGGGTTGTGGGGACAAGAAGACACAAAGATGAGGGCATCCCATGTTTGAAGAGACGCAGATGTTAGACAGACGTCTGGCGGACTGATGGCGAATATATGTTCCTCCCACAGGGGAGAAGCAGAGTCTGCACAAACTCACTTCACCGTTGACTACTATTTTGATATCCTGTGATGGTTTGGCGAGTTGAAATCATTCATGACGAGCCGTAGCTGTTTCGGTATCTCGAAAATATGCCGCAAAAATGTTATATTGTCACAAGATCAACTCGGGTTGTGGGGGACAAGAAGACACAAAGACGAGGGCGACATCCCATGTTTGAAGAGGCGCAGACGTTAAACAGATGTCTGGCGGACTGATGCCGAACATATATTCCTCGTGCAGGCAAGATGCAGAGGCTGCGTAGACTCACTTCTCCTTTGACAACTATTATGATATCCTTTGACGATTTGGCCAGTCGAAATCATTCACAACGTGCTGTAGCTGTTTCTCTCTTTCCGGTAAATGCCGCAAAAATGTTATATTGTCACCAGAACAACTCGAACTGTGGGGGACAAGAAGATACAAAGACGAGGGCATCTCATGTTTGACGAGACACAAACGTTAGATGGGCGTCTGGCGAACATATATTCCTTCTGCAGGCGAGAAGCAGAAGCTGCGCATACTCACTTCACCTTTGACTACCATTTCCTGTGATGATATGGCGAGTTGAACTCATTCACAAAGCGCTGTAGTTGTTTCTTTCTCTCTGGTAAATGCCACAAAAATGTTATATTATCACCAGATCAACACACATTGTGGGGGACTAGAAGACACAAATACATCACATATTTGACGAGAAGCAGACGTTAGATAGACGTCTGGCAGAGTGATGACGAACATATATTCCTCCCGCAGGCGAGAAGCAAAGGCTGCGCAGAGTCACTTCACCTTTCACTACTATTTTGATATCCTGTAATAATTTGGCGAGTTGAACTCATTAACGATGATATGTAGTTGTTTCTGCCTCTCGCGCAAATGCCAAAAAATTGTTACATTGTCACTAGATTAACTCGGGTTTTGGGGGACAAGAAGATACAAAGACTAGGGCATCCCATGTTTGACGAGACGCAAACGTTAGATGGGCGTCTGGCGAACATATATTCCTTCTGCAGGCGAGAAGCAGAGACTGCGCATTCTCAAATCACCTTTGACTACCATTTCCTGTGATAAATATGGCGAGTTGAACTCATTCACGAAGCTCTGTAGTTGTTTCTTTCTCTCGGGTAAATGCCACAAAAATGTTATATTATCACCAGATCAACACACATTTTGGGGGACAAGAAGACACAAAGACATCACATGTTTGACGAGAAGCAGACGTTAGATAGACGTCTGGCGGAGTGATGGCGAACATATATTCCTCCTGCAGGCGAGAAGCAAAGGCTGCGCAGAGTCACTTCACCTTTGACTACTATTTTGATATCCTGTGATAATTTGGCGAGTTGAACTCATTCACGATGCTCTGTAGTTGTTTCTGTCTCTCGGGAAAATGCCACAAAATTGTTATATTGTCACCAGATTAACTCGGGTTTTGGGGGACAAGAAGATACAAAGACTAGGGCATCCCATGTTAGACGAGACGCAGACGTTAGACAGGCGTGTGGCGGACTGATGGCTAACATATATTCGTCCCGCAGGCGAGAAGCACAGGCTGCACAGACTCACTTCACTTTTTACTACTATTTTGATATCCTGTGACGATTTGGCGAGTTGAACTCATTTACGACGTGCCGTAGTTGTTTATGTCTCTTGGTTAAATGCCGCTAAAATGTTATTTTGTCGTTATATCAATTCTGGGTGTGGGGGACAAGAACACACAAAGACATCCCATATATGACGAGACGCAGACGTTAGACCGGCGTCTGGCGGACTGATGGCGAACATATATTTATCCCGCAAGCTAGAAATAGAGGCTGTGCAGACTCACTTCACCTTTGACTATTGTTTTGATATCCTGTGATGGTTTGGCTTGTTAAAATCATTCATGACGAGCCGTAGTTATTTCTGTCTCTCGGGTAAATGCCGCAAAAATGTTATTACAAGATCAACTCGGATTGTGACGGTCAAGAAAACACAAAGACGAGGGCGACATTCCATGTTTGATGAGACGCAGACGTTAGACAGACGTCTGGCGGACTGATGCCAAAATATATTCCTCGCTCAGGCGAGATGCAGAGGCTGCGCAGACTCAGTTCTCCTTTGACAACTATTATGATATCCTTTGACGATTTGGCCAATCGAACTCATTCACAACGTGCCGTAGCTGTTTCTCTCTCTCCGGTAAACGCCGCAAAAATGTTATATTGTCACCAAAACAACTCGGGTTGTAGGGGACAAGAAGATACAAAGACGAGGGCATCTCATGTTTGACGAGACGCAAACGTTAGATGGGCGTCTGGCGAACATATATTCCTTCTGCAGGCGAGAAGCAGAGATTGCGCATTCTCACATCACCTTTGACTACCATTTCCTGTGATAAATATGGCGAGTTGAACTCATTCAAGAAGCTCTGTAGTTGTTTCTGTCTCTCGGGTAAATGCCACAAAAATGTTATATTATCGCCAGATCAACACACGATGTGGGGGACAAGAAGACAGAAAGACATCACATGTTTGACGAGAAGCAGACGTTAGATAGGCGTCTGGCGGAGTGATGGCGAACATATATTCCTCCCGCATGCGAGAAGCAAAGGCTGCGCAGAGTAACTTCACCTTTCACTACTATTTTGATATCCTTTGATAGTTTGGCAAGTTGAACTTATTCAGGACGCTATGTAGTTGTTTCAGTCTCTCGGATAAATACCGCAAAATTGTTATATTGTCACCAGATTAACTCGGAGTTTGGTGGACAAGAAGATACAAAGACTAGGGCATCCCATGTTTGACCAGACGTAGACGTTAGACAGGTGTGTGGTGGAGTAATGGCGAACATATATTCGTCCTGAAGGCGAGAAGCACAGGCTCCACAGACTTACTTCATCTTTTACTACTATTTTGATATCCTGTAACGATTTGGCGAGTTGAACTCATTCACGACGCGTCGTAGTTGTTTTTGTCTCTAGGGTAAATACCGCAAAAATGTTATATTGTCATTAGATCAACTCTGGTTGTGGGGGACAAGAAGACACAAAGACATGCCATATATGACGAGGTGCAGACGTTAGACAGGCGTCTAGCGGACTGATGGCGAACATATATTTATCCCGAAAGCAAGAAGTAGAGGCTGCGCAGACTCATTTCATCTTTGACTACTATTTTGATATTCTATGACGATTTGGCCAGTCAAACTCATTTACGACGCGCCATAGTTGTTTTTGTCTCTCGAGTAAATACCGCAAAAATGTTATATTTTTATTAGATCAACTTTGGTTGTGGGGGACAAGAAGACACAAGGGCATCCCATATTTGACGAGATGCAGACATTAGATAGGCGTCTGGCGGACTGATGGCGAAAATATATTTGTCCCGCAAGCGAGAAGCAGAGACTATGCAGATTTACTTTACCTTTAACTACTATTTTGATATCCTATGACGATTTGGCGAGTTGAACTCAGTTACTACGCGCCGTAGTTGTTTCTTTTTCTCGAGTACATGGCGCAAAAATGTTATATTGTCCCCAGATCCACTCAGGTTATGGGGGACAAAAAGAACCATGTTTGACGAGGCGCATACGTTAGAAAGGCATATAGCGGACTGATGTCGAACATATATTCCTCCCCCAAGCAAGAAGCAGGGGCTGCGCAGACTCACTTCATCTTTGACTACTATTATGAATTCTTGTGACGATTTGGCCAGTTGAACTCATGCACGACCTGTCGTAGTTGTATCTCTCTCTTGTGTAAATGCCGCAAAAATGTTATATTATCACTAGATCATCTAGTTTCAATCGATGCCCGATAAGCATTTTTATACTTTTAAAATCCTACATTTATGGAATATGCGTACGAGAATAATGTGCATTATATTATCTTCAATCCAAATTATTGAATAGCGAAGGTTCAAGGCTAGAGCAATAGATGACTTGGGGATTACTTATCTTCACACCTAGGTAATTCAAAACCAGCAACAAGCAAGACACATAATCAAGCCACTAATTCAATCAATTTGCAACAAGGCAAATATGTCTAAGTAATGTACATGTCAAAACTACTTTTGATGGTGTATTTGGAGCATGATCAATAAGGCTCTTGGTCATCGTCCTGCACTCCATATCAGAAATACTCTGCGAGTGTTCTGGTCGATGCACCACTCCAAAATAGAATCAGAACTTGCATGACAGCTTTTCCAAGGAATCTCCCTGGACATTTGTGGCCCCAAACTCCTCCTAAGCTCTTATTCCTCCAAATGCACCTAAAATACACCTCAAACATGCAAATGTATGCATTCTTAATCTAAATGCATGAATGACTACTTCTAGATGCAAATGGAGCTACAATGACAATGAATAAAGCAAGAACAAAAGAATGTATGTATAAAATGCATCCTAAAACACTACAATATAGCAAGCTATCAGTATCGACAAAAAGTTTAGCGTGATCGTAAAGGTGTTTGTATTATTTAAAAATAAAAAAACTTGTTTTTATTATTTAAAAATCAAGACATAAAGTTAAATGGTAAAGAAACTTCAAACCATCCACAAAACCTTTACCATTTATAGGCACATGCATTGATTCTTCTATAAATATGATGTTTACATTGCACTTATTCATTAATTAATTTTCATGAGGATTTATCACTTAACCCTTAACACTAGAAGCTTTTTACTTGATCGCTTCTATTTGCCACATTATTTCTTGTCATGCACGTTAACCACTCCGACACGTCCATCTTTTCTTATGTGATACAAGATTTTGGTATAGAATAAGTTATATACTATTGTCTATCGATATTGTACGAATGAGTCTAGCAAAGATTTGATACAATTACCAACTAGATGGAGAAGAAAAGAACCACAAATCTATTTTCTAAAATGTATTAGGGAGTCTAAATTGCCAAATATAAATTTCCAATGATTCTTAATTTTGTGCTTGGTACTGAATTTTTATATACTACTAAAACTCATTTAAATATATACATAGAAATAATTTGGATGGTTGGCAATGCTGGTTAATATTATTTAAAAAATCAAGACATTAAAGTTCATGCAAAGAAATGGCAAAGAAATTTCACTACCCTTGACCACTAATAGGCACGTGCATTGATTCTTCTAATAATATGATATTTACATTGGACTTATTCGTTAGTTAACTTTCTTGAGGATTTATCACTTAACCCTTACCTCTACGAGCTTTGTATTTGATCGCTTCTATTGGCAGTTAAGTTAAAGATGAAGATATCAAATTTGTATGTATTAGAGGAAAGTTTAGTGTCTCCGTAAAGATATTTTTTATGTAACTCAGTTTTAGTGTGTTTTTCAACTTTTAGATATAAAGCAAAATGTAAAATTTTTAGTAAAATAATTCTGACCTACCTTATTCGAACCAGTAACCTAAGTATGATCTGATTCAACTACAGTCCTTTGCTCTACCAACTGAGTTAAGGTTGGATTTATTTCATACTTTATGCATGTGTATATACTATAAACAAAAGTTTTCATTGTTTTTGAAAGTATGATTGTTTTCTTACGTTAAGAGGGATGTGACAATTAAAACCGCGCAATATAGTATAAAACGTTCGCCAAATCTTTTGAAGCAATCTTTTAAATAAACACAAAAATAAATATTTTTAAAAAGAAGGAACAATTAGTAATGGGAGGATTATCATCTAGTTTCAATCGATGCCCGATAAGCATTATTATACTTTTAAAATCCTACATTTATGGAATATGCGTACGAGAATAATGTGCATTATATTATCCTTAATCCAAATTATGGAGGCTAACAAAGAACCACGAGTTCAAGTGAATTCCATTAAGCTTTCTTAACTAGATTCAGAACACTAGAAACACAAGACATTTATCCACCTTCTTTTTAATAATTATCTAGATAAGTATGATATTTCTTTATCTTGTAAAGTCATAAAAATAATGCTTTTCAAGTTTCTATGAGATTGTAGAGTTGTTACTATCTATATCTAAAAACTTTTTTCGAAGGCGAAACATAAATGTTTTTATGCATATAGTCTAAAAATTAGTTATTTTCAGTGAAAATGGGGGGGACCAAAAAAGTTTTACTACCATCCACGAAACATTGACCACTTATAAGCACATGTGTTGATTCTTCTAATAATTTGATATTTACATAGTACTTATTTGTTAGTCAACTTTCTAGAGGATTAATCACTTAACCCATAACTCTAAGAACTTATTTGATTGCTTCTATTTTCACTAAAGTTAAAGATGAAGATATCAAAATTTTGTATGTATCATAGGATATTTTAGTGATAGCGTAAAAGTATTTTTTATGTGAGTCAGTTGAATTTGGTTTTCGACGTTTAGGTATACAGCAAAATGTATGTTTTGAATAAAATTATTTTCGACCTACCGGATTCGAACCAGTGACCTAAGGATGATCTGATTCAACTACAGTTCTACACTCTACCAAGTGGGCTAATGTCGGGGTTATTCCATACTTTATGGATGTGTATATACTATTAACAACAGTTTTCATTGCTTTTGAAAGTATTACTGTTTTCTTACGCTAAGAGGGCTGTGGCAATTAAAAACAGGGCACTATAGTATCAGACGTGAGGCAAATATTTTCAAACAATCTTTTAAATAAACACAAAATAAATGTTGAAAACAAGAAAGAACAACAAGTAATGGGGAAACTACGGTTTAATTTTAACCGATGCCCGATAAGCATTTATACAAATAAAATCCTACATTCATAGAATTTGCATACGAGAATAATTTACATTATATTATCCTCAACCAAATAGTTGAGCTTTACGAAAAAACCACGAGTTCAAGCGAGTTCCATTAACATTTCTTAACTAAATTCACAGTATTAGAAACACAAGACATTTATCCACTTTCTTTTTAATAATTACCTATATAAGTATGATATTGCTAGGTCTTGTAAAGTCATAAAAATAATGATTTTCAAGTTTTATGAGATTGTAAAGTTGTTAATATCTATATCTAGACTCTTTCAGGAAGGCAAAACATAAATTTTTTATGCATATATTTAAAAAACTAGTCACTTCCAATGAAAATTGGGGGAACAAAAAATTTCTAACCTACTGAATTCAAACCAGTGACCTAATAGTTATCTCCTTCAACTACAGTCCTCCATTCTACCAACTGAGCTAAGATCGGATTTGAAATATAACATTTCATGCATGTAGAAAACTAAGGTACTACCCCTTTTATGTACTTTAATATATATATAGGGTACTATTCACAACAAAAAATTAGTATATCAAGAGTACTATACAAAAGCTTATTTAATAATTTAAATTATATTTTTGTTATGACTGCTTTATTAAAGTTACTAAATTTTTCATTAACATGCAGTAAAAAAAAGTACTAGATCTTACATTTTAGAGCTTTCCCAAAATATTTTGTCCAAACGTGAATGGAAGGATTAGAACATCCGCGGGAAAATCCCACATGATTTCTAGTCATGCCCGATAACCACTCCGGCAGATCCACCTTTCGTTGTATGATACAAGATTTTGATATAGAATAAGTTATATACTATTGTCCATCGATATTGTATGTAGGGGGTCTAGCAAAGATTTGTTACAATTTACCCACTATATGCAGATGAAAAGAACCAGAAATCTATTTTCTTAAATGTATTAGGGAGTTTATATTTCCATTTATAAATATCCAATGATTCTTAATTTTGTCCTAGGTACTGAATTTGTATATACTACTAAACTCACTTATACATATAGATAGAAATAATTTGGAGGATGGGCAATACTGGTTTATATTATTAAAAAATCAAGATATAAAGTTCATGCAAGGAAATGGTATTGGAATTTCACTACCATCCACGAAACCTCGACCACTTGTAGGCACATGCATTGATTTTTCAAATAATATGATATTTGTTAAATGGATAGTGATTATCCATTTGCTTTTGTCTTTATACATTAGCATATTAAAGGATAATGTTTATCCATAAGTTTTAGATAATGCTTATCCATATGTTTTGGATAATGTTTATCTATATGTTTTGTCTTTATAGATTAGCTTACTTTACTCTGAAGTAAGGTTTTTCTTATAAATAAGTAACTTCATTCTTTGTAAAATCATAAGTTCAGAAGAAGAAAGAAATGAAGTTCTTATGTTCATCTTTCTCTCTTTCGCTTCTCAACCGTGCTGTTCTGGTGCTTGAGAAGAACTTTGAGAGAAAGGCCTTCTTACACTCGGCCCATGATGTGATGGTGCCTTGTGGGAGGGTCTTCTCCCAATGTCTGGCTTTGTCTCCGAGTGAAAAGGGGAAGAGACGCAGCTTGAAAGCATCTTCGGATATGCCATTGATCTTTATCATCCCACATACTTGCTCGAAGTTGTCTAGGTGCTCCAAGGGGTCTTCCATTGCTAAGCCGTGGAACTTGATGTTTTGCACCATTGAGATGAAACCTGGCTTGATCTCGAAGTTATTGTTTTGCACAGGAGGAGGAGTGATCCCAAACCTATTGTGATGAGTATTGGGAGCATCTCGGGCCCCTATGATCCTTGGGGGTCTAGCTGCGTGTTGGGGGTTTCCATTGCCCCTTCCTGCTGCCCCGTGAGCTGGAGGAGGTCCTTCTGGATGCTCGTGTTCAGCCATAGCTTCAAAGTCAACCAAACCGTGCTGAACAATCTCCTCAAAGGCTCTTGTTTGTTCTCTAACTCTCCTTTGCCGTGAGTGACCAAGTTGATGAATGTTGTCTAAGGGTTGTAGTAGATTGTTGTCTCCCCCTTGAATGAAGATTCATGTACCTGAAAACACACGTTTGAGAGTAGATGTATTAGTAACTTGAAAAAGGTAAAGACTTAGTCTTTGCTAAGTCCCAAATCTCTATGTTCTCTAAAAAGTCATAGGACGGCAACGGCGCCATTTGATAGCTACTTCTTTGGAGCAAGGATTAGATTGCAGTGAGGTTATCAAACTCAAATGAAAGACATTTTGTAGTACAACAAGCAAGAGAGAGTCAATCCATGCCTAGGATGATAGAGAATGCACCGAGAATACAAGGACTAATGCAAATCTAAGCAAAATGAGATGGTTTATGAGAAAATCTCTAAAAACTAGATGCAGCAACTTAAACAGAATGCAACCTATTTTAAAAATACTACAAATGAAGAAACTACTACGAGAAACAAACAGAATAATTAAAGGAGAAAGCTTCAAATTATTAAAATTCGACTAGTGGATCGACCATGAGATCGACCACTAGATCGAGCAGTAACAATCGATCTCGTTTAAAAATGCAAGAACAGTAAAACTATTGACCAGGATGCTATCAGAGATCAAGCGAAAGACGAGATAAGATGTAAAGATACTAAAAGAAAGGGCCTAGGGTTGAGATTCATGGTCAGGGGTGTCAAAGGTTCGACCTTGGTTTAAAACTTTAAATCGACTCACTTGGTGAGGATCTCTAAGCCTTTAAAACTAAGCAAGATCTATCTGTGGCTTTCGGTATAGATCACTCCTTCATCCTCTCCTCCAAACCCATGGCTTTTGGTGGAAAGAGAGGTCGAAGGGCAAGGAAAACAGATGGCTTAACTAATCCCCCAAACTTCCATGGCTTTTCGGAAGGGGTAACTAGTCTCCAAGGTGTGATCTTCCGAGGCTTCTGAATCCTGTCAAGGTAAGGAACCTCTCGGATCATGAAGCTCTTGGCGTGAGAGTCTTCAAGCATTGAGATCTCAATACCTTAGAAGAGATAGCCATTGAAAACGTTTAGGAAAAACCCCAAGATCGAAACCCCCTATATCCTCTCTACCTCGAACCCAAATAAACTACTCGCTACACATAGAGTAAATCAGGCAAAGCATATGAAACGAGACAATGAACATGAAAAGAAAACTAGATTGAACGGAAATGATTCGATTACAAAGCTTAAGAAAAACGCGAGTTCAACAATGGTGTTCTTCACGAAAACGAGAGAAAACATTAGGGAAAAGATATGGATCTAAAATTGTTGTTGGAAAAGGACGTCGCCGTCTTCCCAAAATGCTCAAACAAGCTGATGGTCCCCCCCTCGCTAGCGGCCAAAAACGGTTGAAAGGACAGAGATCGACTCCAAGATCGAGTGGTTCTCTCGATCATATCCGGACATCGTGTCTTTGGCTGGATCTGGGTCTCGATCATCATCGGCGAATCGAGTGTTGCATCCGATCTCGGTATTGATCTTCGGCTGGATCGAGTGGTGTACTCGATCTGACTCTCGCTCTGCATAGCGTCATTTACGTCCGTACCGTTTGATCGATTGCTTCACTCGATCCTTGTCTCGATCATTCTCCTTGAATCGCCTGGTTGGCTCGATCTTCTGGTCGATCAACTCCTAGATCGACCGGCCATGCTCGATCTGCTCCTCGATCTCTGATCCTTAGCATATATCCGAGCTCCCACGAACTGCTACATCAGCCTCAACATGTCCATGAACCTCCACGACTCCAAAGCAGCCAGAAACAACCTGAATGTGATGCAAAATGCAAGGAAAATGCATATGCTGATGCAAGAATGCTCTAGGACCCTAAGTGATGCAATCTAACCTAAAACGTGATACAAATGCATGAAAAGCTAACTAATGAGTATGCAAAATGTATGCAATATGCAATAACATCATCGTTCAGATCCGTTCACGATTGAACTTGAGGTGGGGACAACTCCATTGTCCAAAGCACCATACCAGAGGCGCCAACTGAGATGGCAGAACTTAAGAAGCAGCTAACAGAATTGCTGGACAAGGGATTTATTAGACCGAGCAGTTCGCCATGAGGTGCGCCAGTGTTGTTCGTGACGAAGAAGGATGGAACATTCAGGCTTTGCATTGATTACCACGGATTGAACCGGGTGACTGTGAAGAACAAATATGCACTTCCCAGGATAGACGAGTTGTTGGACCAACTCAGGAGAGCTACTTGGTTCTCTAATATCGATTTGGCATCAGGGTACCATCAAATACCCATAGAGGAGACAGACGTGTGTAAGACTACCTTTCAGACAAGGTATGGTCATTACGTGTTTGTGGTCATGCCGTTTGCTTTGACGAATGCGCCAGCTCCATTCATGAAGTTGATGAATGGCATGTTCAGGGAGTACCTAGATGAGTTTGTGATCATTTTCATAGATGATATTCAAGTATACTCAAAGGGTGAGAAAGAACATAGAGGTCATTTGAATACTGTTCTGGAGAAGTTGCGAGAACAGAAGTTATATGCAAAGCTCAGTAAGTGTAGCTTTTGGCAATGGCAAATAGGGTTCTTGGGTCACATTGTTTTGGATAAGAGAGTGTCCGTGGACCCAGAGAGATTCAGGCCATAGCAGATTGGCCTAGACTAGAGAACGCTACAGAGATAAGGAGTTTTCTGGGGCTAGTTTGATATTACAGGCGGTTTGTTAATGGCTTTGCAAGCATGGCTCAGCCAATGACATAGCTAACTGGGAAAGACATGGAGTATGTCTGGACGGATGAGTGTGATGAGTGCTTTTTGAAGCTAAAGGAGTTACCCACTAGTGCACCAGTATTGGCGTTACCAGAACCGGGTGAGCCGTACGTGGTATACACGGATGCATCACGGAAAGTACTAGGGTGTGTCCTGATGCAGAATGGTAAGGTGATAGCTTATGCTTCGCGGCAGCTACGGAAGCATGAAGGAAACTACCCTACGCTTGATTTAGAGATGGAGGTTGTGGTATTTGCACTTAAGATATGGAGGTATTACTTGTATGGAGAAAAGGTGCAGATATACACAGACCATAAGAGTTTAAAGTATATCTTTACTCAACCACATTTGAACTTGAGACAGCGTAGATGGATGGAGTAGGTAGCGGACTATGATTTGGAAATGGCATACCATCCAGGAAAGACCAACTTGGTGGCGGATGCATTGAATAGAAGGAGAGCTAGCGTATCATCAGAACGGGACGTTGGAAGCATTGTGAACATGCTGAGGACATTGCAGTTAAATGCAATAACAGAAGGGGTTGAACCGTTGGGTTTGTTTAAGTTTAATGGTAATGAAATGAAGTTGTTTTGAATCTTCTGTGTATTGATGAATGAAAAGAAAAAGTTTTAAAATTTGGTTAAGTATAGAACGGAACTGTTAGGACGTAGTGAAAGCAAGGCTGCGGTTTAGTTAGTCGGGTCGGGCTTCCACATAAACCCTTGCATTTGAACCCACATTTTGATGAGCTCATTTTCTCTCATGGCCTTCACCCTTAGCCAAATGATTCCACTTGATTTGTTTAAACATGATTAATTGGTCACATAGTTTAATTGAATGTTCAAGAGTTGATAGATTTTAGCATTTGACTAAGTTGAGCTAGAGACCATTTTAAAACTGGATAGGCATGCCTAGGTTCATTAAAGTATAACTAATTATGTTTTGAATCTTACAATTAGGCACTTGGACATTGATTTCACTTCTTTACCTTAGCATTTTTGGATTTGACTGCCCACCCTCAAACCTCACTCCCTTCTTGTGTTAGTTTCTTTGCTTGAGGACAAGCAAAATACAAGTCTGGGGGTGTTGATATCTCCATTATTTATACCATCTTAACATGCATTCATCACTAGTTTTGGTCCTATAACATGCATATTTTGCTTCTTCTTGTCCCATTTGCATACATTTAGGAGTTAGTGTAGTTTTAGGTGTTGCATTGCATTTTGTTTGCATTTGGAATTTTATTTAGGTACAAGAAGGTGTTTGGAGACCAAGTGGTACAATGGATGTGAGCTAGGAGTGGAGCAAGGAGAAGGACAAGCTCAGATGGAATAATATCGAGGTGGTTTGGCCTATATGACATATATCAAACTGGATATCGAGGACTTCATTTCGATACAGAAGAAGTAAGAGCGTATAGAGGAGCATATCAACCAGGAAGACCTCGATACACCATGATGGGCTTGTACCGGGCAGTGTATCGGACATCAAAGCCGATACACCAGAGACATGACGATATCGAAGAGCATATAGACTTGGTTTTGCTTCATATGCCTTATGAAAAGGACGATTGTATCGATGTCTACACCGACAAGGATCAAACAGATACACCCATGAAGCCCGATGTATCGATTAACGTATCGACCAAGACCATGTCGATACACCCTCAAGGAGAGCCAATATCGATGTGCGTATCGACTGAAGATGCTGATATGGTCCAGCCGAGTCAGCTTAAAAACGTTTTTCTCTTAGCTTATTAGGGGATTCTAAGCCTCCCTATAAATACTAATGTCCTAAAATGTTTAGGCAACTCTTATCTTATTAATTTCTCTGCTGTTTTTAGCTAAAAACCTTTTCTTTTTGATTTTTTATTTGTAAGACTCTTGTTTGATTTAGTGAATTTGTGTGTTTCTCTTTACCTATTCTTGTCCAATATGTTTCCTAATCATGCTTAGCCATTATTTCTCTTTGGAATCTGTGGTTTTGATCATGACTCGTGAGTAGTCCTATTTAGGGTTTAAGATGGGAGAGATTAGAGGGGTTTTAAGATTAAATTAGTGATTAAATTAGTGATTCTTATGCTTAATATGGTTGTCTTTTCTCTATTAGATGTGCTTAACACTAGATTTTTCTTGGCTAGGCTTGTTTAGTATCCTGGCTTTCTCTTATGCCTGATAAGTGTTTGATGAAATGCTGCAATGAGTCTTTTAAAATATTTGTTTATCTTAGCCTAAGAGATTAGATGTCTAAGAAACACTTTAGCTTTATAGGATTGGATTTCTGTATGAATGCTTGCTAATCATCTGTTCAGTAATGGAAGTTTTCTTGAATATGTTTTTAGCAAAGTAATTAGTGCCAAGGAATTGGGCTGGTTATAGCTGTTAATCCTATGCTTAGAAGATAGCATTGTTTGAATGGTTTTGAAGCATCACTAGTTTGGTTCTAGTCCCCTCTTAGTCAATCACCCCCATCTTAGAGCCTTGCTTTAATCTATCTCTCTCTTATTTTAAAATTGCATTTCTTAGTCTTGATTAGTTTAATCATTGGAGTTTGATCACACTTGTTATCTTGATTTGGCTTAATTTGAGTGAACTATTGTATTCTTAGTGTTTCATTTGCCCAATTTGGATTGATACCTTACATACTGCAATGACATGAGTATGTTAAGATTTGATTAGTGGTCACAATCCTGCTATCCTTTCAGTCTCAGCGTCCTGCATAGAAGTTGAAGAGGATCGAGTTGGATTTCCAATAAAGTTAGAATCAGGTAATTCCGGTCAGTGGTCAAAGAGATACAACGATTCTAGCAACACGGTCTGCACCCAAGAATCTATATCGACGATATGCACCGACCAAAACCACTCCTGTCCTTGCTCAGTACAAACTTATCTGAGACAAAAGTTGACTTTTTGTAGACCACTTATTTTCATTGACCAAGGCGTTTTGGGGCTTTTCTTATAAATAGCCTAGACCTAAAAACATTTCTCTTTATCTTTTCATTTTCCCCCAAAGCTTGTGCTTTGGTTTCTTCATAGATCTTAGAACAAATCCTTTTGGGGTAAGATATTGGATCATTGTATATACTTTTTATTTATGTCTTTCATTTTTTAATCTTAAGTCTTTCATCATTTAGTCATGCTTTCCATTTTTATTGCTTTAAGTAATTTTGAATTTCTGTCTTGCTTTTTAGAGATTCTTGGTTTTTTAAGATCAAAAATGGTTCCTTTGATGTTCATGGCTGTTTAGTCTGTTAGATCTATGATTAACTCTTCTTAAGTGATTATGCTTAATGCTTAGTACCTCTTACTAGAAAAGCTAGATCCTAGGCTTTTTGGTACTGCACTTAGGGTGTTTCCTAGAATGCTTGAAAAAAGTTTTGGTTGGTGCAATGTCTTTCTTATTTTTTGCTTAAGACTTAGTATAACAATGAAGGGAAGTTGTGTTTGGATTCTGATCATGCATCAAAAGTGTGAATTAGTGTCTGGACCATTGCTTAGGAGATGAGTAAGCTTAGGACATCTAAGATGCTTATTAGGCTTTAAGGACTTTGTACTTTATGCTTATTAGTTGCATTTCCACCATCAAAAGTGGGTTAGGAGTGTAATTATTAAAGGGATTTTTACCAAGAGATTGGGTTAGTCTTTATTAGTAGTCTTTCTTAGAGTTTAGTGCATTGATCATTGCTTGAAAGTCTTGTTCTAGATTTGCTTAACTTTGCTATTCACTAGTCTTGAAACTTTCTTTAAGTGTTTTGCTTTAATATATTTCTCTGTTTTTGCTCTATTTTTTCCTTGCTATTCATTTGCTACTTTTAGCTTTACATTTCGTCCATCTTCACCTAAGTTGCTATTTTTGTCTTTGTTTGCTAGTCTTGAGATTAGGGTGAAACATGATCTTAGGCATTTGCTGCATCACAAGTGTTTGAATAAATGCCTTAGGGTGACTTATTGATTATTCATTATTCATTGGTTATCCTTAATGCTTTAGTAACTTATCTAGGGTGAAATAGATTATAGGCATTTGCTGCATCAAAAATGTTTGAATGCTTGAAAGAACCCTGTTGAAGGAATATAGTTTTAGCCTATTGACACTAGTGCCTAGCTCACTATTTGGTCACTAAAGTTTTGAGTTCTAATGCTGGCTTTTCCTAAATACACCACCAAAAGTGGGTTTAAAATGTGATTAGCTTATACATCTTCTCTATAGGCGTGAATTGATTGCTATTGTGACTTGACCTTGAATTCGCCTTGTTGCCTGGATTGATCATCTTGAATGTGGAAATGAATCAACCCTCATTACCATTGCCTTAGTCTTTAGTCTATCTTATTTTTGTTTGTTGTCTTGCCTTCACCTTTCACTTTATATTCCAAGAAAACTTGTGTCCAGGAACAATTTATGAGATGCTTGCAGAGGTATTTGTTGTAGTCATGGATGAACTCCATTTCACGTGTTTGTCCATTAAGAGATGAGTAGCATTAATGTAATCTGATGGGCTAGCCGTCCAGATCCTTGAATAAACTAACAAAATGGCCAATCGACCCCTCAAGAGGACAGGAAATGAGTTCAAGTGTTCAAGTATGAGTACACTTTCATCAGGTGGTGGCTTCACATATGGCTCATCTTGAATGTATTCATCAAATATGGCATCTTCTTCTTGTGGCCAATCTTTATAATCCATGGCCATCACCTGTAAAAAAAAAAAAAAAAAATACTAAAAGAAAAAGTTAGCGAAAGTTAGTGTCTTAGACTAAACTTCAAACCGAGATTTGTAGGTAACACAATTGGACCCCAGCAACGGCGCCAAAAACTTGATACACTCAGGTTTTACCCAAATAAAAGACTGCAAGTGCACATACAATCACAGTAATATAGATGGGATCGAATCCACAGAGACCAAGGTTACACTATGATTCTTAATGAATAAAGTGAAGCTAAGACAAGAATATGGGTAGTTGGATGGTTGTAAAACGAAAATAGCTAATAAACTTGCTAAAATATCAATTAAAACAGCCGTCAGGTCAAGGGCAATTGCAGGAATTAGAGATCATGAACTAGACAATTATTCAGGGAACAAATAAGCACAGTTTTGAACTCAAACATAAATGTATACCTAATCCATTGTCGTGGTAGCAGAGACTTTTTCTAGCAACCTAAGTATCTAAAATTTTGTTTGAACTTAAAATTCTAAACAAACATTAATGAACAGGTTCGATTTGTTCACAGCTTGCCTTAACATCAGCTTTTGTTGGCTAGGGACAATCTGCTAACCTATGTTCTATCAAGCAATCTAAAACACTTTCATGGATAGATTAAACCCTATATCAGAGACTAAGTGATCAATTCAGTCTAAGCAGTGGGCGTAGCAACAGATGAAGACAACAGATGAATAAATCCCTATCTATGTCCAGTTCAATGATTCATAATTCCTTTGGAACCCTAAACATAACTAATGGATTACTCAGACATGGAAGAAGAAGAACAGCAGAAAGATGAAGAGAAATTCATAATAAATAAAATAAAAATTAACTGGTGTTGAGAAATCTTCTCCGAGATGCAGAGTAGAAAGATTGTGTCCCAAAAATTGTAAAAACCTCAAAGTCTGAATAGAAAAATAAGAGGTGCCTCGAACAATGGCCAAAAATAAGTATATATAGGTCATAGGTCGGTTTAGGTCGAATCCCTTCCAAAACCGAGTCAAAATAGGAAAGCTCTGAATTTTCTTTTTCTGCATTAATAAACCGGTCGGTTTAGACAGTTTTCACTAAAGCTAGCATAACTTTAGATCGGACCGTTGAATCGCCTTAAAACCACTTCCAAATGAACGATAGCTCAAAGATCTAGCTTGTGTCCTAAAATAAGCATGATCCATCAGTGGGAAGTGCCTCAAAGATTTCCAAACGTCACGCGTTTCTGCATAGTTCTGCATCTCCATATGCGTGTTTGCTGATATTACCATATATGCAGTATATTTTGCATGCATTTAGAGTAGTATTTTAGCAATCATCTTGCATTATAGGCTAGATTGTTCCATTTGTTGCATTTTAGGTTCTAGGTCCCCTTGCATTCGCATTTTGCATATTTCTTGCATATATGCATCATTATCAGGTTGTTTGGAGCACTATGGAGTTGTGGAGGCTATGTGGACGTGAGGAGGTTCAAAGTGGAGCTCGTGGACACTTGGAGAACTTAGCTGGGTATGCAAAGTACCCGAGATCGAGTAGCGGATCGAGCAAGGCAGGTCGATCAAGATGAGATCGACCAGAAGATCGAGTGCACCAAGTCGATTCAAGAGGAAGGATCGAGACCGAGATCGAGAGAGAAGATCGATCTGGAGTACGGACGTAAATGACGCCATGCAGAACGAGAGCCAGATCGAGACCAAGACTCGATCATCCAAAGATCGAGATGTAGATCGAGGAAGATACTCGATCCCTCCAACCAGATCGACCAGAAGATCGAGCGTAGCAAGGCGATTCCTGAAGATGGTCGAGCACATTAGTCGATCCCAGACGAGCCTTATCCGTCCAGCTGTCCTTGGCGGCTAGCTAAGGGGGGACCAGCTAATGGTTTAGCCTTTTTTGGCAAAAGCAGCCATCACCTTTATCTTTTCTTCATTCTGTCTTTTCCTTTATCTCTCTAAGTTAGGGGATTCACCATGGTAGAACAGCATAAGCTTTTTCGTTTTTGAACCTTTGAATCATTTAATATCAAGCAAGTTTTTCTTTAATCTATCGTTAATCATGCTTAGCTTATTGTTATTGCTTTTGATTCGATCTTAAACATGTGTAGTGAGTAGTTGTTTCGGGTTTTGGGGTTGAGCGAAATGGTTGAAAGGGTTCAAAGCTTTGTGTTTTCTTGTTCTTCATACCTTCTCTTCTAGGATCTTGGGATATTAAAGCATAGAGAGCCTTGGAAAAGGTCTCTATGAACCAAAGGCTGTTTTACCTTGACAGGATTCAGATGTCCTGGAAAACCAGATCCTATAGGCTAATTTTTCCTTTCCCACATGCCATGGTTGTAAAGGGGATTAGTTAGGTCATTGTTTGAATTGTGTCTTTCTTGCTCTTTGATCTCTTTTTCCACCAAACGCCATGGGTTTGGAGAAGAGATTGAGGAAGTGAACCATACCACACGCCATGGATGCTTCTTTTTTTGTTTTCAAGGCTTAGAGAAACCTCTTAAAAGAGTAGATCTATATGTTTTCAAACCAAAGCTTGAATCTTTGATACCCTTCAATATGACCCTCAACCCTAAACCCTCCCTTTTAGTGTTTTCAACCTCTGTTCATCATACGCTTGTCATTTAGCTTGTATCCTGTTCGTTAGAAGTCTTTCGCTTGAAGTTGTTTGTTTGATCGATCCATTCTGCTCGATCATGTAGTCGATTCACTGGTCGATTTTTAGTTTTTAGTAGTCTTGCATTTTTCATCTTTTGCTTGTTCCTCGTGGTAGTTAACCCTCTTCCAGAGATTTAAAAATTATTTTGCATTGCATTAGACTGTTGCATTTAGTTTTGTCAGATTTTACCAATCATTTATCATATTTGTTTAGATTCACTAGATCCTTGCATTCACATTGCTCTTCCTGCTCCCTAGGATTGGATTGATACTTCTTGCTTTACTACAACTGTGTATTGCTGGAGTTTTGATAACCTCCTTGCTTGCACACTGAATAACCCTGTTATCAAATGGCGCCGTTGCCATCTTAGGGTTGCTAGGAAGCATTAAGATTTGGGGTTTAGTAAAGACTAAGCCTTTACTTTAAGTTTGGTTACTAATCTCTTTCTCTTCACACTTGTGTCTATCAGGTACATGAATTTGCGTTCTAGGGGTGACAACAACTTACTTACACCCCTGGACAATATTCCCCAACTCAGACATTCAAGAATAAGAAGAGCAAGAGAGCAAGCTTGAGCCTTTGAGGAGATTGTTCAAGCTGGTACAGTAAACTTTGCAACAATGGCTGAGCAGGAACATCCTGAAGGACCTCCACCAGCTCACGGTGGTGTAGGAAGGGGCAATGGAAACCTCATCCACGCAGCTAGACCCCCACAGATCGTAGGCGCTGGAGATGCCCCTAATACGCATCACAATCGCTTTGGGATCACTCCTCCTCCAGTCCAGAATAACAATTTTGAGATAAAGCCTGGATTCATCTCAATGGTTCAGAATAGCAAATTCCACGGGCTCGCTATGGAAGACCACTTAGAGGACCTTGATAACTTTGAACAGGTGTGTGGGATGATCAAGATCAATGGGATCTCGGAAGATGCCTTCAAGCTATGGCTCTTCCCATTTTCTCTCGGTGACAAGGCTAGGCATTGGGAGAAGACACTTCCACAAGGCACCATCACGTCTTGGGCTGAATGTAAGAAAGCTTTTCTCTCAAAGTTTTTCTCAAGCACCAGGACAGCTCGGTTGAGAAGTGAGATCAGTGGCTTCACTCAAAGGCAGAACGAGACATTCAATGAAGCTATGGAGAGGTTCAAAGACTATACCATTCAGTGTCCTCACCACGGCTTCAGTGAAGAGACTCTCCTAAGGACAATATACCGAGGAGCATTACCCAAGATCAGAATGTTGCTTGATACGGCAAGTAAGGACAATTTCGATGGTCAAGAAGTTGAAGAAGGTATGGACCTAATAGAGAACTTGGCATTGAGTGATGGGAATTATTCAGAGGACTATGACCGAGCACCAAGAGGAGCTGATCTAGAGTCTCACAAGAAAGAGCTTAAATCCCTCCATGAGAAGATAGACAAGCTAGTGCTTGCAAATCAGAAGCAAGTTCACTTCATAGGAGAAGCTGAAGATGTCTCTCAGGAGCTAGAGTTGAGTCAAGAAGAAGCTAACTGGATTCCTGGTCAGAACTACAACAAGAATCAGGGTTATTCACAAGGCTACCAGGCGAACAACAATCTCTCTTACAGGAGCACGAATGTAGAGAACCATAATGATCATGTGTACCCCCCTCAGCAAGCAAAGCCCTTTGTACCTTCTAACAAGGGTTTTCAACCGAATAGTGGCTTTCAAGGGCAGAGGCAAGGGAACTTTCAAGGTGAGCAGCAACAGCAAGGCAACAAAGGTTACACTCCAACGCCATTACCTTGAGGAGTGGTAGAGAGCTTCCTCCGCGTGTTGCTCCTATAAACAATGTGGACATTGTAGTCCAAGAGGGGAAGGGTAAGCTTTCAGCTGATGAGGAGATCAACTTTGATACTGTGTGGATTGAGAGACCAAGAAAGGGTAAAGAGGTAGCCGCAGAGAAGAAATTGGAGCAAGCTACTAAAGAGAAAGATGTTTATGTGCCTCCACCATATGTACCTAAGCTTCCTTTTCCTAGCCGCTTCAAGAAACAGCTGATAGAGAAGCATAGACTCTTGTTTGAGAAGCATCTAAAGGACGTTGAGATCAAGTTGCCTCTTGTGAATTGCCTAGCTATGATGCCGAAGTGCGCTAAGTTCTTCAAAGAAACCCTTACAAAGAAGAACAAGGAAGGTAAAGAAGTGTTGGTGCTTAGTGAAGAGTGTAGTTCCATTATTCACAGAGAAATAGTGCCTAAGAAGCTAGGAGATCCAGGATCCTTCACCATTCCTTGTGCTTTGGGTCCATTGAGGTTTGAGAGCTGCTTATGCAATTTGGGAGCAAGTATCAATCTCATGCCCTATTCTATAGCAAGGAAGCTCGGTTTTACACGGTTCAAAGAGTGTAGGATCTCCCTTGTGTTAGCTGACAGAAACGTGAGACATCCAGTGGGTATGCTAGAAGATCTTCCAGTGAGAATAAGCGATGTCAATGTACCAACCGACTTTCTTGTGCTTGAGATGGATGAAGAACCTAAGGATCCGCTTATACTTGGTAGACCATTCCTTGCGACCGCCGGAGCAATCATTGACGACAAGAATGGGAAGATAGCTCTACACCTTGGAAAAGACATTAAGCTGGATTTTGATATCAACGAGGTCCTGAAGAATCCGACCATTGAAGGACAAGCATTCTACATAGAGACGTTGGAAGCTTTAGCGGATTAACTGCTAGAAGAGCTGGCTCAAGAAGATCATTTGAGGCTGGCATTGACTAAGGAGCCAGGGATGTTTGGTTTTCTGAGTAAGAAGACTCAAGAGTACGTTAATCTCCTCGACTCTAGGAAAGTTGTCAAAGAAGATGATGGCGGATGCCCAGAGATCGATCAGGAAATCGAGAATATCACTCGATCCAGAACAGCAATCAACAAGAAGATCGAGGAGGCTGGTTGATCCAGAGAAGAGAACGATGGGAAGATCGAGAGAAGCCAATCGATCAGTTCAGAGAACGAGTCAGGGACTCGATCTCCTACTCGATCCACATCAAATCGAGTAGGTGAATCATGTGAAGTTGCTCGATCCGGACCAGAACGAGTGCAAGATCGACTGGATGACTCGATCTCGGAGGAGACAACGGTTCAAGAAAGCAGTCTTTTGGGTCATGACTCGGGTTCTAAGGAGGCTACTAGTCACGAGGAGGACTGGAGCAAGCTGCTAGCCCCAAAGGTGGACCTAAAGGAGCACCCAAAAGGGCTAAGGTATGCTATCTTAGGGCTTAATGATACCTACCCCTTGATTGTGAATGAGAACTTAAGTGATGATGAGTTGCACTCGCTCCTAAATGAGCTGAGAAAGTATAGGAAGGCCATTGGGTACTCTCTAAGTGACATCAAGGGCCTTTCAACAATGCTTTGCACTCATAGGATTCACTTAGATAATGAGAACTCTTCTTCTATTGAACACCAAAGGCGCTTAAATCCGAACTTGAAAGAAGTAGTCAAGAAAGAGATTCTTAAGTTGTTAGAGGCTGACGTGATCTATCACATAAGTGACAGCACGTGGGTACCTCCGGTCCACGTGGTGCCTAAGAAGGGAGGGATCACGGTCATTAGAAATGAACAAGATGAATTGATACCTACTAGGACTATAACTGGTCACTGTATGTGTATAGACTATAGGAAGCTCAATTCTGCTAGTAGAATGGATCATTTTCCTCTTCTTTTTATTGATCAAATGTTAGAGAGTCTTGCTAATCATCCTTACTATTGCTTTCTTGGTGGTTATAGTGGATTCTTTCAAATACCAATCCATCCTAACGATCAAGAGAAGATGACTTTTACATGCCCCTACGGTACCTTCGCATATCGAAGGATGCCATTCGGGTTGTGTAACGCACCGGCTACGTTTCAGCGGTGTATGATGTCGATCATTTCTGATCTTATAGAGGAGATGGTAGAAGTATTTATGGACGATTTATCTGTATATGGTGCATCTTTTTCTGCTTGTTTGTTGAATCTTTGCAAGTTACTTAAGCGTTGTGAAGAGGCAAACCTTGTGCTTAACTGGGAGAAGTTCCACTTCATGGTGAAGGAAGGGATCGTGCATAGAGGTTGATAAAGCCAAGGTTAAGGTCATGATGAGTCCTTAGCCGCTGGTTAATTTCAAGGGTATAAGGAGTTTCCTAGGTCACGCGGGCTTCTTCAGGAGATTCATAAAGGATTTCTTCAAGATAGCAAGGCCCATCACACAGTTGTTATGCAAAGAAGCTGAGTTTGTGTTTGATGAGGATTGTCTTCATGCTTTCAAGACTATCAAGGAAGCTCTTGTATATGCGCCAATAGTACAAGCACCGGACTGGACCCTACCATTCGAGATCATGTGTGATGCGAGTGACTATGCCATATGAGCTGTTCTTGGTCAGAGGAAAGACAAGCGGTTGTATGTTATCTACTATGCCAGCCGTACCTTGGATGACACGCAAGTGAAGTATGCTACAACCGAGAAGGAGTTGCTAGCGGTTGTGTTTGCCTCTGAGAAGTTCAGATCATACCTCGTAGGCTCTAAGGTTGTTGTCTATACAGATCATGCAGCTTTGAGATACATCTATTCCAACAAAGACATTAAACCGAGGCTCTTAAGGTGGATTCTCCTTCTACAAGAGTTTGATATGGAGATAAAGACAAAAAGGGGATAGAGAATGGTGCTGCTGATCACCTCTCAAGGATGAGAGTCAATGAAGCTTTGCCATTAGATGATTCACTTCCTGAAGAGCAGCTCATGATGATCACCACGGCGGTATGTGAGAAGCTTGAAGACAAGTTTGAAGAAGTTTTGAGTTTCAAGGAAGAAGACTTACCTTGGTATGCTGATTTAGTGAACTTCTTGGCTTGTGGAGAAGAGCCGTCTCATCTAGATCATTACCACAAGAAGAAGTTTATGAGAGATGTCTCCCACTACTTTTGGGACGAGCCATACTTGTACAAAAGAGGCGTGGACAGCTTGTATAGAAGGTGTGTAACAAGGGAAGAAGCTAAGGACATACTTCTACATTGTCATGGCTCTTCATATGGTGGTCATTTTGCTTCCTTCAAGACTGCTACAAAGGTGGTACAAGCGGGTCTCTGGTGGCCATCTATCTTCATGGACGCTCACGAGTGTGTCAAAAGTAGTGAAGCTTGTCAACGGGCAGGGAACATCACCAAGAGAAACGAGATGCGTCAGGTTCCTATCTTTGAGGTTGATGTCTTTGACGCTTGGGGGATAGATTTCATGGGACCGTTCCCATCTTCTTATGGCAGCAAGTTCATCTTAGTGGCAGTTGATTATGTATCTACGTGGGTTGAGGCTATAGCTTCCCCAACAAATGATGCAAGGGTGGTGATCAAGCTCTTCAAGACCATCATCTTCCCATGGTTTGGAGTTCCCAAGGTAGTAATCAGTGACGGTTGAAGCCACTTTAGCAACAAGGTGTTTGAAAGCCTCTTGAGGAAGTATGGTGTGAAGCACAAGGTAGCAACACCTTATCATCCTCAAACGAGTGGGCAAGTAGAGGTCTCTAACAGGCAGATCAAAGCTATACTCGAGAGGACAGTTGGGGCTACTAGAAAGGATTGCGCGGTCAAACTAGACGATGCTTTGTGGGCTTACCGAACCGCTTTCAAGACCCCTATAGGCACGACTCCTTTCACTCTCCGATACGGCAAGGCATGTCTTCTTCCTGTTGAGTTGGAGCATAGGGCACTATGGGCAGTGAAGCAGCTCAACTACAACCTCAAGACAGCTCAGGAGAAGCGGTTGATTCAGCTACATGAGCTTGATGAGCTACGGCTAGATGCATACGATAGTGCTAAGATCTACAAGGAGCGGACTAAGGCTGTTCACGACAAGAAGCTTGTTCACAAGGAGTTAAGAGAAGGCAGTCTGGTGCTACACTACGACTCAAGGTTGAAGCTGTTCTCGAGCAAGCTCAAATCAAGGTGGTGTGGACCGTTTGAGATAAAAGAGGTTCTACCTTATGGAGCAGTTACATTGGTTGGCAAGAGCGGCAATGCTTTCACGGTCAACGGGCACAGGGTTAAGCCTTACTTGGCGGATGGCTACAGCAAGGAGAGCACATCCGTGTTTCACCAAGACCCCCCTTAGCCCTAAACCAAGTAAAGTCTAGCTAAAGACGTTAAAGAAAGCGCACTTGGGAGGCATTCCCATGTCTATCATGTTCATATTTTTGCTTTATTTCTACTTCAGTTTTATGCTTTTAATGTTTAAGTGTGTAGGTGATTGGATAAGGGATTGTTAGGTGTGATCTTGGAGTCCAAAAGAGGAGGGAATGGCTAAGTATAGGCTAGAGATCGAGTGCTAGATCGACTTATCCTGGCTCGATCCTTACTAGTGAATCGAGAGGAGCCAGTCGATCTAGACGAGATCGAGTAGACAATGTCGATCTAGATGAGTTCGGATCGATCGGTCCCATCTATATCGACCGATCTAAAATATCTCGGGAAATTCTTGGATTTTGGATCGATCGGTCCAAATCTGGATCGACCGATCTAATTTCTCTCGAGAAGATCCTTCAAAGACAGATCGATCAGTCAACTCGATCTTCCACTCGATCTAAGCCAAATCGACCCAATGCCTGGTTGACCAAAATTCAAGGAACGAGAGGGTACAATCGATCTAAGACTCGATGCAAGTTGAATCAAGCCCCTGATCGATCTAACCTCTCGATCCTAGCCATCAAGGGCATGAGATCGAGTCCTAGATCGACCAAATGGACTCGATCTCGTGCCGAGGTAACAATTTATTTTCCCTCTTTCCTTCTTTCCCTCCTATTTTTAAATTTAAATTTTGGTCAAAGCAGGAATCTTTGACCATGAAAGATGTGCCTTGACCACACTTTTGTCAGAAAACCACTAGCTTGCCCATGGTTTTAGATTTTTGTTGGTCTTTATATTTTCAAGCAAACACACACTCTCTCATTTTTTATGTTTCGAGTTTTCTAAGCAAGAGAGAATGATATTTGTTTTTCCTAAAGGCTAACAACATCTGTTTTCAAACTCTGAAAAGTTATTTTCAATTAATTGCTCAAATTGTTTTGGAAAATATCCTTTTTATTGCTTTGCTTGAATACTAGATGTTAGGGGGTTTAAAGATTTTTTTAAAACTAGCTAGATATTAGGGAAAATTCTAGATTTAATCCTATCTCTAGATTTGCCTCTATATTATCTTGCTAAGATTTTTATAAATTCCCCAAAAATCTAGGGTATCAGTTATAAGTTTTTCTTTCTTGCCTAGTCGTTCTCTCAATATTCGCCGCCTTTGCTCATTCTCTTGCTTGAGAATTGTGTTTCAGGTACTATGGCTCCCAAAAGAACGAGAGAAGAGACAGCACAAGAAGGAGAAGGTCAAGAAGTGGTGGTTCAGGAGAGGGTTAAATGGACCAAAGAGGAAAAGCAAGCCAAGAAGAGGCTAGAGCGGTTGAGGTTCGATCCCACTAAGTTCGCAGATAGAGGTATGTTGGCTAAGATGGGGATCCTGGGAGACTTTGATCAGCTTTTGAAGAACATTGGACTCTGGTGCTTGTCAAGGATGGACTGCCCGACCTATCCCGAGGCAACAATCGATTTCCTAGCCACCTTGGCGTTCACGTATGAGAACCCGAGTCTGCCTACTCCTTCCGAAGGACTCATCAGCTTCAAGATCAGGCGTCAAGCTTATCATCTCTCGATCCAGGAGCTTTGCCAAGCCTACGGTTTGAAGGGTGATGCTAAACAAGTGGAGTTCCCCTCTTTCACTCAAGCTAACGACCTGTGGGACCTCATAAGCAACGATGACTACAAGGCGAATACGGCGAAGATCAAGAGAGTGAGGAGTCCGGTGCTGAGATACATGCTCAAACTGAATGCTAACACCTTCAGCGGACGGTCAGTAGCTCCCACAGTCACCAAGACCAAGCTTTGCTTCCTGTTCCAAGGTGTCAAGCATCTCCTTTGTGATCCTAAGGAGAACGACGAGCCAATGGAGGATGAGCTCGGCGACGACGCGAACTATGGGTGCATCTTAGCCGTCTCCTTGGTGAAATACAAGGCGTATGCCTTGCGATGCAAGGCAAGTTCAGCTTTGATTGGAGGCTTCCTCACGCCTATGTTTGTGCAAGATGGCGTACCGCTTCAAGACTTCACTCCTGTTCGGGAGAGAGCTTTCATGGATGAGATCTATATGAGGAACACGGATAGTTTGGGACGCACGCCAGCCGAGGGCTTCTTTGCCTATCTGTACTTCGACTCTGACAATGAGAAGAGAGTGTGCATACTGCCGAACAAGGAGGAAACCGAGCTGCAAGGAGTTGGCAACATCGAGTTCTTGCCGAGTGTAGAGGAGTACTTCGCGCCTTTAGGAGCTACAACCGCCCTTCAACAAGCTGCTCGCCCGCGATCAGAGTCTCTTGCCTCAGATGATGAGATGCCCGAGAGCTTTGTTCTTCCCAAGAACGACTTTGAGCCGCGGACTAAGACCGAGAAGTTCCTTGCTTCTGTTATGGACATGCAAAGGAAAATCAACAAATGGCAAAGCAAGGTAATCAAGAAGCTCGCCAAGAAGGTCAAGGTGCTTCAAGGGAGCTCACCTAAGAAGGCTGTAAGTGAAGAACTCGAGCAGCCCGAGAAGAGGAGGAGATCGACTAATGGGATCGTTTTACGTGAGCCTCAAGGAAACACCATCCTACCTGCTCGCCACTCGGTTCATGAAGGAGCTGCAAAGGACAAAGGCAAGGCAGTAGCTCACGATGATCCTAAAAAGAGCAAGAAGTCTATAGCGACCTCAAGCTCCAGCACTACTTAGCTCCGAGGTACCAACAACCATCCCTTGTATATACCACGCATGTTTTCTTTGTTTTTGCTTTGTGTTTTTAGCTTCTCTAGACTTTGTTTGCCACCGAGACGGTGTCATTCAAGTTTGGGGGAGTGTGTGGTGTGTTTGACATGCTTTCTTTCTTCTTATTCTCCGTTATCATCCTTTGAGTCTTGCATACATCCTAAGGCATAGAAAAGAACAAAAAATTGGTAAAAAGTTTAAAAATTTTCAAAAAAAAAATCATGTAGTTGCATTCACTTTGTTAAACATTTTAGGATTGAGTCTAGAGTTTTTGAGCATCTAGGTTGTTTACATTTGCATAAGGGGTAAAAGTTTTTCTTAAAAGGTGTTTTAAGCTCATGAATTGTTTCAAGACCCTAGTTAGTAGTCCTTTGATGAATTGTACACTCTTTGAAAGTAAGCTCTAACCATACTTGGATCATGTGTTTTGATTTTCGTGGCTTAAGTTGAATATTCATGAATTGAATCCTATCCTAATAAGTGAGAACCTTAATTTGAATCTTCTTAATTATCATACTTAGGCATTTGAAAAAGGATACATGGATTACTTATACATATTTAGGCTTTCTTCTTCCTTTTACCACTCTATTATAAGCCTAAATAGATTTCCCCACCCGTACCTTACCCTCCTTTCAAGCCAATGTTCTTGTCTGTTAAATCTTTGTGAGGCCTCTTTTCGGTTGAACTTAGCATAAAGTGTTAGGTTTAGACGACATGATTAGGCTTTTATATTGATACTAGCTTTGCATTTTGAAGCTAGTTTTAGGCTTAGGATAGGGCGGTTGTTCTTAGGGATTGCTTTGTTTTTCTTCGGTTTAAAGAGTTTGATATTTGGAAGTTGAATTAAAAAGATTTCAATGGTTTTAAGTGGAAGGCTTGCTGTTTTAAAAATAAAAGCTCTAAGTTTATCTAAGAAGGTAGCTCTCAAAATAAAAATAAAAAGAAAAGAAAATAGCCAAAAGGCCAAGTGTTTAAAAAAAAAAAAAAAAAATTGTGTAGAGAGCTATCAAAGTAAAAAAAAAGAGCTAAGTATGTTTTCAGCCTTTCCACTAGCCTAAAGAGTTTCAAAATGATGCTTTTACTTGGGTTTTTGCTAGGCGAATTGCCTTGGTGATAAGGGTAGTCTTTAGAAGGGTGAGTGAGCTTTAGAAGATAAGAAAAATAAGAGAGGGTTCTAAGATCTTTGATTAGTATGCATGGGTAGATGAAGGTTTAATCATGTATGCATCAATTGTCTTCACCTTTAGCATTATGTGAAAGTTCAACCATTCCTTGAGATAACCCCTTGTTTGAATAGCCCTTGTAAGTGAGATCATTTTTATCTTGCATCCCTTGTCCCTTAGCCGAATGTATCCGGTTTTAAAGTGTATAAGTGTGATTCACGGTTTTGAACTTAATGAATGTTAACGGATAGGATTCTTGGATTGTTTGGGATATGAGAGTCATGATTTGAAATTCATTATGTGATGAGTATGGCTATGTTCTTTGGAGTATGAGTGTGTGCATTGCATTTTAGGATTAAGAACTAGGACCATTGAAATGATTCATTTGAAAAACACTTTTGTAAGAAGCTTAAACCCCCATTTTTTAAAACCTCTCTCCTTTCTTGAATTTTGTTTGCTTGAGGGCAAGCAAAAGGCAAGTTTGGGGGAGTTGATATTACCATATATTCTGCATATTTTGCATGCATTTAGAGTAGTTTTTCATGCACTCATCTTGCATTATAGGCTAGATTGTTCCATTTGTTGCATTTTAGGTTCTAGGTCCCCTTGCATTCGCATTTTGCATATTTCTTGCATATATACATCATTATCAGGTTGTTTGGAGCACTATGGAGTTGCGGAGGCTATGTGAACGTGAGGAGCTTCAAAGTGGAGCTCGTGGACACTTGGAGAACTTAGCTCGGCATGCGAAGTACCCGAGATCAAGTAGCAGATCGAGTAAGGCAGGTCGATCTAGATGTGATCGACCAAAAGATCGAGTGCACCAAGTCGATTCAAGAGGAAGAATCGAGACCGAGATCGAGAGAGGAGATCGATCTAGAGTACGGACGTAAATGATGCCATGCAGAACGAGAGCCAGATCGAGACCAAGACTCGATCATCCAAAGATCGAGATGTAGATCGAGGAAGATACTCGATCCCTCCAACCAGATCGACCAGAAGATCGAGCGGAACAAAGCGATTCCTAAAGATGATCGAGCACATTGGTCGATCTCAAAGTCGATCCCAGACGAGCCTTATCCGTCCAGCTGTCCTTGGCGGCTAGCGAAGGGTGGACCAGCTAACAGTTTAGCCATTTTTGGCAAAAGCAGCCATTACCTTTATCTTATCTTCATTCTATCTTTTCCTTTATCTCTCTAAGTTAGGCGATTCGCCATAGTAGAACAGCTTAAGCTTTTTCGTTTTTGAACCTTTGAATCTTTAAATATCAAGCATGTTTTTCTTTAATCTATCGTTAATCATGCTTAGCTTATCGTTTATTGCTTTTGATTCGATCTTAAACATGTGTAGTGAGTATTCGTTTCGGGTTTTGGGGTTGAAGTGATTCAAAAGGGTGGAAAGGGTTCAAAGCTTTGTGTTTTCTTGTTCTTCATACCTTCTCTTCTAGGATCTTGGGATCTTAAAGCCTAGAGAGCCTTGGAAAAGGTCTCTATGAACCAAAGGCTGTCTTACCTTCACAGGATTCAGATGTCCTGGAAAACCAGATCCTAGAGGCTAATCTTTCCTTTCCCACATGCCATGGTTGTAAAGGGGATTAGTTAGGTCTTTGTTTGAAATCTGTCTTTCTTGCTCTTCGATCTCTTTTTCCACCAAACGCCATGGGTTTGGAGGAGAGATTGAGGAAGTCAACCATACCACACGCCATGGATGGTTCTTGTTTTGTATTCAAGGCTTAGAGAAACCTCTTAAAAGAGTAGATCTAAATATTTTCAAACCAAAGCTTGAATCTTTGATACCCTTGATTATGACCCTCGACCCTAAACCCTCTCTTTTTGTGTTTTAAACCTGTGTTCATCATACGCTTGTCATTTAGCTTGCATCCTGTTCGTTAGAAGTCGTTCGCTTGAAGTTTTTTGTTAGATCGATCCATTCTGCTCGATCCAGTGCTCGATCCTGTGGTCGATTCACTGGTCGATTTTTAGTTTTTAGTAGCTTTGCATTTTTCATCTTTTGCTTGTTCCTCGTGGTAGTTAACCCTCTTCCAGGGATTTTAAAATTGTATTGCATTGCATTAGACCGTTGCATTTAGTTTTGTCAGAATTTACCAATCATTTATCATATTTGCTTAGATTCACTAGATCCTTGCATTCTCATTGCTCTTCCTGCTCCCTAGGATTGGATTGATACCTCTTGCTTTACTACAACTGTGTATTGCTTGAGTTTTGATAACCTCCTTGCTTGGACACTGAATAAACCTGTTATCATTTGCATCCAAAATGATTCTTTTTCTCCCAAAGCAACCTAAGTCCTGAAAAGACTGGATAAAAGGACTAAAGACTCTAAAAGAACACTTTGACTCGAAAAACTATTGAAAACCTTGGGTTAGAAAGCCTTAAAAATGCAGTATATCAACTCCCCCAAGACTTAGAATTTTGCTTGTAATTAATCAAATACTAAGAACATAGTCGAGGTTTGAAAACACAGGGACTTATGAACTCTCTGGAACACCACATTGATCAACACTCTTGAACCCACATACCACAAAATTAACATTAGATAATATGTCAGTATACTTACCACAAGCTTAGCAATCGTCCCAGATAAGGTTCAGTATCCCTTAGAGAAATCCGAATTCTCCATTGTCGACCCCTTTGTTTTATTTAGGTGTGCAGTCTCATCAAGGGAGTATCGATCAAAGAACTTATAGATTCTTTCCCTTGCAAGCTCCTGAACATAGACAATGTCGGTACAACACTCTTATTTTCTCCTGCCTTAGTCGATTTCTCCCTACTTTTCTAGGGTGTCATCTCTATATTTTTATCGACTTTATTTTCTTTTATAGCCTAAAAGTTGTACTACTCTTTACTTGTGTTCATTGTGAGGAGACAGCTTCAAGAGTGCTCACTACTTGTATTCCTTATGAGGAGACGGGTTCGTGAGTGCACCATTCTTAGACTTAGACATCTTTTTCTTTAATAAGGGAAGATCAAAGAGAGATTTCACCTAAACTTATCTTGACAGTGCTGGAAGAGGAATCAGTTTCAATGTATACCAAGCCCCAAGATGAGAAAATAAAAGTTGATTTAGGTGAAGTCATCTTTAGATCCTTTAGACTCTCCAGAAACATGAACTTTCTCTGTTAGATTGACCTGCTCACAGGTTTCTACCCAGTAAAATCTGCAATCAACTGCTGTAGTAATGGTTCTTCACGCATCAATGCAATGTGGTTAGTGCCAAGAAAAGCTCATAGTTCCTGACAAGGTTTTGACTCAATAAAACAATTTGGACTGACTCAAGGAAAACAAAACATAGGAAAATGGTGTTAGTTATGGATGAACATCCTCCCCCATACTTAAATCACATTGTCCACAGTGTAAAGAAAGCGAGAAGAGGATGGTAAAAATGAAGAAACAGATAAAGGATGAGTAAACTTACATGTTCATGGCTGGAAGGAAGGTGAGGGTGATTCTGGTGGGTTTTTTTTTTTTTTGATCTGAAACACTTAGAACTAAAACTAAAGGTTAGAAAATAAAGAGAGAACGAAATATATACATTTACCAGTGGGTTGCCTCCCACCAAACGCTTGCTTTAAGTCATTAGCTTGATTTTTAAGCACAAATTTTAATCATGAGAATCAAAAGGCGGAGCCAGTGCACCTTTGGTCCTTCTCCTGTTGGGGCAAGAAACAAAGTGTACAAATTGGCAAGCAATCATCCATGACAAAGAGACAAAACTCTCAGGAAGGTATATTACTACAAATGTAGCATATATCTTCAAATCTTCTTTAAATGTTAGATGCTCATGGGGATCAAATGCATTTGGTGGAAAGATAAAGTCAACTTCAGGTTTAAATGAGTTTATCACAAAATAGTCAACTTCATTTCCATCAACCGTGTAAAGCATAATATTCTCCTTCTTAGACTCTATCTTAATCTTAAGGTTCTCTATCTCATTCAAGATCCTATCAATATCAAACAACATTCCATTCAAAAAGAGATTTAGATTACTCAAGCATTGAAAGATTAAACTCAAGATCATGAACATCCATAGCACATAGATAACTAATATCAAAGCACACATCATGGTAATCTCTAGCAATCTTTTTTACTCTTAAGGTATCTAGTCCTTCAGACTTACATATTAAATCATAGCATTCATTAATGAGCAGGGGAGTGTGAAAACTAGAAGCTATATCGTCAATGCAAGGCATGTCTTTATCATGAAATTTAAATGTTGAGAATGGTGTAACTTGTATTGGGCTTAGTGGAACCCAATATATAACCTCTTTAAGTGCATGAGCTATCTTTATCTCAATGTAGGTCATCTTTTTTCCTTCAAGTACTGCTCGGTGTGACATGATGTTTAACCGGATCATAACTGCTAGGTCACTCCTTGACAACATTGGATTCTCTTTATAAAGCTCATCTAACTCCACCTTTTGTTCAAGTGTGAGTACACCTTCATCAAGTGGTGGCTTCACATATGGCTCATCTTGAATCTATTCATCAAATGTGGCATCTTCTTCTTGTGGCCAATCTTTATAATCCATGGCAATCACCTGTTAAAAAAAAGTAAAAGAAAAGGTTAGTGAAAGTTAGTGTCTTAGGTTAAACTTCAAACCTAGATTTGTAGGTAACACAACTGGTCCCCGGCAACGCCGCCAAAAACTTGATACACTCAGGTTTTACCCAAATAAAAGACTGCAAGTGCACAGACAATCGCAGTAATATAGATGGAATAGAATCCACAGAGACCAAGGTTACACTATGATTCATAATGAATGAAGTGAAGCTAAGACAAGAATATGGGTAGTTGGATGGTTGTAAAATGAAAATAGCTAATAAACTTGGTAAAAGATCAATTAAAACAGGCGTCAGGTCAATGGCAATTCGCAGGAATCAGAGATCATGAGCCAGACAATTATTCAGGAAAAAAATAAGCACAATTTTGAACTCAAACATAAATGTATAACTAATCCATTGTCGTGGTATCAGACACTTTGTCTAGCAACCTAAGTATCTAAACTTTCGTTTGAACTTAAAATTCTAAACAAGCATTAACATCAGCTTTCGTTGGCTAAGGACAATCTGCTCACCTATGTTCTATTAAGCAATCTAAAACACTTTCATGGATATATTAAACCCTAGATCAGAGACTAAGTGATCAATTCAGTCTAAGCAACAACAGATGAATAAATCCCTATCTATGTCCAGTTCAATGATTCATAATTCCTTTGAAACCCTAAACCTAATTAATGGATTACTCAGACATGGAAGCAGAAGAACAGTAGAAAGATGAAGAGAAATTCATAATAAATAAAAAAGAAATCAACTGAGGTTCAAAAATCTTCTCAGAGATGCAGAGTAGAAAGATCGTCTTCTCAAAACTCACAAATTGTAAAAAGCTTAAAGTCTTAATATAAAAATAAGAGGTGGCTGCAACAATTGCCAAAAATAAGTATATATAAGTCCTAGGTCGTTTTTGATCGAATCCCTTCGAAAACCGAGTCAAAATAGGAAAACTCGGAATTTCCTTTTTCTGCATTAATGAACCGGTCGGTTTGGACAGTCTTCACGAAAGCTATCATAACTTTAGATCGAACCATTGGATCGCCTTCAAACCGCTTCCAAATGAACGATAACTCAAAGATCTAGCTTGTATCCAAAAATAAGCACGATACATTGGTGGGAAGTGTCTAAAAGATTTCCAAATGCCAGGTGTCTCTGTATAGTTCTGCATCTCCATATGTGTGTTCACACCCAAAATGATTCCTTTTCTCCCAAATCAACCTGAATCCTGAAAAGACTCAATAAAAGGACTAAAAAATTCTAAAAGCACACTTTAACTTGAAAAACCATTGAAAACCTTAGGTTAGAAAGCCTTAAAAGCGCAGTATATCATCGTGTATATAAAGGACAATTAGAAGACCGTTACTCAAGTCTACCATAAGGTATATATATTGAGAACTGATATGTTCAAATTAAATTTCTATGAGCTACTCTTAAAATTCAGAGGTGCAATCATAGTATTAAGGGGTTTAATTCACAGAGACTCAAAATCATTCAGTAGATTTCAGTATTTAAATTAAGCTAAATAAAATCATAAAATGAATGACAGTAAGCAATTAAAGATTTAGTAAATTTGATGGAGGAAAAACTAGGTTCAAGAAAATTCTCCCGCAAATCAGAATTGCAGATCAAATCGAATATTAGAATTTAATTAAAAACCATTCTAGAACTCAAACTGCAATTGTAAACCAATGAACTTCTGTTGCAGAGATTATCTATGTCTAAATTTTAGAATTCTAAATTTCTTTGCAAACTCAATGATTTGTGACAAGCATTAATGATCAGGTTTGATTAGTTCACAAAATCTCTAAACCAAATTCATTTGCAGATATATATTTTGCTTATCTAAGATTAGTTCATGCAATTAATAACACTTATGTGTTTACCAATTAACCTAAGATTAGATTCTAGGTCGTGAAACTAGAATAAGCAATAAACACAAAACTAGATGTAGAACTCTATTGATTTTATCATAATCATTCAATTCAACCTAACAATTCATCAATCACCTTTGAATAACCCTATACATAACAATGAATCTACTCAGACATGGTGAATGAAATAAACATCATGAAAAAGAAAAATTACATAAAATAAATAAGAATAGAGATTAAAGGAGTTCAAAATCTTCTCTAAAAGAGTCTGATTTGTCTCTCCAAAACTCTACTACAAATCTCTCTGAATAAAATAAAGCTTAGGTCTAAACAATGACCTTAAAATCATATATATAGTCTTAAAACACGAATGGGGCAAGTTTGTAAATAAGTGAAACTTCTGGGCTAAGTTGCAATTTCTTTTAGAAGTCTTCTAAAACACGCGAACAAGTCTGTCCCTTTGATTGGTGTCGATCAACATCTGCTCCAAATTCGTCTCCTGACTACATCTCTTCAGCGACATCTCCACAATGCTCCCAAATCTTCGATTATGCTTCAAACGTACATGGACCTATAAAGACTCGAAAAGACTCAAACAATACCAAAAAGACTCTATAAACAAGACCTATATCATGGTCTAAAACCCATAAAAACCTTAATAAATCAAGAATTATGCTTAACGTTATAGAAAAAAGGCAAGAGATTTATGGTTACCTTAGGAATAGACGAATGATCAACTTGGTATTTCTTTTGGACTGATTGATGTTGCTATCTACTGTGATATGCAAGTTGTGTGATATTTGATAATGATGAACTCCAACACACTTTGCTTGTTAAAGGATAGAGATTAGAACAAATGATTGAGACACATGTTTGATATCTCTTGTATTTACACCATTTAGGCTTGCATTTAGTACATGTTTTGGTTTTCTTTTTCATGCTTTTCTTAGTTTTTGTCCCACTTTCTTTTTCTTTTAGACTTAGGTTGATCTTGTCTGATAGAGGATTTGCTGGCCTTGGCTCAAGTATTGACTGTTTGAGGAGCATTTTGACATGAATAAAGTTGTTTATTAATGCTTTCTGAATGTTTTAGCACTATTGAGAGTTAGTTCTTGTTAAGGTGTTTAGCAAAGGGCTATTTTACAAGACATTGGATCTAGCTTGCTTGTTTGTGAACTCTATGACTAGTTATCACCATTGCTAGCTTGTTTGCTTGATCAATGCTGTTTGAAACAACCTTAATTAGTTCTTGAATTCACCAAAGTCAATAACCACATCTAGGAACTTGCTTTCTCTTTATTGAATTTCGAATTTGCTCTGTTTTGCTTGCTTAATCTTGTTTAAACTGCCTTTTTCTTTATTCTCTTTGTTTCTTGATCATCTTAGGGTGTTATATTGGTTGCTTAGGCAACAAAATCTCTTCTTTGCTTTGCTTGACTTATAGATCTCTGCTCACAACTCTTCTGTTTTCAACAAATCCATTTGGATTGATATAAAACCCTATGCTATGCTACAACTAATTAACATACAGGGGTGATTGGCTTGAGACCCAAAAAACCATGTGTCAATTTGGCGCCGTTGCCATTTGGGTTTACAGTTTGAAATATTAGAGTTTGTAGAATCTTTAAGATCAAGCTTTTCATTTTATCTGGTTACTCACTCCTTTCCAAGTGTTTTCATTTCAGGAGAGGATCCACAAACAGCAAAGATGCTGTACTTTGAAGACACTACTTACAACATCTTCTTCCAACAGCCTCTACCTATGCACTACTTTGAAGAAAGCTACACTCCCCACCCACAGTTTTCAAACACTCTTTCCCTCCCTCAAGACCAATTCTATGTTTCTGCATCCAGCACAGCTGACATCAAGAGCATGATCATGGAAAGCATCAATCTCCAAACCATTGGAACTCTGGAGATAAACAAAAGATTTGCTGAGCTACACAACAGGATCGATTATGTTCATGATGACCTTCATGCTAAGTTTGATGACCTAAACTCAAGGATACAACTCTTGGAGAACAGCCAAGAAGTTGCACCAACACCAAGACTTCAAAACACTCTTCCTGGACAATCTGCACACAATCCTCAGGAATTCTGCCACTTACTCACTGAAGAGGAAGATGAATTCATTGATGAAGATGCCTCATTGGAAGAGCTTGGCATCATAATCCAAGAAATGCTGTTACATATGGACAGGCTAAGGGTTGAGTTTGGAGGGGAAGTCAAAAGTAGCAACATTGATGATGAGGAAGCTCAGGAAGTTGTAGAGAAGTTCCTCCATGGACTTGATGAAAGCTTGAACAGAGAAGAAGAACAAGAAAAAGCAGCACTGGAAGCTGCTCAGAAAGAGGAGGCTGAAAAAACCCTTGCTGCTAAAGAAGAAGACACCACACCACAACACGTATATGCTGATGAAGAACTACTAGAAACACACCATGCTTTGATGGTCTTGTCTAACAACAATCCTCAAGACTCCAAGGAGCTATATCATCACCAAGTGGGAAACTCTTCAAGCAGTAATGAGAAGGGTAAAGAACCTGCAGTTCAAGACCACAAACTACCAGGTTCTTACCCCATAATGCATTTCACAAAAGCTAGGATGGAAGTCTACACAAAGTTCAGGCAAGACATACAAGATGCTGGAATAAAGCTCCCACATGGCACCACTTTGCTAGAAGTGAAAGATCAAATTAAGTTCCTGAAAGAAGTTTTTGACAAGCTAGAGGTAGTGGAACAAATCCTTGAGAATGTGGGGGCTCACATGAAAAGAAGCAAGGTGATGAAGTCATTGCCAAAGCTCCCCAACCCAGGAAAGTTCCTTATTCCTTGTGAGCTAGAGATGCTTGACAATGTTAAGGCCTTATGTGATTCAGGATCAACAGTGAATATCATGTCTCTCCACCTAAGCCAAACTCTGGGAATCAGGAAATTACAGCCATGCAGGGCCTCTATCACTTTTGTAGACAATACCTCTACAAGACCTTTGGGCATGGTGAAAGATTTCCCTTTGAAGTTTGGAGAATGCTTAGTGCCAACAGATTTTGTAGTCATGGAGAAAACATATTCCAGGGAGGTGCCACTTCTTCTACGCACACCATTCTTGGCAACAGTAGGAGCTCAGTTAGACTTGAAGAGAGGTTCAGTGATTCTAAAGAATGTTGATGACTTCAAAGTCTACAGGATTGACTCTCCTTCCATAGTTTTCTGTGGGGCAACTGAGCAAGAGAATGAACAATGGAAGCTTCCAGATCATGTAGAGGATGCTATAAATCTCACTATGAGCATGCTAATGAGTGATGCTTTCCCTGTTGAGTCAGGACAAAAACTGGATGCTGAGTTGAAGCTTGAAGAGGGTTTGAAGGAAAATAAGAGCTTGACCACCAGGAAAGTGAAACCTTCAATCTCACCAAGTGTCAAAAAGAAGAGGCATAGGATGTCAGCTCGTGACAAAAAGAAACTACTATGAGTGGGAACATGGGTTTACAGTAAGAAAGAGGTATGAGCACCAGCTCCATCAACCTCTACTCACTAGCCCTCAAGTAAGCAAAGTCAAGCTTAGTGACTTTAAACAAGCACACTTGGGAGGTAGTTCCATGGTATCCTTTTGTATATATTATGCTTTCTAGTTTTCTTTTTATGCTTAGTTAATGTGTATAGAAGCAGGAGTTCAAATTGGGGGTTGAGAAAGTCTATAAGGGACAAAGAACAGGTGCATTATGGCTGCGATCGATCAACTGTATCGGTCAAGACGAGACCGATACAGACCGTATCGGTCATTTATATCGGTCATTTGTGATCGATAGGGAGTCTGAAAGTGAAATCCGTATGGGTCATTCCTAGGATTCACAGGAAGGGCATCAGGTGATCGATACGCAGCATATCGATCATTCGTATCGGTTACTTGTGACCGATACGCCCCGCGAGGTAAGTACAAAAATTTCCCTCCTTTGGTTTGGAGCCAAGGAGGTTTAAATTCAAACTTTGGATCCTTCCTGTCACTTTGCAGAGGTCCTGAGCACTTTTGTTCTTGTTCCCCACCCTTTAGATTCGTTTGGTTCCCTCACCAACATTTGATTCCTTTGGTTCCCCCTTTTCAACTCTATTTAAACCAACAATCTTCTCCTCTTCTCTTCACACTTCAGTTCACTACTTCTCTCACTTCTAACACGGAAATCTTAGCTCTTTCTCTCTTTTATTTATCTTCTCTAAGTGCTCAGAAGCTTCATTAAGGTTTGCTTCCTTAACTATCCATTCTTTGCTCTTAATCAATGCATGTGTTTATCATTGCTTAATCTTTGGTTTTAAGAGCAAGTTTTGATTAGTTTCAAGTGTTGTGCTTTGGTTTTGCATTTTGGATTTGTTTAAAGTGAGCAAGTTAGATGTTTAAGCTTTGTTTACTGTTCATAAATCTCATTACTTGCTTGTTTACTATCCCTTTGCATGATCATCATCTCTTTTGCTTAAGAACAACCTTGCTAGATTCACATGCATAGCTGTTTTATTTTTGTGAACTCTAGCTTGTCTAAATTGTTAGCTTTTGAATACCTCTTGCTTTTTAAAAGTTTAATCTTGTTTTTAAGACTTGTTAAACTTATCTTAGCCTAGAGAGTTTTTTTTTTAAAAGTTTTCAGTTATTTGGTTTTTCAGCTTTTGTTCTTTTACGCACCCTCTGGGTTATTCCATACTTTATGGATGTGTATATACAAGAAACAACAGTTTTCATTGCTTTTAAAAGTACGACTGTTTTCTTACGCTAAGAGGGCTGTAGCAATTAAAAACAGATCAATATAGTATCAGACATGAGGTAAATCTTTTCAAACAATCTTTTAAAGAAACCAAAAATAAGGGTTGAAAACAAGAAAGAACAACTAGTAATGGGTGGACTACAGTCTAATTTCAACAGATACCCGATAAGCATTTATACAAATAAAATCCTACATTTATGAAATTTGCATACAAGAATAATTTGCATTATATTATCCTCAAACCAAATAGTTGAGCTTTACGAAGAAACCACGAGTTCAAGCGAGTTCCATTAACATTTCTTAACTAAATTCATAATATTAGAAACACAAGACATTTATCCACCTTCTTTTTAATAATTACCTATATAAGTATGATATTGCTAGGTCTTGTAAACTCATAAAAATAATGCTTTTCAAGTTTCTATGAAATAGTAAAGTTGTTAATATCTATATCTAGACTCTTTCAGGAAGGCAAAACATAAATGTTTTATGCATATAGTTAAAAACTAATCATTTCTAATGAAAATTGGAGGACCAAAAAATTACTAACCTATCAAATTCAAACCAGTGACCTAATAGTTATCTTCTTCAACTACAATCCTCCGCTTTACCAACTGAGCTAGGGTCGCATTTGAAATATAACATTTCACTCATGTAGAAAACTAAGGTACTACCCACTTTCATGTACTTTAAAATATATATATGTAGGATACTATTCACAACAAAAACAATAGCATATCAAGAGTACTTTACAAAAACTTATTTAATAATTTCTATAAAATTTTTATGCCTGTTTTATTAAAGTTATTAAATTTTTCATTAGCATTCAGTAAAAAAATAATAGTATGTCTTACATTTTAGAGTTTTCCCACACTAAATTTTTCATTAACATGCAGTAAACAATGATAGTAAGTCTTACATTTTAGAGTTTTCCCACAATATTTTGTCAAAACGTGAATGGCTGGATTCGAACATGCGTAGGCAAGGCCCACATGATTTCTAGTCATGCCCGATAACCACTCCGGCAGATCCACCTTTCCTTGTCTATCGATATTGTATGTAGGGGGTATAGCAAAGATTTAATACAATTTACTAACTATATGAAGAACAAAAGAACCAGAAATCTATTTTCTAAAACGTATAAGGGAGTTTATATTGCCATATATAAATATCCAATGATACTTAATTTTGTGCTAGGTGCTGAATTTTTATATACTACTAAACTTAGTTAGACATACAGATAGAAATAATTTGGAGGATGGGCAATGCTGGTTTATATTATTAAAAAATCAAGAAATAAAGTTCATGCAAGTAAATGGCAAAGGAATTTTCACTACCATTACGAAACCTTGACCACTTATAGGCACATGCATTGATTCTTCTAATAATATGATATTTACATTGTACTTATTCGTTAATTAATTTTCTGGAGGATTTTTCACTTAACCCATAACTCTAAGATATTTGTATTTGATTGCTTCTATTTTCAGTAAAGTTCAAGATGAAGATATCAAAATTTTGTATGTATCATAGTAAATTTTAGTGTCAGCGTGAAGGTATTTTTTTATGTGAGTTAGTTGAATTTATTTTTCGACGTTTAGATATAAAGCATAATGTATGTTTTGAATAAAATAATTTCGACCTACCGGATTCGAACCAGTGACCTAAGGATGATCTGCTTCAACTACAGTCTTCCACTCTACCAATTGAGCTAAGGTCGGGGTTATTCCATACTTTAAGGGTGTGTATATACTATAAACAACTGTTTTCATTGGTTTTGAAAGGATTACCGTTTTCTTACCTTAAAAGAGCAGTAGAAATCAAAATAGAGCAATATAGTATAAGACATGAGCCAAATCTTTTCAAACAATCTTTTATATAAACACAAAATGGGTGTTGAAAACTAGAAGTAACAACTAGTAATGGACGGACTACCGCCTAATTTCAACGGATGCCCGGTAAGCATTTATACAAAAAAATCCTACATTTATGGAATTTGTATACTAGAATAATGTGCACTTATTATCCTCAATTCAAATAGTTGAGCATTACAAAGAAAATACCTCTTCAAGCGAGTTCCATTAATATTTCTTAACTAAATTCAAAAATAATTGACTATACACTTTTTTTTTTTAATTATTACCTGTATAAGTATGATACTGCTAGGTCTTGTAAAGTCATAAAAATAATGCTTTTCAAGTTTCTTTGAGATTGTAAAGTGGTTAGTATCTATATCTAGACTCTTTTTTGAAGGCAAAACATAAATTGTTTATGCATATAGTTATAAAAACTAGTCATTTCCAATGAAAATTTGGAGACCAACAAACTTCTAACCTACCGAATTCGAACCAATGACCTAATAATTATCGCCTTCAACTACAATCCTCCATTCAACCAACTGAGCTAAGGTCGGATTTGAAATATAACATTTCATGCATGTAGAAAACTAAAATACTACCCCTTTTATGTACTTTAAAATATGTATATGTAGGGTACAAGTATACTATACAAAAGCTTATTTAATAATTTCTATTTTTTTATGCCCGTTTCATTAAAGTTACTAAATTTTTTATTAACATGCAGTAAAAAATGGTAGTAGGTCTTACACTTTAGAACTTTCCCAAAAGATTTTGCTAAAACGTGAACGGCATGATTCAAATCTGTGCGGGCAAAGCCCACATGATTTCTAATTTTGCCGATAACTTCTCAGTCATATCCACCTTTCGTTATGTGATACAAGATTTTGATATAGAATAAATTATATAATATTGTCTATCGATAATGTACGTAGGGGGTCTAGCAAAGATTTGATACAAATTACCAACTATATGGTGAATAAAAAAACTACAAAAATATATTTTAGTGGAAATGCTCTAAAATGATCCACTTCGGGAAAATATTGTTAAACATGGACCCTTTTTTACAATAATTTTAGTTACCAGCGCTAATATTCTACCCATTTAGATTTAGTTATATTTATTAATTATGTTAGCTTATTAAAATGGTTATTTACCATTTAACCCGGGCCAGTAGTAGTTCAGCCCTTGCAATATTCTTGCTGGAAAGCAGAGACTACGCAGACTAACGCAAGAAGAAGAAGTTGAAGGCACGCGTAGGTCATTTTAGATGATTTAAAAATGTAGATCACTTTTTCTACAAGTATGGCTTATTGGGTTTATGTAAAAAAATGGATTTTGACAATATTTTTTCTGTAATTAGGGGTTATAGTTTTATGTAAAGAAAACAACGTTCAGACACAAAGGCATCCTATGTTTGACGAGACCCAGACGTTAGAAAGGCGTCTAGCGGACGTATGGCGAGCATATATTCTTCCCGCAAGCGAGAAGTAGAGGCTGCGCAGACACACTTAACCTTTGACAACTATTGTGATAACCTGTGACGATTTGGCTAGTCGAACTCACTTGCGATGTGTCGTAGCTGATTCTCTATCTCGGGTAAATACCATAAAAATGTTATACTGTAACCAGATCAACTCGGGTTGTGGGGACAAGAAGACACAAAGACGAGGGCATCCCATGTTTGAAGAGACGCAGATGTTAGACAGGCGTCTGACGGACTGATGGCGAATATATGTTCCTCCCGCAGGAGAGAAGCAGAGTTTGCACAAACTCGCTTCACCTTTGACTACTATTTTAATATCCTGTGATGGTTTGGCGAGTTGAAATCATTCATGACGAGCCGTAGCTGTTTCGGTCTCTCAGAAATATGCCGCAAAAATGTTATATTGTCACAAGATCAACTCGGGTTGTGGGGGACAAGAAGACTCAAAGACGAGGGCGACATCCAATGTTTGACGAGGCGCAGACGTTAAACAGACGTCTGGCAGACTGATGCCGAACATATATTCCTCGCGCAGGCAAGAAGCAGAAGCTGCGTAGACTCACTTCTCCTTTGACAACTATTATGATATCCTTTGACGATTTGGCCAGTCGAAATCATTCACAACGTGCTGTAGCTGTTTCTCTCTTTCCGGTAAATGCCGCAAAATGTTATATTGTCACCAGAACAACTCGAAATGTGGAGGACAAGAAGATACAAAGACGAGGGCATCTCATGTTTGACGAGACACAAACGTTAGATGGGCGTCTGGCGAACATATATTCCTTCTGCAGGCGAGAAGCAGAGGCTGCGCATACTCACTTCACCTTTGACTACTATTTCCTGTGATGATATGGCGAGTTGAACTCATTCACGAAGCGCTGTAGTTGTTTCTTTCTCTCTGGTAAATGCCACAAAAATGTTATATTATCACCAGATCAACACACAATGTGGGGGAAGAGAAGACACAAATACATCACATATTTGACGAGAAGCAGACGTTAGATAGACGTCTAGCAGAGTGATGGCGAAACATATATTCCTCCCGCAGGCGAGAAGCAAAGGCTGCGCAGAGTCACTTCACCTTTCACTACTATTTTGATATCCTGTAATAATTTGGCGAGTTGAACTCATTAACGATGATATGTAGTAGTTTCTGCCTCTCGCGAAAATGCTAAAAAATTGTTATATTGTCACCAGATTAACTCGGGTTTTGGGGGACAAGAAGATACAAAGACTAGGGCATCCCATGTTTGACGAGACGCAAACGTTAGATGGGCGTCTGGCGAACATATATTCCTTTTGCAGGCAAGAAGCAGAGGCTGTGCATACTAACTTCACCATTGACTACCATTTCCTGTGATGATATGGCGAGTTGAACTCATTCACGAAGCGCTGTAGTTGTTTCTTTCTCTCGGGTAAATGCCACAAAAATGTTATATTATCACCAGATCAACACACATTATGGGGGACAAGAAGACACAAAGACATCACATGTTTGCCGAGAAGCAAACGTTAGATAGACGTCTAGCGGAGTGGTGGCGAACATATATTCCTCCTGAAGGCGAGAAGCAAAGGCTGCACAGAGTCACTTCACCTTTGACTACTATTTTGATATCATGTGATAATTTGGCGAGTTGAACTCATTCACGACGCTCTGTAGTTGTTTCTGTCTCTCGGGAAAATACCACAAAATTGTTATATTGTCACCAGATTAACTCGGGTTTTGGGGGACAAGAAGATACAAAGACTAGGGCATCCTATGTTAGACAAGACGCAGACGTTAGACAGGCGTGTGGCGGACTGATGGCTAACATATATTCGTCCCGCAGGCGAGAAGCACAGGCTGCACAGACTCACTTCACTTTTTACTACTATTTTGATATCCTGTGACGATTTGGCGAGTTGAACTCATTTACGACGCGCCATAGTTGTTCATGTCTCTTGGGTAAATGCCGCTAAAATGTTATTTTGTCATTATATCAATTCTGGTTATGGGGGACAAGAACACATAAAGACATCCCATATATGACGAGACGCAGACGTTAGACTGGCGTCTGGCAGACTGATGGCGAACATATATTTATCCCGCAAGCTAGAAACAGAGGCTGTGCAGACTCACTTCACAATTGACTACTGTTTTGATATCCTGTGATGGTTTGGCTTGTTAAAATCATTCATGACGAGCCGTAGTTGTTTCTGTCTCTCTGGTAAATGCCGCAAAAATGTTATTACAAGATCAACTCGGGTTGTGGGGGACAAGAAGACACAAAGACGAGGGCGACATTCCATGTTTGACGAGACGCAGACGTTAGACAGACGTCTGGCGGACTGATGCCGAAAATATATTCCTCGTGCAGACGAGATGCAGAGGCTGCGCAGACTCAGTTCTCCTTTGACAACTATTATGATATCCTTTGACGATTTGGCCAGTCGAACTCATTCACAACGTGCCGTAGCTGTTTCTCTCTCTCCGGTAAACGCCGCAAAAATGTTATATTGTCACCAAAACAACTAGGGTTGTAGGGGACAAGAAGATACAAAGACGAGGGCATCTCATGTTTGACGAGACACAAACGTTAGATGGGCGTCTGGCAAACATATATTCCTTCTGCAGGCGAGAAGCAGAGACTGCGCATTCTCACATCACCTTTGACTACCATTTCCTGTGATAAATATGGCGAGTTGAACTCATTCACGAAGCTCTGTAGTTGTTTCTTTCTCTCGGGTAAATGCCACAAAAATGTTATATTATTGCCAGATCAACACACAATGTGGGGGACAAGAAGACACAAAGACATCACATGTTTGACGAGAAGTAGACCTTAGTCAGGTGTGTGGTGGACTGATGGCGAACATATATTCGTCCTGAAGGCGAGAAGCACAGGCTGCACAGACTTACTTCACCTTTTACTACTATTTTGATATCCTGTGACGATTTGGCGAGTTGAACTCATTCACGACGCGTCGTAGTTGTTTTTGTCTCTAGGGTAAATGCCGCAAAAATGTTATATTGTCATTAGATCAACTCTGGTTGTGGGGGACAAGAAGACACAAAGACATCCCATACATGACGAGGTGCAGACGTTAGACAGGCGTCTAGCGGAATGATGGCGAACATATATTTATCCCAAAAGCGAGAAGCAGAGGCTGCGCAGACTCACTTCACCTTTGACTACTATTTTGATAGTCTATGACGATTTGGCCAGTCAAACTCATTTACGACGCACCATAGTTGTTTTTGTCTCCCGAGTAAATGCCGCAAAAATGTTATATTTTCATTAGATCAACTTTGGTTGTGGGGGACAAGAAGACACAAGGGCATCCCATATTTGACGAGATGCAGACTTTAGACAAGCGTCTGGCGGACTGATGGCGAACATATATTCGTCCCGCAAGTGAGAAGCAGAGGCTATGCAGACGTACTTTACCTTTAACTACTATTTTGATATCCTATGACGATTTGGCGAGTTGAACTCAGTTACGATGCGCCGTAGTTGTTTCTTTTTCTCGAGTACATGGCGCAAAAATGTTATATTGTCCCCAGATGCCTGATAAGCATTTTTATACTTTTAAAATCCTACATTTATGGAATATGCGTACGAGAATAATGTGCATTATATTATCCTCAATCCAAATTATGGAATAGCGAAGGTTCAAGGCTAGAGCAATAGATGACTTGGGGATTACTTATCTTCACACCTAGGTAATTCAAAACCAGCAACAAGCAAGACACATAATCAAGCCACTAATTCAATCAATTTGCAACAAGGCAAATATGTCTAAGTAATGTACATGTCAAAACTACTTTTGATGGTGTATTTGGAGCATGATCAATAAGGCTCTTAAAGATCAAACAATCTACTATGATGTAATATAATCATCTAAGCAATTGTTCCGAACTTAGTCATTTCAAGCATATAAATAGATGCTTGTGATGCAGCAAACACTTATGATCTATTTAACCCTAGATGAGTTACTCCAGCCGTAAGAACGACTAAGCAAGGTATACTAAGCAAGCATTAAGCGCAAGTCCCCTAAGCAATCAACTAATCATTCCCAAACCTGCTCCAACCTTAAACCACATTGAACTGCTTACTACTCATCTCAAAATCAACAAAACATGATGAAATCAACAAAGCAAACATGATCAAACAGAAACTAGAAGATAAATAACAAGGGAAATGCAAAACTATATTAAAAAGAGTGATCTTGATCAAAATCTTATAAAATCTCTTTGTGGTTCTCCCACAGCTCGAAAATAGGGGTTAGGAACAAGATAATTCTTAAAATGGATAAGCCAAAACTAATATAAGCAAAAAGATAAGGTTTTGGGCAAAAGTGGAAATAATTAGTCAACAGCGCGGCATTGAAGCATCGGGCAGTACGAACAGATGTTATGCTTGATGCGTCCTGCTCGAAGCAGTCTGTCTTTGTCTCGGCTCGGTTGTCCGGATGGTTCTTCGTCATCAAGTGGGTCTGGGGTCGTATCTGGCAAGAATTCAGATGTTCTGCTCGATGTTGGACCGCAGTATATCCTGTTTCTCCATATCGGCATGTACGGCCTCCCTTGCTCGACGTGCTATCTCGATACAATTATGAACTCCTCGATTAAACCTCTTGGTCATCGTCCTGCACTCCATATCAGAAATACTCTGCGAGTGTTCTGGTCGATGCACCACTCCGAAATAGAATCAGAACTTGCATGACAGCTTTTCCAAGGCATCTCCCTGGACATTTGTGGCCCCAAACTCCTCCTAAGCTCTTATTCCTCCAAATGCACCTAAAATACACCTAAAACATGCAAATGTATGCATTCTTAATCTAAATGCATGAATGACTACTTCTAGATGCAAATGGAGCTACAATGACAATGAATAATGCAAGAACAAAAGAATGTATGTATAAAATGCATCCTAAAACACTACAATATAGTAAGCTATCAGTATCGACAAAAAGTTTAGCGTGATCGTAAAGGTGTTTGTATTATTTAAAAATAAAAAACTTATTTTTATTATTTAAAAATCAAGACATAAAATTGAATGATAAAGAAACTTCAAACCATCCACAAAACCTTTACCATTTATAGGCACATGCATTGATTCTTCTATAAATATGATGTTCACATTACCACTCCGGCACGTCCATCTTTTCTTATGTGATACAAGATTTTGGTATAGAATAAGTTATATACTATTGTCTATCGATATTGTACGAATGAGTCTAGCAAAGATTTGATACAATTACCAACTATATGGAAAAGAAAAGAACCACAAATCTATTTTCTAAAATGTATTAGGGAGTCTAAATTTCCACATATAAATTTCCAATGATTCTTAATTTTGTGCTTGGTACTGAATTTTTATATATTACTAAAACTCATTTTAATATATACATAGAAATAATTTGGATGGTTGGCAATGCTGGTTAATATTATTAAAAAAAATCAAGACATTAAAGTTCATGCAAAGAAATGGCAAAGAAATTTCACTACCCTTGACCACTAATAGGCACGTGCATTGATTCTTCTAATAATATGATAATTTCTTGAGGATTTATCACTTAACCCTTACCTCTACGAGCTTTGTATTTGATCGCTTCTATTGGAAGATAAGCATTTATACAAATAAAATCCTACATTTATAGAATTTGCATACGAGAATAATTTACATTATATTATCCTTAACCAAATAGTTAAGCTTTACAAAGAAACCACGAGTTCAAGCGAGTTCCATTAATATTTCTTAACTAAATTCATAATATTAGAAACACAAGACATTTATCCACCTTCTTTTTAATAATTACCTATATAAGTATGATATTGCTAGGTTTTGTAAAGTCATAAAAATAATACTTTTCAAGTTTCTATGAGATTGTAAAGTTGTTAATATTTATATCTAGACTCTTTCAGAAAGGCAAAACATAAATTTTTTATGCATATATTTAAAAAACTAGTCACTTCCAATGAAAATTGGGGGAACAAAAAATTTCTAACCTACTGAATTCAAACCAGTGACCTAATAGTTATCTCCTTCAACTACAGTCCTCCGTTCTACCAACTGAGCTAAGGTCGGATTTGAAATATAACATTTCGAGCATGTAGAAAACTAAGGTACTACCCCTTTGATGTACTTTAATATATATATATATATATATAGGGTACTATTCACAACAAAAAATTAGTATATCAAGAGTACTATACAAAAGCTTATTTAATCATTTAAATTATATTTTTGTTAGGACTGCTTTATTAAAGTTACTAAATTTTTTATTAACATGCAGTAAAAAAAGGAACTAGATCTTACATTTTTTTACGAAACCTCGAAACATCGATCTTAAAAAAAGGTATTAAAAAATCAAGATATAAAGTTCATGCAAGGAAATGGCATTGGAATTTCACTACCATCCACGAAACCTCGACCACTTGTAGGCACATGCGTTGATTTTTCAAATAATATGATATTTGTTAAATGGATATTGATTATCTATTTGCTTTTGTCTTTATACATTAGCATATTAAAGGATAATGTTTATCCATAAGTTTTAGATAATGCTTATCCATATGTTTTGGATAATGTTTATGTATATGTTTTGTCTTTATAGATTAGTTTACTTTACTATGAAGTAAGGTTTTTCTTATAAATAAGTAACTTCATTCTTTGTAAAATCATAAGTTCAGAAGAAGAAAGAAATGAAGTTCTTATGTTCATCTTTCTCTCTTTCGCTTCTCAACCGTGCTGTCGTGGTGCTTGAGAAGAACTTTGAGAGAAAGGCCTTCTTACACTCGGCCAATGATGTGATGGTGCCTTGTGGGAGGGTCTTCTCCCAATGTCTGGCTTTGTCTCCGAGTGAAAAGGGGAAGAGACGCAGCTTGAAAGCATCTTCGGATATGCCATTGATCTTTATCATCCCACATACTTGCTCGAAGTTATCTAGGTGCTCCAAGGGGTCTTCCATTGCTAAGCCGTGGAACTTGTTGTTTTGCACCATTGAGATGAAACCTGGCTTGATCTCGAAGTTATTGTTTTGCACAGGAGGAGGAGTGATCCCAAACCTATTGTGATGAGTATTGGGAGCATCTCCGGCTCCTATGATCCTTGGGGGTCTAGCTGCGTGTTGGGGGTTTCCATTGCCCCTTCCTGCTGCCCCGTGAGCTGGAGGAGGTCCTTCTGGATGCTCGTGTTCAGCCATAGCTTCAAAGTCAACCAAACCGTGCTGAACAATCTCCTCAAAGGCTCTTGTTTGTTTTCTGACTCTCCTTTGCCGTGAGTGACCAAGTTGATGAATGTTGTCTAAGGGTTGTAGTAGATTGTTGTCTCCCCTTGAACGAAGATTCATGTACCTGAAAACACACGTTTGAGAGTAGATGTATTAGTAACTTAAAAAAGGTAAAGACTTAGTCTTTGCTAAGTCCCAAATCTCTATGTTCTCTAAAAAGTCCTAGGACGGCAACGGCGCCATTTGATAGCTACTTCTTTGGAGCAAGGATTAGATTGCAGTGAGGTTATCAAACTCAAATGCAAGACATGTTGTAGTACAGCAAACAAGAGAGAGTCAATCCATGCCTAGGATGATAGAGAATGCACACAGAATATAAGGACTAATGCAAATCTAATCAAAATGAGATGGTTTATGAGAAAATCTCTAAAAACTAGATGCAGCAACTTAAACAGAATGCAACCTATTTTAAAAATACTAGAAATAAAGAAACTACTACGAGAAACAAACAGAATAATTAAAGGAGAAAGCTTCAAATTATTAAAAATTCGACTAGTGGATCGACCATGAGATCGACCATTAGATCGAGCAGTAACAATCGATCTCGTCTAAAAATGCAAGAACAGTAAAACTATTGACCAGGATGCTATCATAGATCAAGCGAAAGACGAGATAAGATGTAAAGATGCTAAAAAAAAGGGCCTAGGGTTGAGATTCATGGTCAGGGGTTTCAAAGGTTCGACCTTGGTTTAAAACTTTAAATCGACTCACTTGGTGAGGATCTCTAAGCCTTGAAAACTAAGCAAGATCTATCCGTGACTTTCGGTATAGATCACTCCTTCATCCTCTCCTCCAAACCCATGGCTTTTGGTGGAAAGAGAGGTCGAAGGGCAAGGAAAACAGATGGCTTAACTAATCCCCCAAACTTCCATGGCTTTTGGGAAGGGGTAACTAGTCTCTAAGGTGTGATCTTCCGAGGCTCCTGAATCCTGTCAAGGTAAGGAACCTCTCGGATCATGAAGCTCTTGGCGTGAGAGTCTTCAAGCATTGAGATCTCAACACCTTAGAAGAGATAGCCATTGAAAACGTTTAGAAAAAACCCCAAGATCGAAACCCTTTAGACCCCTTAATCCTCTCTACCCCGAACCCAAATAAACTACTCGCTACACATAGAGTAAATCAAGCAAATCATATGAAACGAGACGATGAACATGAAAAGAAAACTAGATTGAACGGAAATGATTCGATTACAAAGCTTAAGAAAAACGCGAGTTCAACAATGGTGTTCTTCACGAAAACGAGAGAGAAAACATAAGGGAAAAGATAAGGATCTAAAATTGTTGTTGGAAAAGGACGTCGCCGCCTTCCCAAAATGCTCAAACAAGCTGATGGTCCCCCCCTCGCTAGCGGCCAAAAACGGTTGAAAGGACAGAGATCGACTCCAAGATCGAGTGGTTCTCTCGATCATATCCGAACATCGTGTCTTCGGCTCGATCTGGGTCTCGATCATCATCGGCGAATCGAGTGTTGCATCCGATCTTGGTATCGATCTTCGGCTGGATCGAGTGGTGTACTCGATCTGACTCTCGCTCTGTATGGAGTCATTTACGTCCGTACCGTTTGATCGATTGCTTCACTCGATCCTTGTCTCGATCATTCTCCTTGAATCGCCTGGTTGGCTCGATCTTCTGGTCGATCAACTCCTAGATCGACCGGCCATGCTCGATCTGCTCCTCGATCTCTGATCCTTAGCATATATCCGAGCTCCCACGAACTGCTACATCAGCCTCAACATGTCCACGAACCTCCATGACTCCAAAGCAGCCAGAAACAACCTGAATGTGATGCAAAATGCAAGGAAAATGCATATGCTGATGCAAGAATGCTCTAGGACCCTAAGTGATGCCATCTAACTTAAAACATGATACAAATGCATGAAATGCTAACTAATGAGTATTCAAAATGTATGCAATATGCAATAACATCATCGTTCAGATCCGTTCACGATTGAACTTGAGGCGGGGACAACTCCATTGTCCAAAGCACCATACCGGAGGCGCTAACTGAGATGGCAGAACTTAAGAAGCAGCTAACGGAATTGCTGGACAAGGGATTTAATAGACCGAGCAGTTCGCCATGAGGTGTGCCAGTGTTGTTCGTGATGAAGAAGGATGGAACATTCAGGCTTTGCATTGATTACCACGGATTGAACCGGGTGACCGTGAAGAACAAATATCCACTTCCCAGGATATACGAGTTGTTGGACCAACTCAGGAGAGCTACTTGGTTTTCTAATATCGATTTGGCATCAGGGTACCATCAAATACTCATAGAGGAGACAGACATGTGTAAGACTACCTTTCAGACAAGGTATGGTCATTACGAGTTTGTGGTCATGCCGTTTGCTTTGACGAATGCGCAAGCTCCATTCATGAAGTTGATGAATGGCATGTTCAGGGAGTACCTAGATGAGTTTGTGATCATTTTCATAGATGATATTCAAGTATACTCAAAGGGTGAGAAAGAACATAGAGGTCATTTGAATACTGTTCTGGAGAAGTTGCGAGAACAGAAGTTATATGCAAAGCTCAGTAAGTGTAGCTTTTGGCAACGGCAAATAGGGTTCTTGGGTCACATTGTTTCGGATAAGGGAGTGTCCGTGGACCCAGAGAGATTCAGGCCATAGCAGATTGGCCTAGACTAGAGAACGCTACAGAGATAAGGAGTTTTCTGGGGCTAATTTGATATTACAGGCGGTTTGTTAAAGGCTTTGCAAGCATGGCTCAGCCAATGACATAGCTAACTGGGAAAGACATGGAGTATGTCTGGACGGATGAGTGTGATGAGTGCTTCTTGAAGCTAAAGGAGTTATCCACTAGTGCACCAGTATTGGCGTTACCAGAACCGGGTGAGCCGTACGTGGTATACACGGATGCATCACGGAAAGTACTAGGGTGTGTCCTGATGCAGAATGGTAAGGTGATATCTTATGCTTCGCGGCAGCTACGGAAGCATGAAGGAAACTACCCTACGCATGATTTAGAGATGGAGGCTGTGGTATTTGCACTTAAGAAATGGAGGTCTTACTTGTATGGAGAAAAGGTGCAGATATACACAGACTATAAGAGTTTAAGGTATATCTTTACTCAACCACATTTGAACTTGAGACAGCGTAGATGGATGGAGTTGGTAGCGGACTATGATTTGGAAATGGCATACCATCCAGGAAAGGCCAACTTGGTGGCGGATGCGTTGAGTAGAAGGAGAGCTAGCGTATCATCAGAACGGGACGTTGGAAGCATTGTGAACATGCTGAAGACATTGCGGTTAAATGCAATAACAGAAAGGGTTGAACCGTTGGGTTTGGAAGCTGCGGATAGAGCTGACTTGTTGACTAGGATTCGGATTGCTCATGAGCATGATGAGAATCAAACAAGATGTCACAGAATGATAAGACAGAATATGAGACTTCAAACAATGGGACCATTGTTGTGAACTGACGGGTATGTGTACCGGATGTGAAGGAGTTAAAGGATGAGATCCTTAAGGAGGCGCATCAGTCAAGGTTTTCTGTTCATCCGGGAATGTCCAAGATGTACCAGGAGCTGAAATGGTACTACCATTGGGTTGGGATGAAGCGTGAAGTGGCTAAGTGGGTAGCCGGATGTGAGACGTGCCAATTGGTTAAGGCAGAGCATCAGTTCCCGAGTGGTTTGTTGCAAACGTTGCCAATGCCGGAATGAAAATGGTACATGATCACCATGGACTTTGTACTGGGTTTACCAAAGACTAAGAAGTTGCATGACGGAGTATGGGTCATTGTGGATCGATTGACCAAGTCTGCTCACTTCTTACCAGTGAAAAAGACGGATGGAGTACGAAAGTTGGTGGATATGTACATTGATCAGATCGTGAAGTTGCATGGAGTGCCAGTGAGTATCATCTCAGATCGTGATCCGAAGTTTACTTCAAGGTTCTGAAGGAGTTCCAGGAAGCGTGTGGAACGCGGTTGCATATGAGTACAGCATATCATCCTCAGACTGATGGACAGTCAGAACGGACGATTAGAACATTGGAGGATATGTTGAGAGCATGCGTGCTGGATTGGGGTGGTAGTTGGGAGGACTACTTGCCATTAGCTGAATTCGCAAATAACAATAATTACCATAGGAGTATTGAGATTTCTCCGTAGAGTCGTTGTATAGCAGGCCTTGTAGGACACCATTGTGTTGGACACATGTGGGGGAGCATAGAGTAATGGGGCCAGCAGTGGTTGATGCTACTACGGAAAAATTCAGATTCTTAAAGGTCAAGCTGAAAGAGGCAATGTACAGACAGAAGAGTTATGCGGACAAGCGTCGTAAGGACTTGGAGTTCAGTGTAGGGGGTATGGTATACATAAAGGCACTGACGTATAAGGGAACGGACAGGACAGCTAAGTATGCCAACTCCGAGGTACATGGGACCGTACCGGATACTGGAGAGAGGTGGCGGAGTGGCGTACAAGTTGGACTTGCCATCGGAAATGGGAGCGTTTCATAATGTATTCCATGTGTCGCAGCTAAGAAAGCATATAATCAAACGGGAAACGGTTATAGAGGAACCGCCAGCAGACTTGCAAGAGGACCTTGCAGTAGTGGCTAGGCCAGTTCGGGTGATACACAGGAAAGAAAAGAGTAAACTTGGAAAGCTAGTCAGGATGGTTCAGGTCATATGGGACTGCGACGAACAGGAACAAGTGTCATATGAAAAGGAGGATAAGATGAAAGCCGAGTATCCCAAATGGTTTAATAAGTTGCAAACAGATGAGTCGTATTTGAGGACAAATCCAAAACGGGTGGGGGAGAGTTGTAGTATCCGTATCCGAAAGAATTGAGAATGATCAAGCCGGACAGGGCATTGTCCGAGGAATGATCGAGCCAAGGACGAATATTGGCTGGGAACTAGGAGGTTCGGACTATGGTCAGGTGATGACTGGGAAATGGTCGATGGATGGCTAGGATAGCTGAGCCGGATAGACCATATCCGAGAGAAAATAGTCCAGTCCGTGAGAAATGGGATTTATCCGAGTGAGAGTGGGGTTAGTCTGAGTGAGAGTGGAATGTATCCGAGAGACAAAGGAAAACCTCCAAGAGAAAAAGAGGATTAGCTGAGGTGGGACGGGATGTCCGAGAGAAAAGGAAATATCCAGGTGAAAATGGAAAACAGCAAAGGAAAAGGGAGTTGGGCTGTGGGCCAAGTGTTATGTCAGCTATTTTGATGGTATATCGCGGGGATGGTCAGCCGGTATAGGCGATAGCCAAGAGAAATCAGAACAGTTCGGCATACTTCCTACTAGAACCAGGTAACATCGGTTAAGTACAAGTTGTCTAGGGTTTTGCGAGTATATAAGGTGTTTTTGAGTCTTTTCTCGGAAGACTTGCATTTGTTTGAGAGAAATAAAGCAAAGAGAGAGATTAGTCGAGAGAAAACCCTAAGAAAATCAGTTTATCCCGAGGACCGCCGAGAGAGCTTGAATTATCGCCGAGCAGATCCGACCATCGCCGAGATAAATCGGTAAGCGGCTGAATAATTCCCTAAGTGTCGAGTTTCCATCAGATAACCTCGAGCTAATAGCCTTGTTTTGTAGGGTTTCCGAGGGTAAACAGTGTTTGGCTCAAAGAGAAGGTGAACGGATTGAGAGATAGCCGAGGAGAAAGGGATCGGATCGTACCGAGATCCGAGAGACTCCTAGGGTGATCGGATATCTTCGTTTCTACGTGAATTTCATTGGGATTTCTCCTGACCAATCTGTTTCCAACCGTGTCTAAGGTGAGTGCATGACTTTGTTGGTGTCTAGGATCTTTGGATTGCTAGGGTTTGATGTTTTACATGTTTTAATGTGTGATTTTCATGTTGTGTGTTTAGAAACTGATAAGCAATTATATGTTATGGTATTGTAAATGTTTACAGTGGCATAGATGATATCTAGTTAACTTCAGGGTAATCCGGATCATGTATAAGCTTAGGGGATGTGGGATTCTCGCTGATGTAGACATGGGTCTTAAAAAGGGATTGACATGTGGTGGTTAGGTTAGATGATCATGGCCGTTTGATATATGTTAAGTCTATTGAAAATTGATTGTAGGGTATGTTGAATCCGATAGTATAAATGTGTGAATGGTACTGACCAAGGTGTTACGGGATGACCGTACTCACTCATTATTTATCTAATACTTATGCCTCTCTTTTTGAGTGTGCAGGATCTAAGCAGTAAGTGGAGCAAGACCAGCGGCAGTGATGAACATGGATGGATCGGGTGTTTATTTTATGTTTAAGACGTGTGCTTTATCTTATGGGCTTTGGTGTTAAGCATTTTAGGTTGCTAGATGATATGATGTATTCATTAGCAAATCATTGTGCTTTGTTTAAATTAACCTCCGAATCTTGTTTAAATGCTTTATTCAAGTTTAATGGTATGAAATGAAGTTGTTTTGAATCCTCTGTGTATTGATGAATGAAAATAAAAAGTTTTAAAATTTGGTTAAGTATAGAACGGAACTGTTAGGACGTAGTGAAAGCAAGGCTGTGGTTTAGTTAGTCGGGTCGGGCTTCCACATAAACCCTTGCATTTGAACCCACATTTTGATGAGCTCATTTTCTCTCATGGCCTTCACCCTTAGCCAAATGATTCCACTTGATTTGTTTAAACATGATTAATTGGTCACATAGTTTAATTGAATGTTCAAGAGTTGATAGATTTTAGCATTTGACTAAGTTGAGCTAGAGACCATTTTAAAACTGGATAGGCATGCCTAGGTTCTTTAAAGTATAACTAATTATGTTTTGCATCTTACAATTAGGCACTTGGACATTGATTTCACTTCTTTACCTTAGCATTTTTGGATTTGACTGCCCACCTTCAAACCTCACTCCCTTCTTGTGTTAGTTTCTTTGCTTGAAGACAAGCAAAATGAAAGTGTGGGGGTGTTGATATCTCCATTATTTATACCATCTTAACATGCATTCATCACTAGTTTTGGTCCTATAACATGCATATTTTGCTTCTTCTTGTCCTATTTGCATATATTTAGGAGTTAGTGTAGTTTTAGGTGTTGCATTGCATTTTGTTTGCATTTGGAATTTTATTTAGGTACAAGAAGGTGTTTGGAGACCAAGTGGTATAATGGATGTGAGCTAGGAGTGGAGCAAGGAGAAGGACAAGCTCAGATGGAATAATATCGAGGTGGTTTGGCCTATATGACATATATCAGACTGGATATCGAGGACTTCATTTCGATACAGAAGAAGTAAGAGCGTACAGAGGAGCATATCAACCAGGAAGACCTCGATACACCATGATGGGCTTGTACCGGGCAGTGTATCGGACATCAAAGCCAATACACCAGAGACATGACGATATCGAAGAGCATATAGACTTGGTTTTGCTTCATATGCCTTATGAAAAGGACGATTGTATCGATGTCTACACCGACAAGGATCAAACAGATACACCCATGAAGCCCGATGTATCGATCAACGTATCGACCAAGACCATGTCGATACACCCTCAAGGAGAGCCAATATCGATGTGCATATCGACTGAAGATGCTGATATGGTCCAGCCGAGTCAGCTTAAAACCGTTTTTCTCTTAGCTTATTAGGGGATTCTAAGCCTCCCTATAAATACTAATGTCCTAAAATGTTTAGGCAACTCTTATCTTATTAATTTCTCTGCTGTTTTTAGCTAAAAACCTTTTCTTTTTGATTTTTTATTTGTAAGACTCTTGTTTGATTTAGTGAATTTGTGTGTTTCTCTTTACCTATTCTTGTCTAATATGTTTCCTAATCATGCTTAGCCATTATTTCTCTTTGGAATCTGTGGTTTTGATCATGACTCGTGAGTAGTCCTATTTAGTGTTTAAGATGGGAGAGATTAAAGGGGTTTTATGATTAAATTAGTGATTAATTAGTGATTCTTATGCTTAATATGGTTGTCTTTTCTCTATTAGATGTGCTTAACACTAGATTTTTCTTGGCTAGGCTTGTTTAGTATCCTGGCTTTCTCTTATGCCTGATAAGTGTTTGATGAAATGCTGCAATGAGTCTTTTAAAGTATTTGTTTATCTTAGAATAAGAGATTAGATGTCTAAGGAACACTTTAGCTTTATAGGATTGGATTTCTGTATGAATGCTTGCTAATCATCTGTTCAGTAATGGAAGTTGTCTTGAATATGTTCTTAGCAAAGTAATTAGTGCCAAGGAATTGGGCTGGTTATAGCTGTTAATCCTATGCTTAGAAGATAGCATTGTTTGAATGGTTTTGAAGCATCACTAGTTTGGTTCTAGTCCCCTCTTAGTTAATAACCCCCATCTTAGAGCCTTGCTTTAATCTATCTCTCTCTTATTTCAAAATTGCATTGCTTAGTCTTGATTAGTTTAATCATTGGAGTTTGATCACACTTGTTATATTGATTTGGCTTAATTTGAGTGAACTATTGCATTCTTAGTGTCTTACTTGCCCAATTTGGATTGATACCTTACATGCTGCAATGACATGAGTATGTTAAGATTTGATTAGTGGTCACAATCCTGCTATCTTTTCAGTCTCAGCGTCCTGCATAGAAGTTGAAGAGGATCGAGTTGGCTTTCCAATAAACTTAGAATCAGGTCATTCGGGTCAGTGGTCAAAGAGATACAACGATTCTAGCAACACGATCTGCACCCAAGAATCTATATCGACGATATGCACCGACCAAAACTACTCCTGTCCTTGCTCGGTACAAACTTATCTGAGACAAAAGTTGACTTTTTGTAGACCACTTATTTTCATTGACCAAGGCGTTTTGGGGCTTGTCTTATAAATAGCCTAGACCTAAAAACATTTCTCTTTCTCTTTTTATTTTCCCCCAAAGCTTGTGCTTTGGTTTCTTCATAGATCTTAGAACAAATCCTTTTGGCGTAAGATATTGGATCATTGTATATACTTTTATTTATGTCTTTCATCTTTTAATCTTAAGTCTTTCATCATTTAGTCATGCTTTCCATTTTTATTGCTTTAAGTAATTTTGAATTTCTGTCTTGCTTTTTAGAGATTCTTGGTTTTTTAAGATCAAAAATGGTTCCTTTGATGTTCATGGCTGTTTAGTCTGTTAGATCTATGATTAACTCTTCTTAAGTGATTATGCTTAATGCTTAGTACCTCTTACTAGAAAAACTAGATCCTAGGCTTTTTGGTACTGCACTTAGGGTGTTTCCTAGAATGCTTGAAAAAAGTTTTGGTTGGTGCAATGTCTTGCTTATTTTTTGCTTAAGACTTAGTATAACAATGAAGGGAAGTTGTCTTTCGAGTCTGATCATGCATCAAAAGTGTGAGTTAGTGTCTGGACCATTGCTTAGGAGATGAGTAAGCTTAGGACATCTAAGATGCTTATTAGGCTTTAAGGACTTTGTACTTTATGCTTATTAGTTGCATTTCCACCATCAAAAGTGGGTTAGAAGTGTAATTATCAAAGGGATTTTCACTAAGAGATTTGGTTAGTCTTTATTAGTAGTCTTTCTTAGAGTTTAGTGCATTGATCATTGCTTGAAAATCTTGTTCTAGATTTGCTTAACTTTGCTATTCACTAGTCTTGAAACTTTCTTTAAATGTTTTGCTTTAATATATTTCTCTGTTTTTGCTCTATTTTTTCCTTGCTATTCCTTTGCTACTTTTAGCTTTACATTTCGTCCATCTTCACCTAAGTTGCTATTTTTGTCTTCGTTTGCTAGTCTTGAGATTAGGGTGAAACGTGATCTTAGGCATTTGCTGCATCACAAGTGTTTGAATAAATGCCTTAGAGGGTGACTCATTGATTATTCATTATTCATTGGTTATCCTTAATGCTTTAGTAACTTATCTAGGGTGAAATAGATTATAAGCATTTTCTGCATCAAAAATGTTTGAATGCTTGAAAGAACCCTGTTGAAGGAATATAGTTTTAGCCTATTGACACTAGTGCCTAGCTTACTATTTGGTCACTAAAGTTTTGAGTTCTAATGCTGGCTTTTCATAAATACACCATCAAAAGTGGGTTTGAAATGTGATTAGCTTATACATCTTCTCTATAGGCGTGAATTGATTGTTATTGTGACTTGACCTTGAATTCGCCTTGTTGCCTGGATTGATCATCTTGAATGTGGAAATGAATCAACCCTCATTACCATTGCCTTAGTCTTGAGTCTATCTTATTTTCATTTGTTGTCTTGCCTTCACCTTCACTTTATATTCCAAGAAAACTTGTGTCCAGGAACAATTTATGAGATGCTTGCAGGGGTATTTGTTGTAGTCATGGATGAACTCCATTTCACGTGTTTGTCCATTAAGAGATGAGTAGCATTAATGTAATCTGATGGGCTAGCCGTCCATATCCTTGAATAAACTAACAAAATGGCCAATCGACCCCTCAAGAGGACAGGAAATGAGTTCAAGTGTTCAAGTATGAGTACACTTTCATCAGGTGGTGGCTTCACATATGGCTCATCTTGAATGTATTCATCAAATGTGGCATCTTCTTCTTGTGGCCAATCTTTATAATCCATGGCCATAACCTGTAAAAAAAAAATAAATACTAAAAGAAAAAGTTAGCGAAAGTTAGAGTCTTAGACTAAACTTCAAACCGAGATTTGTAGGTAACACAATTGGTCCCCTAGCAACGGCGCCAAAAACTTGATACACTCAGGTTTTACCCAAATAAAAGACTGCAAGTGCACATACAATCACAGTAATATAGATGGGATCGAATCCACAGAGACCAAGGTTACACTATGATTCTTAATGAATGAAGTGAAGCTAAGACAAGAATATGGGTAGTTGGATGGTTGTAAAACGAAAATAGCTAATAAACTTGCTAAAATATCAATTAAAACAGCCGTCAGGTCAAGGGCAATTGCAGGAATTAGAGATCATGTACCAGACAATTATTCAGGGAACAAATAAGCACAGTCTTGAACTCAAACATAAATGTATAACTAATCCATTGTCGTGGTAGCAGAGACTTTTTCTAGCAACCTAAGTATCTAAAATTTTGTTTGAACTTAAAATTCTAAACAAGCATTAATGAACATGTTCGATTTGTTCACAGCTTGCCTTAACATCAGCTTTTGTTGGCTAGGGACAATCTGCTAACCTATGTTCTATCAAGCAATCTAAAACACTTTCATGGATAGATTAAACCCTATATCAGAGACTAAGTGATCAATTCAGTCTAAGCAGTGGGCGTAACAACAGATGAAGACAACAGATGAATAAATCCCTATCTATGTCCAGTTCAATGATTCATAATTCCTTTGGAACCCTAAACATAACTAATGGATTACTCAGACATGGAAGAAGAAGAACAGCAGAAATATGAAGAGAAATTCATAATAAATAAAATAGAAATTAACTGGGGTTGAGAAATCTTCTCAGAGATGCAGAGTAGAAAGATCATGTCCCAAAAACTCACAAATTGCAAAAACCTCAAAGTCTGAATAGAAAAATAAGAGGTGGCTCGAACAATGGCCAAAAATAAGTATATATAGGTCATAAGTCGGTTTAGGTCGAATCCCTTCCAAAACCGAGTCAAAATAGGAAAACTCTGAATTTTCTTTTTCTGCATTAATAAACCGGTCGGTTTAGACAGTCTTCACGAAAGCTAGCATAACATTAGATCGGACCCTTGAATCGCCTTAAAACCACTTCCAAATGAACGATAGCTCAAAGATCTAGCTTGTGTCCAAAAATAAGCATGATCCATCAGTGGGAAGTGCCTCAAAGATTTCAAAACGTCATGCATTTCTGCATAGTTCTGCATATCCATATGCGTGTTTGCTGATATTACCATATATTCGGTATATTTTGCATGCATTTAGAGTAGTATTTTAGCATTCATCTTGCATTATAGGCTAGATTGTTCCATTTGTTGCATTTTAGGTTCTAGGTCCTCTTGCATTCGCATTTTGCATATTTCTTGAATATATGCATCATTATCAGGTTGTTTGGAGCACTATGGAGTTGTGGAGTCTATGTGGACGTGAGGAGGTTCAAAGTGGAGCTCATGGACACTTGGAGAACTTAGCTCGCCATGCAAAGTACCCGAGATCGAGTAGCGGATCGAGCAAGGCAGGTCGATCTAGATGAGATCGACCAGAAGATCGAGTGCACCAAGTTGATTCAAGAGGAAGGATCGAGACCGAGATTGAGAGAGGAGATCGATCTGGAGTACGGACGTAAATGACGCCATGCAGAACGAGAGCCAGATCGAGACCAAGACTCGATCATCCAAAGATCGAGATGTAGATCGAGGAAGATACTCGATCCCTCCAACCAGATCGACCAGAAGATCGAGCGGAGCAAGGCGATTCCTGAAATGGTCGAGCACATTGGTCGATCTCAAAGTCGATCCCAGACGAGCCTTATCCGTCCAGCTGTCCTTGGCGGCTAGCGAAGGGGGGACCAGCTAACGGTTTAGCCATTTTTGGTAAAAGCAGCCATCACCTTTATCTTTTCTTCATTCTGTCTTTTCCTTTATCTCTCTAAGTTAGGCGATTCACCATGGTAGAACAGCATAAGCTTTTTTGTTTTTGAACCTTTGAATCTTTTAATATCAAGCAAGTTTTTCTTTAATCTATCGTTAATCATGCTTAGCTTATCGTTATTGCTTTTGATTCGATCTTAAACATGTGTAGTGAGTAGTCGTTTCGGGTTTTGGGGTTGAGGTGATTCGAAATGGTTCAAAGGGTTCAAAGGGTTCAAAGCTTTGTGTTTTCTTGTTCTTCATACCTTCTCTTCTAGGATCTTGGGATCTTAAAGCATAGAGAGCCTTGGAAAAGGTCTCTATGAACCAAAGGCTGTTTTACCTTGACAGGATTCAGATGTCCTGGAAAACCAGATCTTATAGGCTAATTTTTCCTTTCCCACATGCCATGGTTGTAAAGGGGATTAGTTAGGTAATTGTTTGAATTGTGTCTTTCTCGCTCTTTGATCTCTTTTTCCACCAAACGCCATGGGTTTGGAGAAGAGATTGAGGAAGTGAACCATACCACACGCCATGGATGCTTCTTGTTTTGTTTTCAAGGCTTAGAGAAACCTCTTAAAAGAGTAGATCTAAATGTTTTCAAACCAAAGCTTTAATCTTTGATACCCTTCAATATGACCCTCGACCCTAAACCCTCCCTTTTAGTGTTTTAAACCTCTGTTCATCTTTCGCTTGTCATTTAGCTTGGATCCTGTTCGTTAGAAGTCTTTCGCTTGAAGTTGTTTGTTAGATCGATCCATTCTGCTCGATCCTGTAGTCGATTCACTGGTCGATTTTTAGATTTTAGTAGCTTTGCATTTTTCATCTTTTGCTTGTTCCTCGTGGTAGTTAACCCTCTTCCAGGGATTTAAAAATTGTTTTGCATTGCATTAGACCGTTGCATTTAGTTTTGTCAGATTTTACCAATCATTTATCATATTTTCTTAGATTCACTAGATCCTTGCATTCACATTGCTCTTCCTGCTCCCTAGGATTAGATTGATACCTCTTGCTTTGTACAACTGTGTATTGCTTGAGTTTTGATAACCTCCTTGCTTGTACACTGAATAACCCTGTTATCAAATGGCGCCGTTGCCATCTTAGGGTTGCTAGGAAGCATTAAGATTTGGGGTTTAGTAAAGACTAAGCCTTTACTTTAAGTTTGGTTACTAATATCTTTCTCTTCACACTCGTGTCTATCAGGTACATGAATTTGCGTTCTAGGGGTGACAACAACTTACTTACACCCCTGGACAATATTCACCAACTCGGACATTCAAGAATAAGAAGAGCAAGAGAGCAAGCTAGAGCCTTTGAGGAGATTGTTCAAGCCGGTACAGTAAACTTTGCAACAATGGCTGAGCAGGAACATCCTGAAGGACCTCCACCAGCTCACGGTGGTGTAGGAAGGGGAAATGGAAACCCCATCCACGCAGCTAGACCCCCACGGATCGTAGGCGCTGGAGATGCCCTTAATACACATCACAATCGCTTTGGGATCACTCCTCCTCCAGTCCAGAATAACAATTTTGAGATAAAGCCTGGATTCATCTCAATGGTTCAGAATAGTAAATTCCACGGGCTGGCTATGGAAGACCCCTTAGAGGACCTTGATAACTTTGAACAGGTGTGTGGGATGATCAAGATCAATGGGATCTCGGAAGATGCCTTCAAGCTATGGCTCTTCCCATTATCTCTCGGTGACAAGGCTAGGCATTGGGAGAAGACACTTCCACAAGGCACCATCACGTCTTGGGCTGAATGTAAGAAAGCTTTTCCCTCAAAGTTTTTCTCAAGCACCAGGACAGCTCGGTTGAGAAGTGAGATCAGTGGCTTCACTCAAAGGCAGAACGAGACATTCAATGAAGCTATGGAGAGGTTCAAAGACTATACAATTCAGTGTCCTCACCACGGCTTCAGTGAATAGACTCTCCTAAGGACAATATACCGAGGAGCATTACCCAAGATCAGAATGGTTCTTGATACGGCAAGTAAGGACAATTTCCATGGTCAAGAAGTTGAAGAAGGTATAGACCTAATAGAGAACTTGGCATTGAGTGATGGGAATTATTCAGAGGACTATGACCGAGCACCAAGAGGAGCTGATCTAGAGTCTCACGAGAAAGAGCTTAAGTCCCTCCATGAGAAGATAGACAAGCTAGTGCTTGCAAATCAGAAGCAAGTTCACTTCATAGGAGAAGCTGAAGATGTCTCCGAGGAGCTAGAGCTGAGTCAAGAAGAAGCTAACTGGATTCCTGGTCAAAACTACAACAAGAATCAGGGTTATTCACAAGGCTACCAAGCGAACAACAATCTCTCTTACATGAGCATGAATGTAGAGAACCATAATGATCATGTGTACCCCCCTCAGCAAGCAAAGCCCTTTTTACCTTCTAACAAGGGTATTCAACCGAATATTGGCTTTCAAGGGCAGAGGCAAGGGAACTTTCAAGGTCAGCAGCAACAGCAAGGCAACAAAGGTTACACTCCTATGTTTCCTCCCGGCTTTGTTCCTCAACAACAACAAATGCAACAGCCTCCTTAAGATCCGGTTCAAGCAATGTTTCAGCAGTTGCTTCAAGGTCAAGCTTCAACTAATCAGAAGTTTGCCGAGATGAACAACCGCCTTGACTCCTCTCTTACTGACGTCTCAACTCAGATAACAAACCTGAACAACAAGATCAAGCAGTTAGAGAAGAGAAAGGCTAGTACAAGCGGTCAGAACAGCTTACCGGGCAAGTGTGAGCTGAATCCAAAGGAATACGCCAACGCCATTACCTTGAGGAGTGGTAGAGAGCTTCCTCCGCGTGTTGCTCCTATAAACAATGTGGACATTGTAGTCCAAGAGGGGAAGGGTAACCTTTCAGCTGATGAGGAGATCAACTTTGATACTGTGTGGATTGAGAGACCAAGAAAGGGTAAAGAGGTAGCCGCAGAGAAGAAATTGGAGCAAGCTACTAAAGAGAAAGATGTTTATGTGCCTCCACCGTATGTACCTAAGCTTCCTTTTCCTGGCCGTTTCAAGAAACAGATGATAGAGAAGCATAGACTCTTGTTTGAGAAGCATCTAAAGGACGTTGAGATCAAGTTGCGTCTTGTGAATTGCCTAGCTATGATGCCGAAGTGTGCTAAGTTCTTCAAGGAAACCCTTACAAAGAAGAACAAGGAAGGTAAAGAAGTGTTGGTGCTTAGTGAAAAGTGTAGTTCCATTATTCACAGAGAAATAGTGCCTAAGAAGCTAGGAGATCCAAGATCCTTCACCATTCCTTGTGCTTTGGGTCCATTGAGGTTTGAGAGCTGCTTATGCAATTTGGGAGCAAGTATCAATCTCATGCCCCATTCTATAGCAAGGAAGCTCGGTTTTACACGGTTCAAAGAGTGTAGGATCTCCCTTGTGTTAGCTGACAGAAGCGTGAGTCTTCCAGTGGGTATGCTAGAAGATCTTCTAGTGAGAATAAGCGATGTCAATGTACCAACCGACTTTCTTGTGCTTGAGATGGATGAAGAACCTAAGGATCCGCTTATACTTGGTAGACCATTCCTTGCAACCGCTGGAGCAATCATTGACGACAAGAATGGGAAGATAGCTCTACACCTTGGCAAAGACATTAAGCTGGATTTTGATATCAACGAGGTCCTGAAGAATCCGACCATTGAAGGACAAGCATTCTACATAGAGACGTTGGATGCTTTAGCGGATTAACTGCTAGAAGAGCTGGCTCAAGAAGATCATTTGAGGCTGGCATTGACTAAGGAGCCAGGGGAGTTTGGTTTTCTGAGTAAGAAGACTCAAGAGTACGTTAATCTCCTCGACTCTAGGAAAGTTGTCAAAGAAGATGATGGCGGATGCCTAGAGATCGATCAGGAAATCGAGAATATCACTCGATCCAGAACAGCAATCAACAAGAAGATCGAGGAGGCTGGTTGATCCAGAGAAGAGAACGATGGGAAGATCGAGAGAAGCCAATCGATCAGTTCAGAGAACGAGTCAGAGACTCGATCTCCTGCTCGATCCACATCAAATCGAGTAGGTGAATCGTGTGAAGTTGCTCGATCCGGACCAGAACGAGTGCAAGATCGACTGGATGACTCGATCTCGGAGGAGACAACGGTTCAAGAAAGCAGTCTTTTGGGTCATGACTCGGGTTCTAAGGAGGCTACTAGCCTTGAGGAGGACTGGAGCAAGCTGCTAGCCCCAAAGGTGGACCTAAAGGAGCTCCCAAAAGGGCTAAGGTATGCTTTCTTAGGGCTTAATGATACCTACCCCTTGATTGTGAATGAGAACTTAAGTGATGATGAGTTGCACTCGCTCCTTAATGAGCTAAGAAAGTATAGGAAGGCCATTGGGTACTCTCTAAGTGACATCAAGGGCCTTTCAACAATGCTTTGCACTCATAGGATTCACTTAGATAATGAGAACTCTTCTTCTATTGAACACCAAAGGCGCTTAAATCCGAACTTGAAAGAATTAGTCAAGAAAGAGATTCTTAAGTTGTTAGAGGCTGACGTGATCTATCACATAAGTGACAGCACGTGGGTATCTCCGGTCCACGTGGTGCATAAGAAGGGAGAGATCACGGTCATTAGAAATGAACAAGATGAATTGATACCTACTACTACTAGGACTATAACTGGTCACTGTATGTGTATAGACTATAGGAAGCTCAATTCTGCTAGTAAAAAGGATCATTTTCCTCTTCTTTTTATTGATCAAATGTTAGAGAGTCTTGCTAATCATCCTTACTATTGCTTTCTTGGTGGTTATAGTGGATTCTTTCAAATACCAATCCATCCTAACGATCAAGAGAAGATGACTTTTACATGCCCCTACGGTACCTTCACATATCGAAGGATGCCATTCGGGTTGTGTAACGCACCGGCTACGTTTCAGCGGTGTATGATGTCGATCATTTCTGATCTTATAGAGGAGATGGTAGAAGTATTTATTGACGATTTCTCTGTATATGGTGCATCGTTTTCTGCTTGTTTGTTGAATCTTTGCAAGTTACTTAAGCGTTGTGAAGAGGCAAACCTTGTGCTTAACTGGGAGAAGTGCCACTTCATGGTGAAGGAAGGGATCGTGCTTGGCCACAAGATATCAGAGAAGGGCATAGGGGTTGATAAAGCCAAGGTTGAGGTCATGATGAGTCCTTAGCCGCCGATTAATTTCAAGGGTATAAGGAGTTTCCTAGGTTACGCGGGCTTCTACAGGAGATTCATAAAGGATTTCTTCAAGATAGCAAGGCCCCTCACACAGTTGTTATGCAAAGAAGCTGAGTTTGTGTTTGATGAGGATTATCTTCATGCTTTCAAGACTATCAAGGAAGCTCTTGTATCTGCGCCAATAGTACAAGCACCGGACTGGACCCTACCATTCGAGATCATGTGTGACGCGAGCGACTATGCCAGATGAGCTGTTCTTGGTCAGAGGAAAGACAAGCGGTTGTATGTTATCTACTATGCCAGCCGTACCTTGGATGACACGCAAGTGAAGTATGCTACAACCGAGAAGGAGTTGCTTGCAGTTGTGTTTGCCTCTGAGAAGTTCAGATCATACCTCGTAGGCTCTAAGGTTGTTGTCTATACAGATCATGCAGCTTTGAGATACATCTATTCCAACAAAGACATTAAACCGAGGCTCTTAAGGTGTATTCTCCTTCTACAAGAGTTTGATATGGAGATAAAATACAAAAAGGGGATAGAGAATGGTGCTGCTGATCACCTCTCAAGGATGAGAGTCAATGAAGCTTTGCCATTAGATGATTCACTTCCTGAATAGCAGCTCATGATGATCACCACGGCGGTATGTGAGAAGCTTGAAGACAAGTTTGAAGAAGTTTTGAGTTTCAAGGAAGAAGACTTTCCTTGGTATGCTGATTTAGTGAACTTCTTGGCTTGTGGAGAAGAGCCGTCTCATCTAGATCATTACCACAAGAAGAAGTTTATGAGAGATGTCTCCCACTACTTTTGGGACGAGCCATACTTGTACAAAAGAGGCGTGGACAGCTTATATAGAAGGTGTGTAACAAGGGAAGAAGCTAAGGACATACTTCTACATTGTCATGGCTCTTCATATGGTGGTCATTTTGCTTCCTTCAAGACTGCTACAAAGGTGGTACAAGCGGGTCTCTGGTGGCCATCTATCTTCAAGGACGCTCACGAGTGTGTCAAAAGTTGTGAAGCTTGTCAACGGGCAGGGAACATCACCAAGAGAAACGAGATGCCTCAGGTTCCTATCTTTGATGTTGATGTCTTTGACGCTTGGGGATAGATTTCATGGGACCGTTCCCATCTTCTTACGGCAGCAAGTTCATCTTAGTGGCGGTTGATTATGTATCTAAGTGGGTTGAGGCTATAGCTTCCCCAACAAATGATGCAAGGGTGGTGATCAAGCTCTTCAAGACAATCATCTTCCCATGGTTTGGAGTTCCCAAGGTAGTAATCAATGACGGTTGAAGCCACTTTATCAACAAGGTGTTTGAAAGCCTCTTCAGGAAGTATGGTGTGAAGCACAAGGTAGCAACACCTTATCATCCTCAAACGAGTGGGCAAGTAGAGGTCTCTAACAGGCAGATCAAAGCTATACTCGAGAGGACAGTTGGGGCTACTAGAAAGGATTGCGCGGTCAAACTAGACGATGCTTTGTGGGCTTACCGAACCGCTTTCAAGACCCCTATAGGCACGACTCCTTTCACTCTCCGATACGGCAAGGCATGTCATCTTCCTGTTGAGTTGGAGCATAGGGCACTATGGGCAGTGAAGCACCTCAACTACAACCTCAAGACAGCTCAGGAGAAGCGGTTGATTCAGCTAATGAGCTTGATGAGCTACAGCTAGATGCATACGACAGTGCTAAGATCTACAAGGAGCGGACTAAGGCTGTTCACGACAAGAAGCTTGTTCACAAGGAGTTAAGAGAAGGCAGTCTGGTGCTACTCTACGACTCAAGGTTGAAGCTGTTCTCGGGCAAGCTCAAATCAAGGTGGTGTGGACCGTTTGAGATAAAAGAGGTTCTACCTAATGGAGCGGTTACATTGGTTGGCAAGAGCGGCAATGCTTTCACGGTCAACGGGCACAGGGTTAAGCCTTACTTGGCAGATGGCTACAGCAAGGAGAGCACATCCGTGTTTCACCAAGACCCCCTTCAGGCCTAAACCAAGAAAAGTCTAGCTAAAGACGTTAAAGAAAGCGCACTTGGGAGGCATTCCCATGTCTATCCTGTACATATTTTTGTTTTATTTCTACTTCAGTTTTATGCTTTTAATGTTTAAGTGTGTAGGTGATTGGATAAGGGATTGTTAGGTGTGATCTTGGAGTCCAAAAGAGGAGAGAATGGCTAAGTATAGGCTAGAGATCGAGTGCTATATCGACTTATCCTAGCTCGATCCTTACTAGTGAATCGAGAGGAGCCAGTCGATCTAGACGAGATCAAGTAGACAATGTCGATCTAGATGAGTTCGGATCGATCGGTCCCATCTATATCGACCGATCTAAAATATCTCGGGAAATTCTTGGATTTTGGATCGATCGGTCCAAATCTGGATCGACCGATCTAATTTCTCTCGAGAAGATCCTTCAAAGACAGATCGATCAGTCAACTCGATCTAAGCCAAATCGACCCTCAAATCGATCACATAGCTCGATCCAAGGACCAATGCCTGGTTGACCAAAATTCAAGGAACGAGAGGGTATAATCGATCTATGACTCGATGCAAGTTGAATCGAGCCCCTGATCGATCAAACCTCTCGATCCTAGCCATTAAGGGCATGAGATCGAGTCTTAGATCGACCAAATGGACTCGATCTCGTGCCGAGGTAACAATTTATTTTCCCTCTTTCCTTCTTTCCCTCCTATTTTTAAATTTAAATTTTGGTCAAAGCAGGAATCTTTGACCATGAAAGATGTGCCTTGACCACACTTTTGTCAGAAAACCACTAGCTTACCCATGGTTTTAGATTTTTGTTGGTCTTTATATTTTCAAGCAAACACACACTCTCTCATTTTTTGTGTTTCGAGTTTTCTAAGCAAGAGAGAGTGATATTTGTTTTTCCTAAAGGCTAACAACATCTGTTTTCAAACTCTGAAAAGTTATTTTCAATTAATTGCTCAAATGTTTTTGCAAAATTTCCTTTTTATTGCTTTGCTTGAATACTAGATGTTAGGGGGTTTAAATATTTTTTTTAAACTAGCTAGATATTAGGAAATATTCTAGATTTAATCCTATCTCTAGATTTGCCTCTATATTATCTTGCTAAGATTTTTATAAATCCCCCAAAAATCTAGGGTATCAGTGATAAGTTTCTCTTTCTTGCCTAGTCGTTCTCTCAATATTCGCCGCCTTTGCTCATTCTCTTGCTTGAGAATTGTGTTTCAGGTACTATGGCTCCCAAAAGAACGAGAGAAGAGACAGCACAAGAAGGAGAAGGTCAAGAAGTGGTGGTTCGGGAGAGGGTTAAATGGACCAAAGAGGAAAAGCAAGCCAAGAAGAGGCTAGAGCGGTTGAGGTTCGATCCCACTAAGTTCGCAGATAGAGGTATGTTGGCTAAGATGGGGATCCTGGGAGACTTTGATCAGCTTTTGAAGAACATTGGACTCTGGTGCTTGTCAAGGATGGACTGCCCGACCTATCCCGAGGCAACAATCGATTTCTTAGCCACCTTGGCGTTCACGTATGAGAACCCGAGTCTGCCTACTCCTTCCGAAGGACACATCAGCTTCAAGATAAGGCATCAAGCTTATCATCTCTCGATCCAGGAGCTTTGCCAAGCCTACGGTTTGAAGGGTGATGCTAAACAAGTGGAGTTCCCCTCTTTCACTCAAGCTAACGACCTGTGGGACCTCATAAGCAATGATGACTACAAGGCGAATACGGCGAAGATCAAGAGAGTGAGGAGTCTGGTGCTGAGATACATGCTCAAACTGATTGCTAACACCTTCAGCGGACGGTCAGTAGCTCCCACAGTCACCAAGACCAAGCTTTGCTTCCTGTTCCAAGGTGTCAAGCATCTGCTTTGTGATCCTAAGGAGAACGACGAGCCAATGGTGGATGAGCTCGGTGACGATGCGAACTATGGGTGCATCTTAGCCGTCTCCTTGGTGAAATACAAGGCGTATGCCTTGCGATGCAAGCCAAGTTCAGCTTTGATTGGAGGCTTCCTCATGCCTATGTTTGTGCAAGATGGCATACCGCTTCAAGACTTCACTCCTGTTCGAGAGAGAGCTTTCATGGATGAGATCTATATGAGGAACATGGATAGTTTGGGACGCACGCCAGCCGAGGGCTTCTTTGCCTATCTGTACTTCGACTCTGACAATGAGAAGAGAGTGTGCATACTGCCGAACAAGGAGGAAACCGAGCTGCAAGGAGTTGGCAACATCGAGTTCTTGCCGAGTGTAGAGGAGTGCTTCGCCCCTTTATGAGCTACAGCCGCCCTTCAACAAGGTGCTCGCCCGCGATCAGAGTCTCCTGCCTCAGATGATGAGATGCCCGAGAGCTTTGTTCTTCCCAAGATCGACTTTGAGCCGCGGACTAAGACCGAGAAGTTCCTTGCTTCTGTTATGGACATGCAAAGGAAAATCAACAAATGGCAAAGCAAGGTAATCAAGAAGCTTGCCAAGAAGGTCAAGGTGCTTCAAGGGAGCTCACCTAAGAAGGCTGTAAGCGAAGAACTCGAGCAGCCCGAGAAAAGGAGGAGATCGACTAATGGGATCGTTTTACGTGAGCCTCATGGAAACACCATCCTACCTGCTCGCCACTCGGTTCATGAAGGAGCTGCAAAGGACAAAGGCAAGGCAGTAGCTCACGATGATCCTAAAAAGAGCAAGAAGTCTGGAGTGACCTCAAGCTCCAGCACTACTTAGCTCCGAGGTACCAACAACCATCCCTTGTATATACCACGCATGTTTTCTTTGTTTTTGCTTTGTGTTTTGAGCTTCTCTAGACTTTGTTTGCCACCGAGACGGTAAAAAGTTAAAAAAAATTCAAAAAAAAATTCATGTAGTTGCATTCACTTTGTTAAACATTTTAGGATTGAGTCTAGAGTTTTTGAGCATCTAGGTTGTTTACATTTGCATAAGGGGTAAAAGTTTTTCTTAAAAGGTGTTTTAAGCTCATGAATTGTTTCAAGGCCCTAGTTAGTAGTCATTTGATGCATTGTACACTCTTTGAAAGTAAGCTCTAACCATACTTGGATCATGTGTTTTGATTTTTGTGGCTTAAGTTGAAAATTCATGAATTGAATCCTATCCTAATAAGTGAGAACCTTAATTTGAATCTTCTTAATTATCATACTTATGCATTTGAAAAAGGATACATGGATTACTTATACATATTTAGGCTTTCTTCTTCTTTTTACCACTCTATTATAAGCCTAAATATATTTCCCCACTCGTACCTTACCCTCCTTTCAAGCCAATGTTCTTGTGTGTTAAATCTTTGTGAGGCCTCTTTTCGGTTGAACTTAGCATAAAGTGTTAGGTTTAGACGACATGATTAGGCTTTCATATTGATACTAGCTTTGCATTTTGAAGCTAGTTTTAGGCTTAGGATAGGGCGGTTGTTCTTAGGGATTGCTTTGTTTTGCTTCGGTTTAAAGAGTTTGATATTTGGAAGTTGAATTAAAAAGGTTTCAATGGTTTTAAGTGGAAGGCTTGCTGTTTTAAAAATAAAAGCTCTAAGTTTATCTAAGAAGGTAGCTCTCAAAATAAAAAGAAAAAGAAAAAAAAATAGCCAAAAGGCCAAGTGTTTAAAAAAAAAAAAATTGTGTAGAGAGCTATCAAAGTAAAGAAAAGAGCTAAGTATGTTTTCAGCCTTTCCACTAGCCTAAAGAATTTCAAAACGATGCTTTTACTTGGGTTTTTGCTAGGCGAATTGCCTTGGTGATAAGGGTAGTCTTTAGAAGGGTGAGTGAGCTTTAGAAGATAAGAAAAATGAGAGAGGGTTCTAAGATCTTTGATTAGTATGCATGGGTAGATGAAGGTTTAATCATGTATGCATCAATTGTCTTCACCTTTAGCATTATGTGAAAGTTCAACCATTCCTTGAGATAACCCCTTGTTTGAATAGCCCTTGTAAGTGAGATCATTTTTATCTTGCAACCCTTGTCCCTTAGCCGAATGTATCCAGTTTTAAAGTGCATAAGTGTGATTCACGGTTTTGAGCTTAATGAATGTTAACGGATAGGATTCTTGGATTGTTTGGGATATGAGAGTCATGATTTGAAATTTATTATGTGATGAGTATGGCTAAGTTCTTTGGAGTATGAGTGTGTGCATTGCATTTTAGGATTAAGAACTAGGACCATTGAAATGATTCATTTGAAAAACACTTTTGTAAGAAGCTTAAACCCCCGTTTTTTAAAACCTCTCTCCCTTTTTGAATTTTGTTTGCTTGAGGGCAAGCAAAAAGCAAGTTTGGGGGAGTTGATATTACCATATATTCTGCATATTTTGCATGCATTTAGAGTAGTTTTTCATGCGTTCATCTTGCATTATAGGCTAGATTGTTCCATTTGTTGAGTTTTGATAACCTCCTTGCTTGCACACTGAATAAACCTGTTATCATTTGCACCCAAAATGATTCTTTTTCTTCCAAAGCAACCTAAGTCCTGAAAAGACTCGATAAAAGGACTAAAAGACTCTAAAAGAACACTTTGACTCGAAAAACTATTGAAAACCTTGGGTTAGAAAGCCTTAAAAATGCAGTATATCAACTCCCCCAAGAATTAGAATTTTGCTTGTAATTAATCAAATAGTAAGAACATAGTCGAGGTTTGAAAACACAGGGACTTATGAACTCTCTGGAACACCACATTGATCAACACTCTTGAACCCACATACCACAAAATTAACATTAGATAATATGTCAGTATACTTACCACAAGCTTAGCAATCGTCCCAGATACGGTTCAGTATCCCTTAGAGAAATCCGAATTCTCCATTGTCGACACCTTTGTTTTATTTAGGTGTGCAGTCTCATCAAGGGAGTATCGATCAAAGAACTTATAGATTCTTTCCCTTGAAAGCTCCTGAACATAGACAATCTTGGTACAACCCTCTTATTTTCTCATGCCTTAGTCGATTTCTCCCTACTTTTCTAGGGTGTCATCTCTATATTTTTATCGACTTTCTTTTCTTTTATAGCCTAAAAGTTGTACTACTCTTTACTTGTGTTCCTTGTGAGGAGACAGCTTCAAGAGTGCTCACTACTTGTATTCCTTGTGAGGAGACGGGTTCGTGAGTGCACCATTCTTAGACTTAGACATCTTTTTCTTTAATAAGGGAAGATCAAAGAGAGATTTCACCTAACCTTATCTTGACAGTGCTGGAAGAGGAATCAGGTTCAATGTATACCAAGCCCCAAGATGAGAAAATAAAAGTTGATTTAGGTGAAGTCATCTTTAGATCCTTTAGACTCTCCAGAAACATGAACTTTCTCTGTTAGATTGACCTGCTCACAGGATTCTACCCAGTAAAATCTGCAATCAGCTGCTGTAGTAATGGTTCTTCACGCATCAATGCAATGTGGTTAGTGCCAAGAAAAGCTCAGAGTTCCTGACAAGGTTTTGACTCAATAAAACAATTTGGACTGACTCAAGGAAAACAAAACATAGGGAAATGGTGTTAGTTATGGATGAACATCCTCCCTCAGACTTAAATCACATTGTCCACAGTGTAAAGAAAGCGAGAAGAGGATGGTAAAAATGAAGAAACAGATAAAGGATGAGTAAACTTACATGTTCATGGCTGGAAGAAATGTGAGGGTGATTCTGGTGGGGTTTCTTTTTTTGATCTGAAACACTTAGAACTAAAACTAAAAGTTAGAAAATAAAGAGAGAACGAAATATATACATTTACCAGTGGGTTGCCTCCCACCAAGCGCTTGCTTTAAGTCATTAACTTAACTTTTGAGCACAAATTTTAATCATGAGAATCAAAAGGCTGAGCCAGTGCACCTTTGGTATTTCTCCTGTTGGGGCAAGAAACAAAGTGTACAAATTAGCAAGCAATCATCCATGACAAAGAGACAAAACTCTCAGGAAGGTATACTACTACAAATGTAGCATATATCTTCAAATCTTCTTTAAATGTTAGATGCTCATGGGGATCAAATGCATTTGGTGGAAAGATAAAGTCAACTTCAGGTTTAAATGAGTTTATCACAAAATAGTCAACTTCATTTCCATCAACCGTGTAAAGCATAATATTCTCCTTCTTAGACTCTATCTTAATCTTAAGGTTCTCTATCTCATTCAAGATCCTATCAATATCAAACAACATTCCATTCAAAAAGAGATTTAGATTACTCAAGCATTGAAAGATTAAACTCAAGATCATGAACATCCATAGCACATAGATAACTAATATCAAAGCACACATCATGGTAATCTCTAGCAATCTTTTTTACTCTTAAGGTATCTAGTCCTTCAGACTTACATATTAAATCATAGCATTCATTAATGAGCAGGGGAGTGTGAAAACTAGAAGCTATATCGTCAATGCAAGGCATGTCATTATCATGAAATTTAAAGGTTGGGAATGGTGTAACTTGTATTGGGCTTAGTGGAACCCAATATATTACCTCTTTAAGTGCATGAGCTATCTTTATCTCAATTTAGGTCATCTTTTTTCCTTCAAGTGCTGCTCGGTGTGACATGATGTTTAACCGGACCATAACTGCTAGGTCACTCCTTGACAACATTGGATTCTCTTTATAAAGCTCATCTAACTCCACCTTCTGTTCAAGTGTGAGTATACTTTCATCAAGTGGTGGCTTCACATATGGCTCATCTTGAATGTATTCATCAAATGTGGCATCTTCTTCTTGTGGCCAATCTTTATAATCCATGGCAATCACCTGTTAAAAAAAAAGTAAAAGAAAAGGTTAGTGAAAGTTAGTGTCTTAGGTTAAACTTCAAACCTAGATTTGTAGGTAACACAACTGGTCCCCGGCAACGGCACCAAAAACTTGATACACTCAGGTTTTACCCAAATAAAAGACTGCAAGTGCACAGACAATCGCAGTAATATAGATGGAATAGAATCCACAGAGACCAAGGTTACACTATGATTCATAATGAATGAAGTGAAGCTAAGACAAGAATATGGGTAGTTGGATGGTTGTAAAATGAAAATAGCTAATAAACTTGGTAAAAGATCAATTAAAACAGGCGTCAGGTCAATGGCAATTCGCAGGAATCAGAGATCATGAGCCAGACAATTATTCAGGAAAAAAATAAGCACAATCTTGAACTCAAACATAAATGTATAACTAATCCATTGTTGTGGTATCAGATACTTTGTCTAGCAACCTAAGTATCTAACTTTCGTTTGAACTTAAAATTCTAAACAAGCATTAACATCAGCTTTCGTTGGCTAAGGGCAATCTGCTCACCTATGTTCTATCAAGCAATCTAAAACACTTTCATGGATATATTAAACCCTAGATCAGAGACTAAGTGATCAATTCAGTCTAAACAACAACAGATGAATAAATCCCTATCTATGTCTAGTTCAATGATTCATAATTCCTTTGAAACCCTAAACCTAATTAATGGATTACTCAGACATGGAAGCAGAAGAACAGCAGAAAGATGAAGAGAAATTCATAATAAATAAAAAGGAAATCAACTGGGGTTCAAAAATCTTCTCAGAGATGCAGAGTAGAAAGATCGTCTTCTCAAAACTCACAAATTGTAAAAAGATTAAAGTCTGAATATAAAAATAAGAGGTGGCTGCAACAATGGCCGAAAATAAGTAAATATAAGTCCTAGGTCGTTTTAGGTCGAATCCCTTCCAAAACCGAGTCAAAATAGGAAAACTCGGAATTTCCTTTTTCTGCATTAATGAACCGGTCGGTTTGGACAGTCTTCACGAAAGCTAGCATAACTTTAGATCGAACCATTGGATCGCCTTCAAACCGCTTTCAAATGAACGATAACTCAAAGATCTAGCTTGTATCCAAAAATAAGCACGATACATTGGTGGGAAGTGCCTCAAAGATTTCCAAATTCCAGGTGTCTCTGCATAGTTCTGCATCTCCATATGTGTGTTCACACACAAAATGATTCTTTTTCTCCCAAATCAACCTGAATCCTGAAAAGACTAGATAAAAGGACTAAAAAACTCTAAAAGCACACTTTGACTCGAAAAACCATTAAAAACCTTGGGTTAGAAAACCTTAAAAACGCAGTATATCATCGTGTATATAAAGGACAATTAGAAGACCGTTACTCAAGTCTACCATAAGGTATATATATTGAGAACTGATATGTTCAAATTAAATTTCTATGAGCTACTCTGAAAATTCAGAGGTGCAATCAGAGTATTAAGGGGTTTAATTCACAGAGACTCAAAATCATTCAATAGATTTCAGTATTTAAATTAAGCTAAATAAAATCAATAAAATAAATGACAGTAAGCAATTAAAGATTTAGTAAATTTGATGGAGGAAAAACTAGGTTCAGGAAAATTCTCCAGCAAATCAGAATTGCAGATCAAATCGAATATTAGAATTTAATTAAAAACCATTCTAGAACTCAAACTGCAATTATAAACCAATGAACTTCTGTTGCAGAGATTATCTATGTCTAAATTTTACAATTCTAAATTTCTTTGCAAACTCAATGATTTGTGACAAGCATTAATGATCAGGTTTGATTAGTTCACAAAATCTCTAAACCAAATTCATTTGCAGATATATATTTTGCTTATCTAAGATTAGTTCATGCAATTAATAACACTTCTGTGTTTACCAATTAACCTAAGATTAGATTCTAGGTCGTGAAACTAGAATAAGCAATAAACACAAAACTAGATGTAGAACTCTATTGATTTTATCATAATCATTCAATTCAACCTAACAATTCATCAATCACCTTTGAATAACCCTATACATAACAATGAATCTACTCAGACATGATGAATGAAATAAACATCATGAAAAAGATAAATTACGTAAAATAAATAAGAATAGAGATTAAAGAAGTTCACAATCTTCTCTAAAAGAGTCTGATTTGTCTCTCCAAAACTCTGCTACAAATCTCTCTGAATAAAATAAAGCTTAGGTCTAAACAATGACCTTAAAATCATATATATAGTCTTAAAACACGAATGGGGCAAGTTTGTAAATAAGTGAAACATCTGGGCTAAGTTGCAATTTCTTTTAGAAGTCTTCTAAAACACGCGAACAAGTCTGTCCCTTTGATTGGTGTCGATCAACACCTGCTCCAAATTCGTCTCCTGACTACATCTCTTCAGCGACATCTCCACAATGCTCCCAAATCTTCGATTATGCTTCAAACGTACATGGACCTATAAAGACTCGAAAAGACTCAAACAATACCAAAAAGACTCTATAAACAAGACCTATATCATGGTCTAAAACCCATAAAAACCATAATAAATCAAGAATTATGCTTAACATTATAGAAAAAAGGCAAGAGATTTATGGTTACCTTAGGAATAGACGAATGATCAACTTGGTATTTCTTTTTGACTGATTGATGTTGCTATCTATTGTGATATGCAAGTTGTGTGATATTTGATAATGATGAACTCCAACACACTTTGCTTGTTAAAGGATAGAGACTAGAACAAATGATTGAGAAACATGTTTGATATCTCTTGTATTTACACCATTTAGGCTTGCATTTAATACATGTTTTGGTTTTCTTGTTCATGTTTTTCTTAGTTTTTGTCCCACTTTCTTTTCCTTTTAGACTTAGGTTGCATTTAGGATATAGTTTGCATTTTTCCTGCATTATGGATGTTTTTAGGTGCTTATGGAGCTAAAAGGAGCTTTGAGGATGATCCACGAAGCAAGCTGGGCCAAAAGGAGCAAAAGGGACCAAGGCAAACGATCTCTGCAGAGTCTATCGGTCTGTGCACGGAGGCTATCGGTCAAGGAGTGACCGATACAAGACGTATTGATCAAGGCTATCGGTCAAGGAGTGACTGATACAGACCATATCGATCAAAGCTATCGGCCAGGAATGACCGATACAAATGCACCGAATATATTTCGGTCACCATATCGGTCACCTTCCAGACCGATACAAATCATATCGATCAAGCCCAGACCGATACTACTGACCGATAGGAACCCAGTCAGAGCCTGTTTTATTTACACTTTTCCCATTACTCTAGGGCTTCCTTCTTTTGCCTATAAATAGCCCATTTTCTAGGATTTTCGTCATGTCATGTAAATTTACTGTTCGTAAGCATTTTCTTTGAGTTTGTAAGATAAATTTTTTGCTTTATTTAATATAAGTTTGTATTTGCCTTTAATCTTTCTTCAATCTCTCTTTTAATCATGATTAGCATCTTTTCCTCTTGTGATTTGGTGTTAAACATGGGTTTTAGTGAGTAGTTTGCTTAGGGTTTCTAGATGTGGTAGATTAGGGGAATTTAGGGCTTGATTATGGTTTGTTTAGTGCTTCATTATATAGGTTCCTCTCTATTGATCTGTTCTTAAACTAGATTTGTCTTGATCACACTTATCTAGAATTTAAGCTTTCTCTTATGCCCACCAACTGTTTGATGAAATGTTGATCTTGTCTGATAGAGGATTCGCTGGCCTTGGCTCAAGATATTGACTGTTTGAGGAGTATTCTGACATGAATAGAGTTGTTTATTAATGCTTTCTGAATGTTTTAGCACTATTGAGAGTTAGTTCTTGTTAAGGTATTTAGCAAAGGGCTATTTTACAAGACATTGGATCTAGCTTGCTTGTTTGTGAACTCTATGACTAGTTATCACCATTGCTAGCTTGTTTGCTTGATCAATGCTGTTTGAAACAACCTTAATTAGTTCTTGAATTCTCCAAAGTCAATAACCACATCTAGGAACTTGCTTTCTCTTTATTGAATTTCGAATTTGCTCTGTTTTGCTTGCTTAATCTTGTTTAAACTGCCTTTTTCTTTATTCTCTTTGTTGCTTGATCATCTTAGGGTGTTAGATTGGTTGCTTAGGTAACAAAAACTCTTCTTTGCTTTGTTTGACTTATAGATCTCTGCTCACAACTCTTCTGTTTTCAACAAACCTATTTGGATTGATATAAAACCCTATGCTATGCTACAACTAATTAACATACAGGGGTGATTGGCTTCAGACCCAAAAAACCATGTGTCAATTTGGCGCCGTTGCCATTTGGGTTTACAGTTTGAAATATTAGAGTTTGTAGAATCTTTAAGATCAAGCTTTTGATTTTATCTGGTTACTCACTCCTTTCCAAGTGTTTTCATTTCTGGAGAGGATCCACAAACAGCAAAGATGCTGTACTTTGAAGACACTACTTACAACATCTTCTTCCAACAGCCTCTACCTATGAACTACTTTGAAGAAAGCTACACTCCCCACCCACAGTTTTCAAACACTCTTTCCCTCCCTCAAGACCAATTCTATGTTTCTGCATCCAGCACAGCTGACATCAAGAGCATGATCATGGAAAGCATCAATCTCCAAACCATTGGAACTCTGGAGATGAACAAAAGATTTGCTGAGCTACACAACAGGATCGATTATGTTCATGATGACCTTCATGCTAAGTTTGATGACCTAAACTCAAGGATACAACTCTTGGAGAACAGCCAAGAAGTTGCACCAACACCAAGACTTCAAAACACTCTTCCTAGACAATCTGCACACAATCCTCAGGAATTCTGCCACTTACTCACTGAAGAGGAAGAGGAATTCATTGATGAAGATGCCTCATTGGAAGAGCTTGGCATCATAATCCAAGAAATGCTGTTACATATGGACAGGCTAAGGGTTGAGTTAGGAGGGGAAGTCAAAAGTAGCAACATTGATGATGAGGAAGCTCAGGAAGTTGTAGAGAAGTTCCTCCATGGACTTGATGAAAGCTTGAACAAAGAAGAAGAACAAGAAAAAGCAGCACTGGAAGCTGCTCAGAAAGAGGAGGCTGAGAAAACCCTTGCTGCTAAAGAAGAAGACACCACACCACAACACGTAGATGCTGATGAAGAACTACTAGAAACACACCATGCTTTGATGGTCTTGTCTAACAACAATCCTCAAGACTCCAAGGAGCTATATCATCACCAAGTGGGAAACTCTTCAAGCAGTAATGAGAAGGGTAAATAACCTGCAGTTCAAGACCACAAACCACCAGGTTCTTACCCCATAATGCATTTCACAAAAGCTAGGATGGAAGTCTACACAAAGTTCAGGCAAGACATACAAGATGCTGGAATAAAGCTCCCACATGGCACCACTTTGCTAGAAGTGAAATATCAAATTAAGTTCCTGAAAGAAGTTTTTGACAAGCTAGAGGTAGTGGAACAAATCCTTGAGAATGTGGGGGCTCACATGAAAAGAAGCAAGGTGATGAAGTCATTGCCAAAGCTCCCCAACCCAGGAAAGTTCCTCATTACTTGTGAGCTAGAGATGCTTGACAATGTTAAGGCCTTATGTGATTCAGGATCAACTGTGAATGTCATGTCTCCCTACCTAAGCCAAACTCTGGGAATCAGGAAATTACAGCCATGCAAGGCCACTATCACTTTTGTAGACAATACCTCTACAAGACCTTTGGGCATGGTGAAAGATTTCCCTTTGAAGTTTGGAGAATGCTTAGTGCCAACAGATTTTGTAGTCATGGAGAAAACATATTCCAGGGAGGTGCCACTTCTTTTACGCACACCATTCTTGGCAACAGTAGGAGCTCAGTTAGACTTGAAGAGAGGTTCAGTGATTCTAAAGAATGTTGATGACTTCAAATTCTACAAGATTGACTCTCCTTCCATAATTTTCTGTGGGGCAACTGAGCAAGAGAATGAACAATGGAAGCTTCCAGATCATGTAGAGGATGCTATGAATCTCACTATGAGCATGCTAATGAGTGATGCTTTCCCTGTTGAGTCAGGATAAAAACTGGATGCTGAGTTGAAGCTTGAAGAGGGTTTGAAGGAAAATAAGAGCTTGACCACCAGGAAAGTGAAACCTTCAATCTCACCAAGTGTCAAAAAGAAGAGGCATAGGATGTCAGCTCGTGACAAAAAGAAACTACTATCAGTGGGAACATGGGTTTACAGGTAGAAAGAGGTAGGAGCACCAGCTCCATCAACCTCTACTCACTAGCCCTCAAGTAAGCAAAGTCAAGCTTAGTGACTTTAAACAAGCACACTTGGGAGGTAGTTCCATGGTATCTTTTTGTATATATTATGCTTTCTAGTTTTCTTTTTATGCTTAGTTAATGTGTATAGAAGCAGGAGTTCAAATTGGGGGTTGAGAAAGTCTATAAGGGACAAAGAGTAGGTGCATTATGGCTGCGATCGATCAACTGTATCGGTCAAGACGAGACCGATACAGACCGTATCGGTTATTTATATCGGTCATTTGTGATCGATAGGGAGTCTGAAAGTGAAATCCGTATCGGTCATTCCTAGGATTCACAGGAAGGGCATCAGGTGATCGATACGCAGCATATCGATCATTCAGTGACCGATACGCCCCGCGAGGTAAGTACAAAAATTTCCCTCCTTTGGTTTGGAGCCAAGGAGGTTTAAATTCAAACTTTGGATCCTTCCTGTCACTTTGCAGAGCTCCTGAGCACTTTTGTTCTTGTCCCCCACCCTTTAGATTCCTTTGGTTCCCTCACCAACATTTGATTCCTTTGGTTCCCCCTTTTCCACTCTATTTAAACCAACAATCTTCTCCTCTTCTCTTCACACTTCAGTTCACTACTTCTCTCACTTATAACACGAAAATCTTAGCTCTTTCTCTCTTTTATTTATCTTCTCTAAGTGCTCAGAAGCTTCGTTAAGGTTTGCTTCCTCAACTATCCATTATTTGCTCTTAATCAATGCATGTGTTTATCATTGCTTAATCTTTGGTTTTAAGAGCAAGTTTTGATTAGTTTCAAGTGTTGTGCTTTGGTTTTGCATTGTGGATTTGTTTAAAGTGAGCAAGTTAGATGTTTAAGCTTTGTTTACTGTTCATAAATCTCATTACTTGCTTGTTTACTATCCCTTTGCATGATCATCATCTCTTTTGCTTAAGAACAACCTTGCTAGATTCACATGCATAGCTGTTTTATTTTTGTGAACTCTAGCTTGTCTAAATTGTTAGCTTTTGAATACCTCTTACTTTTTAAAAGTTTAATCTTGTTTTTAAGACTTGTTAAGCTTATCTTAGCCTAGAGAGTTTTTTTTTAAATTTTCAGTTATTTGGTTTTTCAGCTTTTGTTCTTTTACGCACCCTCTGGGTTATTCCATACTTTATGGATGTGTATATACAATAAACAACAGTTTTCATTGCTTTTAAAAGTACGACTGTTTTCTTACGCTAAGAGGGCTGTAGCAATTAAAAACAGAGCAATATAGTATCAGACATAAGGTAAATCTTTTCAAACAATCTTTTAAAGAAACCAAAAATAAGGGTTGAAAACAAGAAATAACAACTAGTAATGGGCGGACTACAGTCTAATTTCAACAGATGCCCGATAAGCATTTATACAAATAAAATCTCACATTTATGGAATTTGCATACAAGAATAATTTGCATTATATTATTCTCAAACCAAATAGTTGAGCTTTACGAAGAAACCACGAGTTCAAGCGAGTTCCATTAACATTTCTTAACTAAATTCATAATTATAGAAACACAACACATTTATCCACCTTCTTTTTAATAATTACCTATATAAGTATGATATTACTAGGTCTTGTAAACTCATAAAAATAATGCTTTTTAAGTTTCTATGAGATAGTAAAGTTGTTAATATCTATATCTAGATTCTTTCAGGAAAGCAAAACATAAATGTTTTATGCATATAGTTAAAAACTAATCATTTCTAATGAAAATTGGAGGACCAAAAAATTACTAACCTATCAAATTCAAACCAGTGACCTAATAGTTATCTTCTTCAACTACAATCCTCCCCTTTACCAACTGAGCTAGGGTCGCATTTGAAAAATAACATTTCACTCATGTAGAAAACTAAGGTACTACCTACTTTCATGTACTTTAAAATATATATATATATATATATGTAGGATACTATTCACAACAAAAACAATAGTATATCAAGAGTACTTTACAAAAACTTATGTAATAATTTCTATTAAATGTTTATGCCTGTTTTATTAAAGTTACTAAATTTTTCATTAACATGCAGTAAAAAAATGGTAGTAGGTCTTACATTATAGAGTTTTCCCACACTAAATTTTTCATTAACATGCAGTAAAAAAATGATAATAAGTCTTACATTTTAGAGTTTTCCCACAATATTTTGTCAAAACGTGAATGGCTGGATTCGAACATGCGTGGGCAAGGCCCACATGATTTCTAGTCATGCTCGATAACCACTCCGGCAGATCCACCTTTCCTTGTCTATCGATATTGTATGTAGGGGGTCTAGCAAAGATTTAATACAATTTACAAACTATATGAAGAACAAAAGAACCAGAAATCTATTTTCTAAAACGCATAAGGGAGTTTATATTTCCATATATAAATATCCAATGATACTTAATTTTGTGCTAGGTGCTGAATTTTTATATACTACTAAACTTAGTTAGACATACAGATAGAAATAATTTGGAGGATGGACAATGCTGGTTTATATTATTAAAAAATCAAGACATAAAGTTCATGCAAGTAAATGGCAAAGGAATTTTCACTACCATTACGAAACCTTGACCACTTATAGGCACATGCATTGATTCTTCTAATAATATGATATTTACATTGTACTTATTCGTTAATTAATTTTCTGGAGGATTTTTCACTTAACCCATAAGTCTAAGATATTTGTATTTGATTGCTTCTATTTTCAGTAAAGTTCAAGATGAAGATATCAAAATTTTGTATGTATCATAGGAAATTTTATTGTCAGCGTGAAGGTATTTTTTTTATGTGAGTTATTGAATTTATTTTTCGACGTTTAGGTATAAAGCATAATGTATGTTTTGAATAAAATAATTCCGACCTACCGGATTCGAACCAGTGATCTAAGGATGATCTGCTTCAACTACAGTCCTCCGCTCTACCAACTGAGCTAAGGTCGGGGTTATTCCATACTTTAAGAGTGTGTATATACTATAAACAACAGTTTTCATTGGTTTTGAAAGGATTACCATTTTCTTACCTTAAAAGAGCAGTGGAAATCAAAATAGAACAATATAGTATAAGACATAAGCCAAATCTTTTCAAACAATCTTTTATATAAACACAAAATGGGTGTTGAAAACTAGAAGTAACAACTAGTAATGGATGGACTACCGCCAAATTTCAACGGATGCCCGGTAAGCATTTATACAAAAAAATCCTACATTTATGGAATTTGTATACTAGAATTATGTGCACTTATTATCCTTAATTCAAATAGTTGAGCATTACGAAGAAAACACCTCTTCAAGGGAGTTCCATTAATATTTCTTAACTAAATTCAAAAATAGTTGACTATACACCTTTTTTTTTTAATTATTACCTGTATAAGTATGATACTGCTAGGTCTTGTAAAGTCATAAAAATAATGCTTTTCAAATTTCTTTGAAATTGTAAAGTGGTTAGTATCTATATCTAGACTCTTTTTTTAAGGCAAAACATAAATTGTTTATGCCTATGGTTAAAAAAACTAGTCATTTCCAATGAAAATTTGGGGACCAACAAACTTCTAACCTACCAAATTCGAATCAGTGACCTAATAATTATCACCTTCAACTACAATCCTCCATTCAACCAACTGAGCTAAGGTCGGATTTGAAATATAATATTTCATGCATGTACAAAACTAAAATACTACCCCTATTATGTACTTTAAAATATGTATATGTAGGGTACAAGTATACTATACAAAAACTTATTTAATAATTTTTATTTTTTTTATGTCCGTTTCATTAAAGTTACTAAATTTTTTATTAACATGCAGTAAAAAATGGTAGTAGGTCTTACACTTTAGAACTTTCCCAAAAGATTTTGTTAAAACGTGAACGGCAGGATTCAAACCTGTGCGGGCAAAGCCCACATGATTTCTAATTTTGTCGATAACCTCTCAGTCATGTCCACCTTTCGTTATGTGATACAAAATTTTGATATAGAATAAATTATATATTATTGTCTATCGATAATGTACGTAGGGGGTCTAGCAATGATTTGATACAAATTACCAACTATATGGTAAATAAAAAAACTACAAATATATATTTTAGTGGAAATGCTCTAAAATGATCCACTTTGGGAAAATATTGTTAAACATGGACCCCTTTTTACAACAATTTTAGTTACCAGCGCTAACCTTCTACCCATTTAGATTTAGTTATATTTATTAATTATGTTAGCTTATTAAAATGGTTATTTACCATTTAACCCGGGCTAGTAGTAGTTCAGCTTGCAATATCCTTGCTGGAAAGCAGAGACTACGCAGACTAACGCAGGAAGAAGAAGTTGAAGGCACGCGTAGGTCATTTTAGATGATTTAAAAATGTAGATCACTTCTTCTACAAGTATGGCTTATTGGGTTTATGTAAAAAAACGAATTTTGACAATATTTTTTCTGTAATTAGGGGTTATAGTTTTATGTAAAGAAATCAACGTTCAGACACAAAAGCATCCCATGTTTGACGAGACCCAGACGTTAGACAGGCGTCTAGCGGACGTATGGCGAGCATATATTCTTCCCGCAAGCAAGAAGTAGAGGCTGCACAGACACACTTAACCTTTGACAACTATTATGATAACCTGTGACGATTTGGCTAGTCGAACTCACTTGCGATGTGTCGTAGTTGATTCTCTATCTCGGGTAAATACCATAAAAATGTTATACTGCTGTAAATGCCGCAGGCAAGATGCAGAGGCTGCGTAGACTCACTTCTCCTTTGACAACTATTATGATATCCTTTGACGATTTGGCCAGTCGAAATCATTCACAACGTGCTGTAGCTGTTTCTCTCTTTCCGGTAAATGCCGCAAAAATGTTATATTGTCACCAGAACAACTCGAACTGTGGGGGACAAGAAGATACAAAGACGAGGGCATCTCATGTTTGACGAGACACAAACATTAGATGGGCGTCTGGCGAACATATATTCCTTCTGCAGGCGAGAAGCAGAGGCTGCGCATACTCACTTCACCTTTGACTACCATTTCCTGTGATGATATGGCGAGTTGAACTCATTCACGAAGCGCTGTAGTTGTTTCTTTCTCTCTAGTAAATGCCACAAAAATGTTATATTATCACCAGATCAACACACATTGTAGGGGACTAGAAGACACAAATACATCACATATTTGACGAGAAGCAGACGTTAGATAGACGTCTGGCAGAGTGATGGCGAACATATATTCCTCCCGCAGGCGAGAAGCAAAGGCTGCGCAGAGTCACTTCACCTTTCACTACTATTTTGATATCCTGTAATAATTTGGCGAGTTGAACTCATTAACGATGATATGTAGTTGTTTCTACCTCTCGCGAAAATGCCAAAAATTGTTATATTGTCACCAGATTAACTCGGGTTTTGGGGGACAAGAAGATACAAAGACTAGGGCATCCCATGTTTGACGAGACGCAAACGTTAGATGGGCGTCTGGCGAACATATATTCCTTCTGCAGGCGAGAAGCAGAGGCTGCACATACTAACTTCACCATTGACTACCATTTCCTGTGATGATATGGCGAGTTGAACTCATTCACGAAGCGTTGTAGTTGTTTCTTTCTCTCGGGTAAATGCCACAAAATGTTATATTATCACCAGATCAACACACATTGTGGGGGACAAGAAGACACAAAGACATCACATGTTTGACGAGAAGCAGACGTTAGATAGACGTCTGGCGGAGTGATGGCGAATATATATTCCTCCTGCAGGCGAGAAGCAAAGGCTGCACAGATTCACTTCACCTTTGACTACTATTTTGATATCCTGTGATACTTTGGCGAGTTGAACTCATTCACGACGCTCTGTAGTTATTTCTGTCTCTCGGGAAAATGCCACAAAATTGTTATATTATCACCAGATTAACTCGGGTTTTGGGGGACAAGAAGATACAAAGACTAGGGCATCCCATGTTAGACGAGACGCAGACGTTAGACAGGCATGTGGCGGACTGATGGCTAACATATATTTGTCCCGCAGGCGAGAAGCACAGGCTGCACAGACTCACTTCACTTTTTACTACTATTTTGATATCTTGTGACGATTTGGCGAGTTGAACTCATTTACGACGCACCGTAGTTGTTTATGTCTCTTGGGTAAATGCCGCTAAAATGTTATTTTGTCATTATATCAATTCTGGTTGTGGGGGACAAGAACACACAAAGACATCCCATATATGACGAGACGCAGACGTTAGACCGGCGTCTGGCGGACTGATGGCGAACATATATTTATTCCGTAAGCTACAAACAGAGGCTGTGCAGACTCACTTCACCTTTAACTACTGTTTTGATATCCTGTGATGGTTTGGCTTGTTAAAATCATTCATGACGAGCCGTAGTTGTTTCTGTCTCTCGGGTAAATGCCGCAAAAATGTTATTACAAGATCAACTCGGGTTATGGGGGACAAGAAGACACAAAGACGAGGGCGACATTCCATGTTTGACGAGACGTAGACGTTAGACAGACGTCTGGCGGACTGATGCCGAAAATATATTCCTTGCGCAGGCGAGATGCAGAGGCTGCGCAGACTCAGTTCTCCTTTGACAACTATTATGATATCCTTTGACGATTTGGCCTGTCGAACACATTCACAACGTGCCGTAGCTGTTTCTCTCTCTCCGGTAAATGCCGCAAAAATGTTATATTGTCACCAAAACAACTCGGGTTGTAGGGGACAAGAAGATACAAAGACGAGGGCATCTCATGTTTGACGAGACGCAAACGTTAGATGGGCATCTGGCGAACATATATTCCTTCTGCAGGCGAGAAGCAGAGGCTGCACATTCTCACATCACCTTTGACTACCATTTCCTGTGATAAATATGGCGAGTTGAACTCATTCACGAAGCTCTGTAGTTGTTTCTTTCTCTCGGTTAAATGCCACAAAAATGTTATATTATCGCCAGATCAACACACGATGTGGGGGACAAGAAGACACAAAGACATCACATGTTTGACGAGAAGCAGACGTTAGATAGGCGTCTGGCGGAGTGATGGCGAACATATATTCCTCCCGCATGCGAGAAGCAAAGGCTGCGCAGAGTAACTTCACCTTTCACTACTATTTTGATATCCTTTGATAATTTGGCAAGTTGAACTTATTCAGGACGCTCTGTAGTTGTTTCAGTCTCTCGGGTAAATACTGCAAAATTGTTATATTGTCACCAGACTAACTCGGAGTTTGGGGGACAAGAAGATACAAAGACTAGGGCATCCCATGGTAGACGAGACGTAGACGTTAGACAGGTGTGTGGTGGACTGATGGCGAACATATATTCGTCCTGAAGGCGAGAAGCACAGGCTGCACAGACTTACTTCACCTTTTACTACTATTTTGATATCCTGTGACGATTTGGCGAGTTGAACTCATTCACGACGCGTCGTAGTTGTTTTTGTCTCTAGGGTAAATGCCGCAAAAATGTTATATTGTCATTAGATCAACTCTGGTTGTGGGGGACAAGAAGACACAAAGACATCCCATATATGGCGAGGTGCAGACGTTAGATAGGCGTCTAGCGGACTGATGGCGAACATATATTTATCCCGAAAGCGAGAAGCAGAGGCTGCGCAGACTCACTTCACTTTTGACTACTATTTTGAAATTCTATGACGATTTGGTCAGTCAAACTCATTTACGACGCGCCATAGTTGTTTTTGTCTCTCGAGTAAATGCCGTAAAAATGTTATATTTTCATTATATCAACTTTGGTTGTGGGGGACAAGAAGACACAAGGGCATCCCATATTTGACGAGATGCAGACGTCAGACAGGCGTCTGGCGGACTGATGGCGAACATATATTCGTCCCGCAAGCGAGAAGCAGAGGCTACGCAGACGTACTTTACCATTAACTACTATTTTGATATTCTATGACGATTTGGCGAGTTGAACTCAGTTACGATGCGCCGTAGTTGTTTCTTTTTCTCGAGTACATGATGCAAAATGTTATATTGTCCCCAGATCCACTCAAGTTATGGGAGACAAGAAGAAACAAAGACATCCCATGTTTGACGAGGCGCAGACGTAAGAAAGGCATATAGCGGACTGATGTCGAACATATATTCCTCTCCCAAGCAAGAAGCAGGGGCTGCGCAGACTCACTTCATCTTTAACTACTATTATGAATTCTTGTGACGATTTGACCAGTTGAACTCATGCACGACGTGCCGTAGTTGTATCTCTCTCTTGTGTAAATGCCGCAAAAATGTTATATTATCACTAGATCATCTAGTTTCAATTGATGCCCGATAAGCATTTTTATACTTTTAAAATCCTACATTTATGGAATATGCGTACGAGAATAATGTGCATTATATTATCCTCAATCCAAATTATGGAATAGCGAAGGTTCAAGGCTAGAGCAATAGATGACTTGGGGATTACTTATCTTCACACCTAGGTAATTCAAAACCAGCAACAAGCAAGACACATAATCAAGCCACTAATTCAATCAATTTGCAACAAGGCAAATATGTCTAAGTAATGTACATGTCAAAACCACTTTTGATGGTGTATTTGGAGCATGATCAACAAGGCTCTTAAAGATCAAACAATCTACTATGATGCAATATAATCATCTAAGCAATTGTTTCGAACTTAGTCCTTTCAAGCATATAAATAGATGCTTGTGATGCAGCAAACACTTATGATCTATTTCACCCTAGATGAGTTACTCCAGCCGTAAGAACGACTAAGCAAGGTATACTAAGCAAGCATTAAGCGCAAGTCCCCTAAGCAATCAACTAATCATTCCCAAACCTGCTCCAACCTTAAACCACATTGAACTGCTTACTACTCATCTCAAAATCAACAAAACATGATGAAATCAACAAAGCAAACATGATCAAACAGAAACTAGAAGATAAATAACAAGGGAAATGCAAAACTATATTAAAAAGAGTGATCTTGATCAAAATCTTATAAAATCTCTTTGTGGTTCTCCCACAGCTCGAAAATAGGGGTTAGAAACAAGATAATTCTTAAAATGGATAAGCCAAAACTAATATAAGCGAAAAGATAAGGTTTTGGGCAAAAGTAGAAATAATTAGTCAACAGCGCGGCATTGAAGCATCGGGCAGTACGAACAGATGTTATGCTCGATACGTCCTGCTCGAAGCAGTCTGTTTTTGTCTCGGCTCAGTTGTCCGGATGGTTCTTCGTCATCAAGTGGGTCTGGGGTCGTATCTGGCAAGAATTCAGATGTTCTGCTCGATGTTGGACTGCAGTATATCCTGTTTCTCCATATCGGCATGTACGGCCTCCCTTGCTCGACGTGCTATCTCGATACAATTATGAACTCCTCGATTAAACCTCTTGGTCATCGTCCTGCACTCCATATCAGAAATATTCTGCGAGTGTTCTGGTCGATGCACCACTCTGATATAGAATCAGAACTTGCATGACAGCTTTTCCAAGGCATCTCCCTGGACATTTGTGGCCCCAAACTCCTCCTAAGCTCTTATTCCTCCAAATGCACCTAAAATACACCTCAAACATGCAAATGTATGCATTCTTAATCTAAATGCATGAATGACTACTTCTAGATGCAAATGGAGCTACAATGACAATGAATAATGCAAGAACAAAAGAATGTATGTATAAAATGCATCTTAAAACACTACAATATAGCAAGCTATCAGTATCGACAAAAAAGTTAGCGTGATCATAAAGGTGTTTGTAATATTTAAAAATAAAAAACTTGTTTTTATTATTTAAAAATCAAGACATAAAGTTAAATGGTAAAGACGCTTCAAACCATCCACAAAACCTTTACCATTTATAGGCACATGCATTGATTCTTCTATAAATATGATGTTTACATTGCACTTATTCATTAATTAATTTTCATGAGGATTTATCACTTAACCCTTAACACTAGAAGCTTTTTACTTGATCGCTTCTATTTGCCACATTATTTCTTGTCATGCACGATAACCACTCCGGCACGTCCATCGTTTCTTATGTGATACAAGATTTTGGTATAGAATAAGTTATATACTATTGTCTATCGATATTGTACGAATGAGTCTAGCAAAGATTTGATACAATTACCAACTATATGGAGAAAAAAAGAACCACAAATCTATTTTCTAAAATGTATTAGGGAGTCTAAATTTCCACATATAAATTTCCAATGATTCTTAATTTTGTGCTTGGTACTGAATTTTTATATACTACTAAAACTCATTTAAATATATACATAGAAATAATTTGGATGGTTGGCAATGCTGGTTAATATTATTAAAAAAATCAAGACATTAAAGTTCATGCAAAGAAATGGCAAAGAAATTTCACTACCCTTGACCACTAATAGGCACGTACATTGATTCTTCTAATAATATGATATTTACATTGGACTTATTCGTTAGTTAACTTTCTTGAGGATTTATCACTTAACCCTTACCTCTACGAGCTTTGTATTTGATCGCTTCTATTGGCAGTTAAGTTAAAGATGAAGATATCAAATTTGTATGTATTAGAGGAAAGTTTAGTGATATTTTCAGACGTGAGGCAAATATTTTGCTGTGGCAATTAAAAACAGAGCACTATAGTATCAGACGTGAGGCAAATATTTTCAAACAATCTTTTAAATAAACACAAAATAAATGTTGAAACCAAGAAAGAACAACAAGTAATGGGGAAACTACGGTTTAATTTTAACCGATGCCCGATAAGCATTTATACAAATAAAATCCTACATTTATAGAATTTGCATACGAGAATAATTTACATTATATTATCCTTAACCAAATAGTTAAGCTTTACGAAGAAACCACGAGTTTAAGCGAGTTCCATTAACATTTCTTAACTAAATTCATAATATTAGAAACACAAGACATTTATCTACTTTCTTTTTAATAATTACCTATATAAGTATGATATTGCTAGGTCTTGTAAAGTCATAAAAATAATGCTTTTCAAGTTTCTATGAGATTGTAAAGTTGTTAATATCTATATCTAGACTCTTTCAGGAAGGCAAAACATAAATTTTTTATGCATATATTTAAAAAACTAGTCTCTTCCAATGAAAATTGGGGGAACAAAAAATTTCTAACCTACTGAATTCAAACCAGTGACCTAATAGTTATCTCCTTCAACTACAGTCCTCCGTTCTACCAACTGAGCTAAGGTCGGATTTGAAATATAACATTTCATGCATGTAGAAAACTAAGGTACTACCCCTTTGATGTACTTTAATATATATATATAGGATACTATTCACAACAAAAAAATTAGTATATCAAGAATACTATACAAAAGCTTATTTAATAATTTAAATTATAATTTTTGTTATGACTGCTTTATTAAAGTTACTAAATTTTTCATTAATATGCAGTAAAAAAAGGTACTAGATCTTACATTTTAGAGCTTTCCCAAAATATTTTGTCCAAACGTGAATGGCAGGATTAGAACATCCGCGGGAAAATCCCACATGATTTCTAGTCATGCCCGATAACCACTCCGGCAGATCCACCTTTCGTTGTATGATACAAGATTTTGATATAGAATAAGTTATATACTATTGTCCATCGATATTGTATATAGGGGGTCTAGCAAAGATTTGTTACAATTTACCCACTATATGCAGATGAAAAGAACCAGAAATCTATTTTCTTAAATGTATTAGGGAGTTTATATTTCTATTTATAAATATCCAATGATTCTTAATTTTGTGCTAGGTACTGAATTTGTATATACTACTAAACTCACTTATACATATAGATAGAAATAATTTGGAGGATGGGCAATACTGGTTTATATTATTAAAAAATCAAGATATAAAGTTCATGCAAGGAAATGGCATTGGAATTTTACTACCATCCACGAAACCTCGACCACTTGTAGGCACATGCGTTGATTTTTCAAATAATATGATATTTGTTAAATGGATAGTGATTATCCATTTGCTTTTTTCTTTATACATTAGCATATTAAAGGATAATGTTTATTCATAAGTTTTAGATAATGCTTATCCATACGTTTTGGATAATGTTTATCTATATGTTTTGTCTTTATAGATTAGCTTACTTTACTATGAAGTAAGATTTTTCTTATAAATAAGTAACTTCATTCTTTGTAAAATCATAAGTTCAGAAGAAGAAAGAAATGAAGTTCTTATGTTCATCTTTCTCTCTTTCGCTTCTCAACCGTGCTGTTCTGGTGCTTGAGAAGAACTTTGAGAGAAAGGCCTTCTTACAGTCGGCCCATGATGTGATGGTGCCTTGTGGGACGGTCTTCTCCCAATGTCTGGCTTTGTCTCCGAGTGAAAAGGGGAAGAGACGCAGCTTGAAAGCATCTTCGGATATGCCATTGATCTTTATTATCCCACATACTTGCTCGAAGTTGTCTAGGTGCTCCAAGGGGTCTTCCATTGCTAAGCCGTGGAACTTGTTGTTTTGCACCATTGAGATGAAACCTGGCTTGATCTCGAAGTTATTGTTTTGCACAGGAGGAGGAGTGATCCCAAACCTATTGTGATGAGTATTGGGAGCATCTCCGGCTCCTATGATCCTTGGGGGTCTAGCTGCGTGTTGGGGGTTTCCATTGCCCCTTCCTGCTGCCCCGTGAGCTGGAGGAGGTCCTTCTGGATGCTCGTGTTCAGCCATAGCTTCAAAGTCAACCAAACCGTGCTGAACAATCTCCTCAAAGGCTCTTGTTTGTTCTCTGACTCTCCTTTGCCGTGAGTGACCAAGTTGATGAATGTTGTCTAAGGGTTGTAGTAGATTGTTGTCTCCCCTTGAACGAAGATTCATGTACCCTAAAACACACGTTTGAGAGTAGATATATTAGTAACTTGAAAAAAGGTAATGACTTAGTCTTTGCTAAGTCCCAAATCTCTATGTTCTCTAAAAAGTCGTAGGACGGCAACGGCGCCATTTGATAGCTACTTCTCTGGAGCAAGGATTAGATTGCAGTGAGGTTATCAAACTCAAATGCAAGACATGTTGTAGTACAGCAAGCAAGAGAGAGTCAATCTCTAAGGATGATAGAGAATGCACAGAGAATACAAGGACTAATGCAAATCTAAGCAAAATGAGATGGTTTATGAGAAAATCTCTAAAAACTAGATGCAGCAACTTAAACAGAATGCAACCTATTTTAAAAATACTAGAAATGAAGAAACTACTACGAGAAACAAACAGAATAATTAAAGGAGAAAGCTTCAAATTATTAAAATTCAACTATGGATCGACCATGAGATCGACCACTAGATCGAGCAGTAACAATCGATCTCGTCTAAAAATGCAAGAACAGTAAAACTAATGACCAGGATGCTATCAGAGATCAAGCGAAAGACGAGATAAGATGTAAAGATGCTAGAAGAAAGGGCCTAGGGTTGAGATTCATGGTCAGGAGTTTCAAAGGTTCGACCTTGGTTTAAAACTTTAAATCGACTCACTTGGTGAGGATCTCTAAGTCTTGAAAACTAAGCAAGATCTATCCGTGGCTTTCGGTATAGATCACTCCTTCATCCTCTCCTCCAAACCCATGGCTTTTGGTGGAAAGAGAGGTCGAAGGGCAAGGAAAACAGATGGCTTAACTAATCCCCCAAACTTCCATGGCTTTTGGGAAGGGGTAACTAGTCTCTAAGGTGTGATCTTCCGAGGCTCCTGAATCCTGTCAAGGTAAGGAACCTCTCGGATCATGAAGCTCTTGGCATGAGAGTCTTCAAGCATTGAGATCTCAACACCTTATAAGAGATAGCCATTGAAAACGTTTAGAAAAAACCCCAAGATCGAAACCCTTTAGACCCCTTAATCCTCTTTACCCCGAACCCAAATAAACTACTCGCTACACATAGAGTAAATCAAGCAAAGCATATGAAACGAGACGATGAACATGAAAAGAAAACTAGATTGAACGGAAATGATTCGATTACAAAGCTTAAGGAAAACGCGAGTTCAACAATGGTGTTCTTCACAAAAACGAGAGAGAAAACATAATGGAAAAGATAAGGATCTAAAATTGTTGTTGGAAAAAGACGTCGCCGCCTTCCCAAAATGCTCAAACAAGCTGATGGTCCCCCCCTCGCTAGCGGCCAAGAACGGTTGAAAGGACAGAGATCGACTCCAACATCGAGTAGTTCTCTCGATCATATCCGGACATCGTGTCTTCGGCTCCATCTGGGTCTCGATCATCATCGGCGAATCGAGTATTGCATCCGATCTCGGTATCGATCTTCGGCTGGATCGAGTGGTGTACTCGATCTGACTCTCGCTCTGCATGGCGTCATTTAAGTGATGGAGGAAGCCATTTTATAAACAAGGTCTTTGAGAACCTCTTGAGAAAGTATGGGGTTAAGCATTAGGTGGCTACACCGTATCATCCTCAAACAAGCGGTCAAGTGGAGGTCTCCAACAGGCAAATCAAGGCTATTCTAGAGAAGACCGTCGGAGCCACAAGGAAAGACTGGGCAGTGAAGCTGGATGACGCTCTTTGGGCCTACCGTACCGCCTTCAAGACGTCGATTGGTACAACTCCTTTCACTCTACTCTATGGCAAGGGCTGTCACCTCCCGGTTGAGCTGGAACACCGTGCGTTGTGGGCTGTGAAGAGGCTGAACTTTGATCTCAAGACTGCTCAAGAGAGGCGCTTTATTCAGCTACACGAACTGGACGAGTTGAGGTTGAATGCTTACGAGAGCTCCCGGATATACAAGGAGCGGACTAAGGAGGCTCATGACAAGAAGTTGGTTGCCAAGGAGCTCAAGGAAGGGGGACTAGTGTTGCTGTACAACTCGAGGCTCAAGCTCTTCCCGGGCAAGCTGAAATCAAGGTGGAGCGGACCGTTCATGATTCAAGAAGTGTTGCCTTATGGAGCTGTTACTCTGATGGGAAAAAGTGGCAGTGCATTCACCGTCAATGGACACAGAGTCAAGCCCCATTTGGCAGATAGTACCTTGATGCTTCTCCAAGACCCACCATCCGCTTAGACCAAGTAAGGTCTAGCTAAAGACGTTAAAAAAAGCGCACTTGGGAGGCATTCCCATGTTTATCTTGTACATATTTCTGTTTCATTTCCTTTTCAGTTTTATGTTTTTATTTTGCAAGTGTGTAGGAACAGGTATAAAGAGTCTAAACCTTGACTTTGAGGTCTCAAAAAGGCAATAGGGGTTAGAATAAGGCTAGAGATCGAGTGCTAGATCGACTGATCCTGGCTTGATCTTTGCTAGATCGAGTCAGTGAATCGAGAGGACCAGTCGATCTAGACGAGAACGAGTGACAAGATCGACCTTGACGAAAAAGGATCGATCAATCCAAATCGGATCGACCGATCTAATTTCTCTCGGGAAAATCTGTTGAAAACAGATCGATCACTCGACTCGATCCATCACTCGATCTATGCCAAATCGACCCCTAAATCGAGGACATAGCTCGATCAGGAGGACTTAGCCGAGGAGCCAACATCTCAATGATCGAGAGAGCCAATCGATCCAGGACTCGATTCACTATGGATCGAGTCTCAAATCGAGTAACCCTCTCGATCTAAGCCATTTTGGGCATGAGACCGAGTCCTAGATCGACCGAATGGACTCGATCTCATGCCGAGGTAACATTTTTCTTTCCCTCCTTTACTCTTTTTCCTCCAACTTTTGAATTCAAAACTTGGTCAAGGCAAGCATCTTTGACCATGAAAGATGTGCCTTGACCAAGACTTTGTCAGAAACCACTTTGACTACCCATTGTTTTGCTTTTGCTAAGTCTTTAAATATTTCAAACAACCTCTCACCCTCTCATTCCTGTTTTGCTCGAGAATTTTAAACAAAGAGAGTGAGAGTTTCAATTTTCAAAAAATAGCAAAGATATTCTGAACTTCTTGCAAAGGTATTTTCAAAGATTTAATGGTTTAATTTTAGAAAATCTCCTTTAATATCGCAAGATCTTGTTTTAGAATATAGGATCAGTTTTGAATTTTTAAAACTAGCTAAGTAAAAGGAAAAATTCTAGATTTTTCAGTATCTAAAGATTTGATTCCCTTTTATTTAGCTATGATTTTTATTTATTCCCCAAAATTCTAGGGTAGCCTTTTATAAATTCCCTCCTTCTCTTCTCTCATTCTCATCAAACCGCCGTGTACTTATCAATATCTTTAGAAATTTGATTCAGGAACCATGGCCCCAAAGAGAACAAGAGAGGAGCAAGCACAAGAAGGAGAAGGACAAGAAGTGGCAGTTCAAGAGAGGGTTAGATGGAGCAAGGATGAGAAGAGGGATAAGAAGCGGCTAGAGAGGCTCCGGTTTGAGCCTACCAAGTTTGCTGATCGAGAGCTGTTGTCTAAGCTTGGGATTCTTGGGGACTTCGACCAACTCCTCAAGAACATTGGTTTAAGATGTCTGTCACGGATGGATTTCCCAACCATTCCTGAAGTGACAATAGACTTCCTTGCCACCTTGGAGTTCCGGTATGAGAATCCTAGTGCACCCGTCCCTTCCCAAGGCCGCCTCTACTTCAAAGTTGGACGTCAAGCCTACACACTCTCCATCCCTGAGCTATGCCAAGCCTACGGCCTCAACGCTGATGCATACAAGGTCGAGTTCCCAGCCTTCAAGAAAGCCGACGAGTTTTGGGATCTGATCAGCAATGAGGACTACAAAGCCAACACCGCTAAGATCAAGCGAGTAAGGAGCCCGGTGCTGTGGTATACTCTGAAGCTGATTGCCAACACGTTCAGTGGAAGGTCTGTTGCCCCTACGGTCACGAAGACAGAGCTGTGCTTCCTGTTCCAAGGTGTGAAGCACTTGGTGTGTGATCCGGATGCAAACGACGAGCCCATAAAGGATGAACTCGGCGATGAAGTGAACTACGGGTGTGTGCTCGCGGCTTCCTTGGTGAAGTACAAGGCTTATGCCTTACGGTGCAAGGCAACCTCCTCTTACATTGGCGGTTTCCTTACTCCTCTGTTCGTGCAACCCGGTGTGCCCATTCATGACTTTGCTCACGTCCCAAACAGAGCTTTCATGGATGAAGCATACATGAGGAATACTGATAGCTTGGGACGCATGCCAGCAGAAGGGTTCTATGCCTACCTCTTTATAGATGACGAAGACAAGAAGAGAGTGTGCATCCTTCCCAACAGAGATGAAACTGAGCTGCTTGGTGTTGGGAACATCGAGTTCTTGCCCACAGAGGAAGAATGCTTTGCCCTTTTAGGAGGACCGCCTGCTTCAGCAATTGCCCCGCGTCAAAGGTCAGAGTCTCCAGGCACGGAAGATGAGATGCCCGAGGCTTACACACTTCCCAAGCTGGATTTTGAGCCGAGGACAAAAACCGAGAAGTTCCTAGCATCAATTGTGGAGATGCAAAGGAAGATCAATAAGTGGCAAGGCAAGATGCTGAAGAAGCTTGGGAAGAAAGTCAAAGCACTTCAGGGAGGCACGCCTAAGCCAGCTGCAAGTCAAGAGATGCAACAACAAGAGAAGAGAAGGCTCTCAACCGGAGGAGTTGTCATCCGCAAGACCCAAGGAGACAACATTCAGCCGGCGCGCCACTCTCTCCAAGAACCAGCTGACAAAGGCAAAGCAACAATCTCTAGCTCCTCTGGGACATCCTCAAGTTCCAGCCGAGCCTAGACCAGAGGTAACAACCTTCTTCCATTGTATATAACCGCTGATATTTGTTTCTTGCATTGTGTTTTGATACTCCTTCGGATGAGTTTGCCTCCGGGATGGTGTCAAGCAAGTTTGGGGGAGTACATGTGTGATTTAATCTTGTGTTCTTTGATCTTATTTTCCTTTTTGCATCCTTGAGTCTTAGTTCATGAAAAATTGGTAAAATTTTTAAAATTTTTTTCAAAGATGTAGTTGCATTCATATTTTTTAAAAAAACATGTTAGGATTGAGTCTAGAGTTTCTCATATCACTTAGGTTGTTTGCATTTTGCATAAGGGATTAGAATTTCTTAAAAAGGTAAGTTCTTACCATGCTTGGATCACTTGTTAGGATTTTCGTGGCTTGAATTGAACTCTCATGATTTGAAACTCATTCTAATAAGTGAAAACCTTAATTTGAAATTCTAATTATCATTCTTATGCATTTGAAAATGAACACATGGTTTTAAAATATTTAGGCTCTCTTCTTCCTTTTTACCACTCTTTGTGAGCCTAAGTAGAACTCCCTCCTTGAACCTTACCCTCCTTTGAAGCCAAATGTTCTTGTGTGACATCTTTGTGAGGCCTTCCTTTCGGTTTGAACTTGGCATAAAGTGTTAGGTTTATGCGACATGATTTGGTTTTCATATTGTTGCTAGCTTTGCATTTTGAAGCTAGGTGTAGGCTTAGGATAAGTTTGGGGGATCATTGGGGTTGCTATCTTGTCTATTTGTTATCGGTTTCAAAGAGCTTTGTGTTTTAAGGAAAGAAATGAGGTTTTAAGTGAAATGTTGTTTTTAAAACTAAGTATGCTCTAATTTCAGGAGGTAGCTCTTCATAATAATAAAAAAAAAAAAAAAAAAAAGAGAAAAGAAAAGAAAAAGAAATAAAAAGGAGCCTAAGTGCCAAATAAAGAAAAAAATAAAAGAAAAAAAATAATAAGAAAGCTACCAATAAGAAATTTCTAAAGAGCAAAAAGATTTTTCAAAACCTTTTCACTAGCTTAAAAGTTTAAAAATGTCTTTATTTTGAATTGGGGAATGCTAAGTTTGTAAAGAAAAGGGTAGACTCTTAAGTGGTGAGTGAGGATAAAATTTCTTAAATAAGAGGGGTATAGGATCATTTGATAGTTTACATGGGTAGATGAGAATCTGATTATGTATGCATAAATTGTCTTTACCTCTAGCATTATGCACAAGTTCAACCATTTTCGCGAGAAACACTTAATCTATTTATAAACCCTTTTCAAATGAGATCATTCTATGCTCATAACCATAACCCTTAGCCAAATGTGTTTTGCTTTAAAGTGCATAAGTTTGATTCATGGTTCGAATGTTAATGAATGTTAAAGGGTGAGTTTCTTTGATTGTTAGGAATAGGAGAGTCATGATTTGAATTTCTTTGTGTGATGAGTATGGCTAAGTTCTTTGGAGTATGAGTGTAAGCATAGCATTTTAGAACTGTTAACTAGGACATTGAAATTGATTCAGTTGAAAGGCACCTTTGCAAAAAGTTTAAAACCCCATTCATTTTTCTGAAAACCTCTCTTCCTTACTTATTTTCTGTTGCTTGAGGGCAAGCAAGAAGTAAGTTTGGGGGAGTTGATGTCATTGCATATTGCATACATTTTGCATACTCATTAGTTAGCTTTTCATGCATTTGTATCACGTTTTAGGTTAGATTGCATCACTTAGGGTCCTAGAGCATTCTTGCATTAGCATACGCATTTTCCTTGCATTTTACATCACATATAGGTTGTTTCTGGCTGCTTTGGAGTCGTGGAGGTTCGTGGACGTGTTGAAGCTGATATAGCAGTTCGTGGGAGCTCAGAAATATGCTAAGGACCAGAGATCGAGGAGCAGATCGAGCATGGCCGGTCGATCTAGAAGTTGATCGACCAGAAGATCGAGCCAACCAGGCGATCCAAGGAGAATGATCGAGACGAAGATCGAGTGAAGCAATCGATCAATCGGTACGGACGTAAATGACGCCATGCAGAGCGAGAGACAGATCGAGTACACCACTCGATCCAGCCGAAGATCAATACCGAGATCGGATGCAACACTCGATTCACCGATGATGATCGAGACCCGGATCGAGCCGAAGACACGATGCCCGGATATGATCGGGAGAACCACTCGATCTTGGAGTCGATCTCTGTCCTTTCAACCGTTTTTGGCTGCTAGCGAAGGGGGGACCATTGGCTTGTTTGGGCATTTTAGGCAAGGCGGCGACGCCCTTTTTCGATAACTTTTAGATCCTTATCCTTTTCTTTTATGTTTTCTCTCTCGTTTTCGTGAAGAACACCATTGTTGAAACTCGTTTTTCTCTTAAGCTTTTGTATTCGAATCGTTTCTGTTTAATCCAGTTTTCCTTTCATGTTTATCGTTTCGTTTCTTATGCTTTGCTTGATTTACTCTATGTGTAGCGAGTAGTTTATTTTGGCTTCGGGGTTGAGAGGATTAAGGGGTAGAAAGGGTTTCGATCTTGGGGTTTTTTCTAAACGTTTTTAAAGGCTATCTCTTCTAAGGTGTTGAAAGCTTAAAGCTTGAAGACTCTCACGCCAAGAGCTTCATGATCTGAGAGGTTCCTTACCTTGACAGGATCCAGGAGCGTCGGAAGATCACACCTTAGAGACTAGTTACCCCTTCCCAAAAGCCATGGAAGTTTGGGGGACTAGTTAAGCCATTTACTTGAAATCTGTTTTCCTTGCCTTTCGACCTCTCTTTCCACCAAAAGCCATGGGTTTGGAGGAGAGGATGAAAGAGTGATCTATACCGAAAGCCACAGATAGATCTTGTTTTGTTTTCAAGGCTTAGAGATCCTCACCAAGTGAGTCGATCTAAAGTTTCAAACCCAAGGTCGAACCTTTGAAACCCCTAACCATGAATCTCAACCCTAGTCCCTTTCTTTTAGCATCTTTACGTCTACTCTCATCATTCGCTTGTTATCTGATAGCATCCTGGTCATTAGCTTTACTATTCTTGCGATTTTAGACGAGATCGATTGTTACTGCTCGATCTAGTGGTCGATCTCGTGGTCGATCCACTAGTCGAATTTTAATAATTCGAAGCTTTCTCCTTTAATTAATCTGTTTATTTCTCGTGGTAGTACCTTCCTTTCTAGTATTTTTAAAATAGGTTTTATTCTGTTTAAGTTGCTGCATCTAGTTTTCAGAGATTTTATCTTAAACTGTCTCATTTTGCTTAGATTTGCTATAGTCCTTGCATTCTCTGTGCATTCTCTATCTCCTAGAAGTGGATTGACTCTCTCTTGCTTGCTATACTACAACATTGCTTGCATTAGAGTTTGATAACCTCTCTGCATCATAAACCCTCGCTAGAAAGCGTTTATCATATGCTAAGTCGAACCGAAAATTAAAGGCCTCACAAATCACACACGAAATATTTGGCTTGAAAGGAGGGTAAGGATTAAGGTGAGGAGTTCTATTCAGGCTTACAAAAGAGTGGTGGATGGGATAAGAAAGCCTAAATATGTATATGTAATCCATGTATTCTTTTTCAAATGCATAAGTATGATAATTCAAAATTCAAGTTAAGGTTTTCACTTGGTAGGAAAGGATTCAAATCATGTTTGTCCAACTTAAGCCACGAAAATCAAGACAAATGATCCAAATGTTAGAACTTACTTTCAAAGTTTGAATAAAGAATCAAAAAACTACTAACCAGGGCCTTGAACTAATTCATAAGCTTAAAACACTTTACAAGGAAAATTTTTGCCTCTTATGCAAATGAAAACAACCTAAATGATTAAAATTCTAGACTCATTCCTAAAATATTTGACAATGTAAATGCAAGCTATATGATTTTTTTAAAAAAATTAAAATACTTTTCTGATTTTTTTTGTATTTTTCTATACACTTAGATGATGCATGAAGACTCAAGGATGCTAACACAAAATAAGATCCAAATAAAAACATGTCAAAGCACACACTCTCCCCCAAACTTGAATGACACTGTCTCGGTGTCAAACATATTCAAGAGGAGTTCAAACACAAATCAAAAATAAGAAAAATGCATGATATTTACAATGGTTGAGTTTTGGTACCTTGGAGCTAGGCGTGACTAGAGCTTGAGGTTGCTCCAGTCCTCCTGCTCTTTCTAGGAGTGTCGTGGTGGATCTCCTTATCCTTGCCCTTGCTCGTGCCTTCGTGTAGAGAACGGCGGCTAGCTTGATCACTTCCTTGAGGCTCACAGATCTCCACACCTCCGGTTGATCTTCTCCTCACATCCGGTTGGTCAACCTTATCACTCGAAGACTCCTCAGATGAGCTTCCTTGTAGGGCTTTGATCTTCTTAGCCAGCTTCTTGATCATCTTCCCTTGCCACTTGTTAACTTTCCGCTGAATCTCAACAACCGAGGCAAGGAACTTCTCAGCTTTTGTTCGCGGCTCATAGTCTAGCTTGGGGAGATCAAAGCTCGGGGGCATCTCAGCATCCGTAGGAGGCGACTCTGAAGGCGAACGAGTGAGTTGAGGTGGGGCTGCTGCGGTTCCAAGAGGCGCGAAGCACTCTTCATCGCTTGGCAAGAACTCAATTGTACCGATGCTCTCGAGGTGTGTCTCATCAGGATTTGGCAGGATGCACACCTTCTTCTCATGATCACTGTTGTAGAACAGGTAGGCATAGAAGCCAGGAGCTGGAGTAGGTCCCAAGGAATCGGTGTGGCGCAAGTAGGTCTCATCCATGTAAGCTCTCTCCGCGCAAGGCTCAAACTCCAAAAGAGGTACTCCCGCATTTATGAACAACGGTGTGAGGAAGCCTCCTATGAGTGCAGATGTCGCCTTACACCTCAACGCCCACACCTTGTACTTGACTAAACAAGAAGCCAAGATGCAACCGTAGTTGACTTCTCCTCCAAGCTCATCCTCCATTGGTTCATCACACTCTTCAACATCGCATAAAACCTTCTTAATCCCTTGGAAGAAGAAGCACAGCTCGTTCTTGGTCACTGTTGCGGTTGTAGATCTTCCATTGAAGGTGTTGGCTAGTAGCTTGAGGGCGTATCTAAGCACAGGATTGCGCACCTTCTTGATCTTTGTGGTATTGGCCTTGTAGTCTTCTTCGCTAACCAAGTCCCATAGATCATTCGCTGACTTGAACCTTGGAAACTCCACAAGTATGGCTTCAGCATTGAGACCATAAGCTTGGCATAGCTCAGGGATGGAGAGGTGGTAAGCTTGTCTCCTGATCTTAAGCGTGAGGTGACCTTTGGAGGGAGCTTGAATGCTTGGATCTTCATATGAGAAGTCCAAGGTAGAGAGGAAGTCAATGGTGGCCTCAGGGTAAGTAGGGCAGTCCATCTGTGATAGGCACGCAAGCCCCATGTCCTTGAGCAGCTTGTCAAAATCCTCCAACAAGCCTAGCCTTTCCAAGAGGTCCCTACTTGCAAACTTCGTAGGTTCAAACCGCAGCCTCTCAAGCCTCTTCTTCGCCTTCTTCTCCTCCTTGCTCCATCTAACCCTTTCTTCAACCACTTGATGAGCTTCTCCTTGAGTTGCCAAATCTCTGCTTCTCTTGGGTGCCATGGTACCTGAAACACAATTTCTGAAAGAGAAGATGAGTATAGACGACGATTAAGAGAGAAAGATAAGGCAAGAGAGAAAAACTCTTAGCATAAATCCTAGATTTTTGGGGATTTTCTCAAATATATAAATAAATAGTTAAAGAAAATCTCAAGAGATAAGATTAAATCAAGAAAATTTCCCTAACACTTAGATATTTTAAAGCTGCTCCATCAGCATGGTGACAAAGCATGGGAACTTGGTTGGTGGCTGTAGTGTTGTTCCATTTCTGCTGGTGCCTACAAGCTTATACATTCCATAGTATAGGAAGTCTCTCTCCTTTCCAGTGAGGTTTGCTGTTTCCTTTCTTGGAAAAAATGTATTTGCAAGAGCTTATGAGCATACCTCACTGCAGGATTCTTCAGATGCTGATTCCCTCTGGCTCCAGCTGTGAAATTTCCAGCCCCAATCTTTCCCCATAGCATCATGTGCTCCTTTTGGCCAATGAAGAACTTGTTCCTTTTGTGAGCATAAGACATCAGACCAAGCGCTTTGGAGATATCATGGAAGGGTGTTGTGAACCTTTCCTTTCCAAACTTGAAGGAGATCCACCCATCTTTGTTGGGGAGCTCACTTTCATCATATCCAACCACTTTGAGAGCAGAGAGGAATTGATAAGTGAGCTGCTGGTAGGAGGAAAGTGGCATTGCCATGAACTCACAAAGCCCCATGTGCTCAAAGATACCCTTGCAATCATGATAGATCCCAAGTGCTTTCATTGTGTTAGCACAAGGGTATCTTGTGGGCTTGAAGGTGCACTGGTTGAAAGCTTCCATGAGCTCTCTGGCACTTGGCTCATGGTATGGGACCTCTTCCTCTACAGTCCTGCCCATTCCTTTCTACTTGGTGCCTTTGTCTCCAACTGGCATCTTCCCAGCAGCTTTTGATGTTTGTTCAGCAGCAGCACCCTTGCCCTTGTCTCTTCTAGCCCTTGGAGAAGTGGGCGCTTCCTCCTGTGGTGCCTTTCCTTTGCTTCCAGCTGCAGTTCTTGATTTTCCCATGGTACCTACAAGAACAAAGCTTGAAGATACAATAAGTAAAAGAACAATAGTTTGAGAAACCAATAACTGAAAGCTTTAAAATGAATTTCTCTAAGCTAAAAGAAGTTTAACTTGTCACTAAACAATATTAAACTTTCAAAAAGCAAAAGAAATTCACAAGCTAACAATTTAGACATGCTAGAGTTCATAAATGAAAACCAACATTTATGCATGTGAACCTAGCATGGTGGTTCTATGCAAAAGATAAGATGATTATGCAAAGGGATATTAAGCAAGCAAGAACTGAGATTCAAGAACAGTAAACAATACTTTAACAGTTAACTTGCTCATTTTAAACATATCCACCATGCAAAACCAAAGCACAACATCTTAAGCTAAACAAATTCTGTTCTTAAAACCATAGAAATGATAACTTTAAACACATGCATTCATTAAGAACAAAAGATGAATAGTTGAGAAAGCAAACCTTAATAAAGCTTCTGAGCACTTAGAAAAGATAAATAAAAGAGAGAGAGAGAGCTAAAAATTTCGGACTTTGGTGAGAGAAGTTGTAAAATGAAATGTGAAGAGAAGAGAAGGGACTGTTGGTTCTTAAAGAGAGGAGTGGGAAACCAAAAGAATCAAAAGTGGGTGGGAGACAAGAATAAAAGTGCTCAGGAGCTCTGCAAAGTTTCAGGAAAGAGCCAAAATTTGAATTTAAACCTCCTTGGCTCCAAGCCAAATGAGGGAAATTTTTTTTAAAAACGAAGCACTTACCTCGCGGGGCTATCGGTCACCGATAGGGTGCCTAGCGGTGATTAGCTTGATCAATAGCACTGATCGAAAGCTTCCTGTAAATCCTATCGGTCTCTAGCTTGATTGATACTCTGACTGAAATACATCCGATTGCTTTGTATCGGTTACTCTATAGACCGATAGAGTGATAGAAAAACAACCGATGTATTTCCATCGGTCAGTATCTGATCGATAGCTAGACCGATAGAATTCTCACTTAGCAGACTCCTTTCTCTATCGATCATAAGTGACCGATAGGTTGACTGGTGCATTCTGGCTCTACTACTATCGATCACAAGCTGACCGATAGCATGACCGATAGGGTCTCTATCTGTCTTGTCTTGAACGATACGGTGATTAATAGTAGCCAAAATGCACCTGTTCTTTGTCCCTTTGACACTTTTTCAATCCCCAAACCGAATTTCTGCTTCTATACACATTAACTAAGCCTAAAAATAAACTAGAAAGCATAATATATACAAAGGATACCATGGGACTACCACCCAAGTGTGCTTGTTTAAAGTCACTAAGCTTGACTTTGCTTACCTAACTAGTGTAGGTGATGAGAAGGAGTCTTGGAACTCTTTAGTGTTGCAGTGTCCATTTTGATCTTTCTGTTGACTCCATCAATCTTCAACACAGCAAAGGGCTTTGGCTTACCTCCCCCCTTCATCTTGTAGTGGACCTCACCATTCTTAGAAACAAAAGGCTTCAAGACAACCCCATCTTCTTTGTTACCCAACAGAATTTCATTCATGCAATCAGAAACACCCACTTTGAGGACCTCTTCTTCAGTGGTATCAGCAAACAACTTGGTGAAGCAGCAGCCATCAAAGCTTGCACCAACATAGCCTTCAAACTCTGGCCAATGCTTCCCAACTTTCTTCAACTTCTTGATCTCCATTGAGAACGCCTGCTCATTCTCTAGCTTATTTCCTTTGGAGTCAAACCTCAGAACTTTCTCTTTGGTCAGTCTCAGCTCTATTGTGCACTCCTTGGCATCAAACGCTGCTCCAGCTGAAGCTAAGAAAGGCCTCCCTAGAATGATGGCGTTTTTGATCTTTCCTTCAACATCTAGATCCAAGAAATCTTTAGGTATGACTACTCCTTCTATCATCATTGGAACATCTTTGAGAGTCCCAAGTGGTGTCTTTACTGTTCCATCAGCTATGGTAAGAGACACATTACTCTCTTGAAGTTGAGTGTAGTCAAGAGCCTTAGCAGTAGAGGATGAGAGAAGGTTGATGCTTGCTCCAAGATCACAAAGGCAGCTCTTGAAAGTCTGCCCTTTAAGCTCACATGGTAGAGTGAAACAACCTGGATCTCCAAGCTTCTTGATGTTAAGCTCCCTAACCTTAGATGCTCCAGCTTTAACTCTTAGCTTCTCTAGCTCCTCTTGACCATTCAGACCTCTCATTTCCATTTGAGAACCATAGAGAGTCTCATACTTCTGTACTAGCTGCTCTTTGAATCTTCCTGGAAAGGGGATAGTGGGCTGATAGATAGGGAGAATAGCAGCTTGAGTTTTCTTCTTGATGTCAGAGACTTCAACAAAGTCTTCCCTTGTAGTATCAACAACTTCATGTGGCGCCCACCACTCTTCTTCTTCCAGAGATTCTTCTTGTGCAACTGCATGGTTAGCATCAACTTCCAAAAACTCTCTCCCCCATCCCCCCCCCACCACTCTGAAGTTCAGTGTCCTCAGTGAACAGAGAGAGAAACTCTTCAATGATAGCTTCCTCTGAAAGCTATCTTCTTCAGTGACCATAGCATTGCAGAACTCCTTTGGATTAGCTTCTGGTTTTCCAGGAAAGTGTCCTTGAGGTTTTGGACCAGCTATGCCTTTGTTTATCTCCAGTTTTTTTGACTCTTGCAGCCAACCCATCAAACTTGTTGGTTAGTTCAACATGTACTGAGTCTATTTTGTTATGAACCTCAGCAATTTCTTGTTCCATTCCAAGTTGTTGGTAGTCTGATTCTGAAGCAACTGCTGAACCATAGTCTTGAGCTCAGGATCTTGAGAGCTGGAAGAAGCTTGTGCTGGAGCTTGTGCACTGAATCCTGGAGGATGGTAAGGCGCTCTTGTCTGGAAGTTGTTGTTTCTCTGCTGAAAACCATGATTGTTGTAGGGAACAAAAGGTCTTGGAGCAGCTTGCTGTTGTTGTTGTGGTGGGTAAACTTGATCATGTGGATTGGCAACATTGTTGCTTCTGCATGACAAGTTGGGGTTGGGTCTGTAGTTCCCATATCCATTGTATCCACCTTGATTGCCCAAGTAGTTCATCTCTTCCTCTTGGCATGTCTCTTGATCATCAAGCTGAACCATATCACCAACAAAGTGAACTTCTTTCTTCTCCCTTACCAGCATATCCAGCTTCTCATGTAAGGCCTTGATCTCTTTCCTGCTAGACTCCAGTTCATCTTTAGCACTTCTTGGAGCTCTGTCATATTCCTCAGTGTATTTTCCATCAGACTGAGCTAGATTCTCAAGAAGCTTCAATCCTTCATCTACACCCTTTGACAAGAAGTTCCCATTTGATGCAGTGTCCAGCAGCATTCTTATCTTTGGTAAAGCTCCTCTGTAGAGAGTAGAGAGTAGAGAAGCCTGTGAGAAGCCATGGTGAGGGCATTGCAGTGTGTAACCCTTGAATCTTTCCCAAGCTTCACCAAAGCTTTCATTGTTCCTTTATACAAACCCTGAAATCTCATTCCTGATTCTTGCAGTTCTTGAAGTTGAGAAGAACTTTTCTAAGAATGCTCTCTTGCACTAATCCCAACAAGTGATGCTTCCTTGGGGCAAGTTCTTCTCCCATTGGTGTGCTTTGTCTCCAAGAGAAAAAGGAAACAACCTCAGCTTGAAGCCATCTTCACTCACTCCAATGATCTTTTTCTATCAAAATTATGCAAATGATCTAGAGGATCTTCAAGTGGCAAAGCATGGAACTTGATAGACAATATTTGTTTCTAGGTTGTAAATCAAAACCCAAATCACTGTTATGATGCAGTATAGAGGTAAGGGGTATCAATCCAGCCTGGGTTGTAGAAAGAACACAAAGAATGCAAGAGCTAAGCAAATTTATGCAGAATCGTGTAAATAGATGGTAAAATCGATAAAAACTAAATGCAATGACCAAACTACTACGAAAACTATTTTAAAATCTCTGGAAGAGGGTTAACAACTACTAGGAAAAGACAGAGGATTAAAACTGCAAAAATAATAATTACTAAAAATCAAGAACCAAAACGGGGAAAACAGAGAATTTCTAACAACTTAGAGCAATAACTTTTAATGACTAAAGATGCAAGCTTTATGACTAGAGAATGATAAAATAGAGTTTTAAAATGCTAAAAAGAGGATTCAAGGTCGAGGGTTATGTTCAAGAGAGTTCAAAAGTTCAAGCTTTGGTTTGAAAACACATAGATCTACTCATTTGATGAGCTTTCCCTAAGCCTTGAGAAACTTAAACTAGGATCATCCATTGCGAGTGGTAAGACCCCTTTCTTCGACCCTTCCTCCAAACCTATGGCATGTAGTGGAAAGATGGGTCAAAGAGCATTAAGCAAATATCCCAAATAGTGGCTTAACTAACGCCCTCTTCAACTATGGCGTTTGGGAGAGGATAAATTAGTCTCTAGGATTTGGCTTTCAAGGATCTCTGAATCCGGTCAAGGTAAGAGAAGCCCTGGAATCATAGAGATCTTTTCCAAGACTCTCTAAGCTTTAAGACCCCAAATCCTAGAAGAGAGTGAGTTAAGAACAAGAAAAAATCCCAAAAGCTTAAACCCTTAAACCCTTGAATCGCCCCAACCGTTAACCTAAAGAAAACTACTCACTGCATATAGTCAAAACCGATTCAAATGCAAGGAATGAAACGCTAAACATGATTAAAAAAAGCGATTAAGGAAAAACACTTAATGATTAACAAGATTCAAGGTTCAAAAACAAGAAAAGCTTAAAGAACAGAACAATGGCTGAAATCGCCTAAGAGAAACTCTAAAAAGATAAGGCAAAGCGTGGGTAATAAAAGTGATGTTCCCTCTTTGCCCAAAAGAGCCAAACAACCCTAATGGTCCCCTCACTACGCTCCAAAAATGAGCTGGCCGGATAAGGTCCCAGAGATCGACTCGGGTGATCGATCTCTGGCTCGATCTTATTCATGGATCGTCTGCTTTTGCTCGATCTTTGAGTCGATCCTTGGCTGATCGGGTCGTGGTCTCGTTCTGGCTTTCGTTCTGCATGCCGTAATCCACGTCCGTACTGCTTACAAGAGAGTGGTGAAAGGGTAAAGAAAGCCTAAATATGTATATGTGACACATGTATCCTTTTTCAAATGCATAAGTATGATAATTCAAGAAATTCAAATTAAGGTTCTCACTTGATAGGAAAGGATTCAATTCATGAATGTTCAACTTAAGCCAAGAAAATCAAAGCAAATGATCCAAATATGGTTAGAGCTTACTTTCAAAGCATGTATAAAGCATCAAAGAACTACTAACTAGGGCCTTGAAATAATTCATGAGCTTAAAACACTTTTCAAGAAAAATTTTTGTCCCTTTTGCAAATGTAAACAACCTAAGTGCTTAAAATTCTAGACTCAATCCTAAAATGTTTAACAATTCAAATGCAAGCTACATGAATTGTTTTGAAAATTTTTAAAAATTTTGTGATTTTTTTGTTCTTTTCTATGCCTTACATGATGCATGATGACTCAAGGGATGATAACACAAAATAAGATGAAAGAAAACATGTCAAATAACACACACTCTCCCCCAAACTTGAATGACACCATCTCGGTGGCAAACAAATTCAAGAGGAGACAAAACACAAAGCAAAAACTTAAAAAGATGCATGATATTTACAAGGTCGTGAGTTGGTACCTCGGAGCTAGGCACGGCTGGAGCTTGAGGATGCTCCAGACTTCCTGCTCTTTCTAGGAGTCTCGTGGGTGACCGCCTTGCCTTTCTCCTTGCTTGTTCCTTCGTGTAGAGAGCGGCGTGCAGCTTGGTTGTCGCCTTGGGGCTCACGGATCACTATCCCACCTGTTGATCTCCTTCTCTTCTCGGGTTGCTCGACTTCTTCGCTTGAAGATGCCTCAGATGAGCTCTTTTGCAAGTCCTTGATATTCTTAGCAAGCTTTTTAATCATCTTGCTCTGCCACTTATTCACCTTCCGCTACAACAGATGCAAGGAACTTCTCGGTTTTGGTCCTTGGCTCAAATTCAAGCTTAGGGAGGTCGAAGCTGGCTGGCATCACGGCATCTGTGGGAGGTGACTCTGAAGGTGCGCGAGCAACTTGAGGCGGCGCAGCTGCGGGTCCAAGTGGTGCAAAACACTCCTCATCACTCGGCAAGAACTCGACGGCTCCCATGCAGTTTAGGGTCGTCTCTTCTTGGTTGGGTAAGATGCACACCTTCTTCTCACGCTCACAGTTGATGAACAAGTAGGCGTAGAACCCTAGAGCTGGCGTAGGACCTAAGGAGTCAGTGTTGCGCATGTATTGCTCGTCCATGTAGGCTCTCTCCGCGCAAGGTTCAAACTCTTGAAGTGGGACTCCGGCTTGTGTGAACAGCGGCGTGAGGAATCCTCCAATCAGTGCTGAGCTCGCCTTGCATCTCAAGGCCCACGCCTTGTACTTGACCAAAGAAGAGGCCAAGATACAACCATAGTTGATGTCATTGCCGAGCTCATCCTCCATTGGCTCATCATTCAGCTCTCGGTCGCATACTATCTTTTTAATGCCTTGAAAGAGGAAGCACAGCTCATTCTTGGTTAATGTTGGAGTCACGGATCGCCCACTGAAGGTGTTGGCAAGGAGCTTGAGAGACTATCTCCGCACGGGGCTGCGAACCTTCTTGTTCTTCGCAGTGTTGGCTTTGTAGTCATCATCGCAGATCACATCCCAAAGATTGCTGGCGGCCTTGAGCTGAGGGAACTCCACTTGCTTGGCTGCTGCGTTGAGGCCATAGGCTTGGCAGAGCTTGGCTATGGTCAGGTGGTAAGCTTGCTTCCTTATCTTGAAAGTAAGGTGACCTAGTGATGGAGTGGGGAGGCTTGGATTCTCATAAGAAAGGTCGAGAGGAAGTCCAGCGTTGCCTCGGGGTAAGGGGGGCAGTCCATCCTTGACAAACACGCTAGCCCCATGTCCTTGAGCAACATGTTGAAGTCCTTCAGCAAACCAAGCTTCTCCAGGAGGTCTCGGCTTGCAAACTTTGTGGGTTCGAACCTCAACCTTTCCAGCCTCTTCTTAGCCTTCTTCTTCTCTTTAGTCAATCTAACCCTCTCTTGAACCACTTCTTAAGTTTCCTCTCCTTGTGTTGCCACATCTCTGCTTTGCTTAGGTGCCATGGTGCTTGAAATTCAGATTCTCAAAGAGAAGAATGAGTATAGGCGGCTAGATAGAGATAATGAGAGAGCAAGAGAGAAAAACTTATAACAATACGCCAAGATTTTTGAGGGTTTTATAAAAATTATAGCTAAATACTATAAGGAAATATCTAGAGATAGGATTAAATCTAGCAATTTTCTTAATATTTAGCTAATTCTAAAAATTATCCTATTCTCCTAACAATTAACATTCATCCTAAGCTAACAAAAGGAAATTTTCCAAAAAATTTTAAACAAGAAACTCAAATAACCGAAAATACCTTTGCAAGTGATGAATGCTAAATGTTCTCAGCCTTAAAACCAGACTCACACTCGCTCTTTACTTTTCAAAAAAGTTCGAATCACAAAAATGAGAGTGAGGATGCATGTGAATATAAAGACAAAGAAAACCATGGGTAGAATAAGTGGTTTCTGAAAACGTGTGGTCAAGGCACATCTTTCATGGTCAAAGATGCTTGCCTTGACCACAATTCAAAATTAAAACTGGAGGGAAAAGAGAAAGGAGGGAAAAACTTTGACATACCTCGGCATGAGATTGAGTCAATTTGGTCGATCTTGAACTCGATCTCATGCCCATGTTGGCTAGGATCGAGAGGGTTGGTCGATTAGGGACTCGATTTGGATTGCATCGGGTCCTAGATTGAGTGTGCCCCCTCGTTCCATGATTCTACATCCTTATGGCTATGCTCCTTGGATCGAGCCATGTGATCGATTTGGAGGTCGTTTTGGCAAGGATCGAGCGACAGATCGAGTAAAATGATCAATCTAACTCAAGGATCAAGTGAGATCAGTCGATCCACACCTCTATCTAGACGAATTGGTGGGTCATCCTCTCATGATCGACTGATTCGCTCGATTGTCTACTCGATCTCATCTAGATCGAGTGACTTAACTCGATTCACTAGCTTCATCTAGTAAAGATCGAGCCAGGGTAGGTCGATCCATCACTTGATCTCTTGTCTCTAACTCTCCTTTCCTTGCCATTAGACTCCAAGATCAGAGCTTCCGGTTCCTTATGCTTTCACCTACACACTTAAACATAAAAAGCATAAAACTGAAATAGAAAGAAAGCAAAAATATGTACAAGATAGACATGGAAATGCCTCCTAAGTGCGCTTTGTTTAACGTCTTTAGCTAGACTTTACTTGTTTCAGGCTAGGGGTGGGTCTTGGAGAAGCATTGTGGTGCTCTCCTTGCTGCAATCACTCGCCTAGTAGGGCTTGACTCGGTGCCCATTAACCGTGAAATCCTTTCCACTCTTGCCCACCACAGTAACCGCTCCATAGGGCAGAAATTCCTTGATCTCAAAAGGTCCACACCACCTTGACTTTAGCTTCCCTGGGAATAGCTTCAGCCACGAGTTGTAGAGCAAGACCAGATCTCCCTCATTAGGCTCCTTGAGTACCAGATGAACCGCTTTGGTCCTTTCCTTGTAGATTTTGGCACTCTCATAAGCTTCTAGCCTTAACTCATCAAGCTCATGGAGTTGAATCAACCTCTTCTCCTGTGCCGTCTTGAGACTGAAGTTTATCTGCTTCACTGCCCAGAGTGCTCTATGTTCCAGCTCTACAGGGAGGTGACATGCCTTGCCGTAGAGGAGAGTGAAGGGAGTGGTACCTATAGGAGTCTTGAAGGTCGTTCTATACGCCCAAAGGGCATCGTCCATCTTACTTGCCCAATCCTTCCGAGTTACCCCTACGGTCCTCTCTAAGATAGCTTTGATCTGTCTGTTCGAGACCTTTACTTGCCCACTAGTTTGTGGGTGATAAGGTGTAGCTACCTTGTGCTTCACTCCATACTTCTTCAAGAGACCCTCAAACACTTTGTTAATGAAGTGGCTGCCCCCATTGCTGATCGCTACCTTTGGTACTCCAAACCGTGGGAAGATGATAGTCTTAAAGAGCTTAACCACCACCTTTGAGTCATTAGTTGGGGAAGCTATAGCCTCAACCCACTTAGACACGTAATCAACTGCCACCAAGATGAATTTGTTGACATATGAAGATGGAAACAGTCCCATTAAGTCTATTCCCCAAGCATCAAACACATCAACTTCAAAGATTGGCACCTGAGGCACCTCGTTTCTCTTGGTGATGTTTCCAGCTCTTTGGCAAGCCTCACACACCTTAACAAACTCGTGAGCGTCTTTGAATAATGATGGCCACCAAAACCCTGCTTGTAGCACCTATGTAGCCGTCTTGAAAGAAGCAAAATGCCCACCATAAGACGAACCGTGACAATGAAGGAGAATGTCCTTAGCTTCTTCTCTTGAAACACATCTTCTGTATAAGCTATCTACTCCCCTCTTGTACAGGTAGGGCTCGTCCCAAAAATAATGAGAGATGTCTCTCATGAACTTCTTCTTGTGGTAGTAGTCAAGGTGTGTAGGCTCTTCTCCTCAAGCTAAGAAGTTGACTATATCAGCATACCAAGGTAGGTCTTCTTCCTTGAAGCTCAAAACTTCTTTAAACTGATCTTCTAGCCGTGCACATACAACAGTGTTGACCATCATGAGCTGCTCCTCAAAAAGTGAATCATCCAAAGGTAAGACTTCATTCACTCTCATCCTTGAGAGGTGATCAGCAACACCATTCTCTATACTCTTCTTATCCTTGATCTCCATATCAAACTCTTGTAGAAGAAGGATCCACCTTAGGAGCCTCGGCTTGGTATCTTTCTTGGAGTAGATGTACCTCAAAGCAGCGTGATCCGTGTACACAATGACCTTAGAACCCACCAAGTATGATCTGAACTTCTCAAAGGCAAAGACAACGGCTACTAACTCCTTCTCGGTGGTAGCATACTTCACTTGCGTGTCATCCAAGGTACGGCTGGCATAGTAGATTACATGCAGCCTCTTCTCTTTCCTCTGACCTAGAACGGCTCCCATGGCGTAGTCACTCGCGTCGCACATGATCTCGAAGGTAAGCTCCAGTCTGGTGCTTGCACTATAGGTGCGGTAACAAGAGCTTCCTTGATGGTCTTGAAAGCGTGAAGACACACCTCATCAAATACAAAGTCAGCTTCCTTGCATAACAGCCGTGTAAGAGGGCGAGCAATCTTGGAGAAGTCCTTTATGAATCTCCTGTAGAAGCCTGCATGACCCAAGAAACTCCTTATCCCCTTCACATTAGCCGGAGGCTCCAAGCTCATCATGACCTCAATCTTTGCTTTATCAACCTCTATCCCTTGCTTAAAAATCTTGTGACCGAGTACAATCCCTTCCTTTACCATGAAGTGACACTTCTCCCATTTCAGCACCAAGTTTGTCTCCTCACATAGCTTGAGTACCTTCCAAAGATTTGACAAACAAGCAGAAAAGGACGCATCATACACAGAAAAATCATCCATAAGATCAGAGAAGATAGACATCATGCACCTTTGAAAGGTTGTTGGTGCATTACATAACCCTAAAGGCATCCTTCGATAAGCGAAGGTACCATAAGGGCATGTGAAAGTTGTCTTCTCTTGATCGTTAGGATGAATTGGTATTTGAAAGAAACCAGTATAACCATCAAGAAAGCAGTAATATGGGTGATTAGCTAATCTTTCAAGCATCTGATCAATAAAGGGAAGAGGAAAATGATCTTTTCTAGTAGCTGAGTTAAGCTTCCTATAATCTATACACATTCGATGTCCAGTTATGGTTCTTGTAGGAATCAACTCATCTTTTTCATTTTTAATGACCGTGATACCCCATTTCTTTGGTACATGGACCGGAGAGACCCATGTGCTATCACTGATAGGGTATATCACGTCAGCCTCTAACAATTTCAGGATCTCTTTCTTAACTACTTCTTTTAAGTTTGGGTTCAAACGCCTTTGATGTTCAATAGAAAAAGTGTTTTCATTCTCTAAGTGAATCCTGTGAGTATAAAGCATTGGTGAAAGGCCTTTGATGTCACTTAGAGAGTACCCAATGGCCCTTCTATACTTTCTCAACTACTTAACGAGTGAGTTTAACTCATCATCACTCAGATTTTCATTCACAATGACAGGATAAGTGTCATTGGATCCCAAGAAAGCATACCTTAGCCCATGAGGGAGCTCCTTTAGGTCCACCTATGGGGCTAGCAGCTTGCTCCAGTCCTCCTCGTGGCTTGTGTTGATGTTGCCATCCTCATTAGCCTCCTTAGAATCCGAGTCATGAGCCTTCAGGCTGCTATCTTGAACTGTTGCTTCCTCAGAGATCGTGTCATCCAGTCGATCTTCCCCTCGTTCTGGTCCGGATCGATTGCACTCACATCGATCACTTGCTCGATTTGATATGGATCGAGCAGGAGATCGAGTTGCCGAGTCGTTCTCTGAACTGATCGAGTTGGCTCTCTCGATCTTCTCATCGTTTTCTTCTCTGGATCGACCAACCTTCTCGATTCTCTTGTCGATCGTTGTCTTGGATCGAGTGATCTCGTCGATTTCCTGATCGATCTCTAGGCATCCGCCTTCATCTCTAGGCATCCGCCTTTCACAACCTTGCGAGAATCAAGGATGTGAACATACTCTTGAGCCTGTTCGTTCAGGAAGCTATACTCTCCACACTCCATAGTCAAAGCTAGCTCAAGTTGATCCTCTTGTGCTAACTCCTCAAGCAACTTATCGGCTAACTCATCCAAAGTTTCAATGTAGAAAGCTTGCCCTTCAATGGTTAGCTTCTTCAAGACTTTATTGATGTCGAAGTCTAGCTTGATGTCTTTGCCCAAAGGTAGAGAGATCTTCCCATTCTTCACGTCAATGATGGCTCCAGCTGTTGCTAGAAACGGTCTACCAAGGATTAGAGGATCATTTGGCTCTTCATCCATTTCAAGAACAACAAAATCAGTCGGCACGTTCACACCACTGATCCTCACGGGCAAGTCTTCAAGCATACCCACAGGGAGCCTTATGTTTCTATCTACCAGCACGAGAGAGATCCTACACTCATTAAACCTTGTAAAGCCTAGCTTATTTGCAATGGAGTGAGGCATAAGATTGATACTTGCTCCTAAATCACATAAGCAACTTTCAAACTTCAAAGGTCCAAGAGCACAAGGGATGGTGAATGATCCTGGATCTCCTAACTTCTTAAGAACTATCTCCTTGTGAATAATAGCATTGCACTCTTCACTAAGCACCAAAACCTCTTCACTCTCTTTGCTCTTCTTAGTAAGAGTATCCTTGAAGAACTTGGCACATTTAGGCATCGTGGCCAAACAATCAACTAAAGGCAGCTTGATCTCAATATCTTTCAAATGGTTCTCAAAGACTGCTCTATGCTTCTCAAGCAGCTGCTTTTTCAACCGTCCAGGGAAAGGAAGCTTCGGTTTGTAGGGTGGAGGTACAAATGCATCTTTCTCTTTGCTAACCTCCTCTACCTTCTTCTCTACAACCGCTTCTTTACCCTTCTTAGGTCTTGCAATCCACATATCATCAAAGGTGATCCCATGATCATTCGAAAGCTTACCCTCCCCCTCTGGAACAACAATGTCCTCATTGTCTTCAGGTGCAGTCCTCGGTGGTATCTCTTTCCCACTTCTCAAAGTAATAGCGTTTGCATACTCTTTGGGGTTTTGCTCACACTTCCCGGGTAAGCTGCCTTGACCGCTTGAACTGGCTTTGCCTTTCTCTAACTGTTTGATCTTATTGTTCAGGTTGGTGATCTGAGTAGACACGTAAGTTAGAGAAGAGTCTAGCCTGCTGTTCATGTCAACAAACTTCTGATTTGTGCTTGCTTGTCCCTGAAGCAATTGTTGAAACATTGCTTGAACCGGATCTTGAGGAGGCGGTGGAGCTTGTTGCTATTGAGGCATGAAACCAGGAGGAAACACAGGAGAGTAACTCTTATTTCCCTTGCTGTTAAGGACCTTGAAAGTTTCCCTGTCGCTGCCCTTGATATCCACTATTGCTTGTAAACCCGCCTTTGTTATAAGGGACAAAGGGTTTGCCTTGTTGTGGAGGATACACCTGATCTTTTGGATTCTCCACGTTATTGCTTCTGTAGGATAGGTTGTTGTTTTCCTGATAACCTTGATCATAGCCTTGTGGCTTGTTGTAGTTGTTGCCCCCAACCCAATTGACCTCTTCTTGGCATTGCTCTAGCTCATCTAAGGCATCCGCGGCTTCTCCTACATAATGCACTTGTTTATGATTCGCAAGCACTAGCTTATCAATCTTCTCATGGAGCGACTTCATCTCTTTCTTGTGAGCTTATATATCAGCTCATCTTGGTGCTCGGTCATAATCCTCAGAATAGTTCCCATCGCTTAAAGCCAAGTTCTCTATGAGCTCCATTCTTTCTTCAACATTTTGCCTAAGAAAGTTTCCCTTACTTGCTGTATCAAGCAACATGCGAATCTTTAGGAGTGCTCCTCTATAGATTGTGCTCAAGAGAGTCTCTTCACTGAATCCATGATGAGGGCAAGCTATAGTGTAGTCCTTCAACCGCTCCATAGCTTCATTAAAGGTCTCATTCTGCCTTTGTGTGAAGCCGCTGATCTCACTTCTTAGCCTTGCTGTTCTTGTGCTTGAGAAAAACTTTGACAGAAAAGCTTTCTTGCAATCATCCCATGAAGTGATGGTCCCCTGAGGTAATGTCTTCTACCAATGCCTTGCTTTATCCCCAAGAGAGAAACGGAAAAGCCTTAGATTAAAGCTGTCCTCCGAGATGCCATTGATCTTTATCATCCCACAAACTTGCTCAAAGTTGTCAAGATGCTCCAAAGGGTCCTCCATTGCAAGCCCATGGAACTTGTTGTTTTGAACCATTGAGATGAATCCTGGCTTGATCTCGAAGTTGTTGTTTTGCACTGGTGGAGGTGTGATTCCAAAGCGATTATGATGTGTATTTGGAGCATCACCAGCACTAATGATTCTCGGCTGCCTTGGAGCGTGGTTGGGGTTTCCATTGCCCCTAGAACCAGCAGCACGGTGAGGTGGAGCTTCTTCTTGGTCTTGCTCAGCCATAACCCAAAATTCAGCTAGACCAGGTTGCTCGATCTCCTCAATGTTCTGTTCTTGCTCTACTGTCCTTCTATGCCTTGCACTTCGGAGTTGGTGAATATTGTCCAGTGGTTGTAGAAGATTGTTATTACCACTGGACCTCAAATTCATGTACCTGAGAAGACAAACAGTAGGGTAGAGCAATGAGTAACCAAAAGAAAAGTAAAACGCTTAGTCTTTGCTAAGCTCAAAATCCTAATGCTTCCTAATCAAACCCAAGATGGCAACGGCGCCATTTGATAGACAAGATTTGTTTCTAGGTTGTAAATCAAAACCCAAACCACTGTTATGATGCAGTATAGAGGTAAGGGGAATCTATCCAGCCTGGGTTGTAGAAAGAACATAAGGAATGCAAGAGTTAAGCAAATCTAAGCAGAATCGGGTAAATAGATGGTAAAATCAATAAAAACTAAATGCAATGACCAAACTACTACGAAAACGATTTTAAAATCCCTGGAAGAGGGTTAAAAACTACTAGAAAAAGACAGAGGATTAAAAATGCAAAACTACTAATTACTAAAAATCGAGAACCAAAACGGGCAAAACAGAGAATTTCTAACAACTTAGAGCAATGACTTTTAACGACTAAAGATGCAAGCTTTATGACTAGAGAATGATAACTAGGGTTTTAAAATTCTAAAAAGAGGGTTCAAGGTCGAGGGTCATGTTCAAGAGAGTTCAAAGGTTCAAGCTTTGGTTTGAAAACACATAGATCAACTCATTTGATGAGCTTTCCCTAAGCCCTGAGAAGCTTAAACTAGGACCATCCATGGCGTGTAGTAAGACCCCTTTCTTCGACCCTTCCTCCAAACCTATTGCATGTAGTGGAAAGATGGGTCAAAGAGAATTAAGCAAAGATCCCAAATAATTGTTTAACTAACCCCCTTTTCAACCATGGCGTTTGGGAGAGGATAGATTAGTCTCTAGGATTTGGCATTCAAGGATCTCTGAATCCGGTCAAGGTAAAAGAAGCCCTGGAATCATAGAGAACTTTTCCAAGACTCTCTAAGCTTTAAGACCCCAAATCCTAGAAGAGAGTGAGTTAAGAACAAGAAAAAATCCCAAAAGCTTAAACCCTTAAACCCTTGAATCGCCCCAACATTTAACCCAAATAAAACTACTCACTACACATAGTTAAAACCGATTCAAATGCAAGGAATGAAGCGCTAAACATGATTAAAGAAAGCGATTAAGGAAAAACACTTAATGATTAACAAGATTCAAGGTTCAAAAACAAGAAAAGCTTAAAGAACAGAACAACGGCTAAAATCGCCTAAGAGAAACTCTAAAAAGATAAGGCAAAGCGTGGGTAATAAAAGTGATGTTCGCTCTTTGCCCAAAATAGCCAAACAACCCCAATGGTCCCCTCACTACGCTCCAAAAATGAGCTGGCCGGACAAGGTCCCAGAGATCGACTCGGGTGATCGATATCTGGCTCGATCTTCTTCATGGATCGTCTGCTTTTGCTCGATCTTTGAGTCGATCCTTGGATGATCGGGTCGTGGTCTCGATCTGGCTCTCGTTCTGCATGTCGTAATCCACGTCCGTACTCACGATCGATCTCTTCACTCGATCTCATCCTCGATCCCTTCCTTGAAACGATCCGGGTCAGTCGATCTTCTGGTCGATCTCATCTTGATCGACCTGCCTTGCTCAATCCGCTGCTCGATCTCAGGTCCTTCGCATGCTTGGTTGAGTTCTCCAAGTGTCCACAAGCTCCCTCTCGATCCTATGCACGTCCACACAACCTCCACAACTCCAGAGTGTCTCAAACAACCTGATAATGATGCAAAAATGCAGAAAATATGCAAATGCTAATGCAATGTGCACTTAGGACCTAGAATGAGACATATGGTGCAAACTAGCCTAAAATGAGAGATGAATGCATGAAAACTAACCTTAAATGCATGCTAAATATGCTAAATATATGAGTATATCAGAACTTACTGCTCTGAACAATTGAAATCAATCCAGACTTGATTTCAAGTTGTTGTTTTGCACTGCTGGTGGAATGATGCCAGTTCTGTTATTGTAGGCATTTGGTGCATCACCAGCGCCAATGGGTCTTGCTGCCCTTGGAGCTTGTGCAGTGCCTCTTCGTCCTTGCTCACCTTGTAAGCTCTGAACACCTTGCTGTACTTGTATACCCTGAGCGCCAGCAGCTCCTTGAGGTCCCTGAAATCTGATATCATCCATAACAGGTTCCTGATTGTTCATCCCAAGTCTCTGCAAGTGTTGCTGCCTTTCTTGCTGTCTTCTTGCTCTGTGACCTCTGTCCAACTGATTGATGTTGTCTATAAAGTCTACAAGATTGCTTGAACCTCTGAATCTCAAGTTCATATACCTGAAAGACAACAATGAGAGTCAAAGGAGATAAGTAACAAAAAACTAAAGAAACTTGATCTTAAAGACTCTACAAACTATAATGATTCAAACAGAAAACCCAATTGGCTACGGCGCCAAATTGATACTAGAGATTTTGCACTCTTTCTCAATCACCCCAGTATATGAATCAGTTGTAGTATATCATAGGGTTTTATGTCAATCCAAAAGGGTTTTGTTGAAAGCAAAAGGGTTGTGAGCAGAAATCCTTAAGTCAAGCAAGCAAAGAAGGTTTTTGTTGCCTAAGCAACTAAACTAGCAACCTAAAGTGATCAATCACCAAAGAGAATTCAAAAGAGACAGTTTAGCAATGATCAAAGAAGTAAAACAAAGCAAATAAACAGAGTACCAAATAAATAAAAGAGAAAGCAAGTTTCTAGATGTGGTTATTGACTTTGGGGAATTCATAGACTACCTAAGGTTGTTTCAAACAGCATTGATTAAGCAAACAAACTAGCAATGGTGGTTCCTAGACATAGAGTTCACAAACAAGCAAGCTAAGTCCAGTCTCTTGGTAAACAACCCTTTACTAAACACCTTAGCAAGAACTAACTCTCATCAGTGCTAAAACATACAGCAAGCATTAACAATCAACTCTATTCATGTCAAAATGATCCTCAAACAGTCAATCTCTTGAGCCAAGGCCAGCAAATCCTCTATCAAACAAGATCAGCATTTCATCAAACACTTGGTGGGCATAAGAGAAAGCTCAAATCCTAGATAAGTGTAATCAAGAGATATCTAGCTTAAAAACAGATTAATAGAGAGGAACCCATGTAATTAAACACTAAATAAACCTTATTCAATCCCTAAATCCCCTTAATCTACCACATCTAAGAACCCTAAGCAAACTACTCACTAATACTCATGTTTAACACAAAATCACAAGAGGAAAATATGTTAATCATGATTAAAAGAGAGATTAGAGAAAGATCAATGGCAACTACAAACTTATATTAAATAAACCAAGAAATTTGTCTTACAAACCCAGAAAATTCACTCAAGAACAGTGTTATGACATGACTTTTCGAAAATCCTAGAAAAGAGGTATTTATACACAAAAGAAAGAAGCCCTAAAGTAATGACAAACGTGTAATAAAAGACAGGCTCGGACTGGGTTCCTATCGGTCAGTTGTGACCGATAGGGTGATCGATAGGGACCCTATCGGTCTAGAAGATGACCGATAGAGTGACCAAAATATACACGGTGCACTTCTATCGGTCACTTCTCTGAACGATAGGTCTGGTCGATAGCCCTTCTATCGGTCACTCCTTGACCGATAGGCCTTGTGTCTTGATCGATAGGCTCTGCAGATATCGTTTTCCTTGGTCCCTTTTGCTCCTCTTGGCCAAGCTAGCTTCCTGGATCATCATCAAAGCTTCTCCATGCTCCTTATAGCTCCATAGGTACCTAAAAACATCCATAATGCATAGAAAATGCAAACTATATCCTAAATGCAACCTAAGTCTAAAAGGAGAAGAAAATGGGATAAAAGATTAGGAAAACATGCAAAAGAGAACCAAAATATGCCCTAAATGCAAGCCTAAATGGTGTAAATACACGAGATATCAACCCTACAAACTCAAGTAATTTAAAAGATAAGTAGGAGCTGAAAGTTTCTAAGCAAGTTGAAATATCACTCAGCACTGGCAAATACAAAGATCAAATACTGTGTGATGCTGCACCAGTGCAAGCTGGCCATGTTTAACTTGGAAGGCAATGGCAATATGATAGAGAAGTAACCCACAATGGCATAACCAATGAGTACTCCTTCCCCATTAACCATTGTAAGCACATTCTAGTCCCTTTACCTCAAAAAGACATTAAAGTTATGCAAGTGAGAGCTAAGCAAGATACTAACACTACAGTTAGTTATTTTGAAATACAAGAATTTTTAAACTTTGGTCCACTAGATATGATACATTTGTCTTTGCGAAGAGAATGTTTTGCACATTTTAAGGAACAAAAGTTCAAAGCTATGGAGATTAAGGATAAAAACGTGGTCAACAATGGTGAAAACAAGAAGTTTATTAAGGAGAATCCACCATTACACGAGCTGACATCCACACTAGAGCTTGCTGAAGCCAAAAATATTCCCCTCAATCAACTATTGCAGCATTTAAAAGCTAAACACCAAGGTAAGTTTCTAAACTTTCAAAATTATTTAGAAACTAACTAAGCTTTATTTGATGCAGGTACTTATGTTTTGAGGTCAAAAACTCTTCAAGAGGGAGAGTATGATGTAAGCATCATTGCTTATATCAAGAAGAAGCACAAAAGAGAGGAGCTAGAACCTGTTTTGTTTGAAGATAAGGAGCAAGGGAGACATGTAGCTGATTGCAAAGGAGCTAAGGAGTTCATATCAAAACGCCATCGTTCCATATGGAAAAGAGCACGTCCTGACCAAGCTAAACCATGCCCAGCTTCAATCAAAATAGTAGAGAACCGAGATCAAACCACCTAAGGATCAAACCATGCGCCTAGAACCAATTTGGAGCCGAATAAGGAAACTTGGAGAAGGAATACATTTTATTCAACCCACCCTTCTATTCTTCATTCTCAGAAGCCTTCAGAAGATATTCAAGTTAATATACAATTTAATAATCGAGCCAAATCTCCCCAAACCAAAGAAGAAGCCACCATGAAGACAGTTTCTATCAGAGGATACATTAGCTGTGTTTCTGATGGAAAGAAGGACCAACGACTATATAACTCAATCAATCTCGACCCTCCATTCATACAAAGATCAAGACTACAAGATTCGTTCCCCCTCTCTCATTTCCCCAAATCAAGCTTTTTCCCCCTTTTATGCACAAAGACTAGCTACAAGTCAAGCTAGACTTTATGTTTTGTTTTTATTACTTATTCACCGTTTTGTACACTTCATTTTGAGAACTATATAAGCTCATAAGCTGGTACTTTCATAATCACGAAATTATTTAATCAAAAACCTTTTATTTGCTTCTAAAAGAAAGATTTCTTTTGAATCTATTGTTCTTGCAAATTCAAACACTTTGTGGAATCAGAGAGTTGTCATTTGTGGAGAGTCATAATAACCTTGTAAGGATTAGCCCTTGGTTATTCAGAGTATCATATCGTTGTCTGTGGATTCAGCCAACAAACATGTCGACAAATCATCAACCATTCCTCCATCTATCTAAGCTTGAAGGTCAGAATCAAGGGAGTATACCTGGAGCATTTTCAAGTCTACATCATACAAAAGCTGGTCTAGCCTGAAAGTTAGATTGCTGAAATCCTCCTTGAAATGGTGGTCTTGGAGCAAAGTTTTGTTACTTGTTGAAAGGAACAAATGACTTGGCTCCATGGCTTTGTTGAGCACCTTGTGAAGGATATACTTTGTCTTGAGGATTGGTGACATTAGGACTTCTATAAGAGAAGTTAGGGTTATTTCAGTTGTTATTGAAACTTCCAAAGCCTTGTTGATTCATGTAGAAGGCTTCTTCCTATACAGCTGTCCCATCTTCCTCTTGAGCAGCAACACTATCACCAACATAGCTCACATTCTTAAAAGACACACTAAGCAGCTTGTCTATCATGTCATCCAAAGGTTTAATCTCCTTCTTAGTTGTGCTTTCACCTTCAGTGCTTCCAACAGCTCTAGATGTTCTGTCATACTCGTCACCATAGTTTCCATCTGATAATGCCAAATTCTCCACAAGAGCGAGTCCATCAACAACAGTATTCCCCATGAAATTTCCATTTGAAGCTGTATCGAACAGCATCCTGTACTTAGGCGTCACTTCTCTGTACAATATAGACAACAAAATTTCATTTGTGAACCCATGGTGAGGGCAAAAGCGCTCTCAAGCTTCAGCGAAAGTCTCATTTCCATGTTGAGTAAAGCTGCTAATTGTATTCCTGAGCTTTGCTGTTCTTGTTGAGCTGGAGAATTTGTTGAGGAAAGCTGTTTTGCATTCATCCCATGTGGAGATTATGATATGAGCATGGGGACATCTAACCTAGAAGATGAGCTTGTAGCCGTTGGACAACAAGATCAAGACCAGAAGGAGGTTGAAGAAGTTCTTAAGGTGCAAGGAGGCCCAATGACCCGAGCTAAGACTAAGGCATTTCAAAATGCCTTAGAGGTTCTACTTAATCAGTTTAAGTATGAATCAAGTAGTAAGGAGGCTACACGTTCCACACTGGTCTGCATTGTAGCCGGGGACTAAGCTAGTGGGTTTTTGGGATACTTTGTGCTCTTTTTCCCTTAGTGAGTTTTGTCCCATTGGGTTTTCTCACTAAGGTTTTTAATGAGGCAAGTATTCCCACAATGTCATTGCCCATTTAGCTTGGCCTTGTTCCAAGCCCACTTCTTTCTACCATCCGTGGCTTGGATGTGTCTAGGTTCATTTCTTTGTTTAGTTGTGTCTTTCCTTGTAATTTGTGATATTTTGAAGTAGAGTCATGCATGGTTAGTCAAGGGGTTTGTCCCAAGACCAACTTATTGCTCTCTTGTTGACCGTTCTCCTTCCTCTCTCTCTTCTCTCCTTAAAACCGTGTGTTAGTTGTTTGTGTGGTTTCATCTATCTTTTGAATAAAATCTCCTTTGCAAAATAGATCAACTCTCTTGGTGTGTCATATCCTTGAGAAATCCTGCTTAGAACCTAGGTGCGTCATATCCTTGTGTTCTAGTAGTTTTGTATCAAGAGCTTTCCATCTCTCTTGCTACATTCCATCTTCACTCTTTCCCCACTTTTCCCCTTCAACTGAAACAACCCCCTTCACACCATTCGGATCATTCCACCATTCACCATGAGTACTTCATCACTTAGCTTGAAAGGAACGATCATTGACCGGGATCATATCAGATTAAGCCTTGTGGAAGTGTCTTCTCCCACTGATGTGCTTTGTCTCCTAAACTGAATGGGAACATGCACAGCTTCAAAGCATCTTCAGACACGCCCTGAATCTTGGTCATACCACACACTCTGTCAGACTGATCCAAATGGTCTATAGGATCTTCATAGGGCAGACCATGAAATCTGTTTCCTTGCATTGATTAACCCAAGCTTTATCTCAAAGTGGCTTTGGTGCACAGCCGGAGCATGAATTCCATTCCTGTTGTGGTGAGTATCAGGCGCATCACTGGCTCATATAGGTCTCCAAACACTAGGTCCATGAACTTGTACTCTCAAACCCTGAACTCCAGCCGCTTGGTTCAAAGCATCTTGTGCTTCATCTATGTGTGCTGCAGCTTGTTGGAAAGGTGCTTGTCCTATAACACCCACATGTGGTAAATAAGCTTCTTGATCTGCCATCCTCTGCTCTTCTAACTCCTGAACTCTCAGTCTTACAGCCCTTCTTCTATGGATGGTGTCTATAGAAGGAATCAGATTTGATGAGCCTTTGGACCTCAAATTCATACAAGTACCTGAAAAACCAGAACAAAGAAAACATAGCTAATTGGTAATAAAAAAGAAAAGAATTTAGTCTAACAGCAATGTCAAACTCAAAGAATCCACAAATGGCAATGGCGCCAATTTGAAACAAGGGTTTTTGAGGCCCTTGTAAGCAAGATATTCCTAATACCCAAATCAGTTGTAGTATAGAGACTTAGGTATCAAACACAGTTGTGGATATTGAGATGCAAACAATGCTATAAGCTAAGCAGGTTTGGGCATTTTAATTATGACATAGTAACTCTAACAACCTAGCAATGTAGTAAAAGAAAGCAGAATCAAAATGCAAGTAAACAAACACTAAGCAAGATGAATCTAAAGCAATAACTAAGCAGAAATGAATTTAAGCAAGATGAAGACTGAAGTTAAGCAAGCAAAAGAAACTAAGCAAAGCAGACTTAAGACTCAAGGTTCTAAGTAATAATTGTTACGTGGTTTTCAAGAGTGACAAGGGGATTCCAAATCAAAGGCTAACATCAAGGATTAAAAAGCAAGCAATTCTCAATGTTGCAATCCTAGACAAGGTATCTAAAAAGAATCAGCTTGGCGTCAATAAGCAATTCATATTCAACAGGATTGAACTGTCAACCCACTTTTGAGGGTGTATTCTACAATTATGAGCATAGAGGACAGAACCATAAAGCCTAAAAGATGAACTAGTCAAGCAAACATCTCTCACTCAAGCAAGAATTCAGATCACCCTATAAATCTTTTGAACCATATAGGGACCTAAGTAGCTAATCACCAATCAAGAATTTAGAACTAAGCTCACAAATGCGAATCCTAATAATGCATAGCAATGAACAGAACTCAAGCAAAAGCATGTTCTTTGAATGCATACTATCTAACCATCAAGCAAGAATCTCATACCATGCACTATCTAGCCCTATGAGAATCATCTAGCAAGGTGAATTATCAATTTAGTGTCACTGAACAAAGGAAAAATAGATCAAGCTAGACTATCAAACCAAATAAGCAAACAGTGCATTAAAACAAGATAATTTAAAACCATCAAGTGAACCATATGCATCAACAATACCATATTCAATCAAAAGGGAGAAGTTTTGTTAACAATAATCACTTTGCAAGAGAAGGAAACAACAGAGAATAAATAATGAAGCCTAATCACCCCTTAATCCCATCTTAATCACCAATTTTCCTACTTAGAACCCTAAATCTAAGGTAAACTACTCACTAATCACGTTTAATCCTATTTGATTAGAGTTAAACATGACTAGATGAGATTAAATGCAAGATAATAAAAACTAAACTACCAGGATACTAGATCAAAGATCAGAAGGCAAGATTAAACCATAAAAATGCAAACTTGATTGAAGAAAATAAAAGTGTTTACAAGATGGCAAATCGCCTCTTTTGGCTAAGCAAGAGATAAGATAAGGTTTTGGAACTAAGAAGATAAAATGATAAAGTTTTGTGGCTTCCCTTTTATAGTTAGGAACCAAAAAGGAAAGAAAACCTAAAAATAAGATAAGGTCAATGATAAAATCCGGTCAAACACGCGGATAAGTTGTATCAAGGTGGTACAAACGGTGTTCTGATCTATGCACCACCCCAATATGGTCCGTGCATCTTGTATCGGCTTGTGCTGTATTTCCCGTGCTGAATACAACACCTTGATGCAGACTGTGCCTTAGGATCCACGAGCTGGTCTTCCTCCACACGTACTGTGGCTTGTATTGGGCACACTCCTCTCAGGTTTTGCTCGATGAACCATCTCGATATGGGACCAGACTTGGCAAATCTCTTTCTCTGACATCTCCTTGAATATGAGCTGCTTCCATCTCCTCCCCAAACTCCAAGAACCTCCAGAAACACTACAAACATACAAATATATGCATATGCACGCAATCCTAAGTTAAATCAATGCAATGTTGGTTCTAAGTGCAAATGAGAATAAAATACTAAACCAATATGCAAAAACAAGGGAAAAGATGCATGAAATGCAGCCTAAAATGCTCTAATATAGCAAGCTATCAGCAAGCAAGAGCTAAGTATGAGGATGTTGATAACCTCATAATTTACCATGTTTTAGCATACATTTAGTTTAGTTTTTGTTTCTTTTCATGCATTTATTCATCCTGTTTTGCTCCATTTGCATTCATATTAGACATGTTAGGTTTTAGACTAGGCATTGCATATTTTGCATGGTTTGGAGTCGTTTTCAAGTTTATTTAGAGCTTAGGAGACTTAGTGGAGGATGGTGAATGGTGTGGACCAGAATAACTGAGCTGAAAGCATTGAAAAACTCGTTCAAGACTCACACTGTGGTGGTGAATGCAACTGGAGGTGCGAAATGTATGGATCCGGACGAAGGCCTTGCACTTAGATTCAGACTTTGCATCCTTCATAAAAGTTGTAGAAGGTCCAGTGAGATTTCCAAAAGCGTTGGAGTTATGTCATTCGGACCAGATGTTAGAAAGTTACAGTGATTTCAAGAAGGCATTGTGGACAGGTCGTACACCGAGTGCCTAGCTCGGAAGCCATTACACCGAGGAGTTGCATCGAGCAAAACCTCGCCAACCTTTTTCAATGCAATTGCCTATGCCGTATACGTGTGAGTCTGCTCGGTATGAAGACCCACAGGACAAACCGAGCAAGTGCACCGAAGAGAACACTTATTCCCTTCCACGGTGCATCTGTACCGCCCGATTGATCGACCCAAATGGAGCCCTTCCAGTGCAATTCATGATATCTCCATCATTTATACCATCTTAGCTTGCATTCATGACTAGTTTTGGTCTTTTAACATGCATAATTTGCTTCTTCTTATCCCATTTGCATACATTTAGATGTTAGTGTAGTTTTAGGTGTTGCATTGCATTTTGTTTGCATTTGGAGTTTTATTTAGCTACAAGAAGGTGTTTAGAGACCAAGTGGTGCAATGAATGTGAGCTAGGAGTGGAGCAAGGAGAAGGACAAGGTCGGGTGGACTAATATCGAGCAAGATATCGAGGTGGTTTGGCCGATATGACATGTATCGGACTGGATATCGAGGACTTCATGTCGATACAGAAGAAGCACAGCGTACAGAGGAGCATATCAACCAGGAAGACCTCGACAAACCAGGATGGGCTTGTACCGGGCAGTGTATAGGGCATCAAAGCCGTTACACCAGAGACAGGACAATATCGAAAAGCATATCGACTTGGTTTTGCCCCATATGCCTTAAGGAATGGGCGATTGTATCGATGTCTACACCAAGAAGGATCAAACAGATACACCCCTGAAGCCTGATGTATCGATCACCATATCGACCAAGACCATGCCGATACACCCTCAAGGACTGCCAATATCTATGTGCGTATCGGCTGAAGATGCCGATTTGGTCCAGCCGAGTCAGCTTGAAACCGGTTTTCTATTAGTTTATTAGGCGGTTCTAAGCCTCCCTATAATTACTAAAGTCCTAAAATGTTTAGGCAATTCTTATCTTATTAATTTCTCTGCTGGCCCTAGCTAAAAACCTTTCCTTTTTGAGTTTATCTTTGTAAGACTCTTTTTTGATTTAGGGAATTTGTGTGTTTCTCTTTACCTATTCTTGTCTAATATGCTTCCTAATCATGCTTAGCCATTATTTCTCTTTGGAATCTGTGGTTTTGATAATGACTAGTGAGTAGTCCTTTTTAGAGTTTAAGATGAGATAGATTAGAGGGGTTTTAGGATTAGATTAGTGATGTCTTATGCTTAATATGATTGTCTTCTCTCTATTAGATGTGCTTACCACTAGATTTGTCTTGGCCAGGCTTGTTTAGTATATTTGCTTTCTCTTATGCCTGATAAATGTTTGATGAAATGCTGCAATGAGTCTTTTAGAGGATCTGTTTATCTTAGCGTAAGGGATTTTATGTCTATGGAACATTTTAGGTTTATTGGATTGGATTTCTGTTTGAATGCTTGCTAATCATCTGTTCAATAATGGTAGTTGTCTAGAATATCTGCTTAGCAAAGTGGTTAATGCCAAGGAATTGGGCTGGTTATTGCTGTTACTCTTATGCTTAGAAGATAGCATTGTTAGAATGGTTTTGAAGCATCACTAGTTTGGTTCTAAGCCCCTCTTAGTCAATAACCCCCAACTTAGATCCTTGTTTTAATCTATCTGAATCTCTTATTTCGAAATTGCAATGCTTAGTCTTGATTAGTTTAATAATTAGAGTTTGATCACACTTGTTATCTTGATTTGGCTTAACTTGAGTAAACTATTGCATTCTTAGTGTCTTACTTACCCATTTGGATTGATACCTTACATTCTGCAATGACATGAGTATGTTAGGATTGGATTAGAGGTCACAACCCTGTTATCACATTGGCGCCGTTGCCATATGGGCTTGATCTAAGCATTATGATTTGTACATTGCTTGAGATTAGGCTGTTAGTTTCTGTTCAGTTACAGATTTGCAAACTTGCTCTTTTTCTTATAGGTTTATGAAATTGAGGTCTAGAGGCAATCAAAACCTGCTGGCTTTTCAAGGCAACATTGTGCAAGTGGAGAGAGAATTGAGTGCAAACAGACAAGGAGAGAGACTGCAAAGGTTCCATCAGCTCAACATGGAGCATAGTATAGATGATCAGCGGTTTCAGGGTCCACCAGGAGCACAAGGAGTTCAGGGAGTTGCTGGAGTTAAGGGACAGCAAGGAGTCCAAAGTGAGCAAGGTCAGAGAGGACCTGCACATGTAGAACGCCCCATAAGGCCTATTGGTGATAGTGATGCTCCTAACGCCTGTAATAACAGGACTGGAATCATCCCTCCACTAGTGAAAAACAACAACTTCGAATTCAAGTCAGGCTTGATCTCTATGGTGCAGAACAGCAAGTTTCATGGCTTTCCGTTGGAAGACACCTTAGACCATCTGGACAACTTTGACAGATTATGCTCGCTCACCAAGATCAATGGTGTTAGCGAAGATAGCTTCAAACTAAGGCTCTTCCCATTTGCTTTGGGAGACAAGGTGCACCAGTGGGAAAAGAACTTGCCTCAAGGCAGTATCAACAGCTGGGATCAGTGTAAAAAGGCATTCCTAGCCAAATTCTTTTGTACATCTGGGACTGCAAGGATAAGGAATGAAATTTCAGGGTTCTCCCAAAGAAGCAATGAGTCTTTTGGAGAAGCATGTGAGGGGTTCAAGGGCTATACACTTTAATTTCCACATATGGCTTCTCAACTGAATCCTTACTGTCTACACTATACAGAGGCGCTGTCCCCAAGATCATGATGCTCCTTGACAAAGCTAGTAGTGGAAACTTTCTCTCTAAGGATGTGGATGAAGGTCTTGAGCTTGTTCAAAACTTGGCTCAAAGTGATGGAAATTACAGTGAGGATATTGACAGAACTCAAAGAGGAGAATAGGGCAACACAAAGAAGGAGTTAGAGTCAACAAGAAGAGAGCTAACGGAGCTGAATTTTAAGCTTGACAAGCTGCTTCAAGTGTAGCATAAGGAGCTGAACTTTGTTGGAGAAATGGTTGAGATGCCAAGTGAGGAAGAACTACAAGTGGAAGAGATGAACTATGTGGGAAATCAGGGAGGCTACAACAAGAACTAAGGAAAATACAGGCATAACCCCAACCTTTCTTACAGAAGCAACAATGTTGCAAATCCCTAAGATCATGTTTACCCTCCAAAACAGCCTCAAGGGAACCAACAAAGACCTTTTGCACCATTTAACCAAGGCTATGCTCCAAGGAATAACTTCCAAGGGAACTTCCATTTAACCAAGGCTATGCTCGATATGAGAGGCACAAGACATGTCGATACAAGTCGATGTACAGCTCGATGTATGCATCAGTCGATACAAGTGCCCAGGCAACCGATATCGACATGCAAATCGAGCAAACCAAGCCGTCATGGTCAATATCGACCAGTGTATCGGTTTGGTCGCGAATTCAAATTTTCAGTTCAAATTTTTCTCTCCTTGGTCAAACTAGATCAGCGAATTTAAATTTGAATCCTTCTCCTTCCCAACCATTAATGAGCCTCTCCTAGGCACTCCCTGTCCCCTTGTTCCCCACAAAAATATTCCCCAACCTTCTATATAAACCCATCTCCCTTCTCTTTCTTTCTCACTCTTGTTTCTATACTTTGCGACTACAAAATTAGAATTTCTCAGTTTAAGTGTCTAGGAGAGCCAAACCACTACAGGTATTGTCTCTTATCCCTTTTAATTGTTTAAACTTTGCTTTTATCACTTAAGGATTGAATTTTGTTAAATAGTTGCAACTTTAGTTAATGATTGTTGCTTCTTAGTATAGTTTTGTTATTTTTGCATGGTGAAAACTTTTTTTTGGCTTAGAAACATCTTTAATTGCTATTTACTTGCTTGTCAAATTTATTTTTTAGCTTTGCATTATCATTTAATCACCACTTGTTAGCCTCATCATGCTAGGATTCATGCTAATCTAATTTTAGATTTTTTTTTTTTTACAATTCTTTGCATGTTTTGCTTATATAGTTGCTTCACATCTGACAGAGGTTTGATTTTGTTTAACTATATAAACTCCTCCTTTTGTGAATTTAGCAACATTAAACATTTTTCTTTTGTTGAAACCATGGTTCTCACTTGTGTTTTGTAAATTTTATCTTTTTAGGTACTATGGGGAGAACAACAAGAAGTGGCGCCAACAAAGAGGTGGAGAAGCAAGAGAAAGCCAAGGGAAAGGCTAAGGAAGTGGGAAGTCCATGTGCTAAGGCTCAAGGGAAGAAGAAATCTGATGCTGACACTAGTGAGAAGGTTCTGCCCAAGAAGAAGAGCTCCACCACTCCTGCTCAAAGACAGCTCTATAATAAGATGCATAATGTGGATGTGAGGCCTTCAAGGTATCTCCATGTGCCAACCATGAAAGCCTTGGGAATACAGGAGGATTGTGAATCTCTTATAGAGACAATGGAGCTGTCTAAGCTTTTGGGAACCCCTTACACAGCCAACAAGGAGCAAGTGCTTCAGTTTTTTGCAACCTTTAATGTCACCTTCTATGAGTTTGGAGAGGAGACTCCTAAAGACGATTGTGATGGCTTCATCACATTTAGAGTTTAAAGATGAGATTATAGGATGTCCTTCTCAGCCATTAAGATGCTTTTGGGTTTTCTTATGAATGCTGTAGAGGGCAGAATTTGGGGATTGGCAAAGATGAGATGATCAGCCTTTGGGATCATGTAGCAAGAGGCGCTTACAAGCCAGGAAGAAACAAGGCTTCTTTGATAAGGAACCCAGCCATCAGATATGTGCATAAGATCTTGGCGCATAGTCTCTTTGCAAGAAGGAAAGTGGTGCTGTTGAAGGTGGCGAATGGGAGGTTATTGACCAAAGTCTGATCAACATGTTGGACTACATCAGACAGGGAGTGGAGCTTAGAGGAACAGATGGAACAACTTGAATAGCCACCATCTTCATGCAGCAGCTTCTTGTCATCAAGCATCGGATGTCGACCAATAATGACAAGGCGCCAAAGATATAATGTGGAGGACTTGTATTTGCATTGATGGAAGCTGCAGGAGTTGAGTTAGGACCACCAACAGCTAAGGTGGAATGGTTAGATTTGCAATATCTGAGGATGTCAAGATTCCTTGGAGAGAATTTGGGTGACAAATACATCTACAACTTTATCCAAAAAGATGGCACAGATGCAAAGGTGCTCCTACCAGACCAGCATCTCACATCCTTATCCAACCCCAATAGCATAGCCTTTCTCATTCCCCAGCACTTGCTTTATCAAGAAAGCGCTCCATCCTCTCACATTTACCAAGGCATTCCTCTTCCCCAAGGTGACTATCCTCTTGTTTTTTTATGAAGAGGGGCAATTGGAAGAAGGAGCTCAAAAAGAAGGAGAACCAGAGTCCCCAATCTACAACAGTGAGGAGTGCCACTTCCAGCCTCATGATTTGTCTCACCAAGGAGGTCCCTTGAAGAAGGTCCATGAACACATCAACCTCTTGCAAAGATGGAACATATGGCAAGATAAAACCATCAAGAAGTTGGTGAAAGGGATGATGAGCATGAAGGCTCAGATCAAGGACCTAAAGAGGAAGTCAAATGGAGCTTCTAGTTCTGCTCCTCAATAAGAGCAAGAAGCTGAAAGCCAAGGGATGGCTAATGCACCAAGTAGAAGGCGCTCATTTTCTGGTTATGAGGAGCTTGGGTGCCACCAAGAGCCTCTTGTCAAGAAGCGCCAAGGATGAATAGAAGGCCAAGGAGAGAGAGTCCTATTAAGAGCCATAACATTGACATCATGGAGGATAATTCAGGTGCCTCCTACACCTCCAAACACACCTTCTAAGTTGCCAAAAACTCTCCATTGTATATACCATTTTAACCTTTGCATATTTTCTTTATTTTTGCATCTCTCTCTCATCTTTTATTACAAAATGGGACTGTATAATTTAAGTGTCGGGGAGGGCTTTGTGTATTTAACATTGTGTTCTCTTTTCTTAGTTTTTATTTGCATAAGAGTCTCATGCATTCATCTAAGTGCATTTAAAAGAACCAAAAAACTGAAAAAATTGAAAATTTTTGCATTGTTTGTAAACAAAAAAGAAAAGAATATAGTTGCATTCATTTGTTTAGGATTGAGTTCCCTAAGTGTCGAGTTTCCATCGGATAAGCTCGAGCTAATAGCCTTGTTTTGTGGGGTTTCCGAGGGTAAACAGCGTTTGGATCAGAAAAAAGGTGAAGGAATCGAGAGATAGCCAAGGAGAAAGGGATCAGATTGTACCGAGAGTCGAGAGGTTCCTACGGTGATCAGATATCTTCGTTTCCACGCAGATTTCATCGGATATCTTCTGACCAATATGTTTCCAACCTTCTTTAAGGTGAGTGCTTGACTGTGGTTGGTGTCTAGGATCGTTAGATTCCTAGGGTTTGATGTTTTGCATGTTTGATTGTGTGATTTTTATGTTGTGTGTTATTTGTTATGGTATTGTAAGGTGTTTACCGTGGCATAGATGATGTCTACCTAACCTCAGGGTAATCCGGATCATGTACTAGCTTAGGGGATGTGGGATTCTCGCTTAAGTAGACATGGGTCTTAAAAAGGGATTGATCTTGGGTGGTTAGGTTAGATGATCATGGCCGTATAATATATGTTATATCTATTGCAAGTTGATTGTGGGGGATGTTGAATCTGATAGCATGAATGCGTGAATGGTACTGACCAAGGTGTTACAGGATAACCGTACTCACTAAGTATTTATCAAATACTTATGCCTCTCTTTTTGAGTGTGCAGGATCTAAGCAGTAAGTGGAACAAGACCGGCGGCAGTGATGAAAATGGATGGATCGGGAATTGGGTGTTTATTTTATGTTTAAGACATGTGTGTTTTTTCTTATGGGCTTTGGTGTTAAGCGTTTTAGGTTGCTAGATGATATGAAGTATTCATTAGCGAACCGTTTGGCTTTGTTTAAGTTAACCCCCGAATCTTATTTAAGTGCTTTATTCAAGTTCAATGGAATGAAATGAAGTTGTTCTGAATCCGCTGTGTATTGATGAATGAAAAGAATAAGTTTAAAAATTTGGCTAAGTATAGAACAGAACTGTTAGGATGTAGTGCAGGCAAGGCGTTTAGTTAGCCGGGTCGTGCTTCCACAAGTTGGTATCAGAGCGTTTAACGCTTCTAGGACTGAATGTTAGTGACTGCTGTTGTTTGTTTGTGTGGGGTTTAAGGGGGTCCGATCAATTCTTCACTGCTAGGTCTCGCGGTAAGGTTTTGTGTTTTGTGTTGTTGAACACGTATTGAGTTAGCTTCGGCTAACTGGCATGAATTGTACTTGCAGATGGTTGATACGAGAAGAGCTGCGGGAAACAATGCGGGGCAACAGGCAGATGGGTCTATGAACTCAGTAAACGGTTATGTTTCTGAGAGGGCAAGGGAAGCCGAGAGACAGGCAGCTGCGATTACAAATGAGGCGGCCAGAGTGGCAGCCGAGAATGCTGCGGATGCTGTGAATGTGGCAGCAGGGAATGCTGCAGGTGCAGCGGGTGTACCAGCTGCGAATATAGCACTGGTGGGGTTAGAGGCTGTGCTAGGGATGTTGGCACAGGTACTGGCCAGACTACCTGCGGTGGCTCCTGCTCTGGCGGTTGCAGCAGCACCACAAGTGGTACCACCAGTTGGTGTTAATCCGGATGTGGTTGGGGAGAAAGCGGACCAAGTGGAGAGGGTTCTGAGTTACCTCAAGGTTCTAGATCATATGGTACGGTTAGGAACCAAGTTATTTGCTAAGGTTCTACACCTATTGAGGCGGATGAGATTGGAAAGGAACATTGAGTATATCCAATGTTCTGAGAGTTACAAGTGGGATATAACCGTGCACTACTTCGAGGGTGATGCACACACGTGGTGGAAAGGAATCGTTGGAAGGCTGGTGAATGTGAATTGTTCGTATGAGACGTTTTCAGCGATGTTCAGGAGTAAGTACTTCCCACAGGAAGCTTACAACGAGTTGGAGAAGGCGTTTCTGTACCTTAGCCAGAGGACTCTGACAGTGAGGCAGTATGAGACTCAGTTTAACCAACTGAGGAAGTATGTGTCTCATGAGTTTGATACGGAGGAGAAGCTGATTCGCAGGTTCATGAGCGGATTGCGAGTTGATCTAAGGAACGGAAGTGTTGTCCATGACTTCAAGACAGTGGCTGAGCTAGTTGAAAAGGCGGCATTGTTGGAGTCAGGACAGACAGAAGCTGCTTTGATGACAGCTGGGGCAGGGACAGCCGTGGCCAAGGCAGGTCAGTCTAGTGGACAGAACCGGAATTTTGGGAAAGGCGTACCGAGCAAAGGGACCGGGTGACGCAGCGTGTGCAACAAGTGTGGCAAGGCTCACGTTGGCGAGTGTAGACGCGGTGGTAGTAGATGCCACAGGTGTGGGAGTTTAGAGCATCGGGTACAAGACTGTCAGGAGGAGGATCTGCGAGTGGTTTGTGTGTCCAGTAGTGATAGTGCGCTTCGGGTGTGCTACGGTTGTGGAGAAACAGGGCATTTCAAGCGTGAGTTTCCTAAGGCAAGAGCGGTTGATATTACCATATATTTTGCATATTTTGCATGCATTTAGGATAGTTTTTCATGCATTCATCTTGCATTATAGGATAGTTTGTTCCATTTATTGCATTTTAGGACCTAGATCCCTTTGCATTCGCATTTTGCATATTTCTTGCATAAATGCATCATTATCAGGTTGTTTGGGGCACTCTCGAGTTGAGGAGGTTATGTGGACGTGAGGAGGATCACAACTAATCTCGTGGACACTTGGAGAACTCAGCTGTTCATGCTAAGGACCCGAGATCGAGTAGTGGATCGAGCAAGGCAGGTCGATCTATACGAGATCGACCATAAGATCGAATGACCCAAGCCGATTCAAGAGGAAGGATCGAGACCAAGATCGATAGAGGAGATCGATTTGCAGTACGGACGTGAATGGTGCCATGCAGATCGAGAGCCAGATCGAGTTCCCAACCCGATCATCACCGGATCGACTCAAAGATCGACCGAAGCCATCCGATCCAAGAAGAGGATTGAGCCAGAGATCGAGTGACCCGAGTCGATCCTAGACGAGCCTTCTCCGTCCAGCTGTCTTAGGCGGCTAGCAAAGGGGGGGACCAGTTAACGGTTTAGCCATTTTTGGCAAAGGCAGCCATCACTTTCTCTTATCTTCATTCTGTCTTTTCGTTTTCTCTCTACCCTAGGCGATTTCGCCATTGTTGAACATCTTAAGCTTTTCGTGCTTTAAACCTTTGGATCTTTTAATAATAAGCAAGTTTTTCCTTTAATCGTTTGTTGATCATGCTTAGCTTTCTATCGATTGCATTTCATTCGATCTTAACAATGAGTAGCAAGTAGTCTTTTTGGGTTTTCGGGGTTGAGGCGATTCAAAAGGGTTGAAAGGGTTTAAGTTTAGTGTTTTCTTTGTTCTTCGTACCTTCTCTTCTAGGATCTTTGGGTCTTAAGGCTTAGAGAGCCTTGGAAAAGGTCTCTATGATTCGAGGGATGTCTTACCTTGACAGGATTCAGATATCCTAGAAACCAGATCCTAGAGACTAATCTTTCCTTTCCCACATGCCATGGTTGTGAAAGGGGATTAGTTAGGTCATTATATTGAAATCTGTTTTCCTTTCTCTTCGATCCCTTTTTCCACCAAACGCCATGGGTTTGGAGAAGAGATTGAGGAAGTGAACCATACCACACGCCATGGATGCTTCTTGTTTCGTTTTCAAGGCTTAGAGAAACTTCACAAGTGAGTAGATCTAAATGTTTTCAAACCAAAGCTTAAACCTTTGACACCCTTGAATATGACCCTCGACCCTAAACCCTCCTTTTTAGTATTTTAAAACCTCTGTTAATCGTTTGCTTGTCATAAAGTTTATCATTAGAAGTCATTTCTTTTAAGTTGTTTGTTAGATCGATCCATTCTGCTCGATCCAGTGCTCGACCCAAGGGTTGATTCACTGGTCGATTTTTAGTTCTTAGTAGCTTTGCATTTTTAATCTTCTGCTTGTTCCTAGTGGTAGTTAACCCTCTTCCAGGGATTTTAAAATTGTTTCGCATCTCATTTAGTCGTTGCATTTAGTTTTCCTTGAATTTACCAACAATTTATCCGATTTGCTTAGATTTGCTTCATCCTTGCATTCTTATTGTTCTTCCTGCTTCCTAGGTTGGATTGATTCCCCTTACTACTGTACTACATCATAACATGTGGTTTGGGCTTTGATAACCTCTTTGCTTGCATAGAAAAATCCTGTTATCAAATGGCGCCGTTGCCATCTTAGGATTGTTAGGAAGCATTAAAATTTGGTGTTTAGCAAAGACTAAGCCTTTTACTTTTATTTTGATCACTCATTGCTCTACCTTCTTGTTTGTGATCTCAGTTACATGAACCTACGCTCCAGGGGTGACAACAACTTACTTAGACCCCTGGACAATATTCACCAACTCGGTCACGCAAGACAAAGAAGAGCAAGAGAGCAAGCTAGAGCCTTTGAAGAGATTGTGCAAGCTGGTTCAGTAGACTTTGCAACAATGGCTGAGCAAGAACATCCTGAGGGACCTCCACCAGCTAACGGTGGTGTAGGAAGGGGCAATGGAAACCCCAACCACGCAGCTAGACCCCCACGGATCATTGGTGCTGGAGATGATCCTAATACGCATCATAATCGCTTTTGGATCACTCTTCCTCCAGTCCAGAATAACAACTTCGAGATAAAGCCTGGATTCATCTCGATGGTTCAGTATAGCAAATTCCACGGGCTGGCTATGGAAGACCCCTTAGAGCACCTTGACAACTTTGAGCAAGTGTGTGGGATGATTAAGATCAATGGGATCTCGGAAGATGCCTTCAAGCTACGGCTCTTCCCATTTTCTCTCAGAGACAAGGCTAGGCATTGGGAGAAGACCCTTCCACAAGGCACCATTACTTCTTTGGCTGAATGTAAGAAATCTTTTCTCTCAAAGTTTTTCTCAAGCACCAGAACCGCTCGGTTGAGAAGTGAGATTAATGGCTTCACTCAAAGACAGAATGAGACATTCAATGAAGCTATAGAGAGATTCAAAGACTATACCATTCAGTGTCCTCACCACGGCTTTCAGTGAAGAGACTCTCTTGAGCACTATATGCCGAGGAGCATTACCCAAGATCCGAATGCTACTTGATACGGCAAGCAAGGGTAACTTCCTTGGTCAAGAAGTGGAAGAAGGTATGGAGCTGATAGAGAACTTGGCATTGAGTGACGGCAACTACACCAAGGATTATGACCGAGCACCTAGAGGTTTTGAGCTTCAATCTCACAAGAAAGAGCTTAAGTCCCTCCATGAGAAGATAGACAAGCTAGTGCTTGCAAACCAGAAGCACGTTCACTTCGTGGGAGAAGCTGAAGATGTCTCCGAGGAGCTAGACTTGAGTCAAGAAGAAGCTAACTGGATTGCTGGTCAGAACTACAACAAGCCTCCGAGATATTCTCAAGGGTACCAAGCCATCAATAATCTCTCATACAGGAGTACAAACGTTGAGAATCCAAAAGATCAGGTGTACTCCCCCTCAGCAAGCAAAGCCCTTTGTACCTTACAACAAGGGTTTTCAACAAAACAACGGGTATCAAGGCCCGAGGCAAGGTAACTTCCAGCAGCAACAGCAAGACAACAAAGGCATTACCCCTATGTTTCCTCCCGGCTTTGTTCCTCAACAACAACAGATGCAACCGCAACCTCAAGATCCGGTTCAAGCAATGTTTCAACAGTTGCTTCAAGGTCAAGCTTCCACTAATCAGAAGTTTGCCGAGATGAACAACCGGCTAGATTCTTCTCGTACTGACGTCTCTACACAGATCACCAATCTGAACAACAAGATCAAGCAGTTAGAGAAGGGCGAAGCTAGCACAAGCGGTCAGAGCAGCTTACCGGGCAAGTGTGAGCAGAATCCCAAAGAGTATGCAACCGCTATCACGTTGAGGAGTGGTAAAGAGCTTCCCCCGAGAGTTGCACCTAAAGATAATGAGGACATTGTAGTCCAAGAGGGGGAGGGTAAGCTTTCAACTGATGAGGAGATTACTTTTGACAATGTGTGGATTGAGAGACCAAGAAAAGGCAAATAAGTGGCTGTAGAGAAGATAGTGGAGCAAGCTACTAAGGAGAAGGATGTTTATGTGCCTCCACCGTATGTACCGAAGCTTCCTTTTCCTGGCCGCTTCAAGAAACAGCTGATAGAGAAGCATAGACTCTTGTTTAAGAAGCATCTAAAGGACATTGAGATCAAGTTGCCTCTTGTGGATTGCCTAGCAATGATGCCGAAGTGTGCTAAGTTCTTCAAGTACACCCTTACAAAGAAGACTAAGGAGAGTAAAGAAGTTTTGGTGCTTAGTGAAGAGTGTAGTGCTATTATCCACAGAGAAATAGAGCCTACGAAGCTAGGAGAACCAGGATCCTTCACCATTCCTTGTGCTTTGGGTCCATTGAAGATTGAGAGCTGTTTATGTGATTTGGGAGCAAGCATCAATCTCATGCCCCACTCTATGGCAAAGAAGCTAGGTTTCACACGGTTCAAAGAGTGTAGGATCTCCCTTGTGTTAGCTGACAGAAGCGTAAGACTACTAGTGGGTATGCTAGAAGATCTTCCAGTGAGTACAAGCGATGTCAATGTACCAACCGACTTTGTGGTGCTTGAGATGGATGAAGAGCCTAAGGATCCGCTTATACTTGGAAGACCATTCCTTGCAACCGCTGGAGCAATCATTGATGTAAAGAATGGGAAGATAGCTCTGCACCTTGGCAAGGACATCAAGCTGGATTTTGATATCAACGAGGTCCTGAAGAAACAAACCATTGAAGGACAAGCATTCTACATAGAAACGTTGGATGCTTTGGCAGATGAATTGCTAGAAGAGTTAGCACAAGAGGATCACTTGAAGTTAGCTTTGACTTAGGAGTGAGGAGAGTACGGTTTCTTAAGTGAGAAGACCCAAGAGTATGTTAATCTCCTCTATTCTAGGAAGGTTTTCAAAGAAGATGAAGGCGGATGCCTAGAGATCGATCAGGAAATCGAGAAAATCACTCGATCCAGGACAGCAATGGACAAGAAGATCGAGGGGGCTGGTCGATCCAGAGAAGAGAACGATGGGAAAATCGAGAGAAGCCAATCGATCAGTTCAGAGAACGAGTCAAGGACTCGATCTCCTGCTAGATCCACATCAAATCGAGTAGGTGAATCGAGTGAAGTTGCTCGATCCAGACCAGAACGAGTAGAAGATCGACTGGATGACTCGATCTCTGAGGGGACAACGGTTCAAGAAGGCAGTCTTAAGGCTCATGTCTCGGGTTCTAGGGAGGCTACTGAGGACGGGAACGTCAACACAAGCCACGAGGAGGACTAGAGCAAGCTGCTAGCCCCAAAGGTGGACCTAAAGGAGCTCCCAAAAGGGCTAAGGTATGGCTTCTTAGGGCTTAATGAGACTTATCCCGTGATTGTGAAGGAAAACTTAAGTGATGATGAGTTGCACTCGCTCCTAAATGAGCTGAGAAAGTAAAGGAAGGCCATTGGGTACTCTCTAAGTGACATCATGGGCCTCTCACCAATGCTTTGCCCTCATAGGATTCACATAGATAATGAGAACTCTTCTTCTATTGAACATCAAAGGCGTTTA